>CM057454.1:1221893054-1222493054 GCA_016271365.2 Neoceratodus forsteri | reverse complement strand
ACCAACAGGAGCAGTCTATTGTGAGTGACAGCCAATCCAGCCAAGAACTGAGAGGAACTCAAAGGAAGTGCCCGGTTTTGTCTGCTGGAGTTTCAGTTGAGCTCTGGCAGTGAAGAGGGAAGGAGCCCTGTGCTTTTTCGGTGTGCAGTTTTAGTCGGGAAACGCGTGTAAGGCCCTGAGTTTCGGTCTGCAGCTTGTGTAACTGCTTGTTAGGACTGAATCCGTCCTGTGAAGAGAATCAAAGGATATCTGAAGAGTAGAAACCAGGCTCACCTGTAGAAGACTGGAGAAATTGCTGAATTGCGCTTCGGTCCGTCAGGAACTGAATCTGCTGTGTATTCTCGGTATTGTGCAGTAATTGCGATCGGGATAGAAGCAGCCTGCCTGGTATAGTACTTTCTTTTTACCATAGAAATGTGCGTAGGCTTGTGTAGCTCAAGTGGATCCTGCTGCCATTAAAGGACTTTTGTCTGTTACTGTTTACCATATAAATGTGTGAGAGGCTTGTAGGCTCAAGTGAATCCTGCTGCCATTAAAGGACTTTTGCCTGTTACTGTTTGCCATATAAATGTGTGAGGAGGCTTGTGTAGCTCAAGTAATCTGCTGCCATTAAAGGACTTTTGCCTGTTACTGTTTACCATATAAATGTGTGAGGAGGCTTGTGAGCTCAAGTGAATCCTGCTGCCATTAAAGGACTTTTTGCCTGTTGCAGTTTGTCATATAAATGTGTGAGGAGTCTCATAGGAGCTCAAGAGTAGCCCTGCTGGCGTTGAAGGACCCTATCTTGTTTGGAGGTCGTGAGTACTAATTCAGGGTCACTCCCTGTTGAATTGCCACACATTGAATCCAAATAGGATTACTGTACTGCGACTGTTTAACTAATTTTTTTCTCTGTGTGAAGGGCCCCTACCAGCTGCCCCAGTTTGGACTAGCCACTAGGGATTGGGTACCCAGGGACAGTAACTGGTAGGGATAGGCCTCAGCACAGAGCCATAGGTAGATGAGTAAAAGTGATAAGCTAATTAACCTGATTTCTGTCCTTGTTATATCCCCCTAAATAAATCAGAGCTGCTCATTTCAGCAAAGTTATACTGCCTGAGGTATTTGTCTATGTTAAAGTATTGTACTGTGATTGTGCACTGTATCTTCTTATTTTACAGGGGTCCCAGTGCCTGAACCAGTCCTGGGGTAGAGTGTATACTGTGAAGGTAATTCTGATATACCGTGTGGGCCACTAGTGGGAAGAAAGGGGGGTTGCAGTGTCCCAGAGGGCTGTGACCAAGTTAGTTTAACTATTGCAAACCCTGACCTCTGGGTGGAGGCACCCGCCATCGGATCCAGGCCCCCCTCAACCTATTAGTGGCAAATCAGGCAGGGGTAGTAGCCCCTGGGATAGCACCATCTAGGGGTTACATAGGGCTTCTGTGGGTCAGCATAGGCAAGCACCGGTACATGAGTCAGGCAGGCAGTATATAATGTCCTCTAATGCTCTATCACATTCCTCAGTCCACCGGGAGCCAAAATATTTATGTTCAGCTTGATCTCCAGTGGTCTTCCTGCTCTTATTTATTGGAGGATACCCCTGTAGTAAGTTCAAAAGATGCCCGACTACCCTGATGTAGTCCCTCATAAATCTCAAATAATGCCCACAAAAAGCCAAGCAGCCATTGTAGTTCTTTCAGGTTTCTGGGTTTTGGCCAGGTGGTGAGGGCCTCCACTTTACCAGGGTCAGTCTGAATGCTCTTGGCAGAGACAATGTGTCCAACATACTTAACCAAAGCCTGGAAGAATTGTCACTTATCAACAGAGAGCTTCAGGCCAAATTCTTCCAGCCATTCCAACACCTTGAGTAACCATGTCTCATGCTCTTCCAGTGTCTTTCAAAGATCATGATGTCATCTAATTAAACCAAGCACTCCAGCAGGTTCATGTCCCACACATCCCTTTCCATAAGATACTGAAACATTGCAGGGGCACCCGAAATGCCCAGAGACATTCTCAAAATTTCGCAAAATCCTAGGGTGCATATAAAAACTGTCTTCTCCCGATCCTCCAGGGCTATGGGAATTTGATAATACCCACTTCTTAAGTCCAAAACAGAAAACCACTGGCTGCCATTCAAGCAGTCTAGAGCATCTCGTATTCGTGGCATCACATACTGATCTGGCACCATGCACTTGTTCAAGATGCAGTAGTCCACGCACACCCTAACAGTACCACTCTTTTTCTTCACCACCACTATAGGTGACACACATGGACTTCTGGACTATGCCTGCAGCCAGCATCTCCTCAAGGTGCCTTCTTACATTACTTATGTCCATGGGAGCAAGACATCTGTCTCTCTCCGTAATGGGGTGCTCATCTGTGAGCCTTATGCAATGCTGCTCTCCAATAACGAAAGCAACATCCCACTCATGCAAGGAAAATGCATTTTTCCTGGTAACCAACTTCTTCAGAATATGCACCTTCCACTCCACTGGGATGGAGGAGTTACTCAAATCAAACAAGGCAGGGTCAATACCACCATAATCACTTCTTCCTTGAGCAGTGGGCTGCACCACTGTGTCGGCACAGTAAACCCTGGCTAATGTCTGGCCCCCTTCTGACAGCCACTTCTCTGTCAGTTGTGTTCCTCACCCACACTGTCACTCTTCAAACACAAGCATGTGCCCGTGCCAGTAAGACACTGGGTTTCACTACTAATCCAGCCAGCAATCCGTGTTCCTCAGGTCATCTAGCATTAACATTTTGTTACTGACCTCCTGTTTCAGCTGCACTACTCTGTTGATATTACACTCCACGTTAGGGGCAACACAATCTCCTAGGACTATGCCCACAGATTCATCTACATCCTCGAGGGGGGGTTGCCCTTGTGTCTTATAGGCCTCCTAGACCACTGGATGAATAGGTAACTTCTTCACTCACTGTTGTTCTTCTCAGGCCTGGCAAAGCTGAGTGAGCCTCTCAAACATGTGGACATTTGTGCCCACCAGCACTGGTATCCCATCATATATACCAGTCTCAAGACAGATTAAAGCCAGGCTCTCAACTGCATCTCCCACTCCAGCTACATTACTGGTGAAAGCCATCCATACTCTGACATATCCGAGGTAGGAGTAGGACTTTTCACCAAGGCCCCACACATGTAGTCCTTCCAAAGGTTGCAACTCCAGGTGGGATAAGTGTCTGTCATAACAGGTCTTGAAGATGATAGAGACCTGAGAGCCACTATCAAGGATGGCAGGGGTGGGGACTTCCTCTATGGTAATAGGGGTTTCAGTAGATGGCCCCACTAATCTGTGCATATCAAGGGGTGCAGCTGAGCTGGCTTTCACTGAACAGGCTTTCACATTAGCTATGGAACTGGGCCTGCATGGGACCCCAGTACGCTCCTTTACCGGGCCCCACTGAAGTTTCCCTGTGGCTTTGCTTCCTTGACCAACAGTCTGTAAGCCACTCAAAGGAGGTCGACTGGTGCCTGGCAGTCTCTCCAGTAATACTCGTTCCTTTCACAATGGTAACAGATTATTCTTTCTCGCTTGGGTTGTCCTGGGTAATAGGCCTCAGGAGGTAGTTAGGGTAATGGATATCATGGGGCTACTGGACACACTAAATGAACAAAAAGAGAAACTTGGATGATTGCAAGGGGAGAAACTGGGGCCATTGCTTGGGCCATAGCTATAGGTTTGGGAGCCACTGCCCGTACCACTCCCTGAGTCTTTAGCTCATTTATAACCCGATTCATTTCCTGCAAACAGGCTTCAATCTGAGGTACAATAGGAGGCAGTGTAGGTGACAACCCCAGGCCCATCACAGGAAATGTGGCAGAGGCTGCCTGAGTGGACTGTTCAGGGGTCCTAACATGACCAACACCAACCTTATCCAACATTTCCCTGCATTCTATCAGTAACTGTTTTACCTCAAAAACCTCAGTCGAAGAAGTGGCTTCCCGGACCTGGGCAGTAGCTACTAAAGTGGGCCAGGCCCCCCATTTGGTGTCCCGTTCCTCCACCTCTCTCACCTCCCTAAGCAGCACCCGGAGCGGAGGTGGATTACTCATTTTATCTTTTAGGCCCAACTTTAGTAGCAACAACTCTGAGTACCGGGCACCCCTTAGTATTTACTCTAACCTAGTCTTATTCGAGTCAGAGGTCTGGATCTCCACTTTCCTATAAACCATCTGTAGAGCCTTCTCCAGCCTCGGCATATATTCAAACAAGAGTTCTCCCTTTTGCTGAGAGATTGCTCTGAACCCCCAACCACAAGTCTTCACATGTCTTTGTGCAACCAAAAGCACTGTCCAAGGCAGCTATATAGTCTTCTACCTTAATCTCAGGGGTCAGTGGTTCAGAGGGACAAAATGGCATCAAGAGCAGAGCCCTGCAAGCTCTCCATTAACATTTTCCATTTTTCCCCTTCACTGCACTGCCAGTCTTGGGGCAGTGGTATCACATAATTTATCCATGACTCATAATCCTCCTCCCCCACGGGAGTGGGCTTTACCCCCCAAAACATCCAAAACTTCCTATATGATTCCATGGGGGTGGGCATCTGCCCGGGCCTAAGTCTCGCATCTGGCACAGGGACCTGAAAGAGTCAGGATTCCCCCCCTCCCAAGAAACCACACTGAACACTGTCACTATAGCCCAGGCTTCTGCCTTGCCCTCCACCTTTATGGCCTCAGGCACCCAGACAGCCTCTATAGCATTTATACATTCCATCAACACAGTTAACTTCCCTGTACCTGAATCAAGCATCTGTCCCCACACTTTCACTTGAACCAATTTCGTTAGGGTGGAGAAGTGTTTTTCAGTTTCTCCCTTGTCCATCTCGGGGGTACTCCTAGCACCAGAAAGGACCTTTATAGGTCCATTCTCATACCACTGCTCCATTCCACCAACCTCATTTTATCCTCCTCTTGAGGCCTACATTTCAGCCTGGGAGGGAGTAGACTTGGGTGCTGGGGACCCCACAGGGATCTTTACAGTTGGGTTCTCACAGGAGATCCCAGTGGTGTCTCCAAAGATGTATCCTAGGCGCTGTGTGCCAGTGGGCGAGTACCCCCTGCCTGTTGGCTCTCTGACACGTTAAAGGGCTCGGTGCCTGCTATGGTGGTGCTCAGGGGTCCCATCCCACAGATAATAAAAATAACATGGTGCCTCCACCCGGAGAGAATTTAAAGTGGGTCAGGTGACTGGCTGGTGCAGACCCCTGGGATGCTGCACCTACCCACCACCCCAACTAACCATCCCAGACACTGGATAGCCAGCAATTCAGTACCACCATAAACCATGAACAGTAATGCTTGGACAGACTCAGAGAATTTCTGTACATGCACATGCACACAATTGCAAACAGTAAACCACAGCTTTTTGAGGGGCATAGGACTAGAGAATGGGGTTCAGGGATCAAGGATAGCTGTGGATAGAAAAAACAGGGTAATGAAGTAGCAACACAGCAAACATTGGGGCCCGAAGGCCAAACTCACCCCCACTGGTACCAGTGTTTCCCAGATGTTCTTAGGGGTGTCCACTAGGTGCAGGGCTGGTATGGTGCCGCGAGTTGGCTGGCTGTTGGGGCTCTAAAATATTTTAGTAACTTGAAAATGATTAACAAGCAATTCCCCTTTTTCCCTCTCAGAAGCCAGGTTTAAAGATCTCAGCACCAGAGGAAAACGGAGCTCTTTGGAGTTGTGCAGCAAATCACGAAGCAGGCTGGCCAGGATCCCTCCATATGGATGGAACTTGCTCGAGCATCTTGCAGCTGGTTACCTTGATTGTAGTTCTGGCTGCTTGTCACCTTCAGACGCTTATGGCCCACTACAGTGCACCACAGCAGGACAATACCAGCCCCAAAAGGCCCACATCTGAGAGTGGCTCCACAGCCTGGCTCCCATGATCAGAGAACCCTAGCACTCAGTTGCAAGACCTGTGACCTCCTGAGACAGTGAGTCCCACTTATGCGGGGTTAGGAAGTTCCCTTCCTGACTCTGCTTGAGGATTCCCAAATGGTGGGGGTCCTCCTGCAGCCCCTTCACTTGAGCTCTCAACAAGCAAGATTTTCCAGACAGCCACTCAAATAAAGTTCAGTGCCAATTTTGGTGGGTGCTAGCCTCTGTTTTGATCAGTACCAGTGCAATCCAACAGTGGGAAAACTCAGAAGCAACAGCCCCCCGCACACCAGTCCACACTTTCAGTTTAGCAGTGTCCAACTTCTTTCCTCAACTGCAGCAAGACCTTAACTCTCAGCCACTTTAACCAGTTCATTCAGGACACACAATTCCTGGCAAGCAACCCCCTGACCAGAGATGCTCTGCCTCTTCAAGAAAATGCAATTTCAGCCCACACAAGCAAGCGACTGTAGTACTCAGATAATCTGCTCAGTCCTTTCATCCAGCTCAATTTCCCAGTGCAGGATGTCTGCAACATTTAGTCTCTCCCATGAGTAGCAAGCAACTCTTCCATACCTGAGGAATCAGCACCGCAGTTCAGTGTCTCTCTCTCTCTCTTTCCTCTTCTCACTCTGTTTCTGCAACAAAGCAGTCTCCAGTTTCAGCAATCTCCAATTCAGCAATGCAGTAATCTCCACACAGGGCCTGGGTAAGCCCCTCATGCCCAAAGTCCAATCTCAAAAGATACTCATGACTCGTACAGCCTGGGAACAGACACAAGAAATCCCACAATGTCCACACTCTTTCAGCAGAAAACTCAACATTCTGATCGGCTGATGGAGCCTCTCAGTAATGGATATCCATAGAGATCAATATTTCCTGCTCATTTATTGGGGCATGGTTTAGGCATCTAAATTAGTCCCTTCCTTTTCTCAGGAGTCCCTTTGTTACAGTTTTAGGTGCCTAGACCACTGATTGGCTGCTGCACTGGGGTCAAGGTGTCAAACATGTCAACCCCCAGTAGGTTTAATGCAATGCAGTATAGTCTCTGTCTTCTTGCATCTGGTGCAGCCAAAGCAACTACTTTCATTTTAAACCAACCCCGCTGCAGGGTAGCCCCAACTGTTCCCTGCTAAGCAAACACCCAAAACACCTCCAGATAGCCCGTCACTGCCGTCAAAACTCTGTGCCCTTAGGCAGCAGGCTGCGACTTAATTAATTTTCATGAGGGCTCATGATTGGTTCATGAGCCCTCATTCATGCCCCGATTCAAACTTCTCTATTTAAAGGGAAATGACCATCTTGGATTAAATTCATCAAGATTGTTACCAATGGAAATCTGCTTTACATAAGCTATTGACCGAACCTCTAACACTTTTAAGGCCAGAATATACCCATTCAGTTTCCCCTTCCTTTATAGCTGCAGGCCTCCATTTACAGGATGGAAATTCTTGACCCTTTTTTCTCTGTCATATCTTTGATCCTTGGTAAGGCCATCGTCAGAACTTTTACATTTAGCAGAACTGGATGTTGTAGAACTACTAGTACTTGCTCCACCAGATTTTGAGAAACCAAATTTGAATAAGCTCATTTTGCCGTGAGAAATTGCTCTGGGTAAGAGGACTACTTTTTGTAATTTAGAAATGTTTAATGAGCAAGGATGGAAATACTAGTGAGGCACTATAATGACCCAGAAATAATATTGGCTTAGGTTAGCAAATTAGGGCAGACAGACACAACACAACTGACTGAATGACTGACGGTGACATGAGATGACACTACGGGGAGACACTGTTTTATTTATTACACAAGTGTGATTTCAGTGACATACTGATAACTTCAGAAAAATATTTTGTGATTGTACTCTTAACGAGTCTTTCTCAAAGTTATAGATCTGGCTGTTGGACACACTGAGATGACGCAGGCTTTGCTTCAGCCCAGAAAAATATTTAGTGACTGTAGTGACTTCTTTCTCTCAAACCAATATAGACACAGGCTTTGCTTCAGCCCAGAAAAATATTTAGTAACTGTAGTGACTTCTGTCTCAAACTAATATTAGACGCCACAGGCTCTGCGTCACTCAGCCCAGAAAAATAGTGACTGTAGTGACTAATTTGTCTCAAACTAATAGACAACACAGGCGCTGCTTCAGCCCAGAAAAATGTTTAGTGACTTCTCTCTCAAATAGACGACACAGGCTTTGTTTCAGCCCAGAAAAATATTTAGTGACTGTAGTGACTAATCTGTTTCAAACTAACAGACACAGGCTTTGCCTCAGCCCAGAAAAATATCTAGTGACTGTTTTAACATCGACTTTTCTCTCAAAATAGGCTTTGCTTCAGCCCTGTGTTTTTAGTGACTGACTGTACTCTAATGTCTCAGTTATATAGTAGTGACTGTACTTTGACTTATCTCTGGTTTTAAAGTCAGACAACATGGCTTGCTTCAGCACAGAATGATTGTATAATCACTATGAATAACTGTCTACAGACTTGCTATGTTGCAGCCTATTTACCAAATTTAGCTCCAAATTAATTTAAACTAAAGGTGTTTGATGCGGTGCTAAGAGCACAGAAAAATAAGGCCACAGATTCTTTTTCTGCAACCCATTGCTAGTTTGAACTATAACAAAGTGAAGGTCAGGAGTGTCTGTCTCCTAGAAAATCCCGTTTGTTGCAGCCTTTATTTTCTGCCTATAACACCCATATGCTAATTTATTTCACTAAATAGAACTGGAGGTGGTAACACTTGTCTTTTTTTTAACTCCCTGTTGTAGCGGGAAAATAAGCCCTACATAGCACTCTACAGCTCACAAATCTGTAATTCAGCTACTAATCGACAGAAAGATAGAACTTTTTGTCCCACGAAATATCTTTCAACAAAAGGTAGCCTCCAAGTTTGTATGAGATAGGGGATTGTATAGAGAAATCGAGTTAGAGCACAAATCTCAGGCGACTCAATGGCAGCACGTCCGTTCAGTTTAATGGGCAACTCTGGAGTGATGGCGCACTTGAAAATTTCCACACAAGCGCAAATCTGCCACAGACCACCTGATTGTAGACTCTGTCACACATGTGATCTCCTGTGGCTGATCTCACCTGGTGTCATCACTCCCACGAGACTGCTGATGTGCTGCCGACAGGCGAAGTTCACTGATGCTGCCGTAACCCCGGCCATTGTCCCTGGAGCTCTTGGGCTGGAGACATTCATGCTGCACTCATTGTTCCCCATCCCCGGTGCATTCCTGAGCCTGGATTTTAGCTGAAGAGGAGAGAGGTAAGCGCGCCCGGTGGGGGGAGCTCCGCGGAGACGTGCAGTGACAACACACATGTGCAGCAGCAGGAAACACAGCAAGTCCGTCGGACTTCTCAGCATTGTGAAGTTCAAGTCCTGCTGCTGCACAAAAGCGTCCTGGACATCGGACTTGGGGATTTTTCATCCCCTTGAGAGATTGTGAAAATGATCCTCCCTACATTAATATGAGGATATAGTGTATGGTGCCACCACAAAAGCCACACTCACCAGAGTGGGCCTCATTTCAACTTCTTCTGCCACTTTGTTCTTAACATCCCTCCTCAAACTTCACACTGCTGCCATTTCTCCTCCCACTCACACTTATCGCTCCAGGAAAGGTTCCCCTATCACAGTGGCTCCCTTATTTTCACATTCTCATATGCATCACTCCTCTGCTATCTCAGCTCCCTTCTCTTTTGCCCCTGATATTAGCTACTTTCACTACCCTCCACTCTTCTGAATCACAGTCTTTCTTCCTACTCCCTGCTAAAACCTCAGCACAGTAGTCTTACATTTCCTATCAGCTCCAGTTTCTCTGGTCTAACCTATCCTCATCCATTCCTTCTTCTCCAAGTCCTCCCTCAGTTCAGAAACCCCTGCTCTGTGACTCCATTTCCCATGTCTGCACATGTACCCACCTCAATCTTCCTGTGACATCCTCAACTCACTCACATGCTTTACATATTCTCCCTCTCCCAGATTTCATGATCCACCCTTCAATGATGCCATCCCTCTCTTTTACTGATTCTCTAACTTCCTGTCTGCCTCTCCTTCCTCCATAATCTGGAGCCTCTGGTACCTAGCTCAAGCCCCAAATACATATATGTTCCACATCCTAACCCCTTCTCAAACTTAGCACTGCTCCTATTACTCCTCCCCGTTCCTCCCATCTACTGTAAAAGGCACCTATCTCACAGTGCCTCCCTTATTTTCCGATTCTGGTAAGGATCCCTTCTCTGCTGTCTCAGCTCCCTTATATCCTGCCCCCTTCTTCCATTCTTCTGACTCACAATCTTTCTCCCTACCCCCTGTTAAAACATCAGTTGAATGTTTCTTAAAGGACTCCTTTTCTCTGTTCTAGCCTTCAGATATGTTCCTTCTCCAACTCCTCCCTCCATTCAGAAATCCCTGCTGTGACTCCATTTCTCATGTCTGCTCCTTTACCTGACCCCTTTCCATGTGATGTCCTCAACTCACTCACACTCTTCACATATTCTCCACTCCCACATTTCATACTCCACCCATCACTGACACCAGCCTTCCCTTCTATTGATTCTCTTACTTCCTGTCTGCCTCTCACTCCTCCTTAACCTGGCACGTCTGGTACCTAGGCCAACCCACCAGTTCCCAAAACACATATACGACATTGCTGAACTATTTAAAAGACAAAGAACCTCTGTGCGCAAACACTGAGGCAAGGGTTACCCCAAAGGGCATTTGGCTGGGAAGCCAAGTTTCAAGAAAATACAAAATCACACATGCCCACACGATGCAAAGCATCATGGGCTGCATATGCAAATCACCACAGAATGTTATGCTGGTCCAACTTTAAGCAGAACTGCATGGTGCTGAAAGGCCTCTCACACAGTTTGCAAAAGGTGCTAACAGAAGACATATTAGCACCTTCTGTTAGCACCCTTTGCAAACTGTGTGAGAGGCCTTTCGGCACCATGCAATTCTGCTTAAAGTTGGACCAGCATAACATTCTGTGGTGATTTGCATATGCAGCCCATGATGTTTTGCATCGTGTGGGCATGTGTGATTTTGTATATTGCTGAACTGCCTCCTAACCCCCACTTCATTAAGTTAATACAACCAAGGTGGACAACCAGGAGGTAGGGGTGGAGCAGAAAGTATTCTTGTGGCACTAGGCAGACTCCCCCCCCTCACGGTTGCATGCCGTAGGCGTTTGTAGGTATTTTCAACACAGGCTTTTTGTGACCCCACCTTATGAAGAGTGGCTCTATCAGTCTGTTAGCTGAAAGGTGGTTTTGCACAGTGGCTATGCCATTTGGCGACACAGGGACGAAAACACATTTTGGGCAGGATGTGAAAAATGACAACTGTACTGTTCATGAGGAGGTGTAAAAAAATGGTAACATTGAAAACCTGGAGTGAAAATATGAAAAACTGGTGAAGTCATGAGCATGCATAGAAACCGCGCAACACACGTCCCTAACCCAATTATTTTTTACGACTTTTTTAACCACATTTTCAACATAGGCATTTTGGGACCTCCCCTCATGAACAGTGGCACTGTGATTTTGTTAATCTGTCCCAAAAGTTGATTTCCCACACCGACTACGCCATTGTGTGCCACAGGTGCGAAAACATATTTTGGGCAGGATGTGAAAAATGACAGCTGTATTGTTCATAATGAAGTGTGAAAAAATGCCAGTGTTGAAAATCTGGCGTGAAAATATTGCAAATTTGTGAAGTTACAATGGTGCGTGGAAGCTGCGCAATGCACACTTGCAACACAGTCATTTTATGGACTTTCGTCAACAAATTTTCAACAAAGGAATTTTAGGATCTCTGTTCATGAACAGTGTGTGCATGATGCTCTCAAACTGTCCCAAAAACTGATTTTGCACAGCGACCATGCTATTCTGTGCCAGATGTGCGAACACACATTTTGGCCAGGATATGTAAAATGACAGCTGTACTGTTCATGAGGAGGTGTGGAAAAATGCCAGTTTTGAAAATCTGGAGTGAAAATATTACAAATTCACGAAGTTAGGAGCGTACATGGAAACTGTGCAATGCACACTCATGAAACAAACATTTATTTGGATGTTTTCCACCAAATTTGCAACATAGGCTTTTTGAGAGCCCTTCTCATGAACAGTGGCACTGTCGTTTCGTTAATCAGTCCCGAAAGACAATTCCGTGCAGTGACCACAAAATCATCTTTCAGGACTGAATAACGCTATGACAGTGACTGAATTCATGAGGAGTGGTCCCAATAACCCCATGTTGAAAATTCGGTGTCAAAATTCCAAAAAATGCCAGAGATATGCACCAAAGTTGAAAAAACCCTATTTATGCTATTATACAGCTTACGGCATTTCTTCAGTTCATGGTCGGCTTTGAAGAGTGCAGATGTTTTCTCAGTCCACGAAGATCATTGCGCCATGCACGTAGGTAAGTATGGGGTGAGGGGTTGTGGGGAGACAGGAGTACACAGAGGTAAAAAAAAAAAAAATTTGCGGGATGGTTTTGTTTTACAGGGACATTTGGCACACTGGGGTGGGCTCCCAGCGTGCCACCTGAGTGTTTTGGGGGTGTTGCCGATGGGATTGGGCACCCTGTCAGCACATACCAAAGGGAGGCAAGAGCTGAGGTGGATAGGACACCCCTCTTGGCATGCAACAAAAGCGGGGGACATTATGCCAATGGGGAGCGGCTCCCCATCAGCAAAATAAACGGTGAATAGGAGACTGAAACCAGTGGGGATTGGCCCTCCCCCGTTGGCAAAGAAAGACTGTTTGGGGGGGGGGCGCATAATGCCAAGGGGGATTGGACAACCCCTCAGCATACACTTTAAATTAGGAGGGGGCATTATGCTGATGGGGAGTGGGCTCCCCCATTGGCAAATAAAGTGGATTGAGGCACTCTGTGCGGCAGCAGTCAGCGCCGCCATGTTTATTGAACTGTCACCAGGAAAGGCACACCGTTGCATGATGAACTTGGCTCTCATTGCAGCGGACCTTTCCTTAGATCTGGTGGCTACTTTACGTACAGCTGGTGGCAGCACCTGCATGCTGCCTTATTGGGGGAAATGAGGGACACACCTACTGATGCGTGTCCTGTATTCATCCACAGTGACCGCACCTCCAAATCTGCTACTAATTCAATATGTTGGCTGGCGCGTAAGCACGAGGCAACATAAAAATACAGTGGTACCAGCCTTGATGCAAGGCAGTAATACTGAAGTACTGCATATCACAAAATACTGCAGTACACTACAGGGATCAGTGTAATTCAATGACAGTTAACCACTTTTGTCAAGCGGCACTTTCTGACATGTCAGTTATTGCAAATCACCGCAAGAACGAGAGCAACACAGAAAGTGAGAAGTTTGTAAAAAGATATGATCAGCTCTTAGCCTTGTACCAGAAGAATGCACTATTCTATATTATCTTTATTTCTAATGTTCTGGATCTTGCAACACCTGAAACTGCACCATATTATGTTAAGGGATGAAGATTGGCTTGCTGTCAACACCAAATATTAAATAAGACAGTAAGTGCATTGTACTCCCTTCAAATTTTGAGATTCATTATACAACTGACTGTCCACCAGTACTCTTTGGAGCTTACACCTCCACTTTCTCCTGCAAAGAGACCCTTAGAAGGGGTAATGAAGGAAAAGACATGAAGCGTGCAATCCGTGACGCAATCCACTTAACAGGAAGACAGGCCCCTTAACCACCAAGATGTTGCAGCAAGTAGCCTGTTTTTAAACAAAAATGGATCTAGGAGAACAGCAAAGTGGTGGATGGTGAGAAATGACTGGTGTGAGATTGGTGCCCAGACTCCCATGTAGGAAGCCTCGAGGGTTTTAGAAACACATAAGCAGACACTGATGGGAGAAAAGACACGTGGTCCATCCAGTCTCTCAGAATTTCACATCTAACCCTGGGACCTACTGTCCATTCAAGGTCCTAGCCCTCCACCTCTGCCCTTCTTTTTTCTGCATGTTTGTTGCCCCTAGAGACTACTACACCCTTCCTCCATCCCAACCATGTTTGAAACTAGCATCTGTTTTTGCACCCATCACTTTAGCTGACAAATTGTTTCATGGCTCCACTACCCTTTGTAAAATAATACTTCCTCATGTCCCTCCTGAAACTCCCTCCTATCAGTTTCCATTCATGCCCCTGTGACCTCAAACTAGCATTCAAGCTAAATAGTTTCTCACAGTTTACCTTGTTTAATTCTCTTAGGAACTTGAAAGTCTTTATCATCTCCCTCTTCCTTCTGGTCTCCAGAAAGTACATGATCAGTGCCTGACACCTCCTCCTAAGACTTATCTTGTTAGCCCTGAATCTCGAGTGAGTACATAGAAACATAGAATTTGACGCAGATAAGGACCGCTGGCCCACCAGTCTGCCCACTTCCCTGCCTACTGGATAAGCTGCAGATCCTAGTTAACCAGCAGCCTACTTCTTTCTACCCCACCCCTAGAATTGCCTTATGACTGTCCCATGCATGCTTGAATTCCACCACTGTTTTTGACTCCACGACCTCCTCCAGAAGGCCGTTCCATGCATCCACAACCCTCTCTGTGAAAAAATACTTCCTTAAATTACCTCTGAGCCGCTCTCTATCTTCAAATTGTGCCCCTTGTTCTTGCACACCTCTTTTTGAAAGATGCTACCTCTTGGACTTTGTTGATTCCTTGAGGTACTTGAAAGTTTCTATCATGTCCCCCTCTCCCTCCTTTCCTCAGGCTATACATATTAAGCTCCTTAAGTCTCTCTTCATATGTCTTCCGTGCAGACCCTGCACCATTTTAGTTCCCTCTGGACAGCTTCCATCCTGTCTATGTCTTTGCGAAGACTGGGTCTCCAGAACTGCACACAGTACTCCAGATGGGGTCTGACCAGCTGTCTGTACAGAGGGATAATAATTTCCTGTTTTCTACTGGTGATGCCTCTCCCTATGCATCCCAGTATCCCCCAGCCCTCCTTGCTGCCCTCTCACATTGCTTGCCCACCTTTAGGTCATCTGATATGACTACCCCCAGGTCCCTTTCCATTTTTGTTGTTGTTAGTATCTCACCCCCCATTGTGTACTCTTCCCCTGGGTTTTTGTTTCCCAGGTGCATTACCTTGCACTTCATAGCATTGAATCTAAGCTGCCATACATTTGACCATTCCTCTAACCTTGCCAAGTCCCTTTTCATCCTTTCCACCCTACCTTGTGTATCAACTCTGTTGCAGATCTTTGTGTCATCTGCAAAGAGACATACTTTTCCATCCAGTCCCTCTGCAATGTCGCTTATAAAGACATTGAAGAGGACCAGTCCTAATACTGAACCCTGTGGTACCCCACTAGTAACCCCCCTTTCTTCAGAGTGGACTCCATTTACTATTACTCTCTGTGTCCTATTCTCCAGCCAATTCTTTACCCAGGCTGTCATCTTGGGACCCACTCCCAGGCTAGCTAACTTGTATATTAATCTTTGTGTGGGATTGTGTCAAATGCCTTGCTAAAGTCTAGGTAGGCCATGTCCACAGACCCTCCCTGATCTACTACTTGGTCACCCAGTCAAAGAAATCTATCAGATTTGTCTGGTATGACCTTCCGCTGTGAATCCATGCTGCCTTGGGTCCTGTGCCCTCTGGCCTCTAGATACTCGACAATTCTTTCCTTAAGAAGTGATTCCATCATTTTCCCTACCACTGAGGTTAAACTAACAGGTCTGTAGTTTCCTGCTTCTGCCTTGCTCCCACTTTTGTGAAGGGGAATCACATCTGCCCTCCTCCAGTCCTCGGGTACCACCCCATCCTCCCATGATTTGTTAAACAGGGTAGTCAGTGGTGTCACTAATTCCATCCTTGGCTCTTTTAGAATTCTGGGATGAATTCCATCAGGCCCCATTGCTTTGTCCACCTTCAGTTTTAAGAGTTCTTTCAGAACCCTTTCTATAAATGGGCTGGTATCAACTTCTGTATCCAGAGTGTTTCTACTGTTTGTTTTAGGTACTCCCCTGTTCCTTTGTAAATACAGAGCAAAAATATTTGTTTAGTATCTCTGTCTTTTCACAGTCACCCTCTGCCCACCCCCACCCCCATTAAGCCTCACTATCCCTCCCTTGGTCTTTCTTCTCCCTGATGTACCTATAAAAGGTTTTATCCCCTTCTTAACCGAGTTGGCTATCTTTTCCTCAGTTTGGGCCTTTGCTGTTCTGACTGCCTTCCCAGCTTCCTTTGCTTTAACTGATACAGTTCTCGTCCTGCTCCTTCTGTGATTCCTTGTACTTCCTGAAAGCTTTCTTTTCTCTTGAACCTTCACTGCCACTTCCTTTAGAGAACCATAGTGGTTTCTTACATCATTTAGTTTTGTTTATTTGCTTCACACAAGGCTAGTTACCTCTGTGATGGCATTTTTATTATTCCTCATTGTTCTTCCACCCTCCTTCCTGCCCATTTGCTAGTGCATTCCTTAGGCACTCACCCATTTTGGCAAAGTCAGCCTCCTAAAGTCCAGTACCTTTGCCTTTGTATGGCTTGACTCTATTGCTGTGTTTATTGTGAACCACACTGTTCGATGGTCGCTAGTTCCCAGATGGCTACCCACTTCTACATCTGTGATCCTCTCTTCATCTCCATTTGAGAGAACCTGGTCTAAGATTGCTCCCTCTCGAGTGGGCTCCAATACTAGTTGTCTAAGGCATGCCCCTGTAGGGCATCTGGAATAACCCACTCTTGAGTGGCTGCTGCAACTGCACTCCAGTTAACATCTGGCATATTCAGATCGCCCATCAGCAATATCTTCCCTTTTTCAGACTTACTAAGTATACTTTCTATCATTTCCTTGTCCATTTCCTCCCCCTGAGAAGGGGGTCTGTATACAACCGCTGTGCGGCTTGTGGTGCCATTGCCGGTCTCCAAATTTACCCACAGTGCTTCTTCTCCTCCCTGTTTTCCCTTTTGTTCTGCTGCTTTGATTCCTCCCTTTACGTAAAGAGCTACTCCTCCTCCTCTATTACCCTCTCTGTCCCTCCTGTAGATAGTGTATCCTGGTATGTTTACGTCCCAGTCATGGTTTTGTGTGAACCATGTTTCTGTGACTGCCACGATATTCAGATGTTCCTCCTCCATCAAGGCCACTAATTCAGGAAGCCTGTTACTCAGACTACGGGCAATGGTACTCATTGCTTTCCATTTTTTGATGGCTTTACCTTCAGTTGCAGCATCCCCCACTGACCTTTCTACCTTGGTCTTTTTCTCATTTAGTACCTTGTTTTGTAGGGAGAGGCTGGGATTTTCCCGCTGCTTATCAGTGCCTCCCCCCTTGACTGGTTTAAAAGTTTGCCAATGAAGCATTTAAACCGATTGCTCAAAAGACTTGTTCCCTTCCTGGACAGATGCAGACCATCCTGCCAGTATAGGCTGGTGTCCCTCCAGGTGGAACCCCAGTCGCCAATGAAGCCAAACCCCTGTGTTCCACACCATTTTTTCAACCATTCATTAAACTGCATGGTGCAAAGTACCGCCTCACTCATGCCATTGACAGGCAGCACCTCTGAGAAGGATACTGTGTGTGCTACTTGTCTTAGGGCCCTCCCAGTTCTACAAAGTCCTTCTGCACTGCTCTAATCTCATGTTGAGCCAAGTCATTTGTCCCTAGGTGGACAATGACGTCCAGCTCAGACTCCGTGCAGCTGTTCTCGTGATCCTGAGGATCGCTTCCTGTCCCTCAAGTCATGGCACCAGGCAGGCACCTTACTTCAGTTTTCCCTGCTCCCCAGTTCTATCCCCTGATAATTGAGTCCTCCACCATGAGCTGCTTCCTTTCTTGTGGTGTCCTCTGCCTCCTTCCTGTGGGGCTCCTTGTGACAGGTGTCCTCAGCCTCCTTAATCTCCTCTGTGGGTGCATCCATGGGGAGCTGTGCTCCCCAGAATGGTGTATGGATTGTGGAGTGGAACAACTGACTGGGTGTGCCTCTGTTCCACCATCCTCACCCTCTCTGAGCCCACTGTGGTCCAACTGCTGTGCTTCTTTGCAACCTCTGAGGCAGTGGTGGTGGTGGCTCTGGTGCTCCCTGGATGGGGGAGGTTCCCTTCTTACCATCCAGTCTGGCCTGGGGGAAGGTTCCCTTATTGCTGTCTAGTGTGGCCTGAAGACAGGCAAATTCCTCCCTCAGGGCAGAGACTTGTCTGCAAATAGGGCAGCATCTCAGCCTCCAGAAAGTCTCCCGGAAGACTGCTGCCCCACAGCCATTACATTGCACTACTCCCCACATGATTATGTACTTTTTTTTTGTTTGTTTGTGTGTGTGATTGGTTTGTTATATAGAATATATGTAACCCCTGCAAATGGGGGTTCATAAAAACTTCCAGGAGCTTGCTTGAATGCTCCAAGCCTGAATGGTGTTTGGCATTTAAGCCATTTATCAGTGAGTGTTTTAGAACCTCTGGTACTGTCTCTTTAAGAGCTGTCTGCTTGCAGACATAATTAGTTTGTATGGGGACTGTGTGCTTCTCTGAGTACCACTCGAGCTGCTGCCAATTCACTTAATTTTTGCAGTCACTAGGAGTGCAAAGGGAACCTATCTGAAAGATGTAACTGTTTACAGAAATTATTTAGAGTAATAATGAAATTACAGTTTGTCTAACCTGCTTTCTTTGCAGTCAGAACTGTGTCTGCTAGTTCCCATTCTGGTTTTGAACTGCTGAACTGGACCAATCAGTGTGGGTAAGCTAGCTCTAAATGGTGCCTTGGACTAATCAGAACTTGACTCATAATCTGAGCCAGCCACAAGAGGATTGTATGGGCAGTGACTCTGGGAGATGTAGTTTAGACTTCGCAGCCTTTTTGACCAACAGCAGCAGTCTATTGTGAGTGACAGCCAATCCAGTCAAGAACTGGGAGGAACTCAAAGGAAGTGCCCGGTTTTGTCGGTTGGAGTTTCAGTTGAGTTTTGGCAGTGAAGAAGGAAGGAGCCCTGTGCTTTTTCAGTGTGCAGTTTTAGTCAAAAAAGCGTGTAAGGCCCAGAGTTCGGTCTGCAGCTGTGTAACAGCTTGTTAGGACTGAATCCGTCCTGTGAAAAGAATCAAAGGATCTCTGAAGAGTAGAAACCAGGCTCACCCTGTAGAAGACTGGAGAAATTGCTGAAATTGCATTCGGTCTGTCAGAACTGAATCTGCTGTGTGTTCTCCGGTATTGTGCAGTAATTGCGATCGGGATACAGATGCAGCCTGCCTGGTATAGTGCTTTCTTTTATATGGATGTGTGAAGAGGTTTGTGTACCTCAAGTGAGCCCTGCTGACATTGAAGGACCCTATCTTATTTGAGGTCGTGAGTACTAATTCAGGGTCGCTCTCTGTTGAATTGCCACATTAAATCCAAATGGAATTACTGTACTGCTGACTGTTTAATTCTCCTTTTCTCTGTGTGAAAGGGCCCTACCAGCTGCCACGGTTTGGACTAGCCACTAGGGCTTGGGTACCCAGGGACAGTAACTGATAGGGATAGGCCTGTGCACAGAGCCATAGGTAGATTATTAGAGTGATAAGCTAATTAACCTGATTTCCTGTCCTTGTTATATCTCCCTAAATAAATCAGAACTGCTTGTTTCAGCAAAGTTATACTGCCTGAGGTATTTGTCTATGTTAAAGTACTGTACTGTGATTGTTGCACTGTATCTCATTTCACAGGAGGTCCCAGTGCCGGAACCAGACCTGGGGGTAAGTGTATACTGTGAAGGTAATTCTGATATATTGTGTGGCCTACTAGTGGGAAGAAAGGGGGTTGCAGTGTCCCAGAGGGCTGTGACCAAGTTAGTTTAACTATTGCAAACCCTGACCTCTGGGTGGAGGCACCCGCCATTGGATCCAGGCCTCAACCTGTTAGTGGCAAATCAGGCAGGGGTAGTAGCCCCTGGGATAGTGCCATCTAGGGTTACATATATATTATACAATGTGTATGCTTATATTTTCAGTGCTGTGTGCTAGAGAGGATATGACATTGATATGCACTTGCACTCCTGAGGAAATGATGTCAGAACCCCAGGTATAAAGGAACTATTTCCAGGGTTGGGCCTAAACTGTGCCATCACAAACAATCAGCTAAGAGCTCTGACCCACCGCTACGATGAGTGCCTTCCTGTCAGCAAGATACCATACACAACAATTTGACAGAGCAAATCCCTGCTAATCAAACAGAGAAAATCCAGACATCCAAGTCAGACACAGGTAAACCTCCCCAGCCCAAAACAGCCTGGTGGTTTGTGCTCTGAAAGCAGTCAGCCCCAAAATAAGTCAGCTGTGCTTTAAACTCTTCCTGCACTGAAAATCTTAAGAATTGTAACAAGACTGTCTTTTCCTGATTAAGATCCTTATTTCACCTTTCAGTTAGAAGTAGCTCCACCTGTAGAATATCTGCTACAAACCAAAGACAATTGCAAGGTTCACCTCCCTCTGTTGTGAGCACAACTCGCTTTCTTACAAATCCTATGTTCAGTATTGTAGCTCCCAGCAAGAGGTAGCCTGCCTTAAAAAATATTAGTACATTTAGTGCCGCGAGGCACTCCTCATAAGACCTGCCCTGTTGGCCCCGAATTATTTTTGTTACCTTGTGCTGCAATATTTGTGGCAGTCCCTATTCTTCCTGAGGAGGGGGCTCATGAACTGGGCACAGTACTGCAGGTATGGCATCACTAAAAACTTATTAAGGGGTGATATTACCTGCTTCCTCCTGCTATCAATACTCCTCTCTATACACCTCAACTTCCTTCACCATAAGCCTTGTTGCACTGGCTCAATTGCTTGAGGGCATCACTAATGATAGTTCGTAGGTCACTTTCCTCAGCCTCAGTACTTGGCCTCAACCCACCCATCCAGTACACTGTCCTGGGGATCTTATTCCTAGATGCATTACTTTAAATGTTTTGGTATTGAATTTCACTGCACTTTTTGGCATTCAGTTTTAGCTGCCAAACTGCAGACCACCCTCTAGCTTTTGGTAAGTCACTTGCATCTCGATTCCCTGCTATCCACATACTCATAGAGCTTACTATCATCTGCAAAGAGACACAGCCTGCTGTGGATACCTTCTCCCAATTCTCTAATGAACATGCTGAACAGGACCAGACCTGGGACAGATCCCTGTGGCACCCTGCTCGTTACCTCCATCTCTTCTGTTTTTACCGTTCACCAAAACCCTTTGCTGCCTACCCTTTAGAAAGTTTCCTACCCAGTTAACTATGTCTTTAGTTGCACCCAGATCCTCAACCTTTCTAAGCAAGGGTCTGTGAGGCACCAACTGGAAAGCATTGCTTAAGTCACTGTTTAGAAAATGCAAGGCATGGCCCCTATCCAATTCTCTTGTCACCAAATCAAAGAAAACTATCAGGTTTGCCTGACAGGATGTCCCTGCCATGAATCCATGCTGTTTACTATTCTGGACACCATTGTTCATCAGGTAATTTACAAGGTCTTCTTTGATCAGTGCCTCCATCAGCTTCTCTACAATGGACGTCAGACTGACAAGTCCATTTTCTTGTTCCCCCTCCCACTTATGGAGCAGAATGTCTGCCACCTTCCAATCCTTCTGAACCATTCCCATCCCTAGTGAGCAGATGGACAATAATAACAGGGGTTCAGTCAGTTCCACTGCCAATTCCCCGAGTGTCCTCAGATGCAACCCATCAAGTCCCAGGGTCTTATATATCTATAGGGCTGTCAGCCCATCACTGGCGATGTCGCTTGTAAATATTGTCCGTCTCATCTTTGGGACCCTCTTATCGGCTGTTATAATGCCCTTTCAGGCTTGGCCCTGCTTCTTCCCAGGTGAAAACTGAGCAAAATAATCACTAAGGAAGGCAGCCTTTTGCCCATCCTCTTATCACCCTACCCCTTTCCAATAGCCTAACAGCACAATTCATTTGACAGAAGTGTTACACTGACCCACAACTTCAACATCCACTTTCTGGAAAATAAATTGTTGGTGACTGCTATTGAAGTCTGGCCTGGTTTTGATTCACTCTAAAGTACATGAAGAGCTTTGATTCAATGTCAGCGTTCTTTTATCTGTTACAAATATCCCACAAATCAGCATGAAATTATTCCTTGGTTGTTCCAAGCTGTGCCCCTGTGAAGGTATCTCAGATACAGCCAATTTTATGTGTCACACTAATGAGCAAATATGATGTTTAAAGATCTGCTGATGCCTTTTAAAAATCTTTAAAAAACATAATTAGCAATTCAGCTTCCATTCCATATATATTTTCTAAAGACTCTTCCTCCCAGTATTTATTACTAGGACATTTGCATGAATGCATGAACTTTATCCTCAGTGTTCATCTACCTCTACAGCAGACCCTACTTTAAGTCACAGTATTCTGTTGTGACATCACAGTTTGTTGCCATGGGAGTAAATGTGATGTCACAAGCACTACATTATGACCTCAGGTAAGGAGCAACAGGAGTAGATGAACTTTTCATGAGCAAAGACCCTATTTTCATGCAAATAATCTCGGTAATAAATAAAGAGGAGGAGGAGGAATACAGAACTAATGTGAAGTACAAGCTGGACTGCATCTAAATAATATGTTATAGTAAAGTTCTCCTGAAGGCGTCAGCTGCTCTTTAAATCACAGTTCACTGAAGTTCAATGAATACACTGGTTTTAATATACTCTTTCCCTGGAAATATGGGGAATGTATCTAATAGTATCTGTATACATCTGTAAATGATGTAAGCTTTAAAGTTTGCAATGGGAAACATGCAATGTTGATTTATTTTTATCCCACTTAACTCTCAACCATTTTTGGCAAAGCCCCATACGTGCCATCTACTTACTGTTGGGGGTGTCTTCAAGGTGATCCTCCTGCTGCTGAGTTTCTTCCTCCTTATATCGTTGAGTTCCTCATCCCTCTCAAACAGCAATAACAAGTGCTCCAGTGGGATACTGTACCCTGCACATTTATTACAAAACAGAAAGCAGGTAATAAAACAATTATATATAATCAGAGCTAAACATTTGACTTATTTTATTGTTTTAGCAAGATGTGGGCTGGCCAATGCCCATTTCAGCCACACCTGGAGTGTAATAATGTTGCCTTTCTGACAAAGGAAGCAAGGGAAGAAGAAACCGACAAATCTATATTCAAAAGGGATGTCTTATGGCTGGATAGTCAGAATCTGTCCACCTGGGCAGAGGAAATAAAGTCAAGAGTACACCATGTACCCTCCTCGCCAGCCTAACTATTCACTCCAGTTTCCTTTTTTCCTTATGTACCTAAAACATTTATTCCTACATTTTACTCCCTCAGCAATCCACAGCCTCTTATCTGCATTTGGCCCTCCTGATCTCCTCATTGCCTCTTGGAGTTTAGTCTGAATCATGCCAGGCTTCCTCCACCTTGTTCCTCTTGTACTCAGAGAAGGCCTTTATTTTTGCTCTCCTAGTTGCTCTCACCCCTTTGAGAATTAGATCAGCCTTTTGTGTTTGTTCCTTTCGGCAAACTTCCCTGCACAAAATTCGCCAGGCGAATCCATAAGGAATAAATCATGTTTTTTGAAGCTCAGTCATCACTGTTCCTTGTTAATCATCGAATGTTACCATATGATCATCAAGGGATGGTCAGCCAGCCGATGCAGTGGTAGCCCTACAGTTTGCAGTGCCAGTGACACAGGTAGTAAAGTGAGCCAAGACTACTGGCTGGCTGGGAAAGAGAACTGAATGACCACTGGACTCTCCTCCTCCAGACAGGAGGGAAGGAAGAGCCCAATGCTCGAACTGAATCTGGCAGAAGCCAGAGAAGAAGATTGAGCTGGAAGTTTGGGAGGAGTGGCAGACATCAGCATGTGCACCATGATGTCACTGCATGTCACATCTCCCACAGGGATCAAAACAGAAAAATCCTGGCTGCAACAGATGACTGCTGTCCACTGCAGGCCCTGCACCTGGGAACACTGGCACCTCCTGGAATCTGGATCTGGTGCAGGCAAGGGCTCCCTGCCATGCTACCAGGGAGGGAAAACTGTGGGGCATATGTAAGAGGTAAGCTCTGGGAGACGCAGGGGTGACAGGGCTGGGAAGACCAACAGGAAGGAAGGTTGGCAATGGAGACAGGGAGCATCATCTAGATCATGATTTATCGGACATGTAACTATAAAATCACCAACCATGATTAGTGATTAGTTTTCTAACCTTAAATCAGCATGATGGTCTCTGATGCTCTGTGGATAATCCATGAAGAAAATATTAGTTCTGTACAGCAAATGTTAAGCCACGCGAGTAATACTGTACTTACTCAAAAACAGGTGGCCCAGGACAAACTGGCCACACAGGAAGTCTTATTTTTAAGTTCATGAATTTTATTCTCTTCATAAGCAGGCCCTCGCAGCCTTGCTCAACATATCACCCTAAGTGGGCTTCTTCAGGGGACGAGGGCCTTGTCAGTATTTTGTTCTAATGAATTTTTCTCTCTTTATACAAGTGAACAGTACAATACTGGTCGGTTTCTCCAGAACCAAAGAAATTGCATATCTCAATATTACAGCACTCTCGATCCATTTGTTCAGTTAAGGTAAGGATCAGATTTTTTCTATAACATCTGTATAGAGGAGGAGATGCTCCCAGTATGCAGAATGCTCCGCAGAGTGTGACCGAACAAAACAAACAGAAAAATTACTGCTTGTCTTAGAAAAAGATATAAAAGAAATCTAATCCTTACCTATAATGAACTGAGGGCCAGATTTTCAAGAAAATAAAATTCATGGACTTGAAAAATAAGACTTTTTGATCTGTGTGGCTAGTTTTGTCCTGGGACACTAGTTTCTGAGCATCTTTGCCTACCAGCTTAGAGAACTACCTAGACACTTAAAGACTGTTTCTGAAAGGTACCCATCTGCATCTGGTCTTGTACCATAATATAATTAACAATGTTTGGTTTCATAGTAATATAAAAATATTATTTTATTTCGTTTTTGTTGACCAGGTAAGTGCACTAGACAAATCCTGCCTATTTTCAGGCACAACCCGGGGGAGGGGGATACAGATGAATGCCAACTGACCTTGAACCAGATTAAGCTGTTGGTGATATTTTTTTTTTCAGTGAATGAGGGAAATTTGGCCAGGACATCGGGGAAATTCCCCTACTCTTTTCGATAAGTGCCATGGAATCTTTAACATCCACCTGAACTACCACCAATCCAGGCAGATGGGACCTCAGTTTAACATCTCATCCGAAAGATGGCACCTCAGAAGTGCAGCACCCCTCTCATGCTACACTACAGTGTTAATATTGGGATATTAACCCAAGTGCCAGATGTGGGAACTGAACCCACAGCCCTCTGATCTCCCGGCCTCAGAGGTGAGTGTGCTACCTACTGAGACACTGACACTGCAAAGGATGTCAAATATCACCAAAAGCAAATTAATTATGATTTATAAAATGAGTAAAAAGAATCCTGTGTACATATTGGTCAGGAACTGTGTCCTTATAGGACAACCCTGCATCTGGCACTTTTTTATAGCATGCTGGATGCAGCACAGCCCACATATCCATGCCTGCCAGAAACTTTTGAAAAAACACAAACATTTCTGCCAGGCATGGCTGTAGTGGAAAAAGGTTGACACACACTTATTTATTTAAACTTGGGTGATTGGGAAAAGCACACTGAGACGAAGCTCATTTCCAGGCGCAACCATGGGTATAAAGTACAGAGCAAGAATACAGAAACAGGTGCACGGCAGATCCAGTACATTGACAAAGTTGCACAATAAATAGAAATTCTAACATAAAGCAGCAGTACGAACAGTGAATATAGTGACAACATAGAAATGCATAACAGGGGTTACAAGTGCAAAATGTATGATACAGACATTATTAGCTTGGAGGAACCATTTAGTAACAAGAAAATACTGTGGGCGAGAAAGTGGAATGGAAGTGCTCACTCAATTTGGAGGGTGCTGGGAGAAGATGAAGTAGGTGTAAAAGATTTTTGAGGGACTGGTAAGCTGAGGTGTTGCGGAGAGTGAGGGAGAGATTATTCCATGGAAGGAAGGTGGGCAATAGTTGACGGCATGCTGGCCTGCCGTAGTGCAGTGTGGGGGACAGAGAAAGAGCGGGGATCCCAAAAGTGAAGAGAGTACAAAGGGGTTAGGAACAGGGCTAACACAGGAGGAGAGGGCCGGGGAAAGGAAGTCAAACCAAAACTTGGCAATAAAGGTCATGGCATGAGTTTGCCTCCTATGCAAGAGTGGGGCCATAGAGAAAGATGAGTACAGGGAGCAGTGGTCCTCCTGGTGCGGGGAATTGAGGACAAATCTGCAGAGGGCATTCAGTGTTGTGTCTAGTTTTGAGAGGGATGCGGCCGGGCTGTGCTGTATATGTCGGCATAGTCGAGGATGGCAGAATGAACTTGGAGATAAGTTCATGCTGAACAGAGACAGAGAGAGACTTTATTTAGATATAGGAAGCCCCATTTGGGTTGGAGCTTGGAGAGGTTATAAATATGGGTATAGAAAACAAGGTGCTGATACAGCCATACCACCCAGGTGTTTGTCGGCCTGTAACAATTCAAGGGGGGAGTTGTTCTGGGAGTGAAATACAGGCAGGGAGCTAAACATAGAGAGCTTTTGAGCAGAACCAAAAGTCAGAGAGACCATCTTCTGGTTTACTTTGAGAACATCAGCTTTAAACCAAGTCAAGACATTGCTGAAATTGTGTTGGAGGAGTGGCTGCACAACCTTAGTTGATGGCCCCGAGATGAAGATGACAGATTCGTCCGTGTACACATGAATCTGGGAGTGGGAGCAGATGGAGGGGAGATTGTTAATGGAAATGCAGAACAATATAGGGCCAAGTATCAACCCCTGGGGGACACCTGCTAGGACTGGCAGATAAGGGAGAAGGAATTGCAGAATCAAACCGCTTGCTGTCTACTGATGAGATTGGAGGTGAATCAGAGGATTTGGGGGCAGGGGGATTGCTAGTCCAGTGGAGTGCAGTTTGTTCAGGAGGATTGTGTGAGAGACAGAATCAAAGGCCTTCTTAAGGTCTATGTATATGGCTGCTGTAATATGGCCTGCATCCAAGGCTAAGTGGATTGCATCAGTGACACCCAGTAGAGAAGAGACTGTGGAGTGATGCTTGTGAAACCCAAACTGATAAAAGGACAGTGTGTTTAAGGAGGTGATGAAATCTAGAAGTCGTGTGTATATTATGTATGTATCTATATCTATATATCTATATTAGTAACTCCTGAACTTTGGGAAGAGGGATATGGGCAGTAGTTTCCAGGTGACTACAGGTTACCTTCCTTATGGAGAGGGATCACATATGCCGTTTTAACAGGATGGGGACCAAGCTGGTAGAGACTGAAAGGTTACAATGTGTAACTCTCTGGGCTTACCTGGAGTTGCCCTTGATTTTCCCATTTTCTCCTGTGTATTGGCTGGTGTCCCCATTCTTCTCCCCGCTTTTACGGGTGTCCCTGGTTCCCCATATTCCTCCGACAGCCAGCTTGTTGTTTTCTGCTCTATGTGGGCTTAAACCTTGACCACGAGCTGCTGGCATGCTTGCTTCAGCCCGGCACTCACGCATGTGTATGAACTGCTTTTGAATTCTGGACTGTGATTTGCGGTGTCAAACAGGAGGGCATCCAGTACTCCCGGAGTCCCTTTGCAACCTATGGTGGGGCTAGTGACTAGAATGCAGTGCAGAGAAGTCACTTAGGCTCCAGAAAGATATGTTTGAAATCTGAGCAGAAAGCAGGGCTCATGAATATTAATGAGCCCTGCATAAACATTCATTAGTTTGCTGCCTGCCACCTGGGAGAACAGAGTTTCGCCAGCAGCGATAGCTGTTTGAGGGGTTATTCTTTACACTTGGCTTGTTTGATAGGGGTAGATGGGACTACGATCCAGTGGGATGTTGGTTTAAATAAAGTATTACAGTATATTGGTCTGCTATTGCCCTAGGGAGCTGGGGCAACTGTATGGACTCCATAGAACTCAATGGGAGCTGACATGTTTGTGACACCTGACCCCAAAGGCGCAACCAATCAGCGATCTGGGCACCATAAACTTGGACAAAGGGACTCCTGGGAAAAGGAGGGGACTAATTCAGGCACCTAGATCATGCTCACAATAAACGAGCAAGAAATATTGATCTCTATGGTTATGGATTATTGATAGGCTTCTTCAGCCAGAGAGGCGGATTCTTGGCTAAACCTGTGTGGACCTTTTGGGTTTTCTTCAGTCTATTCCTGGGCTCTGTATGAGTCAGGAGTATCCTGTGAGAGTGAACTTTGAGGGCTTACCCAGGCCCTATTTGGAGACTGCTGTTCACAGAGCTGGATCAAAATGTGGAAAGAGAGAAAATAGACTGAACTGTGATCCTGATTCCCCAAGTATTGAGAAGTTGCTTACTTATTGTTGGGAGAAACTAAATGCTGCAGAAACCCTGCACTAGAAGTAGAACTGGCTGAGAGGAGTGTGCAAATTATTCAACAGCTACAGTTGCTGCCAAGAGGTTGTTTGCTTGAGTGGGACTCATATTTCTCAACTTGCTGCCTCAGAAATCAGAGACAAGGCTTAAAAAAAAATAAAAATCAGAGACATATCTTCAAATTTGGTGATATCCATTAAGGAGGCTGGTAAATAAGGGACTAAGTATGAAATGCATTTTCTATGGAAGAACAAGTCTGTAACTTTATTGTCTGACCTTATTTTGTGCTTACAACCCACACTGTTTGGTCATGGAAATTTTTAAGAGGAACAGAGTAAAATTTCGAGGAAAAATCAGGCACATCTTTGAAAATCAGGGCCAGCAGAGAGGTATGGCAGGACTGAAATTTTAATTCTGAAAAGCAAAGCATCTCTGGATGTCGGGGTACTAGCCAGGTGCTGTATATATCCTGCATGAGCTGGTTAAAGTGTCCGAGAGCTATGTCCTAGCTACAGTCGAGAAATGTTTGTGGACACTGTTTTACTTGAAATGCGGACTGGTGTGCAGGGCTTGTTGTTCTTGAATTCCCCTGTTAGATGCACCTGTGCTTCTAGGGCTAGCACCCACTTCAAATAGCACTGACTTTATTGGAATAACTGCCTGTGAACTTTTCTTGCTTTGAACCTCAGTGCAGGAACTGCAGGATGACCCTACTGTTTGGGAATTCTTACCCACAGCCAGGAGGAAATTTGCTAACTTCTTCCAAGTGGGTCTGACTACCCCAGGATGTCACTGGAGCTTGCTGGGGTGCTAAGGCACCTACTACCCACTGGGAGGAGCTGGGCCGGAGCCACTCCTGGGTTTGGTTTCTGGTTTGGCTGTCCTGTCACAGTGTACTGCAACAGGCCAGAAGTGACTGAAGGTGACAAGTGGCCAGAACTGTAATCAAGGTGACCAGCTGCAAGATCTTTGAGCAAGTTCCATCCTGCCCAAGGGACCAAACCCAGCCTTTTTCTGTCTTTTGCTGCACTGAACAAGGAGCTCCATACTTCAGGTTTTTGAGATCAACAAACAGTGAGCATCTAGGATCTGGCTCCTGGAGAAAAAAAAAAGGGGGGGAATGGGTGTTGTTTTCTTAAACCAAGTTCTTTGCCAATATTTCAGGGCCCCAACAGCGGTCAACCCAGCACCAATCAGGGCTGCACCTGGTGGGTACCCCTAGAGACAATTTGGGACACTGGTACCAGTGGGGTGGTCTTGGCCTGCAGGCCCAATTTTTATTGTTGTTAAGTATCACTAACCTTCTTCCTTTCACAGTCATCCTTTGTCCCAGTATCCTTTCTCTAGTCCTTATCCCCAAATAAAGCTGTGAGTTGGTTGCTTGAAACCACTGTGTTAGTGAGATTCATTGCATGTGCCTCCTGCTAAGATTTATGGTTAAGGTGGAACAAGGCCATTGGGGATACAGTGTGCAGAGTGACTGGTTGGGGAGGTGGGGAGGTACAGTATCCCAGGGGGCTGTGCCAAGCAGATACCTGGCCCACTTATAATTTACTCTGGGTGAAGGCACCGCACTATTATCTATATCTTTGGGAACTAAACCCCAATAGACACCATAGCATGACACATGATTATTACCCTGTACCAGGGACAGCAGACAAAAGGGGGAAGCTCACTGGCACACGTTGCCTGGGCTACATGTGGGCAAGAGGTGCAGCAATGACTGCTACTGGACAGAGAAAGCAGTTTACGAAGGAGTCCCTCCAGGCTAGATTCACTGCGGTTTAGTAGATGCAAGGCATCAAAACTTCCTGGGTTGAGATTCTGGGAGCAGTAACCATTGTTTGAGGAAGAAAGTGGACCTGTGGGGTGGTGCAGGGGTGGTTGGGCAGGGCACAGGTTGTGAAGAACCTACTCAATATATCAGCCACTGTAGCTTGACTAGAGAAGAGAGTAGCATCAACCTTGGGGGGGCACTTGGTATAGAGTGTACTGTTTTCCGGAAGGAGGATGGGTTGCTGGACTGTTTGTGTAATTGTTTTTAAAATAGGAGGATTTGACAAGGCACGTGGCCTTTGTATATTTGCTCCCGATGATTCTATAGGCAAGAAGATCAATTTGTGACTGGGAGGTTTTAAAGTTGAGCCCAGGCCTGGGTGTAGGATTTGCACATGGCAAGAAGTTGTGATAAGATCCATGGGTGACTGGATTTTTTTACTTGAATTTTTCTCAAGGGGGGCATGAAGGTCCCAGACTTGGTGGAAAGTGGTCAGGAAATGTTCAAGGGTGGTGTCAGAGTTGGAAGCAGAGAAGTCAGGGGACCAACTGGCGAGGGTTACGTCATATAAAAGGGCATTTGGGTCGAGGGACCACGTTGGACTGATTCTGATATTTTGGTGTGAAGCGTGAGAGATTGCTTTTTCTGAAGCAGTGGGTAATGCAGTGGTTGCTTCGTGAATCTGGAAGGATGACAGTGGCTGAGATTCAGTGTGGGTGTGAAGAGAGGATCCAGTCTACGAGCAAATGGTTAGGGGAGCAGGGGTCAAGTCTGGAGGGTTCTTCTGTTAGCTGTGAAAGGTTTAGGGATTCGAATTTTGGGTTGAGGGCTTGGAAGAGGGAGCGAGCCAGTCCATATTATAAATTACCCAACAGTGTACTCTCACCATCACTAGTGAGGGAGGCAATAAAGAGGATGCACTTTACGAGTGCTTCTGTGGAAATTATGTCTCTGTCATTTAGACCGCTCCCATAAACAGTAAGGGAGGATGAAAGGTAAGTTGTGAGATTAGATACTCAAGGGCAGTGGCGGAGCTAGAGGGGGGGCTGGGGGGGTCAGTCCCCCTTCCTGGCTGCCCCAGTGTGAGTAGTGGTGCCCCACCACCATCTTTATTCAATGTTTAATGCCCATTGTGGGGCCTGTGGTTGACTGAATGGCCCCACCCTGGCTCCCAAATGCTCCCAAACCTAGCTCCGCCACTGCTCAAGGTTATCAGGGTTAGGTTTGCGTGAGGTTGTGGAGCTGGTGATGGAGTCATGGATGTACATGGTGAAACCCCCACCATGCCTACCATGGTATTGACAATGTAACACAAAATCAGGGATAGCTAGAGTCGAGTCAGGTATCCTGGATGAAAGCCATTTTTTGAAATGCATAGGACATGGGAAGTGTTGATACATCCAAACTTTCAGAGTACCAAGTTCAGGAAGCAGACTCCTCCAATTTAGGTGGAAAATGCAGAGGCCCTTGGGGAGAGGGGGTAGCATTGTGGGCTGGGTCAGGGTTAAATTCCACGTCATCTGAAAGGAGCAGGATTAGGAAGATGCAAAAGGATGAAGCAGAGTATTTCCATAGTTTAGGACGGCAGTGTGAGCAGTAGGGAGACAGTCAAGGTGGTGCAAAAAAAAAAATGGTATTTTTCAAACAACATGAACTCTTGCTGTATTCTGACAATTGCAGTTAGTCCAGCACTTGAACTGCCCTGGAGAGTAGAGGGTTAAATTCTAAGCAGAACATAGAACGTTGAGCTCAAGTTCAGTTCAAACCTGTCTGCTGCACTTTGAAGCGTAACCGTCAGATTCTTTACTCTGCCTAACTGAACAGTCACTCCAGAGATTTCTCCTCTGCTCACAGTTCAACAAATCGGTTAAAGCCGCCGGTTTTACAGATTATTTTTGTCTGATTTCGGTTCAGATCTCTGTCTGTGGTACAGTAAGTACTAGGTAGTGAACTAGCCATAGTAAAAACTTGTGGAAATTGTAAAGTGATATTTTGACTGGTTCGGCTAAACCGGTCATCTAGTGTGTTTCGTTTCCTTTACTTTAGTGTGATGTTACCAGTTAAAAAAAAAAAAAACGCATTTCTTGCATTTTTTTCCCCCCCAACACCAGTGACACGGTTAGAAACCGATAAGGCAGTCTTGCCTGGCTGTTCGCCGTAAAAAGGGTAAGTTTGTTGGTTAGGATGGCTATGTCTGAGCAACACAAAAGAAAAACCGGGCCCACTGGGTTTCAACACTGCAGAATGTGTGTGTGGGGAAGTCTTTGCTAAGGCTGATCCCCACACCACCTGTGTTTATTGTCTGGGGTTTGACCACCTTGATTCAGACTGCCAAATTTGTAAGAACTTCCCCAAGTCTATCCTGGAAAAAAAAGGTTGGGCAGGCTTAGGGATAAGGAGGCTGAGAAGTCCACCGACCTGGATGGCCAGCCCGGTTCAGTTCCGACCAACCCAGAAGAAGTTCCCTCTGACCAGGGCGATACTTCTTCAGGCTACAGGAGAGCCGATTCCGAGGCATCGGTTCCATCAAAACGAAGAGAGAAAATCGGCCAGTTCGGATCCAGAAACCCATGTTCCCTCTGCCGAGGAGATTGCCCGAGTGATTAGGACTGTGGAATCGCTTTGTCTGGTTCCGTCTGATCCCGCGCTTTCTGGCAGGCGTTCAGTTTGTTCCTCCGGTTCAAGATTATGCCCCTGAAGATTTTTATGAACCAGATTTGGAGGGGGACAAGGATTGCAAAGGTGATGGTGATGAAGATGATAGAATGGAAGTTCCGGATGAGCCCACTGAACCAGACATCTCCCCAGACATGCCTCTCTGGCATTTCTCCTCCTAGGCTTTCTGAGTCCCTTCCCACTTCATATTTTACAGGACAGTGGCAGAAACCTCCAGCTCCCTGTGGAAGAAGCTGTGGAGGAACAAGAGGAGCTTGATTATGTGGAGATGATGGACATCCCTGAGTCAAGAGGCTGTCTGTTCCCTTCACAAGTCCTTTGGGAAACAGACACAAAAACTGTTAAAGACTCCAAATTCTGTACCTCCTGTTGACAGAAGGATGGACAAGAGTACACTTTATCAGGCTCAGGTATGGAGTATTTGTACCAGCAATGCAGCCATGTTGGGGTTTTGCAGGATGCAGCCTGTGATGAGGCTAACATTCCCTTGGCTTCACAGCACCCAGATAAAGACTCAGGAAGCTGGATGCCATGGCAAAGAAACAGTACATGGCATCCACCTTGGGACTCAGGCAGGCTAATGACATGGCCTATACAGCCAGGTACCAAAAGTCCAGTTGGGACACTGTACTGGCACTGGCTTGTCAGGCTTCCCCAGCTTGCCAAGGAGGTGGCTGCTGATGGGTTTGAGGCATCAAAGTTACAATTTCATGCTGCTGTGGACTCCAATGATGTGTCATCACGAGTCATGGCTACATCTGTGGCTCTTCGGAGGATAGCTTGGCTCAGATGTACTAGCCTTTCACAGGACACCTAGACTAAGGCCATGGATTTCCCTGTGGTGGGTAATTCTCTGTTTGGGGAGCAGACAGAGAATTACATGAAAAAGATGGACCAATATAGGACCACCTACAGGAGTGGTCAGGCCAAGGAAAGGCAGGCAACTCTTCAAAAGCAGCAGGTTAGGGTCAGGGGCAGGCCTTTTCATAGGCCTTTCTACCAAGCACAGGCCTTGTCTCCCTTTTCTCAGAGGGGGTTCTTCAGCAGGAGAGGCAGAAGGGGGATGAGCAGGGCTACATCCACCCCTCAGCCTAAGGCTCCTGCCAAGCAGACACCCTGATGTATCAGCCAGGTTGACTCCCCATCCTGTAAGAGGCTGGCTGGCTTACTACTTCCAGGAACTGGAAGTCTGTTACCTCAGACAAGTGGGTCCTGGAGGTAGAGGCTAGGCTGGTTCTCAGCTTCAAAAAATTCCCAAAGCTGAGAGCCAGATCCTTTCTACCTGCAAGCATCTCTGAAACCATTGCCCTAGGAGGAGGTTTCATCTCTACTGGTCTTAAGGGCCATAGAGAGAGTTCCTACAATACACAGTGGTAAAGGTCTATACTCCAGGTACTTCCTTCCCTCGAAAAAGACAGGGGAGTGGCAACCCATCGTAGACTTAAGATACCTGAACAAACATCTTTTAAAGCCAAAATTCTAAATGGTGACTCTGGGAATAATCCTTCCCTCTCTAAGGCTAAGGGACTAGCTAGCCTCCCTGGACCTAAAAGATGCCTACTTTTACATTCCTATCAAGTGTTTCCACAGAAAGTACCTCAGGTTCGGATTGCCTTCAGGCCATTACTAGTTCAAAGCAATGCCCTTCGGCCTAACATCAGCTTCAAGGGTGTTTACAAAATGCCTAGCAGTAGCAGTGACCTTTCTAAGAAGCAAGAATATTTCCATACCTGGATGACTGGCTCATTGTGGGTCAGTCTCCAGACCAAGTCAAGTCAAATCTGAAAGTGACCCGGCAAGTGCTCACTTCTCTAGGATTTCTTCTCAATCTTCCCAAGTAAGTTATCGAGCCTGTACAGCTTCTCACTTTCATAGGGGTAGAGCTTGATACTGTCAAAGCAAGAGCTTTTCTTCCCCTGGAATGAGTAAGAGCTATTATAGAGTTGGCTTCCTCCTTCCACCTTCTGGTTTCTTGACCAGCAAGGCACTTTTTTTCAGCTTCTGGGCCACATGGCAGCTTCCACTGCAGTGGTCCAAGGGGCCAGATTTCAGATGAGGAACATTCAGTTTCATCTGAGGGCTTTTTGGTCTACCTGCTTCATGGCGTGAAGTGCCTCCCTGGTGACTGACTGCGGCCACGGCAGCACATCCAGGCCGCCCAGCTTGTTCGGCGCTTAGCCCTGGGAAAACACAGGGCTACCTGCTTCACTGTATGGAAGCTCCTCCCTGGCAACTGACTGCAGCCACAGCGCACACCGGCCGCACATCCAGGCCACCTGGCTTGTACGGCGCTCAGCCCCCGGAGAACACAGGGTAAGATACTGCAACATTCTCCAGCATTCAGTGTCTCTCTGATTGGCCGAGGACCTTCTGGAGGCAGCCGCTATTGGCTGTATGATCTGTAGCTCCTGTTCCTATTAGCTGAAGCTGAATACTGGCTTTTTAACTGCCAGGGACCAACAGTAGTGTAAATATAGTAATTATGAGGGATTTTGCCCTTCCTACCGCCCCCACCGCCTCCCCTTAATTAAATACACCTACTTCACCCACCTTCTGCTAGGTACTCTCCTATTAGCACAATAACAGACTGCAAAGTTCCCACCTATTGGCACAATAACGAACTGCTGGACCTTAACTGGTGCTTTAACAAGGCAGTCAGGGATCCTCTATTGGTATAGTCTTATGCCTAATTTCCATAGTGGATGACCGCAATTTCTTTTTTTTTCTTTCGCTTTGTCTTTTTTGCCAGCACGCAGGGTGTTAGCGCTACTTTCTGCCACCTAATTGGCCCGCTCACACTACTACTTATCTCTGGCACTATCCCTATGCAAAGTACTAGTACAAACTGGGGCCACAGTACTTTCTGTTCTCACCTTAACATGGGCTGTAATCGTACGTACGGTACTGTGCTCATCTTAAACCAATTCCCCCCACTTCAACCAGCAAGTTTTATGCAACACCCCTTCTCTTCTTTGCTCGGGTGCTCCTCTTTGCCTCCTTGGGGGGTGTCTGACACCAACCTATTGCATCCTCAATGCTACCTTTTCGCGCTCACAGGAAGGGCCAAACAAAGCTATTAAAAATATTCTACTGATCCTCCTTATCTGTTCTGGTGACGTTGAACTTAACCTGGGCCCGTCCTCTACTATACCCTCTCCTTCAGATTTAACAAACCTAAAAGGGCTAAAAATTCTGCACGTAAATGTCTGTAGTCTCATAAGAGAGCTGGACCTTATCCAAACATTGATAAACCACACCACCCCTGTTGTATTGGCTGTCACACTTGGACCACTGATTCTGTACCCTGTATAATTTTTGTTGTAAAAATAAGAAATGAATGTACAATGAATGTGACAGAGAAAACGGTTGTCTTACTGGAACTGACACATTAAGACCCCCCTCAGGGATAGTCCAAAGGACAGGAGGTGGTTTGAGTCTGCAGCTATTTAAAATGCAATTCCTTTGTTCAATTTTCTTTGAAGGCAGGAACCAAAGTATCCACTTTATAATGCCCTCAGGGACATCCTTTGACTTGAGTGGGAGGGGTGTCGAGGGAAGCCAGAATGGACATTGAAGAGAAGTTGATGTCTGAGCCAAGGAGGACCAGACGAATTTGGAAGGTCCAATATACATTTCCTGGGGAACCCCTGAATTACATCAGAGAGACCTTTGAGGTGTAGATTCCAAGGTCCAGACGGGATTAAAGAGGCAAATACACTTTTGCTTTGAATACAGTGACTTATATCAAATAAATTTTTGAGATGTATGTGTAGCAGAGCAAAAACCAGTTCTGACCAGTTAACCTGTGGAAAGGAAAGTCAGTGAGATCACCTCATGTGTTTTTTTAAATATTTTATTTGGAGACCCTGTATTGTACAATATAGATTTTGATACACCAAGGCGGAGTTAGTGACCTCATGAGAAGGCAGGCTCAGAACTGTGTTTTAATTGCTGAGAGAACCTGACAGAGACACAAGATAATATTTGCTGACTGAGAGAAGAGGGACCATCAAAGCACTGAAGTAAGGACCTTAGACAAGATTAGTCTGAAGTTATAAAATTGTAGGAATTGCACTTTTACCTGTTTGTTTTAAGGCTGTATGAGCTGGGATATATATTTGTTCTGTAATTATTGTTCTGTTTTGATATTTTTAAAGTAAAGATGTAATTTTACAACGGAACTGTATGGAGTGCCTTGACATTTCTTTTTATTTTAAGTGGAGCTTTTAAAAGGTTGTAATTAACACTGTGTATGGGCTTATTGTATACCAGACTGGGAAATGGATAGAGTTCTCTAAAGTCTTGCATAGAGTTCTAAGTGTTCATTTGAAAGACCTGGTTGGGTGCCCGTAGGCAAAGATATCTGGCCCCCCGAAGACAGAATTATCTGAGCCTGATAATTGGGTACACTAACAAGAGGTTATCAGTTTGAATCCCTTCAGAGCTTGAGACTAAGGTGACTTGAACCCACAAAACAGACAAGAGGGTTACCTTGTCTGTTACACTGTACACAAATCATACGCTCAGAGGTTGGCACTTTGGGAGTAGAGGGTTGACTGGCTAAGCGGGTTTGTGACATTGGCTATCTCAGAGTCATGGCTTAAACCCTCAACCAAGAACACTGAAATAAATATACCTTCTTACAAAGCCTATAGAATGGACAGATGGACCAGAGGGGCTGGAGTTGCTATATACAGTATGTACAGGACAAGTACTGTGCTTCTATCATCAGCTCTATCTCTGAGCCTATAGAATATGATAGTCTATCAATTAAATTACAACTGTCACCTTCCCAATCCATTCAAATCATTGCATGTTATAGACCCCCATCTGCTGACCTAAAGGTCATTCAGCACCTGAGCTCCCTACTCGACTCTGCATCTCCAGAGGTCATAGCTGTAGGTGATCTAAATCTTGATTGGTTCGCCATCTGTCCTAAGCCTCTCAAGGAGCTAAGTGACACCTTTGGTCCCCATCAGCTCATTATGGAACCCACCCGGCCAAACACCAAAAATCCAGCCAACAGCTCACTACTCAATATAATACTGGTTAACAAGCCTCATCTATTCTCTCATGTGGGAGTGCTTTCTAGTGATCTCTGTGACCACTGCATCATTGCATGCATAAGGTCCCTGCTTAAAATGATCTCCTCCTCTAGATGCATCCAAAAAAGGTGCAGATGGAATTTTGACATTTCCGCCTTCATAACTGACCTACAGCATTCTAATTGGCAAGAGTTCTATGTTGCTTCTTCCTTTATTGAAGCATATAATATTTTCCATACTATCCTCATGGATGCAAGAAACCGGTGTGCCCCACTGGTCAAAACCTCAACAAAGAAAATCTCTTGCCCCTGATTTTCTTCCAACCTCATGTCGGCTCTTTTGCATAGGGATGCCTTACGGAAAAAGGCACGAAAAACTAAGCTTCATGCTGACTGGGTTTCCTTCAGAGCTGCCCAAAAATCAATGCACTAAGCTTGTAAGGGCTGCCAATTCCAGCTACTATTTATTTATTTAAGCGTTTTACCAGGAAGGCATACTGAGCAGTGTAGTGCTCGATTCCAGATGTGTCCTGGGGGGAAGGGGAATAAGGGTAGACAGTATACAGAGCTAACACCAAACTGAATGCACCTACCCTCAGCTCATCCACCTTTTGGAAGACCATTAAGGAAGTTGAAGGTCATAGGACATCCAACACCTGTCCATCCAAGATTTCCGTCGACAGCATAATGCTTACAGATAAACATGGTATATTAAATGGGCTAAACAACCACTTCGCCACAGCTGGATTGGCCTTTGAGTCCTCCCCTGCTAATGCCCTGAGAGACTATATCTATGGGCAGGACAAGACACCCCTCACCACTACAAAGGCTGTGCCGTCGTCCTCCTTCAACCAGATATCTCTGAAACAAGTCGAAGACATGTTAATCAACGTAGACATTAGAAAAAGTGTTGGTGCAGACTTCATTGACCCGTACTTTTTGAAAATCAGCACCATATACTAGCCGCCCCATAACCACATCTTCAATCTGTCCCTTACGCAGAGTTCCTCTGATAGCTGGAAAACTGCCCATGTTGTCCCATTATTCAAATCAGGGACCCTAGGGACCCTAATAACTATTGGCCGATCTCTCTGCTTCCTACCTATCCAAAATGTTGGAAACATTGTCAGCCTGCAGATCAGAGACCACCTTGAACTACATAACCTATTCACCCCTATACAGTCTGGCCTCAGACCTCAATATAGCACTATCTCTGCACTTGCAAAAAGTTACCAACGACTGACTGAATGCATTGGACAATAAACTCTATGTAGGTGCCCTATTGTTGGATCTAAGCAAGGCATTTGACACTGTGGACCATGCCTCCTGCTGGATATTCTCCGTAACCTTGGTCTAGACTGTACTGCCCTCAAATGGTTTAAATGCTACCTTGTGGGATAATTGTAGCAGGTTAAAATAGAAGGAGACTTTTCTCCTATTAAAACCTCCATAGAGGTGGTACCACAAGGCTCAATACTGGGCCCCTCCTTTGCCATCTATGTAAATAACATCCACACTGGCATCAATCATGCTGACATCCACTTATTCGCAGACGACACTGTATTATACATTTCCGGACCTACCCCTGACAAAACATGGTCAGACCTCCAACTTGAATTTAACCATCTACAGAAAGTATAGTTACGTAAGAACTTACCGTAACAGTAGATCTTCGAGAACAGCTCTCGCAGCAGGTTACACCATTGGGACTGAAGCCGGCCAGTGCCAGGACCCCACAGAAATTTTCTAGTTAGCAGTCTTCAGCGGGGACCGCCTCCAACATCGGTTCCACCCCCGACGTCAGGCGTACTACATAAGGAGGCGGTCCCCCCATAATCCTCAGTTCTCCCGCCGGAGACTCCCAGCCACTGGATGACATCAGAAGAGGAGACCGAGGATTCGCCACCAGATGGCAAAGATTAGTGAATAGGAATGTCCCATCCCATAAGATGGGTGCTTGACTACGACCTACCTCCAAAAAAGGGGGATGGTGGGTTGGAAGGTACATGCTGCAAGAGCTGTTCTCGAAGATCTACTGTTACGGTAAGTTCTTACATAACTGTACTATCTTACTTTGAGATACAGCTCTTGCAGCAGGTTACACCATTAGGCCTGATTTCCAAGCAATAGTGGCAATCATGCATCACTGGGAGGAGGAAAGGTAGAGACCTCGATATTACTGGAGCCTAGGACAGAAGTCTCTGAAGGACAGCTAGACCGAACCCTGCTCTTCGCCTCAATGCAATGTCTAGGCTGTAATGCCTGATAAAGGTATGCACAGAGCTCCAAGTAGCTGCAGCGAAAATAGCTGAGGTGGAGACGTTCTTTAACGCCACAAATGAAGTAGCCACCCCCCTTGTAGAATCCCCTGACCCGCCCGTAAGGGTTTATTGCGCTTGTCGAACAGAAAGTGATGCACTGGATGAGATACCTAGAGAGTGACTGTTTGGAGACAGGAGCCCTTTCATCCTGTGAGCAAAGGAGATGAAAAGTTGGTCCGACTTTCGGAGCTGTTTGGTTCTGGTCAGGTAGTATCTGAGGCACTAATGCACATCAAGGTGTGCAGAAGGGCTCTCTTTGATTAGTGTACCTTGGGAAATACACTGGTAGATCAATATCCTGATTTAGTGTGAGGGCTGAAATCACCTTAGGCAAAAACTTTGGGTTTGTCCTTAGGGATACCTTGTCCTGGTGGAAAACAAATAAGGTTCTTTGCACATAAAGCATGCAATTCCAAGATCCTTCTAGCCAAGTAACAGCAACTAAAAATAACGTTTTCCAAGAGAAGACATAGCTCGCAATCTGCGCGGTTGGTTCAAAAGGTGGCAGCGTGCTGCCCAGGACAAAGGGTAAGTCCCAAGGAGGATTGATCCGATGGGCGGCCTAAGGTGAAGGACACCCCTTAAGAAGGCACGAGTAGTGTCCAGCTGGGCTACCGTCCGATGGCCTACGGGGGCATGGGTAAGCAGAGATTGTACAAACGCGCACTTTAATCAAAGAGAAAGCCAGTCCGGAGTGGAAGAGAGAAAGCAGGTAGTCCAGAACCAGCTTTTCGGGACAGTCTAATGGCAGAAAGCCGCGCGCTTGAGCCCACAAACAGAATCTATGCCATTTCATGGCGTACATTGCGTGGGTTGCTGGTTTTCTGGCAGCAGAGAGTACGTCTGCCACTTCTTGCAAGACCCCGTATCGCATCATGGCTATGTTTCTAGGAGCCAAGCTTGCAGGTTCAACGAACGCAAATCTGGGTGGACCAATGAACCCGCCTCCTGAGACAACAGATGGAAGTAGACTGGCAAAGGAACTGGAGGTTCCCGGGATAGCTGGTGCAGAAGAGGGAACCAAATCTGTCTGGGCCAGAAGGGTGCGATCAAAATGAGCATCGCTTGCTCCCTGCGAAGTTTTAAGAGAACTCTCTGGATCAACGGGAAAGGAGGGAAGGCATAGAGGAATCTGCCTGCCCAGGAGAGGGACAATGCATCTCACCAGAAAACACCAGGCCCTGGATCTAGCGAGCAAAAATTGGGCAGTTTTGCATTGGATGGGGATGCGAAAATTTCTAACTCTGGAGTGCCCCATCTGTGAAACAGATCCTCTGCCACCTCCTGCAGAAGTTCCCACTCATGGACTCTGGCCTGAGAGTGGCTCAGACTGTCTGGCGTATGGTGTTGTCCACCCTGGTGACATGTACTGCAATTAGGTTTGTGCCATGTTGCAATACCCACCCCACACTCTCATGACCTCCTGCAAAGCGGTAGGAGGAATGCCTCCTTGTTTGTTGAGGTAATACATCACCACGGTATTGTCTGTTTGCAACAGAAATGTACCTGGTGGAATCTCCGACTGGAAGGCTTGCAGAGCCGAAAGGACTGCCTCATTTCCAAAATGTTGATGTGAGATGAGACTCTGGGCTGTCCACAGGCCCTGAGACCGATCACCGCCCAGGTGTGCTCCCCAAACCGAGCCCTGAGCTGTCTGTGGAGAGGGTCACAGTCAGAGATGGCGCTGTGAAGGGAACCCCTACAGAGGTTCCCTGATTTAGCTACTCATTGCCAATCCCGACTACGGCATTAGTGATTCGATTGGATGCTGCAGATGGTTCTTGCCTTTGGTCCCACTGCACCCGTAGAGTATCCACTGGGTTACCCACATGTGGAGACATTAAAGGGACTGTCGCAATGGCTGCAGCCATGTTCAAGCAGGCGAAGGACCAGTCTGGCTGGGACGGTGGTCTTCACCGACAAGTCCCTGATGAGGGAAGAAAACTTTTCCTCTGACGGTGTCCAGAACTGCTCCTATAAACTGCAGTTTCTGGGATAGCACCAGGAGTGACTTCTTGTAGTTGATGAGAATACCGAGTGATAGAAAAAGGACTGGTGCAGTGAACAACGCTCATCAGTGCCTCCTGGAGGGCCATGAGAGCCAGTCGTCCAGATATGGGAACACCTAGTGGACTTGTCTCCTCAGAGACGCCGCTACGACCACCAGGCACTTCGTGAATACGCGAGGTGCCAATGACAGCCCAAAGGGAAGAGCTCGGAACTGATAATGGCGGCTCTCAAACTTGAAGCGTAGGAACTTCCAGTGTGCTTGAGCAATCGGAATATGCAGGTAGGCGTCCCGCATGTCCAAAGATGCCAGAAAGGCGTCCTGCTTCAGCATGGGAATTAGGCCCGGAAGGGTCACCATGCGGAAGAGTTTGTAAACGACTGAAAAGTTGAGGTTGCTAAGGTCCAGTATTGGACGAAGGTCCCCCGTTTTCTTCGGAACCAGGAAGAAGTGAGAATAGTACCCTAGTCCTCTCTGGTTCTCTGGAACGTACTCTAAGGCTTCCTTTTCCAGAAGTGCGAGCACTTCCTGCTGTATGAGCAGGGCATGCTGACCTGAATATCGGGAGAGCAGGGGAGGTCTTGTAGGTGGACTGCCTACAAATTCTATATAGTGGCCTTTTTTGACCAACTGCAAAACCCACCTGTCGGTGGTGATCGAGTGCCATCCTGGCAAGTGGCATGCGATGCGACCCCCGACTTTCTTTTCCTGTTGATCCTGAGGAGGGGCAGGGGCCAGGAAGGAGTAGTGCTGTGGCAGCATTTGATCCGGCAGGCTGGGCCGACTTTGCAAATCGTTGGCCTCTGCCCGGGGATGACTTGGCCTGGGCCTTGCGGGTGAAAGTGCCCCTCTGCTGTTGGATGGAACGTGGCTGTTGCCTTTGTAGCCGGCCACAGAAGCGGCTCTGGTTCCTACCAAAGGAACTAGGCCAAGACCTGTACATAGCTTGTACAGATTGGACTGCCTTCCCTGCGTCCTGAAGTTTGGTGATTACTCTCTCGGAGGCTTCACCAAATAGGACCTCGCCGTTATAAGGGACGTCTAAGATGTTCTTCTGGACGTCCGGGGTAAAGCCGGAGACACGGAGCCAAGAGTTTCTCCGGAGACACATGCCTGAGGCTGCAGCTCTGGCTGAAGAGTCCACAGAATCATATGCGGCTCTGAGCACCTGGGTCCCCACATCCGAATCCATGCGGAGGAGGTTCAAGAGCTCCTCCTTGTGGTCGCCATCGAGCATCTTTGTGACCAGGTCCTGTCCCCATTCCCACAGTGCGTTCTGGAACTGAACCATGTGGGTGAGGTAATTCAGTGACCTGATGGCGCAAGTGCTGCCATATATGTGCCTACCCAGGACATCCAATGCTTGGATTCCTGGTCCAGTGGCTGTGTGCTCAAATGTTGAGGTCTCAGAGACCAGGTCATGCGAAGCAGTGATGACCAGGGAGTCAGCCAGAGGATGGTTCGCCAGATACTGGTCCTCTCTAGGGGCCTTGTATAGGCGGTCAGCCTTCTTCTGCACTGCGGAAGTGGAGTGTGGACGTTTCCAGGCAGCCTTGGTGACATCTGCAAAGGTATCCACCAAGGGCTGCACTACCACAGGCTTGGATCTTTCTGCCGAAGGTAAGCGAGCACGGCGTTGTCTCTTGGGGTCGAGTTCTTCAGCATCCCACCCCATATTCTCCTGGATGTGCCTCATGATCTCCGTGAAAGAGGGATCATGCGGAGGAGACCTGGGTAGGTCATGTGAGTCCAGAGAGGGAATGCTGATAGGAGAAGGAGATCTGGAGCACCCTGAGGTGTCAGATCTGGATTCTTCCCCAGACGGAGTGTACCGGCGTTGTCTGGGTCTTCTGAAGATCTGCCCCGAGGAGGTGGTGTCTGCTCCTTGGGGGTGGGCGACCATCCTACAGGCCCCTTGCGTGGAGGAGGGGGTGTAGGCGGAGTAGGAGGAGGATGTGTGGTGACCACATCCTTTTTGATGGTGTCCCACCAGAAGGTAAAGAGTTCCTTTACCTCTGCCAGATTCATACCGACAGCGACGCCTGGCGCCGTGGCCTGTCGCCGGGTCTGGCGTTGAGTCCCCAGAGGTCTCCCGCTCTGGGAAGGTTCCCATGGGAGCCTGGCATCTCCGGTGTCGCCCGCCTGGTCCTTGGGCTGTGTGGCATTCTCCTCCGACGAGTCCTTCTGACCGGCGTCTGCCGGCGACGGAGGTGTGGTCCTCTTCTCCGGAGTAGCCGACGTCGGTCCACTGGCCGACGCCCTTGGAGGCGAACGCCTGCTGGAGGATCTGACCTGAACTGGGGGAGGTTGCGACCGAGCCCTGGAGGAAGAGCGGTCCGATTTTGAGCCAGGGCTTCGGGAGTCAGAGGCCCTCGCAGTGGACCTGGACCTTTCCTTTTCCCAGTGTTTGTCCCGGTGCTTGTGAGTTTTACCCGACGATTCCCCCCAGGAGGAAGGTTCTTTATCCATAGTTTTCAGTTTCTCCTCCAAAAGAAAACGCTTGAAGGGCCTTCTGGTGGCAGATCCTGGTGCGACTGTTGAAGCCCTGGCAGAAGGAGCAGGCCTTGGTGCCATGTTCCGGGCCGAGGCAGCGCACGCAGGCCAAATGTGGATCCTTGAAGGGGATCTGTTTGCCGCAGGCACACTTCAATTGGTGACCCTCAACAGAAGTTGTTGGAGAGGACATCAGATGATCCAAAGTTGAAAGAAAGACGAAAATCACTGTAGTTCTAAAGATTGTCGCATGCTAGAAAAGACGAGAGAGGCCAAAACTGGCGATGTCGATGGCGGGAAAAGAACTGGGGATTATGGGGGGACCACCTCCTTATGTACTATGCCCAACGTCAGGGGCGGGACCGACGTCGAAGGCGGTCCCTGCTGAAGACTGCTAGCTAGAAAATTTCAGTGGGGTCCTGGCGCCTGCCGGCTTCAGTCCAAATGGTGTAATCTGCTGCAAGAGCTGTATCTTGAAGTAAGCTCAACCTATTGCATCTTAAACTACTGCTTAATGCAAAAAAAAAAAAAGTTATGCTCTTCTCTCCTTCTCAGAGGTCTAGCCCTACTAATGTGGTGGGTGGGCAAACCTCAATTACTACTCTCCTTAATGAACCTCTGGAACTGGTAGATAAATTTAAATACCTAGGGATGTGGATTGACCACTAATTGTTCCTTCTTGACCACACTGAAGAACCTTCCAAAAAACAAACTGAGGCTCGGCATATTCTTCTGTATTAAGCACTTGCTAATGTTGAAAGCGAGAACCAGAATCGCACAATCCACCTTCCTCCCCTTACTAGACTATGGGGATATTCTATATGGACAAGGGAACATCACAGCTCTAAAAAAGCTTGATATCTTATATCACTGGGCCTTAAGATTCATATCGGGAGCCCCCTACGCTACACACCACTGTTCCTTATATGCCCTGGTCGGCTGGACCTCCCTTGGCATAAGGTGATACAAAAACGCCGCAATCTGGACCTGCTGTGCTATCAAAACCCTACTGGCCAGGAAAGCCACAGAAAATTGTAAATATGCATCTTAAAACCCCTAGGCTAACATTCCTTCTTCCTTCCCCTACCTATGTCTACTAGTCAGGACTGTTACTGAAAATTGTAAGTGTGCTTCATAAAACCCCTATGCAATCACCTTTCATTTATTCCCTACCTCAGGTCCACACCACTATGTTTTCTCACTGCTTTTTACTTCCCTTATAAGTGATCCAGCATACCTACTTTTTCTGGCCCACATATTTACAGTGCCTCAGAGAGCTATTGCCCTGGACTCTTACTCCTTGATCTAGATCTGTTTTTCAACCTTCAGAGGTGACCTTTCCTCCTTGTAGAGCTTTGACCTGTTGGCCCTGGCTTGACATCCTGCCAGTCAGTTTTAACACTATCAGTATAGACTGGTACAGCTAGCTATTAGAATTCTTGAGTAATTTGTGAATTGTATTTTTCTTTAAAGCAATTTGTGTTTATAGCTTAACCAATCTAGCCAGTAGAATGCCTTATCATATTCTGTTTTTGTACTTTGCTTCAACACATCTGTATATATCCTAACCATTTTGTATAAACAGCCAATTGTATGTTGTAATCGTTTGGAATATCTACTCTACGAGGATGTGTTATTGTATACTCCAATGTTATTCTGTCTCATATGTAATTATTACCAGGTCCATCTTGTAAATGAGTTCTTCTCAACCAGGGGTCAACCTTAACTTTTTTTTGCCCTAGCCAGCAGGGCAAGTTGATTCAAAATTGCACTAGCCCACAGATGACTGCACTAGCCCTTAATTATTATGGTAAATTTTGATCACTTATACAGGAAACGATGCAAGCAAAGCCAAGAAATACTCAGATTATTGCACATTTATCCTGCTCCCACATTGCTTCCAGCTCCCCAGCAGAAAATAAAAGACTGCAGTGCCATCACAGTGAGCCCCCCTTCCCATTGTTTTGTACCATGGCCTCCTCTCTTCCTCTTTCTGCCCCCTCCCACAACAAACAGAGAGAGGATATCACAACAGCAAATGTTCAATCAAGCAATCCTAGCTCTGCGCACACAATAGCTGACATCATCATGCACCTCACCACACTGTCACCACCACCCACAGGGCAATGAACAGTCAGACAGAGAAATACACTCTCGGTCCCCACCCTATAGTCAACTGGAGACCTGCACTTTTTAAAGTTTTTGTACAGTCTCAAATGAACCAGGAGCACATCTGAGATTTATTTGGGTGGGGCTAGACAAACCTAATGGGCTTGGGAAATAGAAAACTATGGTTTTTTTTATTTGTAAAAGCATTGATTTTAATATCTCTGCCCCAACAATAACAGATTTTCTTAAACATTGTCCTTTCATCAGCCCAGGGAAACGGTACACAGGCCTAACCTATACTATTTTTATTTCTGTATAGGATGATCTATGCAACCAGGAATGCCTATTTCATGGTTTCAAATTTAGTATTTTATCAAGGTTTATTTTTGTACCATACATGTTCAAAAGTTTTGTTTTTAGGCTGAAAGGACATGCTGAGTGGGATAAGGGTGGAACTGTATGAATGGTGATGGCTGGCATGGTCCATTTATAAAAGCTATGGACCCCCTATACCTGCCAGTAATGGCAGCTATGGATGGTCACTTCAGAGTCTGGTCTGCAGTGGTGTCCAGGGAAAGAACAGAGTTAAGAGATTTGGAGGGAAGAGGGAAGTTATGGTGAGGCTGGGAAAAACCCACCACCTGCAGGGCTGATTCTGTATACCCTCTTTGCATTTTGTCACTAAAATGTTGGATACAAACACTCAAAATGTATTGTAGAGAAATGAGGGGCACTGGTCTTAATAATATTGGACAAATTGTTAGACATAAGGCACTTTTACACACAGGTTTTAAAACGAAATAAGCATTACCTGTGTGGCGCCGTTGTACTCTGTTGCGTTCGGGTTTCCTTTTACGCCCTGCGAGTATTTCGGCCAATCCCACCTCCATTTATTTTGGCTCCCCCAGAGTTTGCTGCTCTAATGGCAGTTTCTGCAGTACTACCGGAATGGCTGTTTTACACAGCCAGATAAAACGAAACACATTGGTGCAAACCACGAGAAGCAGAGATTGCGGTTTGGATGAACGCTCACCAAGGAACAAAACAAATGCACTTTACACACAAGGGATGTAACGGAATACTGTTTCCGTAACAGTCATTCTGTTACATAAGCCTGTGTATAAAAGCACCTAGACACACATTCAGAAAACTGAAACCTAGTGACTTAACAGCACTCTACCTTTGATCACACCCTGAACACTAGCTGAAAGTCTTAACACTGGAGTGATAATGACTCATATTGAGTCTTTTGTGGGATCCCTCTCTTGAACTGCTAGATAATTGCAGCTCTTAATGAGCTGTTAATCACACCTGGCCATCTGGAACACAGAGAGATTAGCATGAAGACTACAGAATGCTAAAGTAAAGACATTTTTAACTTCACTAACAGCCATGAAAATCTGCACTAGTCAAGGCGGGCTAGTAGACAGTTAGCTGCACTAGCCCTGATCAATTTGCACCAGTGTTTGGGCTAGTAAAAAAATGTTAAGATCGACCCTTGTTCTCAACGATGTTTCACCTGGCTAAATAAAGACTGATTGACTGATCTCAGAAAAAAGATCCTCTAACCAAACTAATTCCAGTGACTCAGACACTGATCCATGCTCTCCAGTGGTGGCAGGATCAGGACAACCTCAGGCAAGGAGTTCCATTCATCACTCAGTCTCATTCTGTGGTTCTTACCACAGATGCTTCTCTCCTGGGGTGGAGTATGCAAGAGTTAAGAGTACCTGGGGACTCTCACAGCCCAGGCAGTGTGGTCCTCTCAGGAGTCTCTTCTCCACATCAACCTCCTGGAGCTCAGGGTGGTTTATCTGGCCCTGCAAGCCTTCTCTCAGTCAGTATAGAACAATGTGGTTCAGGACAGACAACACCAGCACCATGTGTTATATCAACAGCAGGGAGGCACTGTCTACAGCCTTGTGCACAGAAGCCATGTGAGATTATTGTCCCTGGCTTTCCTCTACAGACCTCTCTGATAGCAGTTCACCTTCCAGGGAAGGACAATGTGCCAGCAGATGCACTGAGCAGGATTTCCAGGGCCATCACAATTGATTCCTGGATCCCCTAGAGTTAAAAGTGATTTTTCAAGGTGGGGCACTCCAGAGATAGCTCCCTTTGCAGCCCCAGACAATCACCAACTTCCTCTATTTTGTTGCAGACCCCCAGTCTTGGGCTCTGTCCCTCTGGATGCTCAGATTCTGAATTGGGAAGGGACATTTCTATATGCCTTCCCTCCTTTTCCTCTACTGTTCAAGGTCCTGGTCAAGATAAGGTCACAATCCTGCAAAGTAATCCTGATTGCTCCAGACTGGGCCAGGCAGTCTTGGTAGCCTCTGTTGCTGGCCCTAGCAGTCCATCTTCCCCCTTCTCTTCCCAGGAATTACAACCTGTTAACCTCCTCTAAAGGGGAGGATTTAGTATCCCAACCTTTGGTCTTTCAATCTCAAGGCATGGCTCTTGAAAAGTTAAGAGTATGCAAATTTGCATCTGTCTCAAGGAGTCTGGATATTCTCAAAGCCTCTCGAAAACCTGCCACCAGAAGAACTTACAACTCCAAAAAGAAAAGATTTAGTATTTGGTGTTCTAAGAAGCATATATTCCCAGACACTGCTGAATTGTCTACAGTTCTGGATTACATGGTTCATCTCAATGGCCCAGGCCTCAGACCAGCTACTGTCAAGGTACACTCATCAGCTGTTTCTGCTTTTTTTGTCAGTGGGAAAGCCCTCCTCACTGGCATCTCATCCTGTTTTCTGTAAATTTTTTCAAGGGATTGCTTCATACCAAACCCTCTTTAGGGATCCTACTCCTGCTTGGGACCTTAATGTCTGCATTGCTCTGCTTATGCAACCACTCTATGAGACTTTGTCTTCAGCAGAGCTTAAGTACTTGACTTGGAAAAGTGTGTTCCTGGTAGCTATTACATCTGTCAGACGTATCAGCAAATTACAGGCTCTGTCAGTGGAGCATGATTTTATCTCATTCCATAGAGATAAGATGGTTCTTAGAACCATTAGGAGGTTCTTACCCAAAGTGGTTTCAGACTTTCATTGGAACCAATCCATGTCTCTCCCTGTGTTCTTCACTGATCATTCTTCTTCAGAAGAGAAGATTACACACTTTGGATGTTAAAAGAGCCCTTAGCTACTACACAGAGCATACTAAGGCATACAGGTTTGACTCCCTCCAGTTGTTCCTCACTTATGGAGAGGTTGGAAAGGGCAGACCTGCCACTAAGAGATCTATTGCCAGGTGGACTGTCTCTTGTATACAATTCTGCTATGAGAAGCTACGCAAAATACCACCCTCAGGCCTGAGGGCTCATTTGACTAGAGGTACAGCTGCTGCCAGGGATATTCCTTTACTAGAGATATGCAAAGCAGTCACCTGGAAAACAGTCAATATGTTCACCAAGCATTACTCCCTGGATATCCGGGCTAGGAGTGATGCTCAGTTTGGTACAGCAGTACTGCAGAGCCTATTCCCAAAATAGGCTCAATTCCCTCCTCCATGGAGGTACTGTTTGGTAGTCTGCAATAGCCAGAATACAGCAAGACCTCATGTTGTTTGAGGAAAAAAAAAAATGACTCACCTTAGTAATTATGTTTCTTCTAATGTAGTCTTGCTGTATTCTGACCTCCCTCCCTGCCTCCCCTCTCAGAACCTGTTTTTGGGAAGTTGCCTGGCAGGTGCAGTGTTGCACCCCAGGGGTGCATTTAGGCACTCCCTCTTTTTAGAGAGGGGGGTGGGTTATGTTTATTAATTTAATAGTCTTAAGTTATTCACTACCTGGTTTTTGATTTTGGATTTCTTGACTTGAGTCTTTAGGGGACCCAAAATATTTGGTTGCCATTTGGCTAGTAAAAATGTTACTGTTTCCACATAGTAGTTAGTATTAGCTCGTAAAAATCTGACAGTTACACTTTAAAGTGCAGCAGACAGAGGTCTGAACTGAGCTCGAGCTCAACGTTCTATGCTCTGCATAGAATTTAACCCTCTACTCTCCACTGCAGTTCAAGTGCTGGGCTAACTGCAATAGTAAGAATACAGCAAGACTCCATTAGAAGAAACATAATTACTAGGGTGAGTAATTTTTTCTTCATTTGTCTGACTGGTCGCTGATTTTATACATTTTAAGCTGTGGTTCAGAGCCCACTAGACTGAGGTGGGACTATGCCTGAAGATAACAAGCATTTGTCAATGCCGAATGTTGTCATGCTGGCATTGGCAGTGGGAGTGGTGGAGCTAGAGATGCATAGCGCTGTGATTTTGTGAATGTGTGTCAAAGGTGATTTTGCACAATGAGCATGCTATTGTTATTTTCCACAGCTGCAGAAACATGTTTTGGGCAGGCTGTGAAAATGGCAGCTGGACTGTTGGAAAAGGAGATGTGCACAAATGCCAGTGGTGAAAATGTGGCATGAAAATATTGCAGACTGACGAAGTTACAAGGGAGCATGGAAACCAATCAATCAATCAATCAAGTCTTTATTTAACCAGGCGTTCATCGTTGAGCAGAAGCTCATTTGCAAGATGGACCTGGGTGGAGCATGAACAATTGTATATACATGTCAACACAGGTATTTACAAGGCAATACAGATAATACTCTTTACAGAGAGGAAGAAAAAGAAGTTCATATGTACATAGAATTATACAGATATTGTACAGATTACACGTATTTACATACATAGAAGTGTCTATAGGAAGATAAAGCAGGTTATCTAAGGTTGCAGGAGGAAGTAACGGAAGAAAAAATAAAAATAAAAATATACACCAGGTAGAGGTGAAGGTAGGGGAAGAGAGGAGGGAAGTAGGGGAGAAAGGCTAGGAGGGCACGGTGCACAGAAAGGAGTTGGTAAAGCTGGATGTAGAGAAGGTGGATGGAGAAAGGAGTATGTGTGAGCCCGGATTGAATGCTATAGTACGGGCATGGTAGGATGTCACAACCCAGGGTAGTGAGCCCATCCGAGGTTGGGAAAGGAAGAATAAGGGATGGATGGGCCTAGTGTTGATAAGACAGGGGATAAGAGAGAGAACAATTAGGCTGGTGAGGAGCAAGCTGAGGGTCAGTACTTAAAATTGGGTCTAGGCGTGGCTATATACCAGTGCGAACACCGGTACTGAGTCTGAGTGGGTAAACAGTTACATACTATCTGATTATCGGAAATAAAGTATCATGAAATCAGGAAACTGCGCAATGCACGCTTGCAACACAGTCACTGTATGGACTTTTGGCACCAAATTTTCAATAGGCATTTTAGGACCTCTGCTCATGAAAGTGTCACCGTCATTTCCTCAAACTGTCCTGAAAACTGATTTCGCACTGCGACCGTGCAATTCTGCGCCAGACATGCGAAAACACATTTCAGGCAGCTGTACTGTCTATAAGGAGGTATTGAAAAATGCCAGTGATGAACAGCTGGAGTGAAACTATTACAAATTCACAAAGTCATGAGCGTGCTGCAAACTGTGCAAAGCACGCTCGTAGAATACTCATTTTATTGACTTCCGTTCCCAAATTTTCAACATAGGCATTTTAGGACATCTGCTAATGAGTAGTGTCACTGTCATTTTCATCACGTGTCTCGAACACAGATTCTCTACAGCGACCGCTATTCTGCGACGGAACTGCGAAAACAGATTTTGGTCAGGATGTGAAAAATGACAGCTGTATTGTTCATTAGGAGGTGTAGAACAATGGCCCTGTTGAAAATCTGGAGTGAAAATATTAGAAGTTTGTGAACGTACGAACGTGCATGCAACCTGCGCAACGCACGCTCGTAACACAGTCATTTTATGGAGTACTGTCACCAGATTTTCAACACAGGCATTTTAGGACCTCTGCTCATGAACAGTGTCACTGTTATTTTCGTAAATTTGTCCCGAACATGAATTTCGCACAGTGACCGCGCTATTCTGTGCCGGAAGTGCGAAAACACATTTCGTCCAGGATGTGAAAAATGACAGCTGTACTACCCACAAGAAGGTGTGGTAAAATGGCAATGTTGAGAATCTGGCATGAAAATAGTGTGAATGTGCTAACTTACGAGTGTGCGTTGAACAGTTGTTACTCATGCTCGTGAAACAGTCATTTTGGGGATTTTTCCCACCAAATTTGCAACATAGTCTTTTTGAGAGACCCCCACCCTCATGAACAGTGGCACTGTCATTTCGTTACTCAGTCCTGAAAGGTGATTCCACGCAGTGACTGTGAAATCACCTTTCGGGACCGAATAAGGCCATGTTAGTGAAAGAATTCATGAGAAGGGGTCCCAAAAACTCCATGTTGAAAATTTGGGGCCAAAATTCGCAAAAATGCCCGAGATATGCACTAAAGTTAAAAAAACCCTATTTATTCCATTATACAGCTTACCGGCATTTCCTCAGTTCGTGGTCGGCTTTGAAGCATGCTGACACATTCCCGGTCCACTGAAGATCGTCGCGCCGGACTCTGCAGGTAAGTATGAGGTGAGGGGAGGTAGTGAGCGCAGAGGGTGGGTGCAGTGGGGGAGGGGCATCAAGACACAAGGACCGCTTTCATTTTACTGGGGGAACAAAACATCGGGACAGTTTTTTTTTTTTCAGGGATTTGGCACGCTGGGGTGGGCTACCAGCATGCCACCTAACTGTTTAAGGGGGTCTGTAGCCGACGGAATTGGGCACCCCATAAGCATTAAACAATTGGGGTTCTTTATGCCGATGGGAGTGGGCTCCCCGTCAGCAAACAAGGAAGGGGGAGGGTAAAAGCTGAAGGGGATGGGGCACCCTGGGCATATCACAGATAGGGGTGCTTTATGCCAGCGAGGAGTAGACTCACCCGTCTGCACATTTATAGGGGCAGAGTCAGCAGGCAGAGGATTGGGCACCCCAAAGTGGCGATTCGGTGGCCAGTGTGCCACCATGAACATAATGTCGTGACACACATAAAGAAAGGTCTGCTGCATCTGGTGGCTTTGCTCAGACTGCAGGGACCTTTCTCAGATGCTAGCACATTATGTATGCATGGTGTGCACTGCATGCAGGCTAATTGGGAAATGAGGATGCACCACTGATGCGTGCCCTGCATTTGCCCAACAACGATCGCACCTCCAAATCCCCACTGACCGAAGATGTTGGCTGTGCAAGCGCGCCAACATAAAAACAGCTTTCCAAAAGTTGTGGAAAATGTTCTAATAATGCCGTTTCAAACTAAATGGCAAATAGTCAGCGACTGCTATGGAGGGTCAAAGAGACTTCAGGATACTTGAGAGTTTTGCACTTTGATGTGCCATATGCCAGCTTTTAAAGCATTACAGGTATGCTAATGTTGCCAAAAGGAGCTTGGGACTGCAACCTACAGGATATTATTTATTACGCTCAGAGAGCGATTCTTCTTATTTCCTTTTAGATACATGATTATATGACCCTGTGGTCCAGGTGAAGAGAAACTGGAAAACGAGAAATGAGGGATTACAGGAGAGCTGCAAAGGCTCCAGAACTATGACTGCTTGAATTTTAACTGTTCGATAAAGTGAACTTTCTTGGCATTGGCACTAGAGGTTTGTTAACCCCTCACATCGGGTAAAGCACTTGTAATGCTTATATATCTTTTGCTCGGATGCATTCCCCAGATTCCCAGTCTCTGGAACATTTGAAGTTGAAATATGGTGTGCTTGGGAGTAGAACAGACCTCTGAGATGCTTATAAGTCACCTTACTATAAGGCTGACAGAGTGTCGGGTTTGTCTGAGTATGCACTTGAGAAATTTATCGGGATAATGTAAAAAGATTTTTCATCTTATACTTGGACTCTATTATTAAGGAGTAATGCAGTTTGTATTGTTTAAAGGGGACTCTGGTGTGTGCCTGGAGCCCAAGTTCGCCTTCTGCCTTTATTGCTTGTAACTTTGTAGGATATCTGCAGACATTCCTGCTAGGGGGGTCAGATGACTCTTGAAATGACTCCTAGATTTTGGAGAAAGATGAAAGGAGTTAACCGGTTTGATGTTTTGTATTTGTTTTTTTTCCACCTTGGTCTATGAATTCTATTTTTTTGAAGGAACAACAAAAAGCCAACATCCATTTTGTAATTAACATAACAAAAGTACTGGCAGTGCTCGGTTTGTCGTGGGAGATGGCAGCAGTATTTTTTTTTTTTTTTATAACATAAAGCACCGGGTTACAATTCTTTTACTGACTGTATGGGAAAAACTTGCACTTCATGAACACACTCCTGGCAGACCCACGTTCCCGACTTGGTTGTGCTTCCGGTACGCAAGGCACTTTCTGTTGGGGCGAATGAATAGGAACTGTGGCTAAAAATGAATAAAATTGTAAATATACTTTTATTTCATACATATGGAGGTTTTTCTACAGTGAATGTTTAATAGGTGTGTGCCAAGGGGTATAATTTTCAGATCTGGTAAAAAGCGAAGGGGCAAGGCTGACAGTGCTCCTTTAATCCTATCCAATTACTGCATTACCCAGACACACCATCATACTTGAAGTTGTTAAAACCCCATTCCCTTAGCCTTACCTACTGAAACCATGGTTTCATAATTCTGCACCATCACTTCTCTGTGTAGCTTTTTCTCCTGCTCGCTTAACATCTTCCACTCCTCCTCAGAAAAAGCAATTGCAACATCTTCAAACATTTCTGGCATCTGAAACGGTATGATATATATTTTATTTTTGTTTTAGTAAACACATTTATAAATCTGCAACATTTTAACTCAAAGGGGCAAAGAAGGTTCCAACTGACACTCAACAAACAACAAGAGCCCCATGTCCATTTAGCATTTGTTGAAATGAAGTTTGACAAAACCCATCCCTGCAATCCTATCAGATGTTACTGCTCTTTTATTATCATTTACTTTTATACTGCCACACTGCTCTGGCCCTCATTCTGTGTTAGCACGCAGTCCCATTCCCTCCTTTCAACTCACAATGCTGCCTCCCAGCGCCTTGCGGTGAGGTCAGCTGAGCAGATTCAGTAAGCAGTACTTGTTGATGAATCTATGGGTTCAACTACATCACTGTCACATGAGACAGGATGCACTGTAGGTACAAGAAAAGCAATAAACTTAACTGAGATGGAGACCCCCAGGAAGGGACACTAGGACTTCATACACAAATCAAAACCCTCTGCACAACACATGTTTTACAAATTCTGGGTGTACTACTCCTTTAAATGAACAAAGTAAATAGATAACAGCACACAGATGTTTTTATCATGCATGACTTGTTTGTGCCAAAATACCATTGTAATACTTCTGTATTATATAAGCAATAATACACAACAAGATGTGGGCTGTGCTGGGATACCCTCACGCATGGGTAGTTGGGCACAAGGCTGCAGGTTGAGTGCATCCAACATACCAGAAGTGAGGTTACATAGAGTACATTTTATATTTTATTTATTTATGACAATTTCAGATAAAACCTTTGAGCTAACGGTGCTCTTTTACAAAAGTACCACATCATGGACCCTGTCTTATGTCCTTACGTAGGTAAGGTCTCTAGAACTCTACACTGTACTCTATGTAGTGCCTCAATGGGGCCTCCCTCCATCGACTCGTGATTCCTCTCCAAACACACGCCAACATCTCACTGGCCCTTCCCACTGCTTTGGCTATTTGCCTACTGGCCTTCAAGTCCTCCGTGATAATGGTACCCAAGTCCCTCTACTCTTTAGTGACTGTCAGCAGTTCCCCACCGATTTTGTAGCTCTACTGGGGTTCCTCCATCCCACATGCATGATCTTGCACTTCTTGGCATTAAACCTAAGCTGCCACTCCTCAGATCAGTTCTCCAGTTTCTCAAGATCCTTCTTATCCTTTCTACCTCTTCTGGTGCATCGCGCTGTTGCAAATCTTAGTGTCATCTGCAAACAGGCATACCTTTCCTCCCAGTCCTTCCACTCGTCACTTATGATGATATTAACACGACTGACCCTGAAATACCCCACTGATCACCCTCCTCTCTTCTGACTGTATTCCATTTACTATCACCATATGCCATATGTCCTGTAGCCAGTTCCTAATCCAGTCTGTCACAGTATTGCCCACCCCTTTGCTGGCCAACACTCACCAACCTCCTGGGTGGTACAGTGTGAAGGTCTTACTGAAGTCCAGATATATGATGTGAGCTGCTCTGTCCTGGTCCTGCCTTTATCACCCAGTAAAAACAAGCATCTGTCAATGCCGAAGTTAAGCTTGCAGGTATTTGCAGTGGTATTTGCACTGGACATGGCTTAAAAAAAATCAGTGACAAGAAGTACAAGCATTTGCCAATGCTGAATGTTGCTTGCTTCTATATGTGGTTCAGGTATTTGGAAGTCATTGGGTGCAAATATTGAAAATTCGTGAACTTACGAGAGTTCGCAGGAACTGCACAATGCACGCTTAAAACAGTCATTTTTAGGAATTTTTTCACCAAATTTTCAATATAGCCATTTTAAGACCTCTACTCATGAACAGTGTCACTGTGATTTTCTTAATGTGTCCCATACATTGAGTTTGCACACCGACTGCGCCATTGTGCGCCTCATGGGCGGAAACACGTTTTGGGCAGGATGTGAAAAATGACAGCTGTACTGCTCATAAGGAGGTGTGGTAAAATGGCAATGTTGAAAATCTGGAGTGAAAATATTGAAAATTTGCAAACTTACAAGTCTGCGTAGGAACTGCGCAACGCACGCTAGTAAAACGGTCATTTTGATTTTTCCACCCAAATTTTCAAAATAGGCTTTTGAAGTCCCACCTTATGAACACTAGCACTGTTATTTTACGTTAATCGGGCCTGAAGAAGGTGATTTTGCATGATGACTATGAAATCACCCTTCGGGCCTGAATAACGCCATGACAGTGACAGAATTCATGAGAAGGGGTCCCAAAACCCCCATGTTGAAAATTTGGTGCAAAAATTCCAAAAAATGCCTAAGATATGCAACAATGTTGAAAAACCCCATCTAGCCCATTATACAGCTTACCGGCATTTCCTCAGTTCGCGATCTGCTTTGAAGAGTGCAGACGTGTTCCCGGTCCAGTGATGATCGTCGCGCTGAGCCCGGAGGTAAGTATGGGAGTGAGGGTATGAGGAGGCAGGGTGTGCAGTGTGTGGGTGCAGGTTGTGGGAAAGGGTGGGAGACAGCGATGGAACATTTTCTTTTTACAGTTTTTTTTTTTTACTCAGGCTTGACGGGATGTTTGCCACGCTGGGTGGGCCCCATGTGGCAGAAGCTGTTTGAGGGGACATGGAGCCGGCGGAGTTGGGCACCCTGTCGGCAGAATGGCGTGGGACGTTTGCCACGCTGGGTGGGCTCTGGCGTGGCACCAAAGTAGGCGTGGCGCTGCAAACACCTGGCGGTGGTTTTCTTTGAAGAAGACCACCGCTGTCCTCCCACAACACGCATCGATTGGTGCAGGACCGCCACGCCTGCTTAATGGAGCAGGAGTTGCACAGGACAGGCACACCTCCAAAGTGTCCCATTCACCAAGGCGTTCCTTGTGCATGGCGCAAGCAAGCGTAAAAATGATAAGATTAGTCTAACATGATCTTCCTTTCATGAAGCTGTTCCACTTGAATCCAGCTCCCAATTTACAGTCAAGTGTTTCACAATCCTCTCCTTCAGCAGCGTCTCCATGATCTTGCCTACCATGGAGGCCAGGCTGACTGGCCTATAATTCACTGCCTCCTCCCTGCTCCCACTCTTGTGCAGTGGACCCACATGAGCCCTCCTTCAGCCATCAGGAACCACCTGTCTTTAAGGATTCACTGAAAAGGTCTGCCAGTGGTGCTGCTAGCTCTTGTCTCAGTTCCTTTAAAATCCTAGAATGTATACCATCTGGCCCCATAGCCTTTTAGACCATTAGTGAAGCGAGTTCCTCCAGTATACTAGACACTGAAAAATGGGTTGGTGTTAATCTCCCCCTGCACCTTGCCCGTGATACCCAGCCTTGGACCTTGCCCTTCTATGGTAAACACTGAACAAAACTACAGTGGCATCCCACAGGAGGAAACCCAATTCTGTAGCATTTTGTAGCACTCTGCACAATGCTAAAGCAGATCTACCTTTCTTCTGTCACTAATATACCTGTAAAATGTTTTGTCCCCTTTTTCACTGTTTGAGCTAATCTCTCTTCTGTGTTTGCTTTTGCTCTCCTAACTGTTTTACTCGCTTGTCTTTGGCTTTCAAGGTATTCTTGCCTGTCCCCCTCCCTCTGAGATTCCTTATATTTCCTGAAGCTCCTACCCTTTGCTCTAACTTTTCCTGCCACCTCCTTTGAGAACCATAGTGGTTTTCTCCTTCTCTTGCTCTTGCTCCTCTGCTTGATGCAATGGCTTGTTGCCTCAACTATAGCCTCTTTAATGCATTCCCACAGTACCTCAACTTCTTCTGTTCTCACCCTTCTTGTACACCTCTGATATTTTCTCTCATCTTGTTAAAGTCTACTCCCCTTAAGTCTATAATCTTAGCCTTACTACGGCTTGATTTCGACTCTGCTTATATTAAACCACACAGTGCAGTGGTCACTTTACCCCAGGTGACTCCCCACTCATGCGCCCGTGATCCTGTCTCCGTTCACAAGGATTAGGTCCAAGATTACTCTTTCTCTAGTGGGTTCACACACCAACTGCCTAACACCTTCTCCCTGCAGTGATTCCAATATGTCCCAGCTCCATGCTGAGGCCACAGCTAACATACTAGTCACCAGTAGATTAAGCCTTACAGTATATCGAGTCTGCTCGAGCCTCAGAGCCCAGGGTGGGTACTGAAGTCATCCCCCTTTGTTGTACTCCCATGTCTCCCATCCTCCATCTTGCCCCCCCAAGACAAGCCAACCCCTGCCTCATCCCTTTCCTGTACCTGTCCCAACCTCTCTTGAACCCCTCCACCATAGAAGCCTGAGCCAGCTCACCAGGCAGCGCATTCCATGGTTCCACCGCTGCTCGGTAAAACATCTCATTTTCTCCCTCGAGTTTCCAGCTATGTCCTCTAGTGATTCCCCTACCCGGCCTAAAGATCCCTCCTGATTTACCCTATTTATTCCCTTAAGATACCTGAAGACCTCAATCATATCCCCCAATCCCATCTCTCCTCTAACGAAAACAGGCCTAGCTCCTCTAGTCTCTCGGCATACGTCATCTCCTCTAGACCTCGAATCATTTTGGTTGCTCTCCTTTGGACCTTACCAGAAGCTGTATGTCCTTCCTCAAGTGCAGCCTCCAGTACTGTACACAGTATTTAGGGTGTGGTCTGACCAGGCCATTGTACTGCGGGAGAAGCACATCCCTGCTCCTCGAGGTAATCCCCCGTGCAATGCAGCCCAACATCCTATTTGCTTTTACTGCCACCTCCTTACATTGTTCCAAATTGTTCATGTTGATATCCAGCAGGACCCTCAGGTCTTTCTCCCCTGCCGCAGCCTTCAGCTCTTCCCCTCCCAGGATGTACTCATGCTTGTGGTTCCCCCACCCAAGGTGTAACACCTTGCACTTGGAGGAATTAAATTTTAATTTCTAGGTGTGGGCACACCTATCCAGGGTCCCCAGACCCCTTTGCAGGGCAAACCTCTCCGACTCGTCCTCCACCACTGCCCTTAGTTTGGAGTCACCCACAAAGAGAATCATTTCACACCCAATACCCTCCCTGGTATCTGAGATGTAGGCATTAAACAGGATCGGCCCCAGGACTGAACCCTGTGGTACCCCACTAATGACCTCCTTGGAGAAGAGACCACCCCAACCACTACTCTCTGTGTCACCCAGCCATCCAGTATCCAATCAATTTGACCGTCAATGGACCAACACCATCCCCTCAATTTCTTCTGTAGTCCAATGTGAGGGACCGAGTCCAACACCTTGCTGAAGTCCAAGAACAGTACATCCACAGGTCTTCCCTTGTCTAGTTCAGATGTTACCTATTCATAAAATTCCACAAGCTTAGTTTGACACAATCTACCAGGCACAAACCAATGTTGTTGGCTTACCAGAAGTCCCAGACCCTCCAAGAACCCTCCCAAGCATTCCTTAAATATCCCTCCAGTATCTTGCTCACCACTGGCGTCAAACTGACAGGTCTTTATTTACAACACCTCCCTAGATCCCCTTTATGGACTGGCACCACATTTGCCATCCTTCAATCCCTAAGTACCCACCCTGTCTTCAGTGACAAATTAGAGTTCCACCAGCTATGCAGCCAGTACATCCACCATCTCCAATAGCACTCTGGGATGTATGCATCTGGGCCTGCAAAAATCCTTTTTAAGAGCTTTAAGGGCTCTTCACACCCTTTCCATGGGTATAGCATGGTCGGTCCCCCCCCCTTTTTGGCAGCTCCTTCCTGGTATGATACCCTTGAGGCATCGTTTGTCCCTACCCCCAGTAGATCAATCCTGATTGGATATCTATGGGTAACCCCCCGCCATTACTATAATTGGTGCTCTAGCAGTCTTTCCCCCTTCCAATTCCAATGTCCTATTTGATTTCCACCCCCTTAGTGAACATGGGCAAAATACTCATGTAGTACCTTCGCCTGTTTCCTCGCCTCTTCCACCCGCTCCTCTTCTGTTCTCAGTCTGCCAATCTGTCTCTTGTTTTTTCTCTGCTCCCCAATATACCTAAAGAACCCCTTTTCCCCACCCTGCATCCTCTGTGCAAGCCATTGCTCTTTTCTGGACTTTGTTCTCCTCACCAACTGGTGACGTGTCTGGATGCAAGATGGTACTTGTCCTTTTCCCTGTCTCTCATAATTTTTTTTGTATTCTCTGAAGGCAGCCCTCTTCTCCCTAACAGCCTCCTGAACCTCCTTAGACTACCAGCATGGTTTATGTGATCTCGCCCCCTTGCGCTTCACTTTTGCACAGGTCATGACGGCCTCCTGAAACCCCCATTTAATGACCTCCCATCTCCCTTCTACATCCATCCTATGTGTAATCCCCTTCAAGTGCTCCTCAAGAATCACCTATATGACCCTGAAGTCCACTCCCCTAAAATCAGCAACCATTGTCCTGGACCTTTCCACTCCCTCCCAAATTTAGCTGAAACTAGACAGTATCATGATCACTCTCTGCCAGGGGTCTTCACTGCTAGATCCGTACCAGGTCTTCTTCCGCAAAAACCACGTTCAGGACATGTCCATCCCTCATAGGTTCCATCACCTACTGAGCAAGGAACATATCCTGAAAGCCATTCAGCAGCCTTTGTTCCCTGGCTCCCATGAAAGTCATTGTTCCCCAGTGAGTAGCTGGCATATTTAGATCCCCATCAACACTACTCCCTCCCCTGTTGGTCCACACTGTCTCTTAATATTATCCTTCAGACACTCATCCAGAGCCTCCCCTATCCCTGGGGGCCTGTAAATCCCTCCCAACTTGATCTTTCCACCTGCAGGGATTCGCATGGTGACCCATAAGGCCTCTACATTTCCATCCGCTTCTTCTATCCACCTAAGCTCGATATTGTCCCTTATGAATACAGCCACTCCTCCCCCTCTACCCTCCTTTCTATCTTTCCTGAGCACTGTGTAGCCACTTACCTGTAAGACCCATCCGTGGCTCAGGTTAGCCCAAGTTTCCGTGACTGCCGCAATATCGACCTCTCCTTCGCAAAGCATGGCCTGGAACTCCGTCATCTTGTTACACAGGTGCCTGGCATTTAATTATACCACTCCCAACCCAAGTTTCTACCACCCAATCTCATATACATTCGCCTTCCTTTACCAACTACAACACCCTCACCCCTAGGCTTTCGCTCGACTATACAGGCTGAAGTCGGAATTGGCCAGCTGGCATTTCCATTTCAAGTGTGACCCACAGTATCTCCTTCTCATTCTGTCTTGTCTGAACCCCTGTAGCTTTAATACATTCCCTTACATGCAGGGCCACCCCGCACTTTTCCTTCCTTCTTCATCTCTTATAAATATGGTGAATCCTGGAATGTTTACCTCCCCGGACTGGTTATCTGGGAACCATGTCTCAGTCACAGCGACTAGGTCCAGGTCTTCCTCCGCCATCAGTGCCATGAGCTCTGAAATTTTGTTTCCCAAGCTGCAGGCATTAGTTGGCAAAAACCTTCCAATACCCCTTTTTAGCCCTGCTTGTGTTTCCCCCTTGACGTCTCCCTTCCCTTTCCTATCCTTGCACATTATTCCTTGGCCGCCTCCTTCCTTAGTACTAGTTGTGTTATCTGTTCCCGATACCATGTTCTGCAACATTCCCCTTGTAACTTGTGCCTCTGCTATTCCTAATTTTGGGGGTTGGCCCCCTCCTGCCTTAGTCCTGGTTGTGCTATCTGTTCCCATTACCATGTTCTGCATCCTACCCTTTATATCTGGTGCCTCTGCAACTCCTAATTTTGGAAGTGGGCTATATGGCTCTCCCTGTGCCTTTATGTCCTCCTCCCAGTAAGTTTAAATGCTCCACCAGGTAGCTTTTAAACTTCTCATTTAGGACTGTTCTCCACCTCCTAAATGGATGCAGGCCATCTTTTTTATACAGGTCTGCATCACTCCAGGTGGGGCCCCAGCTCTCCATGTAGACAAATCCCTTCTCCCGGCACCAGCTCTCCAGCCAGTTGTTTAAGTTACTAATTCAGGGGTTTCTAGCTTCCCCTCTGCCTTGGGAAGGAAGCACCTCCAAAAAGGATTCTGGACTTGCCACCTCCCAAGGTGCTCTCCCAGCTCTAAGATTCCCCCTGAACCTGCTCAATAATTTCCCCATCCCTTGATTGATCATCTGTCGCCAGGAGAACAACAACCTCCAGCCCCCCCGGTCATTGCCTTAGCGATCCTCAAGATATGCTCTCCCTCCCACCAAGCTGTTCTTCCTTGATAGCATGAAACCTCCCTCTCCACCTCCCCTTCTGACTTCAAGTCCATGTGCCATACTAGCGAGTCCCCCACCAAAAGCAGATTCCTCCTTCTCCTGGGTACTCTCTCTTGCGCCCCCTCACCCTCGTCATCCTCCTTGGTGATCTGCACATCCATCCATCCTGGTTTTAACACTGGGCTCCCTTTTGAGAATTCTACTCCCTCTAAGGCACAATAATAGTTAGTGAGCTGGACTGAAATGGACTCGAATGCGGATGTGCCCCTGACTTCCCATCTTCAACCTCTCCGAGGCCACCATTGTGCAGCCAGCCTTCTGCCGAGGAAGCCGCTGGGGCAGTGGCTACGGACATGGTGGCCTCTGGGTGGGGGCAAAAGTGTTCAGTAATCCTGACATTTCTGCCCTGAGATTGGCCACCTCTGCCTTTAGTCCAGAGATGTGCCTACATGTGGGATAACGCACCGCCTTTTTAAATTTTCTCCTGAGCTGCTGCACCACACTTGCCGCACTGCACCACCTGCATTCTCCCGTGTCTTCCGTCAGTTACTTTCCTGAGCTCCCACCCTGTACCCTCCTTCTCACCAGTCCTCCTGCAAGTTAGCTGCCTTTTTTTTTTTTTTTTTTTTTTTTTTTAATAACTTCCTTCTAAGTCCTCTGGAAACACACAACATGTGGACAAAGAACAAGACACTAGTTGGTAAGTGGAAAAACCCCTTGCCTTGCTGAGGGTGGGCCTAATCCTCCCTCAAAACCCTCCTCTTCCTCCTCCCTCCCGTCTGTTCCCTGCACTATGTCCCTGTCAATCCGTTACAGTAGGGGGATTTAAAAATGCACAGGGGAGGGGGATGGGCAAACAAAACTCAATTCACTTGCTGCCAAAAACATGAACAAGCTGCCCTGGTTTCAAATTAGCACAGCACTGAAAACTAAAACAAACGTTACTTCCCCTCCTAAAGTGCTGCCGGTCGGTCATGAGCTAACATGCTAAAATGCCAGCAGAATAGGCTTCATGGTCTCTCGAGTCTACTCGATTTTCAGCACCCACACTGAGGCCAATTTTGGTGTCCCCTCCCCCTTGGGTCATAATCCACAGTCCCAGATGTTCCACCTGTATTGGGCATGGTCAGATTTATCCTCCCTGTACCGGTCCCATCCCTCTTAAACCCGTACACAGTCTCACCTCTACCAGTTCCTGGGCTGTGCATTCCATGGCTCTGCCACCCTTTCAGTGAATAACATCTCCTCCTCTCCCTCTGAGCCTCGCCCTTCCAGCTACATCCATTTCCTCTCGTTGCCCAACCTCCTTCCTTTGGAGCACCTTGACTGGGCCTCCTTACTGATCCCTTTCATGCTAAAGACCTTCTCTCCTCAGGGTGTTCTGTACATGTCAAGCTCCTTGAGACTCTTCTCTTGGGTCCTCTCCCCCAGGCCCCAGATCATTTTGGTTGCCTTCCTTTGGACCCTCTCTAGCAGTGTAATATCCCTCTTTAAATGTGGTCTCCAAAACTGCACACAATGCTTGAGGTATGGCCTAACCAAACTGTTGTACAGTGGAAGGATCACTTCCACCATTCTGGAGGTAATCCTCCTAGTGATGCATCCAAGTACCCTATATGCCATTGCCGCTGCCCTTCTACAAGTCTCGAGTTGTTCATTTTGACATCTACCACTACTTTTTCCCCTCTATGTATCTAAAGAACCCTTGTCCACCCTCAGGATCCCACTCGCCAAGGACTGCTCCTTTTTGCCTTAGCTGCTCTCACCACTCTGATGACTCTCTTGGCTGTCAGCTCATATTCCTCCTGATACCTTTCACTCCTTGAGCACTTGAAGCGCCTATAGGCTGCCTTCTTTTCCCTCACCACCTCCTGGGTCCACCAGCAGGGTTTTCTGGCCTTACCAAACTTACGCCTTTCCCTTTTGCAGGATCAGGTAACCTCCCATATTCTCCTCCTAATGATCCCCCACCTACTGTCAGCATCCATATCCAGCCTTATGTCTAGATGATCTTTAAGGATCCTTCCCATCTTCCTGAAGTCTGCACTCCTAAAGTCGGTTACCACCGGCAAAACAGGGTGAGCATAACTGTGGACTCCTTTCTCTCGCACTGAGCCCACTCTATGCCAACTGTGATCCCTCCTTATTCTAATTGCTAGCCTTACAACTTGCTGCCTGGAGTGATGAATTCATTATGCTTTCTTCCTACTGAATGCAATGTTTAACACAGTATTGTAATACCTGTTTTGGTATTGTTGTCTTACAATGTCCCTGTGTTCTGGTCACTTTATATTAACTCTTCACTACTATTTGCCTGATGAAATCTGATGCTTAAAGTCCCTGTTGTGCTAATTCTATGTAATGTAATCCTCCACTTGTATTTGCCGATGTTCATGTATGTACCTTGTAATCTCGGGGGCGCACCTGAAAATAGGCACTTGGCTGTCTAGTGTGCTTACCTGGTTAACAAAAGCAAGCAAATAAATAAATAAATACTGTACTACCATTCTTGTTCGGCTTTCCTCCCCCCCCCCAGGTCCAGGAAGAACCAAACTGTGGCGTGATCACTCCCCGCCAATGGATCCCTCACCTCTAGACTCTTAATCTGATCACTGTCCAGAAGGACCACAACCAGTGTCTGGGCCTCTCTAGTTGGCTCACCCACCTGTTGTGCCAGAAACGCATCCTGGAAGATATCCAGCAGCCTCTGCTCTCTGGCCACTGATAACATCATAGTCCCCCAGTCCGTTTCTGGCATGTTGAGGTCCCCCATTACTACTACCCTTCCCTTTTCCAGTCTACAGTGTCCCTCGAGATTCGCCAGGAAACTTTCTTCCAGAACCTCCTCCAGTGATGGTGGTCTGTATACCACTCCGACCTTTACTCGCTTACTCCCCTGCATCAGCAAGGTGACCCAAATAGCCTCCACATTCCCCTCTGCCTCCGCTACCCCTCCAATACCCATGCCATTTCTGACTAACAGTGCTATACCACCCCCCTTCCCTCCCCCCAATCTTTTCTGAACATAGTATAGCTCTCCAGATTTAGGTCCCACTCATGCCTTTGAGTGGCCCAGGTCCCAGTGACTGCTGCCACATCTACCTCCCTATCAACCAGCATCACCTGGAGGCAGGCATTTCATTTTCTAAGCTCCTGGCATTTATTAGGACCACTCTCCACCACTTTTCCTCCTCTCCTTTCTCCCCTTGAGCTCCCATTTTCAGCTCCTGCACCCTACCTGCTGACCCATTTCTATTTCTCCCTAGGCCCAGAGGAGTGGAGACCATGCCCTCATTACCGTACCTCACAGGCACTGCCTTTTTGATCCCTCCCACTTCACAAGTTTAAGCCCCCACCTTTCGGCTGATGAACCCAGCTAGTTTGAGCTCAAGTTTCCTTCCCCACCAAATTAAGGTGGAGCCTGTTCCTAGCGTACAGGCCCTTATCCTCCCAGGTCTCCCCCCAGTCCCCCACCAGGCCATACAGGTAGGGAGGCCCACAGGAAGGAGGCAGAGGACACCACAGGGAAAGGAAGCAGCTCCTGGTGGGGGACTCAGTTATTAGTGGTATAGAACTGAGGGGAGCTGGGAAAGCTGAAGTAAGGTGCCTGCCTGGTGCCATGGCTTGGAGGGACAGGAAGCGCATCCTCAGGATCATGAGAACAGCTGCAAGGGAGTCTGAGCTGGACGTAATTGTCCACCTAGGGACAAATGACTTGGCTCATCATGAGATTAGAGCAGTGCAGGAGGACATTGCAGAGTTGGGGAGGGGCCTAAGACAAGTAGCACACACAGTATCCTTCTCAGAGGTGCTGCCTGTCAATGGCATGGGGGAGGCGAGGGTAATTAGCACCATGCAGTTTAATGAATGGTTGAAAAAATGGTGTGGAGCACAGGGTTTAGCTTCATTGGGGACTGGGGTTCCACCTGGAGGACACCAGCCTATACTGGCAGGATGGTCTGCATCTGTCCAGCAAGGAACAAGTCTTTTGAGCAATTGGTTTAAATGCTTCATTGGCAAGCTTTTAAACTAGTCAAGGAGAGCACTGATAAGCAGCAGGAAAATCCCAGCCTCTCCCTATAAAACAGGGTACTAAATGAGAAAAGACCGAGGTAGAAAGGTCAGTGGGGATGCTGCAACAGAAGGTAAAGCCATCAAAAATGGAGAGCAATGAGTACTAATGCCGTAGTCTGGGTAACAAGCTTCCTGAATTAGTGGCCTTGATGGAGAAGGAACATCTGGATATTGTGGCAGTCACAGAAACATGGTACACACAAAACCATGACTGGGACGTAAACATACCAGGATACACTATCTACAGGAGGGACAGGGAGGGTAAAGAGGAGGAGTAGCTCTTCATAAGGGAAGGAATAAAAGCAACAGAGCGAAAGGGTAAACAGGGAGGAGAAGAAGCACTGCTGGATAAATTTGGAGACAGGCAATGGCACCACAATCCGCTTCAGGGGTTGTATACAGACCCCTTCTCAGGGGAGGAAATGGACAAGGAAATGATAGAGTATACTTAGAATGGCAGAAAAGGAGATATTGCTGATGGGTGATCTAAATATGCCAGATGTTAACTGGAGTGCAGTTGCAGCAGCCACTTGAAGAGTAGAGTTATTCTAGATGCCCTACAGGGCATGCCTTAGACAACTAGTATTGGTGCCCACTCGAGAGGGAGCAATCTCAGACCTGATTCTCTCAAATGGAGATGGAGAGAGGATCACAGATGTAGAAGTGGGTAGCCATCTGGGAACTAGTGACCATCGAACAGCATGGTTCACAATAAACACAGCAATAGAGTCAAGCCATACAAAGGCAAAAGTACTTGACTTTAGGAGTGCTGACTTTGCCAAAATGGGTGCGTGCCTAAGGAACGCACTAGCAAATGGGCAGGAAGGAGGGGTGGAAGAACAAAGTCGAATAATAAAAACTGCCATCACAGAGGTAACAAGCCTTTGTGTGAAGCAAATAAACAAAACAAAACGATGTAAGAAACCACTATGGTTCTCAAAGGAAGTGGCAGTGAAGGTTCAAGAGAAAAAAGCATTCAGGAAGTACAAGGAATGCTAGAAGGAGCAGGACAGAGAACTGTATCTGTTAAAACAAAAAGGAGGCTGGGAAGGCAGTCAGAACAGCAAAGGCCCAAACCAAGGAAAAGATAGTCCACTCAGTTAGAAGGGGATAAAACCAGTCAGTCTGACTTTTGATTTGTCTGAAGCTGAAAACGTTGCTACACTGCAAAGAACAAACTAGAACTTCATTTAGAAGCTGGAAACTTGGTAAGGCATAATATTGTAAAACAGAGGAGCTACGCTTTCTACAAAAAGTTTCATTTTTTCCCTTATTGGCATTAAGTAGAATTGCAGGATTCCATTAAAAGTGTAGTAATTTTATAACCAGAGGGAGTGAGATACAACTGAATTTGCTTGATTGTTGGGGTTGAGACCTAGGATTTGGAAGGATATTTTGCAACATTTTAAAAGTGTCCTGCTGGCTGAGTAGTTAAGTTTTATCCTGGTTTCACTGAAAGATTTTGTGTATTGGAATCAGACACTAGCAGCCTACATTGAAAGGCCTGCTTACATCACAGGTGTCACTAGTCAATCAATTGGCTTAATTCTTAAGATTTTCAGTGCAGGAAGAGTGTAAAGCACAGCTGACTTATTTGGGGCTGCCCGCTTTCAGAGCACAAACCACCAGGCTGTTTTGGGGCTGGGAGGTTACCTGTGTCTGACTTGGATGTCTGGATTTTTCTCTGTTTGAGTAACAGGGTATTTTCTCTGTCAAATTGTTGTGTAGGGCATCTTGCTGACAGGAAGGCACTCATCGCGCGCTGGGTCAGAGCATTTAGCTGATTGTTTCTGAGGGCACAGTTTAGGAACAAATGTTTTTGCTCAGTATTTACAAAGGAAGAGGGGGAGGTACCTAAAACAAACAGTAAAAACACTCTGGATACAGAAGTTGACACCAGCCCATTTATAGAAGAAAGGGTTCTGAAAGAACTCTTAAAACTGAAGGTGGACAAAGCAATGGGGCCTGATGGGATTCATCCCAGAATTCTAAAAGAACTAAGGGTAGAACTAGTGACACCACTGACTACGCTCTTTACCAAATCATGAATCATGGGAGGATGGGGTGGTACCCGAGGACTGGAGGAGGGCAGATGTGATTCCCCTTCACAAAAGTGGGAGCAAGGCAGAAGCAGGAAACTACAGACCTGTTAGTTTAACCTCAGTGGTAGGGAAAATGATGGAATCACTTCTGAAGGAAAGAATTGTTGAGTATCTAGAGGCCAGAGGGCACAGGACCCAAGGCAGCATGGATTCATAGCGGGAAGGTCATGCCAGGCAGATCTGATAGATTTCTTTGACTGGGTGACCAAAGTAGTTGATCAGGGAGGGCTGTGGACATGGCCTACCTAGACTTTAGCAAGGCATTTGACACAGTCCCACACAAAGATTAATATACAAGTTAGCCAGCCTGGGAGTGGGTCCCAAAGATGACAGCCTGGGTAAAAGAATTGGCTGGAGAATAGGACACAGAGAGTAATAGTAAAGTGGAGTCCACTCTGAAAAAGGGGGTTAGTAGTGGGGTACCAGAGGTTCAGTATTAGGACCAGTCCTCTTCAATGTCTTTATAAGCGACATTGCAGAGGGACTGGAAGAAAAATATGTCTCTTTGCAGATGACACAAAGATCTGCAACAGAGTTGATACAGGTGGAGTGGAAAGGATGAGAAGGGACTTGGCAAGGTTAGAGGAATGGTCAAATGTATGGCAGCTTAGATTCAATGCTAAGAACTGCAGGTAATGCACCTGGGAAACAAAACCCAGGGAAGAGTACACAGTGGGGTTGAGATACTAGCGACAAAAATGGAAAGGGACCTGGGGTAGTCATATCAGATGACCTAAAGGTGGGCAAGCAATGTGAGAGGGCAGCAAGGAGGGCTGGGGGATACTGGGATGCATAGGGAGAGGCATCACCAGTAGAAAACAGGAAGTTATTATCCCTCTGTACAGACAGCTGGTGAGACCCCATCTGGAGTACTGTGTGCAGTTCTGGAGACCCAATCTCCATAAAGACATAGACAGGATGGAGCTGTCCAGAGGAGGGCAACTAAAATGGTGCAGGGTCTGCGGAGACATGAAGAGGCGAAAGGAGCTTAATATGTATAGCCTCGAGGAAAGGAGGGAGAGGGGGACATGATAGAAACGTTCAAGTACCTCAAGGGAATCAAAAAGTCCAAGAGGTAGCATCTTTCAAAAAAGGTGTGCAAGAACAAGAGGACACAATTTGAAGAAGAGGGGGCTCAGGAGTAATTTAAGGAAGTATTTTTCACAGAGAGGGTTGTGGATGCATGGAGCGGCCTTCCAGAGGAGGTTGTGGAGTCAAAATCAGTGGTGGAATTCAAGCATGCATGGGATAGTCATAAGGCAATTCTAGGGGGTTGGGGTAGGAAGAAGTAGGCTGCTGGTTAACTAGGATCTGCAGCTTATCCAGTAGGTAGGGAAATGGGCAGACTGGGTGGGCCAAGCGGTCCTTATCTGCCATCAAATTCTATGTTTCTATACCCCCAATTCCCTACACCACTCCCTAAACCACTGATTTATCTCCCTAATCATCTTCTTGTTTTACCCACTAGCCCTTGGCACCGGCAGGATTTCCAAATAGGAGATCTTACAGCCTGTGTAAAGGCATACCCTGGCCAACTCCCGGATCCTTGCTTGAATTTCTAATTCACTATTACCATTTATGTTGTTTGTCCCCAAGTGCACTAGAATGTCTGGGGTCTCCCCAAATTCCCTTGTCAGTGAATGAAACTCATGCTCGGCGTTGTGCACCATCAGGCCTCGGCGGCATTTGGTTCTGATCAAACAGGTTTTACCCTTCCCCTGCCCCTCCCACTGGATGCCTCTGATCAAAGGGTCCCCCAATAGCAGTACTCTAGCCTCCCCCTTGCCTCCCTGTTCACCCCTCAGGTTTCCCCTCCTTCCATGCCCCTCCTCATCCCTTCATCTGGTTCTCCTCCCAACCCGGCTCCTTGCATCTCCCACAATCTGGATGTCCATGGTAGCCCTTTCACTATTTTCCAGATCACCTCCTCTACCTGTGTCCTGGCCTTCTTTATCCCCCCACACCTGAGTATCTTTCTCTGTATTTCTTTCCCCACTCCTTACTAATCCATCTGTCCTGTTTGCCTACTTGGTTTTCTGCTAGCTATCATCCCATTTACATCCTGCGCCTTCCTGCCTCTCATGCTCCCCTGTTCCATTCCATCAGCCTCCTCCTTGTTGCCCTGATCCTACTTTTTCTTCCCCCCCAACCCTCTTCCCACATCCTGTCTGGGTCCCAATCTATTACTCCCTTGCTTCTTGCCCCCTTCACCCTTTCTATCCATCCATGCCCCAGAATAATCCTCCTCCTCCCCCAACACCCCCTCTTCTACCAATGGGCATGGGGTTAGAAACAATTTGTGAGCCTTAGCCCATCCCCCAGTGCCCCTCTTGTCCCAACCATCCCTCTCAGTTTCCTTTGGACAACCCCTGTCTCTTGCCTACTGCTGTGGAAATTTCCACCTTTTGGACCCCACCTGCCAGGGTCCTCTAGAGCCCCCTGTGTACTCCCTTCCCTCCTCCCCTAGTGTGAGCACCCCTCTTCAGTCCTCCTCCAGCTTGGGAGGCCCCAGCACCTAGTGCATCCATATAGATGACCGCTTGCCTCCTACCTCTCCAATCCAACCCCCCAGTACCCCCAGCTGCCTTCAGATCCCCTCTACCACCTCCTTAAGCTGTGCCAGCTGGTAGCACACTGAGCATCCCCCAAACTTCCAACTGAGTCCAGTACGATGGCCGCACCACACCCTGTGCACACAACCACCTGCCCAAAGATACCTGCTCTAGTGATGTGCAGTCCCTTCCCCATCACTTCTCCACTACTTTTTTTATCCACTCACTCTGACCAGTAGCTCCTCTCACAGGGTTTTATCCCAGCGCAACTCACACCCTGCAGTGCATTATTGCTATTAAACAATGGGTTGTTGTTATACAAAATAAAAAAGAATTCAAATGTTCCAGTAGATTTTTAGTGTGGAACTATAACTGTTTCTTAAGAGAACATACAAGCAATGCGAATGGAAAATACATATGATAAGCAGGCATCAGTACAGTGAGGATGTGTGCAGACAACCTCACTGTTGCATATACTATCGATATATTGTATAGTACTATATCTCTTGCAGGTCATACCTGAAAACAGGCAAATGTCTGCCTAAGCGTACCCCATCCAGTCAACAAAAGCTAAATAAACAAGCATTTGTTAATGCGAGCGTTCACTTGCAGGTATTTGCAGTGGTGTTTGCATGTAAGTCTTTACCTAATGTGCTATCACGATTGCTGGTATTTGCACAATAAATTTTCAGCATGACCTTTTTGTTACCCCCATTATGTACGCTACATAGGTGGAAACACGTTTTGGGCGGATGTGAAAAATGACATGTACTGCTCACAAGGAGTTGTGGTAAAATGGCAAAATGTTGAAAACTTGGAGGAAAATATTGAAAATTCGTAAACTTACGAATGCGAAGGACTGTACAACGACGTCAGAAACAGTTATTTTTTAGGAATTTGTTCACCAAATTTTCAACATAGCCATTTTAAGATCTCTGCTCATGAACAGTGACACTGTGATTTTCTTAATGTGTCCCATACACTGAGTTCACACAGCGACTGTGCCATTGTACGCTACATGGGCGGAAACACGTTTTGGGCAAGATGTGAAAAATGACAGCTGCACTGCTCATAAGGAGGTGTGGTAAAATGGCAATGTTGAAAATGTGGAGTGAAAATATTGAAAATTCGCAAACTTACGAGCGTGCATAGGAACTGCACAATAAGCACTCGTAAAACAGTCATTTTTAAGAATTTTGTCACCAAATTTTCAACACAGCCATTTTAAGACCTCTGCTCATGAACAGTTTCACTGCGATTTTCTTAATGTGTCCCATACATTGAGTTCGCTACACGGACTGCACCATTGTGCGCTACATAGGCGGAAACATGTTTTGGGCAGGATGTGAGAAATGACAGCTGTACTGCTCATGAGGAGGTGTGGTAAAATGGCAATGCTGAAAATCTGGAGTGAAAATATTTAAAATTCGCAAACTTATGGCGTGCGTAAGAACTGCAACGCAGACTAAATAAAACAGTAATTTTGGAATTTTTCACCAAATTTTCAACACAGCCATTTTAAGACCTCTGCTCATGATCAGTGTCACTGTGATTTTCTTAATGTGTCCCATACATTGAGTTCACACACCGACTGCGCCATTGTGTGCCACATGGGCGGAAACACGTTTTGGGCAGGATGTGAAAAATGACAGCTGTACTGCTCATGAGGAGGTGTGGTAAAATAGCAATGTTGAAAATCTGGAGTGCAAATATTGAAAATTGCAAGCGTCACAGTGTGCGTGGGAACTGCATAGCAGCACACAATCAAAACAGTCATTTTTGAATTTTTGCAGATTTTCAACATGGATTTTGGACCCCTTCTCATGAATGATGTCACTGTCATGGCATTAGCCGGGCCTGAAGGGTGATTTGGCGCAGTGACTGCAAAATCACCCGCCGAGACTGAACTCTTTCGTGACATGTAATATCATTCATGAGAAGGGGTCCCAAAACCCCATGTTGAAAATTTGGTGCCTAAAATTCCACAAAATGCCTGAGATATGCAATAAAGTTGAAACTCTATCTAGCCCATTACACAGCTTACCGCCATTTCCTCAGTTAGGTGAGTACGGCTTTGAAGAGTGCAGGCGTGTTCCGGTCCACGAAGATCATCGTGCTGAGCTCCGGAGTAAGTATGGGGTGAGGGGTAGTGAGAGGCTGGGTGCGCAGTGGGTGAGTGCGGGTTGTGGGAGGGGGACTGGGAGACTATGTGGGACCGTTTTCTTTACAGGTTTAAAAAAAAACAAAGGACTCGTGGGACGTTTGCCACACTGGGTGGGCTCCCAGTATGCAGAAGATGGCTGGGGGGTCGAGACCAGCAGGGATTGGGCACCCCGTCGGCAAACTACGGGGGGCCTGAGCCAGCGAGTTGGGCGGCACCCCGTGACAAAAAGCGGACGTTTGCCATGCTGGGGTGGGCTCCCAGCGTGGCAGAATGATGGCAGAGGCGTGGGCCGGCGGGGATTGGGCACCCCATTCGGCCATATTACGCTGGGGTGAGCTCTGGCTGATAGCGCAAGCACAGAAGTGACGGGGTGGCGTGATGTGGTGCTCGGTATGACAGCGGTGCTTTTCTTTGAAGCAGAAGAACACCGCTGTCATACAGAGCTCCCGCACCCATTGGTGCAGGACCACCATGCCTGCTCAACGGAGCACTGGATTGCAAGGTAGAGGCACACCTCCAAAGTGTGCTACTCTCCCAAAACGTTCCTTGCGCAAGCGAACGTAAAAATAACCTCACTGTTTCCAAATGTAGACAGCAACTCAGATTACAGGATTTTTAATTGTCATTGTGTAATGAATTTTTGGTCACTGGCATTTCAGTCGCATTCAGTATATGCAATACATAGAAACAATACTCTGAAACCGGATCACACAGGAGCATAAGGGGCCCTGATGCCTATGGAAAAAATCTGCCCACCATATTGTCTGACCAAAGAAATGCAGTCCTTTCCAAGAATGTAAATGAAATGACTGCCTTAATTCTAAATATTCATAAGCTGTCTGACTGAAGCCCGATGTATAAAATGTGTACTTAAACACTAAATAAAAGAATATTAATACACAAAAAAAAGTAAAAAAATTAAGACAAGATCAAGCTAAAAGCAAGCAATTCCAATAAGAGATTTTTTGTAAGGGAAGTCTTTAAAGATATTTTATCTTTTCTAAAAAAAAAAAAAAAAAATAAAATCATTCTCATAAAAAAGTCATAATGCCATTTATCCACTCCTACTTTGTTCTTTAACTCATTACCTCCTGAGCAGCCATTTTGTGGCAGATAAACAATGAATAGTTCAGACTTCATATGGAGCTACTGAAGGTAATGAGCAAGATCAGCTTCCTTACCTCCAGCTTCATGATTTCCTGTTTTCTTGTCTCAGCACCACCTGCTTACAATTTAGAACCACACTGTTTAGAAACCACAGCAGCTCTTCAGAGGTTGGAACCAGAAGGAATTCAGTGGTTGTGCCTAAAGATCAGGTTTTCTCTACAGCTCCTTGTGCTCTTGTTTCTACTGCAGTTGCTCTCAAAAACTCAGCTGGACTTCCTGTCCCCCCTCCAAATACTCCTGACTCACAGGAACTAAGGTTCACTTCCTGTCTGCCTTGGATATGTGTCCCTACACTATTCAAATCAGCTCATTAATATTCAGATCATGCAGCAGCAAGGGAGGGGTGTCAAAGCACTGCATTCCCTTAAAGTGACAGGAGGCAGTCCAGATTTGACATCTCATGACTGAGGCATAGCCAGAGAACCTTTCAGTCAGGAGCATATCTCTCAACCTCTTACTTCATAAATCAGGGACAAGGCTTAAAAAAAATCAGGGACAAAGGCCAAAATAAGGGACATAGTTTAAAAATTGGTAGTGAATGATTTGATACCTTTTAATGGACCAACATAGATGTAACAACAAGAACAAAGTGCTCTAGCTTTCGGACCAACCAGTCCTTCTTCAGAAGCTCATGGCAGTTGTTTAGAAAATACAATACTTATAACAGCTAGATAATGCAGAGAAAAACAGAAAAAAATCCCCATTGGTTTAAAATACTCATTTAAAAAAAAAAAAACAGATGATGATGTCAGAGAAGTTTAACAGTACAATACTGCCTTCAGCCAGAAAGACCCTTAGGTCAGATGCGCTTGATGGAACACACATACAAAGAATCTTACTGCATATAAATTTAATTGACATAAGATAACACTGCTGAAACAGATAACTCCTAAATCAAGCTATGAGTGTCACAGTTAGTATAAGGATGTGATTACTGAAAGGCAACCCCCACCCAGATTAAAGACAAACTAAGATTGTTATAGGGCTCATGAAATTTCAATGTTAGCATTATAGACAAGAATTTACAAGTAAAGTTGTCTTAAAAACATCAGTGCACACTGTGTGATGTGTAAAACCTAGCTGGACCTGTCACCCAGCTGTATTCTCAAGCTAGATATAAGGCCCAAGAAATTTCAAAAACCTCAGGACTATATAAATGATAATTTAAATATAAATAGATAATATTAGTGTCAAACAAAAAACTCTAGTCGAGGAATCTCAAGGAATTAAGACCATGTAGCCTGATATGTACTGATGTCAATATATACTGAGAATGTAACAACTTGATGTACCACAAGTGTCTAAGGAATCTGAAAAAGAGATAAAATGTAATTTCTCTCCTCCTCTTCATACAAACAATACAACCTAACCCACCCCACATCACAATAATGTGGGTGGGGAGATACATAACAAAGGGATGTTGTCTCTCTCTCTCTCCCCTTTCTCTCTCTCTCTCTCTCTCTCTCTCTCACTCTCCACAGACACACATACACACACACACACACACACACTCTCTCTGTCTCCTAGTGAAACTATATTAACTTCAGTTACTGCAATTGTTCCCAAAGGAATTCAACTTGTCATGAAATCCTGAGTAAAAGGGCTTATGTCTCATAATATCTACAGAGTAAAATGTAACACTATATAACTGTACTACTATATGCAAAGTAACATTTCCAAGGATACTAGATAGAACTACCATGAAATAAACCTGCCACCCTCCCAGGATAAGGTAACTAGAAGTAAATATAAAGTATATGTGTAAGACCAGAGGTCTAACATACCTACATATCCACAAATAATTATAATATTAGCCGAATATAAAAGATCTGTGCAGGAACCCCATGCAAATGAGATCACACACCCCAATATGTACAGAGTTACAAAAATTATATATAACAGTATATGATAACACTCCTGTATGTACACTAGCAGGCTGAGTAATCTGAATATGGTGCAATGGAATCAATCCCCCCCCCCCCCGGCAAAGATAAAAAGTAAGGAGGAATTAATATTCATTATGTGTATGAAATAAGAATAGTAACACATTATAATTCCATATATCTAAATAGAGACTTACCTCAATGTGACAGAAGCCCCACATCTGTTATATCACATACCTCACAGCACATACCCACACACATACATACACACATGCATCCACATCCACACATGCTGAAGTCCTATAATATGTCAGTTTGAAGAAGAAAAGGTCTGTGGATGTTAGTTTCTGTAGTGTCCCATAAAGCCAAGATCAACGTTCATCCCATCTGCTACCATATTGAGATGTAAAATAAGTTTAATCTCAAAAGCTCGTCTCTGCTGTGTGTTTTTGAGATTGCCTTTTAAGACCATTACTGACATATCTGAGACTGAGTGGTCAGGCTGGGAGAAGTGGTGCCCCACTTGCACCATATTCAGATTACCCAGCCTGCTAGTGTACATACAGGAGTGTTATCATATACTGTTATATATAATTTTTGTAACTCTGTACATATTGGGGTGTGTGATCTCATTTGCATGGGGTCCTGACAGATCTTTTACATTCAGCTAATATTGTAGTTATTTGTGGATATGTGGGTATGTTAGACCTCTGGTCTTACACATATACTTTATATTTACTTCTAGTTACCTTATCCTGGGGAGGGTGGCAGGTTTATTTCATGGTAGTTCTATCTAGTATCCTTGGAAATGTTACTTTGCAGATAGTAGTACGGTTATATAGTGTTACATTTTTACTCTGTAGATAGTAGGAGACATAAGCCCTTTTACTCAGGATTTCATGACAAGTTGAATTCCTTTCGGGAACAACTGCAGTGACTGAAGTTAATATAGGTTCACTAGGAGAGAGAGAGAGTGTGTGTGTGTGTGTGTGTGTGTGTGTGTGTCTGTGGGAGAGAGAGAGAGGGGGAGAGAGAGAGACACAACATCTCCTTTAAGCTATGTATCTCCCCACCCACATTATTGTGATGTGGGGTGGGTTAGGTTGTATTGTTTGTATGAAGAGGAGGAGGAGAGAAATTACATTTTTATCTCTTTTTCGGATTCCTTAGACACTTGTGGTACATCAAGTTGTTACATTCTCAGTATATATTGACATCAGTACATATCAGGCTACATGGTCTTAATTCCTTGAGATTCCTCGACTAGAGTTTTTTTGTTTGACACTAATATTATCTATTTATATTTAAATTATCATTTATATAGTCCTGAGGTTTTTGAAATTTCTTGGGCCTTATATCTAGCTTGAGAATACAGCTGGGTGACAGGTCCAGCTAGGTTTTACACATCACACAGTGTGCACTGATGTTTTTAAGACAACTTTACTTGTAAATTCTTGTCTATAATGCTAACATTGAAATTTCATGAGCCCTATAACAATCTTAGTTTGTCTTTAATCTGGGTGGGGGTTGCCTTTCAGTAATCACATCCTTATACTAACTGTGACACTCATAGCTTGATTTAGGAGTTATCTGTTTCAGCAGTGTTATCTTATGTCAATTAAATTTATATGCAGTAAGATTCTTTGTATGTGTGTTCCATCAAGCGCATCTGACCTAAGGGTCTTTCTGGCTGAAGGCAGTATTGTACTGTTAAACTTCTCTGACATCATCATCTGTTTTTTTTTTTTTAAATGAGTATTTTAAACCAATGGGGATTTTTTTCTGTTTTTCTCTGCATTATCTAGCTGTTATAAGTATTGTATTTTCTAAACAACTGCCATGAGCTTCTGAAGAAGGACTGGTTGGTCCGAAAGCTAGAGCACTTTGTTCTTGTTGTTACATCTATGTTGGTCCATTAAAAGGTATCAAATCATTTACTTGATCTATTCTTGCAAGGACTAATATGCAACTATTAAATCTAGATTTCAAAATTGGTAGTGTTCACTCAGAAATCTGATAGAATAAGGGATAGGTGTAAGATTAATTTCCTGAGAAGAATAAGTCTGTAACTTTAATGTATTACATTATTTTGTGCTTTCAGTCCCCACTGTTCAATCACAAAAACAAAAATTTTACTGAGGACAGAGGAAAATTTTGAGGCAAAATCAGGGACATCCCTGAAAATCAGGGACAGTTGAGAGGTATGGTGAGGAGGATGGAAATGCACAGTATGAAATGGGCAAGGAAATCCTAGTGACTGAGACTTGGATCTAACCACGGCAGTAAAGAGAACACCACCAGTAGCAAGTTCCTGCCAATCTGGGCAACTTACAGAATTCAAAAGCCCTTACTTCCTAATTTCCATCACTAACATGGTTGCAACCTTTACTCATATACAAAAACTTCATCTAGGCCTAAAATGAAAGTCCATTAAATTAAATAAGTAAATAATTTAATGTTATCTTCACTCAAGTACTCTACTTCACATACATAAATGAACAAAATCAAGTACTATACAGAGTTTCCATTGCTGGTGTTTCTTTAATGACCATGAAAAATGGGATTTACTCACCTGGTGAAAGGTCATTATCTGAGTACCCTTTATAGTACTTCGCAGCCAAACCAGTTTACTTTGTGCATCAAGATAGGTTAGTGATGTCCTAACTGCTCCAACAGCCTTCACTATTTTTACAGGCACAGTTCTCACCTCTTTATTTAACTCACACTACAAAGCAGCCTGGTAGCCAACATAGTTCTACATAGTACCTAACTGCATGCAAACAGGTATTTTATAGCGGCGTCTATACTGCTCCAGGTAGACTTATATGAATATCAGTGTAACCCCTGCAAATGGGGTTCCCAAAACTTCCAGGAGCTTGCTTGAATGCTCAAGCCTGAATGGTGTTTGGCGTTTAAGCCATTTATCAGTGGTGTTTTAGAGCCTCTGGTACTGTCTCTTTAAAAGCTGTCTGCTTGCAGACATAATTAGTTGTATGGGGACTGTGTGCTTCTCTGTTTGAGTACCACTTGAGCTGCTGCCAATTCACTCCATTTTGCAGTCACTAGGAGTGCAAAGGGAACCTATCTGAAAGATGTAACTGTTTGCCAGAAATCATTTACAGTAATAATGAAATTACAGTTTGTCTAACCTGCTTTCTTTGCAGTCAGAACTGTGTCTGCCTAGTTCCCCATTCTGGTTTTGAACTGCTGAACTGGACCAATCAGTGTGGGTAAGCTAGCTCTAAAATGGTGCCTTGGACGAATCAGAACTTGGACTCATAATCTGAGCCAGCCACAAGAGGATTGTATGGGCAGTGACTCTGGGAGATGTAGTTTAGACTTCGGCGCCTTTTTGGACCAACAGCAGCAGTCTATTGTGAGTGACAGCCAATCCAGTCAAGAACTGGGAGGAACTCAAAGGAAGTGCCCGGTTTTGTCTGTTGGAGTTTCAGTTTAGCTCTGGCAGTGAAGGGGAAAAGAACCCTGTGCTCCTTCAGTGCACAGTTTTAGTCAAAAAACATGTGCAAGGCCCAGAGTTCCGGTCTGCAGCTTGTGTAACTGCTTGTTAGGACTGAATCCATCCTGTGAAGAGAATCAAAGGATATCTGAAGAGTAGAAACCAGGCTCACCCTGTAGAAGACTGGAGAAATTGCTGAGTTGCACTCGTTCTGTCAGGAACTGAATCTGCTGTGTGTTCTCCTGGGTATTGTGCAGTAATTGTGATCGGGATAGAGAAGCAGCCTGTCTGTTTGCCATATAAATGTGTGAGGAGTCTCTTGGAGCTCAAGAGTAGCCCTGCTGACATTGAAGGACCCTATCTTGTTTGGAGTCGTGGAGTACTAATTCAGGTCGCTCCCTGTTGAATTGCCACATTAAATCCAAATGGAATCACTGTACTGCTGACTGTTTAAACTAATTTTCTTTTCTCTGTGGGAAAGGGCCCCTACCAGCTACCACAGTTTGGACTAGCCACTAGGGCTTGGGTACTCAGGGACAGTAACTGGTAGGGATAGGCCTGTGCACAGAGCCATAGGTAGATGAGGAGAGTGATAAGCTAATTAACCTGATTTCCCCCTGTCCTTGTTATATCCCCCTAAATAAATCAGAGCTGCTTGTTTCAGCAAAGTTATACTGCCTGAGGTATTTGTCTATGTTAAAGTACTGTACTGTGATTGTTGCACTGTATCTTATTTCACAGGAGGTCCCAGTGCCGGAACCAGTCCTGGGGGTAAGTGTATACTGTGGAGGTAATTCTGATATATTGTGTGGGCCACTAGTGGGAAGAAAGGGGGGTTGCAGTGTCCCAGAGGGCTGTGACCAAGTTAGTTTAACTATTGCAAACCCTGACCTCTGGGTGGAGGCACCCGCCATTGGATCCAGGCCCCTCAACCTGTTAGTGGCAAATCAGGCAGGGGTAGTAGCCCCTGGGATAGAGCCATCTAGGGGTTACATCAGTAAATTTTTAGACTGAAACAGCAGGGCTAGCATGTTGCCAGAAAATACTCTGAAATCTGAACAGAGCAGTGCAGGGAAAGGTACTCCTTCCTGTAGCATGTCCTGAACCCACAGCATCTGTTCCCCCATTTAGGCAGCAGCAGGGCTTGAGTCCCTCCTGTAGCGACCCCGACCAACCAGAATTCAACAGTCAAATGCTCGTGATTTGGATGAGGTCCCTCAACTAGCGGCCTCTCCAAGAAACATTACCCAGCCACAAGGTGCCTCACATGAAAGAAGGAGTAGCACAGCATGGGACGAGGGCCTCCTGTAGTCCCTTACCCAAACACAAGGAGCTGACGACACAAGGATACGGGAACCAGGCAGCGTACCTTAATCCTGAGGTGCTTCTCTCTCTCTCTCTCTGTCTCTCTCTGCAACTCCCTGCACTTGCCCAACCGATTGTGAGGCAAAGCAGCCCAAGCCTTCCCTCTAATTCCTTTTTATGTTTGCTTGCATGCAGGTGCAAGAAACACTATGTGGCAGCTTAGGAGAAAAGCAGGTTGTAGAGGTGTGGCACTGTGGCACTACATTTGGGGGTTTGGCACTGGAGGACCAATGCAGGCACACTGTGCTGATGACATTGGTTTCTAAAAGTGCACCAACTTAAAATGTTTTTGCCGCTACAATCAGGGGCTGCCTCGTCATTTCAGCATCAGCCATTCATCATTGTGGGGGTTAGATGGGCAGGCGGTCCCTGATTGTTGTTGCAGCCACCTGTGTACTATTTAATTGTCATGTGATGTGCTTTCAGCCAGTGGAGTAAGCACCATTCTGTTCTGTGGCTGTGCCATACTGATCTGCAGCTGAGAGAGAAGACAGCGGGAGACAGACACATTTCATTTTCCCCTGTCCACACCCCCCCACACACAGTGTCCATTTCCAGTTCTATGGTCACCAACAGCGGAACATCACTGTGTTCTCCTGTATTAGTGAGGTGTGTGGGGAAGCTCCCTCCCCAAATTCAGCCCCCAACAAGCAGCAGTTCCTCTGCACTGGGAGGGTGCACACTTCAGTCACGGTGCAGCCACTGTTTTCAACGATCAGCACTCAAGAGAGTGCGAGACACACAGATTTCCTTTTGCCATTCATTTTGTGGCTCTGCCATACTAATCCACTGCCCACAGAGAACAGGGCAGAAGACAGACAGATTTCCTTTTCCCCTTCTGCCTCCCCTTCCACCCACTTCCAGTCCTGCAGTCACCAACAGGGGAACATCAGTGTGCTCTCCGCATAATTCATATCAGAAAAGCACCATCTCTAATGATCTCTGTTACACACATATTACACTTCAGTGATTACGAATAAAAAAAGATATTCAGAAATAAGTGTATAAATATTCATGAGGGTGTCATACACTTGTCTGAGTTATCTTTTAAATTCGTAATCAGTGAACTGGTACGTGTGTGAGACAGATCTATTAGAGACAGTGCTTCTTCTGATATGAATTATGAGCCTATTATCATGATGATGTAGAAAGGCAACACCACTGCCTGCATCTGAAAGTGAGCCACTTTGATTTAGTGTGCCCCTCTCCGGGATTCCCATTCTGTTACCAGCCAGCAACATGCATCAGAATACCAAGCAGTGTTAACCCCCCCAGGCCCCAGTTATTAGATTTAGGACCCGACAGCAATGGCAGTGACCCCACCTGCACCCTTTGAGGGAACCCGCCCCAGACCCCTAGGAGTTGGAGACAACCTGAGAGCCCTGGTGTTGCAGAGGGCTGGCATACTGGATTCTTCTTGTAAGGCACAGCACAGGAGGACCAGGAGCATGCAAGGGTGTTTAATTTTTTTTTTATTTCAGCAGCTGCTACAATCAACCAATGAAGTGTTTTGGTGTGGGTGGTCAGGTACCCTGCTACAGTCCGTAGGTCCACTGGACTCAGCCGATGAAGTGTTGAGGATGGTGTGGATGGTGCGTCTGACTCAAAGCAGATGGCTGCAGCCTGCAGGGCAGATTGATATGGAACAAGTCAATTAACCCTCCTCTAGAGTCTGAATTGGCTACAGAAACACGGAGATATTTCTTGTTAAATATTATATTACTGTCTGGTTCTTTCTGGCAATTCCAGGTATGTTCCAGTGGTGGAGGGGTGGTGGAGTTCTGGTGATGGCATGGAGGTCTGCATGTGACAAGTGCCAACCTGACATCCTGTCCCAGCCACCAGCAGGAAAGCGGGCAATTTTAAAATGTATCGGGTTTATTAAGACTAGTGTGTTTGCTCACCATTTGCTCTCCTGTTCTTGGGATCAGCAACCACCAACATTTGTGAAAATTCCCGTTTAATAGAGTGCAGCCACATGGAGTAGAACTGCTTGAAATAGTACTTGTGATTACACTTCAGTGTTATTGCTGCCAGCCCAGAAATACACAACAGTCGCCAATCAGTAGTGTTCACCCTGACATTCAGCTCAATTCCCATTTCTGCAGAAGTGCATCTAGGAAATGAGCAGCAGTGCAAGCTGGGAACAACCTTTCAGTCATTATAGGAGGTGCGGCTGTTCACGCAATCAAAGAAAACTTCTAATCTGCAAGGCGATCCAAGGAAAGGAGGGATTGCGGTGACAGTGCCACACAGCACAGAAACATTGAAATGACAGCATTCATCAGTCTGACCACCATGCACTAGCGGAACTGGCTATGTGAACAGGCTGTGTGTGTTTAGGGCAAGTGTCAACCTCCTACTTCTCTCCTCTGCTATGCAGTGTCGGGGACCCTTCTTAGTATAAGAAGGTGTGCTGTCCTAGTCTAAGAAGTTTACTTCTTGTTAATAGAATTATTTATGTTAACTTAGAATTCAAAGGAGAGTACATTAGGTTTTCTGGTGAACACTTCTTCATTTTTGTGTTGGCGCGCTTGTGCAGCCAACATAGTGGGACAGTGCAGCTTTAGAGGCACGGTGGCTGTTCGCGAATACAGAGCACACACCAGTAGATGCATCCCGCATTCCCTAATCAGCCTGCAGTATGCTAGCCGCCACACCATGCGCAGATAATGGAGTGAGTTAATATCTATGAAAAGGTCCGCTGCAATCTGAGCAAAGCTCGTCAAACACAGCGGTCCTTTCTTGCCGTGCTCACCGCCATTATGCATGGTCAGCAAGCCGGCAGCTGCCTAACGCCTCCACTTCGGGGTGCCTAACCCCTGTTGGTTAACCCTCACAGTCTTTGTTTGCCGATGGGGAGCCCTCTCCGTCAGCATAAACCCCCAATTGTTGAATGCCGAGGGTGCCCAATCCTCGGCTCACGCCCTCCACTATTTTTGTGTGCCAATGGGGAGCCCCACCCTGTTGGCATAAACCCCCAATTATTTGAATGCAGGGGTGCCCAGTCTCTGCTTGCTTTCCGTGCAGCCAGGGTGCCCCAATTCCGTCGGCATCCTCCTCCTCCCCTGTGTTGTGTGCCGGCGAGGTGCTCAATCCCCACCAGCTACTGACACCCCCAAAACAGTTAGGTGGCACGCTGGGAGCCCACCCCAGCATGCCAAATGCCCTGCAAATGAAAACTGTTCCACAATGTTTTTTCTGTTTTTTAAACCTGTAAAACGAAAACAGTCCCTCATAGTCTCGATGCCCCCCACCGCACCCACCCACTGCATTGCCTGCCTCCCCTCACCCTCCCTTACCTCATACTTACCTCCGGAGTCCAACGCGATGATCTTCTGTGGACCGGGAACATGTCTGCACTCTTCAAAGCCTACCGCGAACTGAGGAAATGCCGGTAAGCTGTATAATGGAATGAATAGGGGTTTTTCAACTGTAATGCATATCTCGGGCATTTTTCAAAATTTTGGCCCCAAATTTTCAACATGGGGTTTTTGGGACCCCTTCTCATGATTTCTTGCACTGTCATGGCATTATTCAGTCCCGGAAGGTGATTTCGCAGTCACTGCGCGGAATCACCTTTCTTGACCGAGTAAGGAAATGACAGTGCCACTGTTCATGAGAGGGGCCCTCAAAAAGCCTATGTTGCAAGTTTGGTGGGAAAAATCCAAAAAATTACTGTTTTACAAGTGTGCGTAGCAACTGTGCAATGCACGCTCATACATTAGCATATTCACACTATTTTCATGCCAGATTCTCAACATTGGCATTTTACCACACCTTCTTGTGAACCGTACAGCTGTCATTTTTCACATCCTGCCTGAGATGTGTTTTCACACTTCTGGCGCAGAATAGCATGGTCGCTGTGCGAAATCAGTGTTAGGGACACATTACAAAAATGATAGTGATACTGTTCTTGAGCAGAGGTCCTAAAATGCCAGTGTTGAAAATTTGGTGACAATACTCCATAAAATGACTGTTTTACGAGGTGCATAGCAACTGCGCAATGCACTCTCGTAACTTAGCGCATTCACAATATTTTCAAGCCAGATTCTCAAATTTGGCATTTTACTACACCTTCTTGTGAACTGTATAGCTGTCATTTTTCACATCCTTGCTGAAATGTGTTTTCGCACCTTGACTACAATAGCATGTTAAGCTGTACGGAAATCAGTGTTAAGGACACATTACGAAAATGACAGTGACACTGTTCATGAGCAGAGATCCTAAAATGCCTGTGTTGAAAATTTGGTGACAATCCTCCATAAAATGACTGTGTTAGGCGTGTCGTTGTGCAGTTTGCACGCCTTCATCTACGTTCAAGCATTTTTCATACTATATGAACACTCCAGCTGCCTGAAATGTGTTTTCGCACATCCGGCACAGAATTTCACGGCCGCTGTGTGAAATCAGTTTTTGGGACAGTTTGAGGAAATGATGGTTACACTATTCATGAGCAGAGGTCCTAAAATGCCTATGTTGAACATTTGGTGCCAAAACTCCATACAATGACTGTGTTGCAAGCGTGCATTGCGCAGTTTCCACACACCCTTGTAACTTCGTCAATCTGCAATATTTTCATGCCACATTTTCACCACTGGCATTTGTGCATCTCTCCTTGTCAACAGTCCAGCTGCCATTTTTCACAGCCTGCCCAAAACGTGTTTCCGCAGCTGTGGCGCACAATGGCGTGCTCACAGTGCAAAATCACCTTTTGAGACACATTCACAAAATCACAGCACTATGCGTCATTGGCTACGCCACTCCCACTGACAATGCCAGCGGGACAACATTCGGCATTGACAAATGCTTGTTGATTTTTGTGATAATGTATCATAGAGTTAACCAAATCTCTCAGCCGGCACAGGTCGCCAAATGCTCCATCACACATTGCTTTTCCTGCTATGTGAGTTGCACTCAAGTGTGAATGACTTTTTGGCTGCAAACACAGCTAAGTCTCTACAAAAGCACACAGATTGCCATCCAGTTTTCATACACAAAACCATAGCCTCTTTCTTGAAATCTACTGCCCCCCCCCACACACAATTTCCACCAGTCCAGGCATAGGATTTTCTGTCTCTGTCCTGCAAGTACATGAGTCCTGATGGATAATACCATCATGTGTGCTTTTTCCAGAATGAGTTTAAAAAATATATTTTCTCTCAAACGAACACTCCTGGCTGTAGCTATTCTCTGTGTTGTAATACTGGTTATGGGATGTGTTCAGAAGATGAAGCCATTACATTTGTAAGATAATTTCATTATAAAGATGTTGTTATAATTAAAGTTTTTTAAACAAGTTGTCTGACTATTAAACAAGTTGTCTGTCTATGGAATGTCCACCTAGGGACACGAGAAAGGGTCCTGAAGGAACTGGAAGTAATAAGAGTTGATAAAGCAATGGGGCCAGATGGGGTGCACCCCAGGGTCCTTAAAGAACTAAGAGAGGTGGTGGCTGAACCTCTGGCTATCCTGTTTAGCCGATCACTGGAAACAGGGGAGGTACCCAAAGACTGGAGGACAGCAGATGTAGTCCCATTATACAAAAGTGGGAACAAAGAGGAAGCAGGGAACTACAGACCAGTAAGCCTCACCTCGGTAGTGGGGAAGATCATGGAAGCACTACTGAAGGAGAGATTGGTGGAACATCTGGTTGTCAATGGACTACAGGACCCAAGGCAGCATGGTTTCACCAGGGGGAGGTCATGTCAGACCAACCTCGCTGAATTTTTGACTGGGTGACTAGCGAGGTGGATCAGGAGGCAGTGGACATGACCTATCTGGACTTCAGCAAGGCCTTTGACACTGTGCCACATAGAAAACTATTACACAAACTGGGGAATATGGGTGTGGGCAGGACAGTAGTGTGGTGGGTAGGTAACTGGCTGGGTGGCAGGACACAGAGGGTGGTGGTAAATGGCTGTCACTCCACAGAGGGAAGAGTGACCAGTGGGGTACCACAGGGATCAGTGCTGGGACCGGTCCTATTCAACATCTTCATCAGTGACATTGCACAGGACCTAGAAGGCAGAATTACACTGTTCGCTGATGACACAAAGCTCTGTAACACAGTAGACACACCAGAGGGTGTAGACAGAATGACAAGGGACCTGCAGGAACTTGAAGAATGGTCAGGGTTTGGCAACAGAATTCAATGCAAAGAAGTGCAAGATAATGCATATGGGGCACAAAACCCTGGCACAATACATCAGTTGGGGGTGAGGATATAGCATGCACCAAGCAGGAAAGGGATCTTGGGGTTATCATCTCTGATGACCTCAATTTAGGGAGACAGTGTGACAAGGCAGTAGGTAAAGCAAAAAGGATGCTGGGATGTATAGGCAGGGGCATCACCAGCAGGAAAAGAGAGGTCATAATTCCGCTATACAAGACACTAGTGAGGCCCCACCTGGAGTACAGTGTACAGTTCTGGAGACCATACCTATGTAAGGACATAGACAGAGTAGAGAAGGTTCAGAGGAGGGCAACAAAGATGGTGCATGGATTGCATCACAAGTCCTATGAAGACAGGTTGAAGGAACTGAACATGTACTCCCTGGAGGAGAGGAGGGAGAGGGATATGATAGAGACATACAAGTATCTCACAGGGGTGCAGGAATACACTATTTTAAGCAAAAAGATGTTCCAGGACTAGAGGGCATGGGATGAAGTTGGAGGGAGGATGATTCAGAGGAAACATGAGGAAGAATTTCATCACAGAATGGGTGGTGGACAAGTGGAACACCCTGCCAGAGGAAGTGGTGGAGGCTGAAACAATCACGGGATTTAAGAATGCATGGGATAGACATAAAGGAATTCTGGAGATCAGGGGTAAGGGGCAACAGACTTCTAGGAAAACCTAAACTGAACTTACAAGCTCAAATGTGCAGACTGGGTGGACCATAGGCCCTTATCTGCCGATACTGTCTATGTATCTATGTATCTATGACAAATGACTTGGCTCATCATGAGATTAGAGCAGTGCAGAAGGACTTTGTAGAATTGGGGAGGGGCCTAAGACAAGTAGCACACACAATATCCTTCTCTGAGGTGCTGCCTGTCAATGGTGTGAGTGAGGCAAGGGTACTTTGCACCATGCAGTTTAATGAATGGTTGAAAAAATGGTGTGGAGCACAGGGGTTTGGCTTCATTGGGGACTGGGGTTCCACCTAGAGGGACACCAGCCTATACTGGCAGGATGGTCTGCATCTGTCCAGGAAGGGAACAAGTCTTTTGAGCAATCGGTTTAAATGCTTCATTGGCAAGCTTTTAAACTAATCAAGGGGAGAGGCACTGATAAACAGCAGGAAAATCCCAGCCTCTCCCTACAAAACAGGGTACTAAATGAGAAAAAGACCGAGGTAGAAAGGTCAGTGGGGGATGTGCAAAAGAAGGTAAAGCCATCAAAAAATGGAGAGCAATGAGTACCAATGCCCGTAGTCTGAGTAACAAGCTTCCTGAATTAGTGGCCTTGATGGAGGAGGAACATCTGGGTATCGTGGCAGTCACAGAAACATGGTACACACAAAACCATGACTGGGATGTAAACATACCTGGATACACTATCTACAGGAGGGACAGGGAGGGTAAAAGAGGAGGAGGAGGAGGAGGAGTAGCTCTTTACATAAGGGAAGGAATCAAAGCAACAGAACAAAAGGGAAAACATGGAGGAGAAGAAGCACTGTGGGTATATTTGAGACCTGCAATGGCACCACAATCCGCATAGGGTTGTAAAAGACCCTTCCAGGGGAGGAAATGGACAAGGAAATGATAGAAAGAATACTTAGAATGGCAGAAAAAGGAAGATATTGCTGATGGGTGATCTAAATATGCCAGATGTTAACTGGAGTGCAGTTGCAGCAGCCACTTCAAGAGTGGGGTTATTCTAGATGCCCTACAGGGGCATGCCTTAGACAACTAGTATTGGAGCCCACTCGAGAGGAGCAATCTTAGACCTGGTTCTCTCAAATGGAGATGAAGAGGATCACAGATGTGAAGTGGGTAGCCATCTGGGAACTAGCGACCATCGAACAGTGTGGTTCACAATAAACACAGCAATAGAGTCAAGCCATACAAAGGCAAAAGTACTGGACTTTAGGAGGGCTGACTTTGCCAAAACGGGTGAGTGCCTAAGGAATGCACTAGCAAATGGGCAGGAAGGAGGGGTGGAAGAACAAAGTCGAATAATAAAAACTGCCATCACTGAGGTAACAAGCCTTTGTGTGAAGCAAATAAACAAAACAAAACGATGTTAGAAACCACTATGGTTCTCGAAGGAAGTGGCAGTGAAGGTTCAAGAGAAAAAGAAAGCATTCAGGAAGTACAAGGAATCACAGAAGGAGCAGGATAGAGAACTGTATCAGTTAAAGCAAAGGAAGCTGGGAAGGCAGTCAGAACAGCAAAGGCCCAAACCGAGGAAAAGATAGCCAACTCAGTTAAGAAGGGGATAAAAACCTTTATAGGTACATCAGGGAGCCAAGGAAGACCAAGGGAGGTTAGTGAGGCTTAATAAAGGGAGGAGGGAGGGTGGGCAGAGGGTGACTGTGAAAAGGCAGAGATACTAAACAAATATTTTGCTCAGTATTTACAAAGGAAGGGGGGAGGTACCTAAAACAAACAGTAGAAACACTCTGGATACAGAAGTTGATACCAGCCCATTTACAGAAGAAAGGGTTCTGAAAGAACTCTTAAAACTGAAGGTGGACAAAGCAATGGAGCCTGAAGGATTCATCCCAGAATTCTAAAAGAACTAAGGGTAAAACTAGTGACACCACTGACTAACCTCTTTAACAAATCATGGGATGATGAGGTGGTACCCAAGGACTGGAGGAGGGCAGATGTGACTCCCTTCACAAAAGTGGGAGCAAGGCAGAAGCAGGAAACTACAGACCTGTTAGTTTAACCTCAGTGGTAGGGAAAATGATGGAATCACTCTGAAGGAAAGAATTGTTGATTATCTAGAGGCCAGAGGGGCACGGGACCCAAGGTAGCATGCATTCACAGTGGGAAGGTCATGCCAGACAAATCTGATAGATTTCTTTGACTGGGTGACCAAAGTAGTAGATCAGGGAGGGGCTGTGGATATGGCCTACCTAGACTTTAGCAAGGCATTTGACACAGTCCCACATACAAGATTAATATACAAGTGAGCCAGCCTGGGAGTGGGTCCCAAGATGACAGCCTGGGTAAAGAATTGGCTGAAGAACAGGACACAGAGAGTAATAGTAAATGGAGTCCACTCTGAAGAAAGGGGGTTACTAGTGGGGTACTGCAGGGTTCAGTATTAGGACCGGTCCTCTTCAATGTCTTTATAAGCGACATTGCAGAGGGACTGAAGGAAAAGTATGTCTCTTTGCAGATGACACAAAGATCTGCAACAGAGTTGATGCACAAGGTGGGGTGGAAAGGATGAAGGGACCTGGCAGAGTTAGAGGAATGGTCAAATGTATGGCAGCTTAGATTCAATGCTAAGAAGTGCAGTGTAATGCACCTGGGAAATAAAACCCAGGGGAAGTGTACACAGTGGGGAGCGAGATACTAACAACAACAACAATGGAAAGGGACCTGGGGGTAGTCATATCAGATGACCTAAAGGTGGGCAAGCAATGTAAGAGGGCAGCAAGGAGGGCTGGGGGAATACTGGGATGCATAGGGAGAGGCATCACCAGTAGAAAACAGGAAATTATTATCCTTCTGTACAGACAGTTGGTGAGACCCCATCTGGAGTACTGCGTGCAGTTCTGGAGACCCAATCTCCTAAAGACATAGACAGGATGGAAGCTGTCCAGAGGAGGGCAACTAAAATGGTGCAGGGTCTTCACGGAAGACATATGAAGTGAGACTTACGGACTTAATATGTATAGCCTCGAGGAAAGGAGGAGAGAGGGGACAAGATAGAAACTTCAAGTACCTCAAGGGAATCAACAAAGTCCAGAGGGTAGCATCTTTCAAAAAGAGGTGTACAAGAACAAGGGGCACAATTTGAAGATAGAAGGAGGCGGCTCAGAGGTAATTTAAAGAAGTATTTTGTCACAGAGAGGGTTGTGGATGCATGGAACTGCCTCCAGAGGAGGTTGTGGAGTCAAAACAGTGGTGGAATTCAAGCATGCATGGGACAGTCATAAGGCAGGGTTCTAGATAGACTCAGTCCTCTTCAATGTCTTTATAAGCGACATTGCAGAGGGACTGGAAGAAAAGTATGTCTCTTTGCAGATGACACAAAGATCTGCAACAGAGTTGATGCACAGGGTGGGGTGGAAAGGATGAGAAGGGACTTGGCAAGGTTAGAGGAATGGTCAAATGTATGACAGCTTAGATTCAATGCTAAGAAGTGCAAGGTAATGCACCTGGGAAACAAAAACCCAGGGGAAGAGTACATAATGGAGGGTGAGATACTAACAACAACAAAAATGGAAAGGGACCTGGGGGTAGTCATATCAGATGACCTAAAGGTGGGCAAGCAATGTGAGAGGGCAGCAAGGAGGGCTGGGGGGATACTGGGATGCTTAGGGAGAGGCATCACCAGTAGAAAACAGGAAGCATGCATGGGACAGTCATAAGGCCATTCTAGGGGGTTGGGGTAGGAAGAAGTAGGCTGCTGGTTGACTAGGATCTGCAGCTTATCCAGTAGGTAGGGAAATGGGCAGACTGGGTGGGCCAAGCGGTCCTTATCTATTGTCAAATTCTATGTTTCTATGTAAGGCAATTCTAGGGGGTGGGGGTAGGAAGAAGTAGGCTACTGGTTAACTAGGATCTGCAGCTTATCCATTAGGTAGCGAAATGGGCAGACTGGGTGGGCTAAGCAGTCCTTATCTGCCGTCAAAATCTATGTTTCTATGTTTCTATTTACTCCCTCCTTCCCTCACTGCCACACAAAACACAAGAGGCAGTAGCATACGAACATAAAATAGATGCTGTCTTTGTAGCATGAGAGTGGTGTTTGATTTCATTGCATTTAATTCACGTTACCATCAAGAGGCACTGCAAGTCTCTCGCTCTCTTTTTTTTTAAGTTCATCCTTACCCAGCATTGAAAGTAATCTTTCCATTGTTAGCTAGTTGTTAAATGTGGATTGCTCTGGTGCGGTTTGCTGTGAAACAGAAAAAGAATATCAGTCCCATCAAATATGACTGTATAACTTTTTGATTTGTTTCCTTCATGTTGCTAACATCATTTTCTGAAACAGCCTTTGGTGGGAGAACTGGACCCAGGATTTTCCAAAAGAATTTATTTAGATGAGCCACTGTAGGAGGGAAAGCTTTTTTCCTATTCATAGGAGGCAGTATAGCGCAGTGGGTTAAGGCTCTAAACTGCAGATCTGGAGTCTTGGGTTTGAATCCCGCCTATGTGCATACTGTGTGATCCTGAGCAAGTCACTTAACTTTCTTGTGTTCCCAGGTCACATCTGAAAACAAATTTCAGCTTACTGTGCTACTCCTAGTTAACCAATGTTCCCTTTCATTTATATTTGGAGAAAAATGCCTTTGCCTCCTCCTGAAAGTGGTCATGCTGAAATAAAATGGTTATGAAAATTCCATTGGAGAATACCAAATGTGGGCTGAGTTATTGATGTCTTTGGAGCTCCCAGATACTGTTACCTGTCCTGAAAATCATCTTCCTGGAATTTCAGGGTTGCTCCCATCTACTCCACCCCCCCCCCCAAAATAGGGGTGGTGTTTTTGAATTGAAAACAGAGCTGCAGTTGACAAAAGCATACAATGAAAAAAAAAAAACTTTTCTGTTTAATGAAAGCCAGCTTCCACACTGGCACACAGCGCTTAGCTATTGTTTATTTGTTGGGCTGGGAATAAAAACGTCCTCAAAAAGTGTCTGATGGTCTGTATCAAGAAACCAGGTGGCTTTTATTTACTCAAAGACAACCCTGACAAAATATCTTGTAGTGTTTTTAGGACATTTCTTTTGCCACCCCAATAAATAAACAATAACTGAGGACTGTAGATCAGCCGGCTTCAATTGAACAGACGACCTAGTTTTTTTTTTTTTTTACACTGTTTGCTAGGTTTTGTGGACTGCAACTCTGTTTTCGATCAACAGGTGCACCCACAGTTTTCTGTGGTTAATGCTTTTTGTTTTGAATTAAGAAAGGAAGGTATGTTGCTGTGTGGTTGGATTATTATTATATATATAGTGAATGGAACACATTCCGAAGAAAGGGGGGTTACTAGTGGAGTACCTCAGGCTCAGTACTGGGTCCAGTCCTCTTTAACATCTTTATAGGTGACATTGCAGAGGGTCTGGAGGGAAAGGTATGCCTCTTTGCAGATGACACAAAGATCTGTAACAGAGTTGATACACAAGGGGGTAGAAAAGATGAGAAGGGACTTGGCAAGGTTGGAGGAATGGTCAGACATGTGGCAACTTAGATTCAGTACAAAGAAGTGCAAAGTAATGCACCTGGGAAACAAAAACCTAGGAGAAGAGTACACAATAGCAGGGGAGGTACTAACAACAACAAAAATGGAAAGGGACCTGGGGGTAGTCATATCAGATGACCTAAAGGTGGGTAAGCAATGTGAAAAGTCGGTAAGGAGAGCCAGGGGGATACTGGGATGCATAGGAAGGGGCATCACAAGTAGAACAAGCATTTGTCAATGCCGAAAGTTCGCTTGCAGGTATTTGCAGTGGTATTTGTCACTTGGACATGGCTTAAAAAAATCAGTGACAAAGAAGTACAAGCATTTGACAATGCCGAATGTTGCTTGCTTCTATGTGCTGTTTAGGTATTTGGAAGTCATTGGAGTGCAAATATTGAAAATTCGCGGTTTCTACAGCGTGCGTAGGAACTACATAGCATGCAGCTTGTAAAACAAGTCATTTTAGGAATTTTTACCAAATTTTCAACATAGCCATTTTAAGACCTCTGCTCATGAACAGTGTCACTGTGATTTTCTTAATGTGTCCCATACATTGATTTCAGACACCGACTAGCCATTGTGTAGCTACATGGGCAGAAACACATTTTGGGCAGGATGTGAAAAATGACAGCTGTACTGCTCATAAGGAGGTGTGGTAAAATGGCAATGTTGAAAATCTGGAGTGAAAATATTGAAAATTCGCGAACTTACGAGCCTGCGTAGGAACTACGCAATGCACGCTCATAAAACAGTCATTTTTTGGAATTTTTGCACCAAATTTTCAACATGGGGTTTTTGGGACCCCTTCTCATGAATGATGTCACTGTCATGGCATTATTCGGGCCCGAAGGGTGATTTGTGACTGCAGTGACTGTGAAATCACTCTTCGGCCCGATTAACGCCATGACAGTGATATCACTCATGAGAAGGATCCTAAAACCCTCATGTTGAAATGAAGTAAAATCTAAAAATGCCTGAGATATGCACAGTTGAAACCCTCTATCTAGCCCATTATACAGCTTATCGGGCATTTCCTCAGTTCAGGTCGGCTTTGAAGAGTGCAGACGTGTTCCCGGTCCACCAAGATCATCGGCAGAGCTCCAGAGGTAAGTATGGGGTGAGGGGTGTGGGGAGGCGAGGTGCGCAGTGGTGAGTGGGGTTGTGGAGGAAAGCGCCATGGGACCGCTTGATTTCCAGGTTTAAAAAAAAGACGAGTTGGACGCTTGCCACACTGGGGTGGGCCCCAGCGTAGCAGAAGGATGGCTGGGGGGCCGTGGCCGACGGGGACTGGGCACCCCGCCGGCAGACCTACACGGATGGGACGCTTTGCCACGCTGGGGTTTGCTCCCAGCGCGGCAGAAGGATGGCTGGGGCCTGGAGCCGACAGGGATTGGGCACCCCGGTCGGCAGATGACGCGTGACGCTGGCCACCTGGGGTGGGCCCCAGCGGGCAGCAAAGATTTGGGGGAGATGACGCGTTGCTGTGTATGACAGCGGTGGTTTTCTTTGAAGAGAAGACCACCGCTGTCATACACAGCACCGCATCCGATTGGTGCAGGACTGCCATGCCTGCTCAATGGAGCAGGGGACTGCAGGAGAGGGGCACACCTCCAAAGTGTCCCTTTCTCCCAAGATGTTCCTTGCGCATGCGCGCAAGCGAACTTAAAAAGGGAAGTGGTTCTCCCTCTGTACAGACAGTTGGTGAGACCCCATCTGGAGTACTGTGTGCAGTTTTGGAGACCTCATCTACACAAGGACATGGACAGGATGGAAGCAGTCCAGAGGAGGGCAACTAAAATGGTGCAGGGTCTGCAGCAGAAGCCATATGAAGAGAGACTGAGAGAGCTTCATATGTATACTCTTGATGAAAGGAGGGCCGGGGACATGATAGAAACGTTCAAGTACCTCAAGGGAATCAACAAAGTCCAGGATGGTAGCATCTTTCAGAAAAAGAGATGTGTAAGAACAAGGGGGCACAATTTAAAGATAGAGGGGGGACTGCTCAGGGGTAATGTGAGGAATTTTTTTTCATGGAGAGAGTGGTGGATACATGGAACAGCCTTCCTGAGGAGGTCATTGGGTCTAAAACAGTGGGGGAATTCAAACATGCATGGGACAAACACAAGGCAATTATAGTTGGGGGTTGCAGGAAGTATGCTGTTGGTTAACTAGAATCTGCAGCTTATCCAGTAGGTAGGGAAATGGGCAGACTGGGTGGGCCAAGTGGTCCTTATCTGCCGTCAAAGTCTATGTTTCTATATTGAAATCTAGATTTAGTAGTTGCCGTATTGGTCCTCGCAAGAATAGATCCAGAAGCAAATGATTTGATACCTTTTAATGGACCAACATAGATGTAACAGCACTTTGTTCTTGTTGTTACATCTATGTTGGTCCATTAAAAGGTATCAAATCATTTGCTTCTGGATCTACTGTATGTTTCTATATATAATGTATGGTTGAACGTTGTTATAGGTAGAAATCTACCTTTTTATAACAATGTTTTACCATCGATGTGAGGTCACGATCTTGTTAACCCATCGATGGTACGTCACATCGATGGGTTAACAACCGGGAACAGTCTGAATATGCGTGCAACTGGATCAGACGGCCTTGAAACAGCTGCGGCAGTGAGGGCAAAGTGGCAGTGACTGAAACAAAACTGCAGTAAGGAACTGCTTTCTCTTCTTAAAAACCTAAATGGTACCATACACTATCAAATATAATGTGTGGTACATCGATGGTTGACCATTTTTTCAACCAATCTCAAGGTTGCCATGGCAACACAAACCTCTCGAGCTTCGCTCTCGAGGTTTACATGGTCGCCCTGGCAACCTCTCGATGGTTAACCAATTTGTTAACCATCGATGACCATACATTATCCTTTATATATATTTTTTTACTTTAGTAAAGGAATACATAGATCAGAAAGAGTTGTTGGTGCCTTACCTCGGCCCACGCCGGCGACCCGGGTTCAGGAACGGACTCAGGCACTGTGGGCTGGCAGGGGGAAGGAAAGGATTGAGCTTCCAGAGGACTGCTCTCCTCTCCTGGGGAGGGGTGGGGGGATAGCTCCGCTCTGCAGTGGCCCCCGGTGGAGACCGGGGGTCACACAAGTAGCGGAAGCAGGAGGGACTAAATAGAGAAAGCTGGAAATCGGCTTTGGCACCACCGGATAACGGCCCCCGCTCTCCTTGTTCCCCGGCATCCCAGACTGTAAGTAAAAATAGTGTGCTGGGGTTCCCTGCTACCAGGTGCCTTCCCCCTCGGAGGAGGTGACCTGCCTGGCAATGGGATATGCCAGAACAACCCGGGATTGGCTGCTATCTGTGGGGAGGTGCTCCAGAAGAGGACTGCTGGGGTAACGGAGTGCTAGGAGGCCCAAAGGAGTGTCGGGTGTTGGGGTGTCGGAGGAGATAAAAAGAATAAACAAAAAAAAAGAGTTGTGTTCATGTTATGTACACATAAAGTCTGAGAAGTAAGCCATTCAATTTAATTTTTGATTTGGTACAGCACTGGACCAACAGAGACTTGTTATGTGTGTGAGAACTGCCAAACACCCCTCTCATTACAAAACAGACCCTGCCACACAGAAAAATACTCCCTCTGTGTGTGATCTTGGCAGCTCAGATTACATAAGCTTTGGAGTGGTATTGTGCTCGGATTTATTGTTTAGGTGACGGTGGTCAAAGGTTTGCCCCTAGGACAGTGGGCAGTAAAAGCAGAGATCAAGGGCCAGGCCATAGGGATCATGCAAGGCCAGTCAGACCAGTTAGATAGGTCAGCAGAAGCTGTGTTTTATGTTGGCTCGAGCGTGTGCACTAGCCAACATATTGCATTAGTAGCAGATTTGGAGCAGCTGTGACTGTGGCCAAATGCAGCGCATGCATCACTAGGTGCATTCTTCATTCCTCAATAAGCCAGCATGTAGGCACTACACCAGCGATACTTAATGAGGCAAGCACATCTGAGAAAAGGTCTGCTGCAATGAGAGCTAAGCTCCTCATGCAATGGCATCAAAACGTGCCTCCTGATGTGCCCTTGCTAGTGAAGCACTTTCCTAAACATGGGGGCACTGACTGCCACAGCCACTTCATTTGCCAATGGAGAGCTCACTCCCTGTCAGCATGATGCCCCCCTCCGATTCCAAGTTATGCCGAGGGGGTGCCTAATCCCCCTCGGCATCATGCGCTCCCCCAACAGTCTTTCCTTCCTGACAGGGGGCCCAATCCCCTTCTGCTTCAGTCCCCCCTGCCTAGTTTAGTTTGCTGACAGGGAACCCACTCCCCATCAGCATAATGTCCCCAGCCCCCAATGTTTGCTGTGTGCCGAGGGGGTGCCCAAGCCCCCTCGGCACTATGCTCACCTCCCCACCCATTTCTATGCTGACGGGGGGCCCAATCCTTGTCAGCTGCGGTCCTCCTCCCCCCTGTTATGAAGGTGGTACACTGGGAGCCCCCCCATGTACCAAAACACAAACACCTGCAAAAAAGAAAATTGACCTTCGTTTTTTTTTTTTTACCTGTAAAGAAGAAAACTGTCCTCGTGGTCTCTCCTGCCCCACCCCAACCCACTCCCACCCTCTGCATACCCTGCCTCCCACACACACCATCACTCCATACTTACCTCCAGAGTCTGGCGCGACAATCTTCAGTGGACCTGGAACACGTCTGCACTTTTCAAAGCCGATTGCGAACTGAAGAAATGCCGGTAAGCTGTATAATGGCATAAACAGAGTTTCTTTTCAACTTTGGTGCATATCTCAGCCATTTTGGGGAATTTTGGCACCAAATTTTCAACACGGGGTTATTGGGAACCCTCCTTATGAATTCAGTCACTGTCATGGTGTTATTCTGTCCTGAAAGGTGATTTTGTGGTCACAGCACGGAATCACCTTTTGGGACCGATTAATGAAATAACAGTGCCACTGTTCATGAGGGGGCTCTCAAAAGCATATGTTGCAAATTTGGTGAAAAAATCAAAAATGGCTGTTTTAAAGCTGCATTGAGCAGTTTCCATGCAGGCTTGTAACTCGTGAATGTATAATATTTTCTCTCAGAATTTCAAAATTGCCATTTTACCATACCTCCTTATGAACAGTACAGCTGTCATTTTACATATCCGGGCCGAAATGTGTTTTTGCACGTTCGGCGCTGAATAACTCGGTCGCTGTGCGCAATCAGTTTTTCGGACAGTTTGAGAAAATGATGGTGACACTGTTCATGAGCAGAGGTCCTAAAATGCCAATGTTGAAAATTTGGTGATGAAAGTCCATAAAATGATTGTATTACAAGCATGCATTGCGCAGTTTCCACGGACCCTTGTAACTTCGCAAATTTGCAATGTTTTCATGCCAGATTTTCAACACTGACATTTTCCACACCTCCTTATGAACAGTACAGCTGTCATTTTTCACATCCTGCCCAAAATGTGTTTTTGCACTTGTGGCGCACAGTGACATGGTCACTGTGGAAAATCAACTTATGGGACAGATTAGCAAAATCACATTGCCACTGTTCGTGAGGGGAAGTCCCAAAATGCCTATGTTGAAAATGTGGTTAAAAAACAAACAAAAATAATTGGGTTATAGACGTGCATTACGCAGTTTCTATGCATGCTCATGACTTCAATTTTTCATATTTTCACTCCAGATTTACAACATTGCCATTTTTTTCACCTCATCATGAATAATACAGTTGTCATTTTTCGCATCCTGCCCAAAATGAGTTTTCTTACCTGTGGCACCAAATGCCGCAGTCACTGTGCAAGATCAACTTTTGGCTAACAAACTGATAGTGCCACTTTTCATGAGGTGAGGTCACAAAACCCACGTTAAAAATTTGGAGTGAAAATACTAACAAACACCTACGGTGTTAGGGTTTCCAACTGTAACACCCACATACAGAGACTGACAGGCATCAGGGTGTGACTTGTGACCATCGGCTGTAATGCTCATGCCATTCCACCCCCACCCCCATCCTGCAGCCAGTGATAGGCATTGAGGTGTGCTTTGGAATGCTTGGCCCAAAGTTCACCCACTCTCCTATACTGCACCCATCTCAGCATATTCCCTTGTGGAATGGGGTAAGTATATGGCCCAAAGCACACCACGATGCGTCAGTGCCTACAGGGTAGGGTGAGGGGAGATGGCATAAGCATTATAACTGATACCCAAAGGCACACCCCAACACCATTCAGTCTCTGCAGGGTGGGGGTGAGGTTGGCGTCAGTTCAATAGTTCACTGCCATTCCTATTATGCATCTCTAACTCCTGCACTACCAATGCCAATGCCAGTGAGACAACATTCAGCATTGACAAATGCTTGTAAATCATGACATCAGTTTTAGCCAATCAGGACTTTCATTTCTAAACATTCCAGGCACTCTTATAACCATAAGAGGGTCTCTGAATTCTAGTTCTAAGGTCCATTGGCATAGTTCATTTCCCACGTAGGAAATTTACTAATTTTCTACACTGTAAAATCTTTTTATTTTAAATGTAACTTCCTTTTTTAATACCAGAAGCCTTAGGCATGATTTATAATGCTCATATGTACAGTTTGGGCATATTTTGTGGTTTTAAGCATGCCTTCTCAAGTCCTAGGGCATTAGGGTTACTGGACCTAACCCTAATGTCCTGGGAGTGAGCTCGCATCACAGGGATGATTGTTAGTGCACAAGGTGAACAGTGGCTGTGCACACACCAGATGTGGAAGAAAGGACATAAGCGAGGGAGAAAGCAAGAAAACATGTGTGTACTGAGCCGTCTAAATAACTTCAAAACAAAATGTCACAGCAACAACCAACATTGGTGGTTTGTGGTTGCTCACAAGAAGTACATAACAAATACCCTATTTTTTAATTACAGGTTTGAGGACTTTTTAAACAGCCTATGAACACACAGAGCAGACACAGTTTCTACTGTAAAAGGAAATTATTGATTTTATTAACCACTTCATCCCTGTACACCATGCCCACCTCCCTCACCAGGCAGGCCCTAGGCCACCGCACAGTACAGTTCAGCCATGTCCACCATCAACCATGTTATTTTATTGTAGTCAAGACTTGCACAACAAAATATGATGGGGGGATGGACTGTGGTGCAGCCCTTTGACTGCAAGGGAGGTGGATACTGTAAGTATGTTGATGGGGGGGTGTTAAAACAGATCATACGTTCAAGCTAATGCTTAACAGAGACCGGAAGGGATCATATTGCCTTTAAAAAAACTGAAAAATATGCACATTGCACTGCACAAAACTTTGTTTTTATTACCACCCAGTCAGTCTTAACTAGAACTATAAACTTACAGTACCTTTGAATTTTGGCTGAATTTGATATTCTTCAAATAAAAATGCTATTTAATATTTTATACCCCTTAATTGAAAAAGTGTGAAAGCAGCCCAGTTAAGATTTGGAATCAAGAAATGTAACTAACACAGCTAAGTTTTAAAAGCAGTTAGATTTGGAGCTTGAGAAAAAGACAAGGATTGGTTTACACAAGCATGCTGGGCAGAAATGAGGCAAACATCTGGCCTACTGGTAAATTTCCAGTCCCAGGCTAGTGGACACTGGACAAGTCTCAGCCTCTGTGTTTAGAACACTAACTGCCACTGCAGGAGAACCACCACCTCCCCTAACATATACCCTCACCAGCACCTGCTGACAAGGAGTGACACTGGCACTGACTGTGTGGAAAGATTTTCCTGAATGCAAGTACAAAGGGTCATGAGGGGAAAGGACCCCAAATGAGGGGCACTATGTTCTCACTTACTTACATTATACTAAATGTTTCTTTTTTCAGTTAGCCACTTTTACTACCAATTATGATTTTAACTGGCCAAAACATAATTCCAGGTAGCCAAAATATGCATTTTTTTTTAATTACCTTAGATATGGTGCTTTTTAAATTTTCTTTGCTGTTTTCAGTTGGCCAGACTGAACACTTACTGCAATTTTAATTGTCCAAAGTTACATTTTACTGGAGTTATATTGTGTTGCAGTGCAGACACACAGAAATTTCAGAATTCAAATAACTATGCTATTAAATTAAGGTTTTGCAGACCCAAGAAGTAGGTATAGTTACTACTAGCAATGAATGATATGCTGCCATAGCACTGACCACAGCTACTGCAGCAGAGCTTGACATCTTAGCCAAGGCATTAAAAATGTGTTTTGATACTTTTAGTGGTGCATTCGAGGGGCAGACATGTTCAAAGTGCTTGTAATTAAATCATGAGAATATTTAAAATGCATAATGGCTGCATAAAGTTGTTAATGAAATACATAATATTGGCAAAAGTTAATATTTCTATACTGTAGTGGGAAAAGGCAGTATAGCGCAGTGGTCTAAGGCTCTGAACTGCAAATCTGGTGACACTCAGCAGACCAGACCTGGGTTTGAATCTCCCAACTTCCACTTGCACACTGTGTGACCCTGAGCAAGTCACTTAACCTCCTTGTGCTCCCAGGTCGCTCCTGTAAAAAAGCTTTCAGCTTAGTGTGCTATACCTGGTTAAAGAACTAAATAAAAAAAATCCTCTAAGAAGCAGTGCCTTACTCACAGACAACAATGTTCCCACTTTGGGAAATGTTAAGTCCAAAAGATGTACCAAACCTGGTCTGAGAGTTAGGATTTTCTAATTCCTGCAGCCACAGAGATGTGAATATTTGTGTCATCATCACTATCACAGGTCATGATCATGACAGACCCAAACAATTTCCCAGTCTCTCTTGGGGGATAGGTGGCCCCACAGTAACCAATCATGCAATGACAGTATTCGGATATGCTGACTTGTTATTATACACATGCACTCAACAGTATGGTAACTGGGATAATAAATATTTCAGAACAAAACTACCCTTCAGTTACAGATATTTAAAGGAAAGGGATTCACCTGTGGTCTAGTTTACATTATTAATACTGCAGCAGAGCAGCAACGTGAAGATGTCTCTCCTCAGATGTAATGTTTAGTGTCATCTTGCTCAGTTATCATTTGTACAATGAAAATGAAATACTCTTGAAATTCAGACTATCACAAGGTTGACTAAGGGTTAAATCAGATTCAAAATACATGAAAGAAAAGACCCTACATGTTCATATATACTAGAAGTGAAACTTTGTGAGTTCTACTGAAGTGTTTAAAACAATGCTTGACTCACACAGTGCTAAAAGTTTCTATTTGGTTTTCTCTCTTTCAATGGCAAACTGCTCTGGGTCAGAAAGGCTCTATTCATGGGGTGGATATCCATTGCTTGAGGGGTCATTAGATATCCCCCAGCTATATGGATCCAATCTAGCTTTGTGTTTGTGTACAGCTCCAAACCACAAACCCATCGAAGTACCAGACCCCAAAGGGATTATTCATTGATGCTGCAAGTCCTGCTTTATAAATCGCTAGTTTTCCTGGTGTCAAATCAATATACAAACAATAACAAGGTTACTCCTACATTTGTTAAAAACAGAAACAATAACTGTCTTTTACATTTTTACCATCTGAGTACTGTTTTGACACCAGGCACATCTTAAACTGCAGTAATGGGCACAGGCGAAGGAAAGAGACAGTGAGAGAGCAGGACACACCCACAATTACCCCATTTAAAATCACTCTTTGGAGCCACCTCTTCAACACCCGCTACTCTAATTGTAACTAGCCAGTGCTCACATGCTTTCTAGTGCCCACAACTTTTGACAATGTCCCATGGACGGCCTACACACACACACACACACACACCTCTCCCCACTGGCCCCATCTCCTCTGCTTAGCCCTATATTACTGGGGTATCACTTTGATTCATATGTAATATGTAATAGATGGTGTCTAATGTTCTCTTATTGTAACAATGTTCTCTTGTTCTGAAATGTAAAATATAAAAATATTTGTAATCCCTTCCTGACTACATGTGTAACAATGTAAAAAGACTGTATAAAATGTAAGTGATTTCTCCATGACTGCATTCTTTGTAACCTATATCACTGTTCTGTCCTCCATGTGACAAGGTACCTTTGTAAATGAGCCTTTGGCTCAAAAGGATGTTAATCCAATATAATAAATAAATAAATAAATAAATAAATAAATAAATAAATAAATAAATAAATAAGAGAAATAAGGGCTCCTTAATCTGATCTAATCTGACTGGGCAGACCACTGAGGAGCGAGGCAGCAGCCAGTAGAATTGTTCGGTGGCAAATCCAGCTGCAGGAAACCAGGTGCAAGTGCGCCAATCAGGCGCAGAGGAAGGCAGTGAATCTCAAGCTGCGGCAGAGAATACGTAAGCCTGGGCATCCTTTAAAAGCTGCTTGGCTCGTATTCTCCCACAGGAACTCTTTTCTTGATCCTTTCCCGGCCACACGGAGAAGGCCAGGGCACTGAGAGACAGCGGCAGATCGAGGGAGCCATCCTGGCCGCACGGAGCAGGTCAGGACAACGGAGGACCGAGGATTTTTCATCGAGAGCACCAGAGGACCGCGGCAACAGCCAGAGGAATTGTTCAACGTCCAATCCAGCCGCAGGAAACCGGATGCAAGTGTGCCAACTGGGCACAATGGAAGGCAATGAATCTCAAGCTTCAGCAGGGAATACATAAGCCTGGGCAGCCTTTAAAAGCTGCTCAGCTCGTATTCTCCCACAGGAGTTGTTTTCTTGATCCTTTCCCTGCCGCATGGAGGGGGCCAGGGTGCTGAGAGACAGCGGTAGATCGAGGGAGCCATCCCGGCCGCATGGAGCGGGTCAGGGCACTGGAGGACGAGGATTTTTGTCCCACACCACCCACCCCGGCCCTGACCTCTAAGTGCCCAGGGAGGGTAGAGCAAGGAAGTCAGGAAGGATCCCATTGGCAGATAACAAACAAGAAGGAAGGAGCTGTGCACTTTACCAATAAAAAAAAAGACTGGTCGGAGAAGGACTTTGAGGAGGAGAAATAGAGCATCTGGTGTTAAGCTCATTGCTGGAAGGGGGCACACTCTCCAGCCTCTAGTTTTTAAATTTAAGCCTACCTAGGTACTGTAACTCTGTTTGTAGAGAAACTGTTTACTGTGAAGTACTGTACCTGGCAATGGGGTACCTGTTTACTGTGGGACTGTATCTAGGATTAGTAAGTGAGCTGCTTAGTGTGTATCTTGAACCAGTGGGGAACCTGGTGGTTCACCCAGGAAAACCTATTTGGAGAGGGATGGGACCACACGTCATTTGGGCTGGCATCTTTGGGAGGGTGGTGGGGTGCACAGGGTGTGGGGCGGCCAAGATACTGGACTGGGCCTGGGAGTTCAGTGGTTGCCCAGTGTGCTACCAGCTGGCACAGCTCAGGGAGGAGGTTGAGGGGATTAGGAGACAGCTGGGGGGGAGGTATGGATGGGGAATAGGGCAGGGACTCTCCCACGCAGTTGCACTAAGTAGGGATGGGGCATAGGGAAAGGAGAAAAGAAGAGTACTCTGGGGTTGCACAGAGACCCTGACCAAAGGGACCCAAAAGGAGGAAACAACCAAGGTAGCAGGCAGGTATCTAGGGATTCTTGCAGAGGGGGCCCAAAAAGAGGAGGAAACTCCCAAGGAAGTAGACAGATGGCTGTGGCTGGACAGAAGGAAGCAAGGGGGGGAGGTGGGCCGGGCCCTAAGCTCAACAACCGCTTCAATCCAATACTTCTGCTTGAGGAGGAGGGGAGTGCAGGGAGGGTGACGTAGCCATGACACAGGTGGTCAGAGATGGAAAGGGAGTGGGGGACAGGAGGCGGGGTCCAGAAATAAGAAAAAAATAGGGGGGGACATGGAATGAGGGAGAACGGGGGACCAAAGCAGGCTGAGGAGGAGGGGTTAGAGGGAGAAAAGCACAAGGAGAAGGACCAAAAGTACAAGGAGGATGCAGTAGATGGAGCTGAAGGTTTGGGTCAGGGAGGCACGACTGGCAAGGAGGGGCTGAATGTGGAAGGGAAGGAAGGGAGGGAGGTAGGATGAGCCAGGCTAGATTAGCTGATGGGGGGGAATGGACCAGTCGCGAGCAGGGACGGAGAGGGTTGCAGTGCACAGAAGGAAACTCAGGAGGAGGAGGAGAGGCATAGGATCAGAGGGGAAGGGGTGACCATGGTCAATAAGGAGAGGGCAGCAGGTGGCACCCATATAGGGGGAGGGGCAAGGAGCCAGCTGGGGTGAGGGGCTGGTAGAAAGGACGAGGAGGGACAAGGAAGGGGGCGGAGGAAATGGGGTGGTTAGAGTGCTCCTGTTTGGAGAGTCTATGATCAGGGGCATCAAATGGGGTAGGGAGGGGGAAGCCTGTCCGGTTAGAACAAAATGCTTCTCTGGACTAACGGTGCACAGGGCAAAGCATGAGGTGTATCAACTGCAAAGGATTTTGGAGGTTCCCAGACATACTGGTCCAATTGGGTACCAATGACACTGAGGGAAATAGTGAGCTGGAGATACAGGCAAGATTCAGGGAGCTAGCCAGGGTTTGTCATGACATAGGATGTGCAATCGCCTTCTCAGAAATCCTGCCGGTGCCAAGGGCTAGTGGTGAAAAAAGAAGAAGATTAGGGAGATAAACCAGTGGCTGAGGGAGTGGTGTGAGGCCAGAAGGTATGGGATGGTGGGGGATTGAGGGGGAGACCTGGGAGGATAAGGAGCTGTATGCAAGGGATAGACTCATCTCAGTTTGGAGGGGAGGGAAATCCTTAAGCTGAAAATAGAGGGGTTCATTAGTGAAAGGTGGGGTTTAAACTTGTGAAGGGAAGAGGGATGGGGAAAGAGGCTGTCGAGGGGGTCCTAAAAAGGAGGGACTCTTTCTCCACCACCCCCAGGGAGCTGGAGAAATGCGAGATAAGGCTGACTGGTAGGGGGAAGACTGGGGGGAGATAGAGGCCCCATGGGAATGTGAGCAGGGGAAATGGGAGTACAGGGAAGGGGTGGAGGGTGGTCCTTCTAAATGCCAGGAGCTTGGGCAATAAAATGCCTGAGCTCCAGGTGATGCAAGCTGAGGGAGAGGTGGATGTGGCAGCTGTCACTGAGACCTGGGCCACCACAGGGCATGACTGGGACCTGAACTTTGAGGGTTACACTATGTACAGGAAGGACAGGGTGAAGGGAAGGGGAGGGGGTAGCATTAATGGTAAATAACTGCATTGGCATAGGAAGAGTGAAGGAGGCGGAGGGGACCATGGAGGCGATTTGAGTCACCTTGATAACAAGGGGGGGCCAGAGAGTAAAAATAGAAGTGGTGTACAGACCCCCTGTGCTGGTGGAAGAACTGGAGGAGAGTCAGGTGGCAGATGCTGGGAGGCATTGGAGATTGGGCAGGGGAAGGGTGGTGCTGGGTGATTTACATGCCAGGAACAGACTGGGGGACTATGACATCCTCGGTGGCCAGGGAACAGAGGTTGCTGGATGTCTTTCAGAATGCATTCCTAACCCAGCAGGTGGGTGAGATGACCAGGGAGGCATGGATACTGGACGTGGTCCTGGCGGACAGTGACCAGATTGGGGGCCTGGAGGTAAGGGGCTCATTGGCGGGGAGTGACCATGCCACAGTCTGGTTCTGCCTGGATGTAGGAGGGGTAGAAGGCTGCTCAAAGATGGAGGTAACTGACTTCAGAGGGGCGGATTTCAAGGAAATGGGAAGGATCCTTAAGGCGCATTTGGATGGGATAGAGCCGGACATGGACACTGACAATAGTTGGGAAATTATCAGGAGGGGGGTGCAGGATGCTACCAGCACCTGTGCAAGGTGAGACAAATGTAATAGGGCCAGAAAACCCTGCTGGTGGACCGGGAGGTTCAGGAGGAGGTGAGGAAAAGAAAGGTGGCTATGGGCGTTTCAAGCACTCAAAGAGTGAAAGGATCGAGAAGGGAGTATGGAGCTGATGGCCAGAAGGGCCACTAGGGTGGCAAGGAAGGAACAGAACCTGGCCAGGGAGATTAGGAGAGGGAACAAGGAGTTCTTTAGATATATTGGGGAAAAGAGAAGGGTGATGAGGCAGATTAGTAGGATTAATATGGGAGGGACGGGCACAAGACCCAGGGGAGCAGGCTGAGGTACTAAATGAGTACTTTGCCTCAGTTTTTAACAAGGAAAATGTGGGGGGGCTGCATCATACATGGGAGGAGATAGTGAAACTGAGGAAGGGGGGAAACCCTTACAAATCAGCGGGTCTGGGGAGGAGGGGCCATCACTAGCAGGAGGGAGGAGTGCAAAACAGGGGAATGAGGAAGCAGAGATGGAAATCACAGAAGAGAGAGTGAGGGAAGCCCTCAGGTCCCTTAGGACAGAGAAAGCACTAGGGCCAGATAAATTACATCCCAGAGTACTGAGGGAACTGGGAGATGTCCTGGCGAAACCCCTGGTGGAGCTTTTCAGCATTTCTCTGAGGATGGGGTGGGTATCCCAGGACTGGAAGGTTGCGCATATAGTGCCTATCCACAATGGTGGATTAAGGGAGGTGGCAGGGAACTACAGACCCATCAGCCTGACATCAGTGGTTGACAAGGTATTGGAGGGTATTGTCAAGGAGGGGCTAGGGGTGGACTGGATAAGTTGGGGTGCCTGGATGATAGACAGCATGGCTTCGTCCCGGGGCAATCATGTCAGACAAGCCTTGTGGAATTCTATGATTGGGTGACAAGTGACTTGGACCAAGGTAGGCCGGTGGACGTCCTCTTTCTTGACTTCAGCAAGGCGTTAGACTCTGTTCCTCATGGGGCCTGTTGGATAAGCTGGGGAAAATGGGTGTGGGAAACCAGATGGTCAGATGGATAGGAAACTGGCTCCAGGACTGGACCAAGAAGATTAAGTGGTTGAGGGGATAGTCTCTTCTCCAAGCAGGGTCATTAGGGGGGTCCCCAGGGATTGGTCTTGGGCCCTCCTTTCAACACCTATGTCTCTGACATAAGGAAGGGTATCAGAAGTAAGATGAGTCTTTTTGCAGATGACTCAAAGCTGGGGGCCGTGGTGGATGGGGAGGAGGGGAGGTTGGCCCTAGGGGGAGACCTCAATGCTCTGGAAAGATGGTCTAAAAAGTGGAAAATGAGGTTCAATGCAGGAAAATGTAGGGTACTGCACCTGGGTGCCAAAAACCCAGGCCAAGTGTACACCCTGAGTGGGGAAATGCTACAAGTCTCAATGGCTGAGAGGGACCTGGGGGTGGTGGTGGATGTCAAGATGAACAACTCGGAGACTTGTAGGAGGGCAGCAGCCAAGGCAAATAGGATGCTGGGATGCATTGCCAGGGGGATCACCTACAGAAGGAAGGAAGTGATACTCCTTCTGTATAACTGCTTGGTGAGGTTCCACCTAGAGTACTGCGTACAGTTTTGGAGGCCACACTTAAAGAGGGACACTGAACTCCTGGAGAGGGTCCAGAGAAGGGCAACTAAAATGATCTGGGGCTTGGGGGAAAGCACCTATGGGGAGAGGCTCAAAGAGCTAAATATGTACACACTGGAAGAGAGAAGGGACGGGGGACATGATAGGGTCTTCAAGTACATAAAGGGGGGTAAATAAGGGAGGTGCAGCCAGGGTGCTCCGAAGGAAGGGGGGTCAGCTAGAGGGCATGGATGGAAGCTGGAGGGGGGGAGACTCAGGGGAGAAGGGAGGAGATGCTACCTTACTGAGAGGGTGGTGGAACCATGGAATGCACTGCCAGGGGAGCTGGTGGAGGCAGAGACTGTGGAGGGGTTCAAGAAAGGGTGGGACAGGTACAGGGGAAGGGTGCTGGAAGCAAAGTTCAATGCAGCGAAAATACCCTGGACTGGGAAGGGAGAAGCCCGAGAGGGTAGGGAGGCAGCAAGGTCAGCTTCCAGGGTGGGGGCTGATCAAATGAACAGACACGAAAAACCTCTAGGCCTATTCTGCTGGCATTGTAGTATGTTAGAATGATCAGCACAGCCTGCCACAAATTCTTAGTAATTTACTCCAATGGACATTCCTCAATATCACGGCCCCCACACCACCCCTGAAGCAGCAAGATGAGACATGAGTGGCACCAACACAATTACTGTGTGGTGAGTAGGTGTTATGTGAACAACTTAACAGTGATCACTCACACAAGTGGAAGTGCAACTGGAGCCAGGCAAAGCCCCACCCCCACCACCACAGTGCTCACTGCTCACACTGTGATGGGATTTGTTTTACACCACTTAAGTTGCACATTTCCATTCACCCCATGACAGATAATAAACCAAATGAGCTGCCAAGCTTTGAGACTATACAGGTAGTGACAAGGGTCATACCCAGGGTTTGGTACTGCCACAGTCCATTTCCTACAGGAACACTAAAATGTGTACTTCGAGTTTGCAAAAGTTTATGCTTTTTGTAGGAGATGTCGAATAAGGTCTCAGTAACTTGCCAGTTAGTAAATTTTAGTCACTCACATACAACACTCCTCAAGCAGGCATATTATGTCAGTGTTGAGATGCATGCCCTCCACAGCCTGTGGTGCCGAGTTGCCCAGCTTCCACTTCTGAAAAGCAGTTGAGCAGATAGTCCAGCCAGCTATTTTGATTCGGAAGATAAAGTAAATTTCTCTACCGTTCTGTTACCCTGCCACCATTCATCTGCTGTGTGTACCTGAGGGTTCCTGAAGTTGTTTAGTCACCACACTCCATACACCCTGGTAACAGAATTGGTGAGAGAGACTGAGAGAGTCTCTCAGGGCATAAACATTTTATGATAATGGATTGCTCCAATTGTCCTATCAACCCTCAGCTATCACACAGAAAGGTTCAGGACTTAACACAAGAGATTGGGGTTGTTATCAGATTCAGTAAACTGAAAATTAGATTGGGGGAAACCAATTCTCAGGACAAAGTTGACTGCATTTACTCATGTAATCCAAGCAGGGAGTTAGCAACAAAGAGAGTGTGTAAAATAAATGTTTTAAATTAACCGCTGCCCCCCCAATCATTATCTCAGCATGTAATCCCAACATAGACTTAGTGAGAGAGAGACTGAAAGAGTGTTTAAATGTTTTAAGACAGTCACTCGGCTCCCATACATGACCACCCATGCAGCTGTCAGTTGCCACACACACACATACTGGTTCCTGGCTTGATGATTTAATGAGAGGGAGATGGGAGGATCAGGATATGGAGATGCTGACAATGAGATGTGATTTTACTTACACTCAGGTGACAACAGAGGGTGCGTTGGGTTAGACTTGTTCTGTGCCATTTCGGCAGCTTCAAAGATCTGGAATGAATGAGTTATTTAATCTTTCTTGTCTCTCACAGTTGATGATGGTGCTGTCAACTGGCAGGCATGAGTGTTTTTTTTTTTTTTAACACACTTGCAACTTATCTCAGCACTGCATCTCCTCCTGTATGTCATCCACCTCCTCAGAGATGTGCCTCTCCATAGCCAGAGGTCAAGGGTGTAGACAGGCATACTCACTGTACACATTTGTGTACAGTTTTGTTGAGTGCCTGTCACAAACCATTTGCCTTTCTGTTAACATTAGCAATCCAATCTGTAGTATTTGGGTTAGTGTAGGCCACTGAGGAGTGTTTCTGTTTAAACTTCTGTTGTTTAGGAGAAGACATGTATAACCTCTTTACAGAGCAGAGAAATCATCTGACAATAATCTGAATTGTTTGGAAGGGGATGCCATTTGAAAAGGATGTGTACATTTTTAATGAGGGTGTGTAACTGTTGGAGATTGTGTACAAAATGGAAATTTCTGGCTACACCCCTGCCAGAGGTGCCAGGGTGGGCACCTTCCCCCCCCCCCACACACACACACAGCTCCACTTCTGTGAAAACTTTATAATCTGCTATTATAGGTACCTGAAAGCTGGAGATGTTGCAAAGTTTACATTTTCCAGTGAAGTAGACACAATTTCAGGAAATATGTCCTTTGTGAAGCTTGTGAATTTCTCAGTGTGTGCACCAACTTTACTAGTTAATTTTAATATTTTGTTAAAATAAAATATTTCAATTCCATAAAATCCCTCCCCACACACTGTGATGTAATTCTACCCCTCCCACCACCCAAGCACTTTTAAATCTCAACCCCTCCTCCTTCATCCCCCTGCTAGCACCCTCTCCTTTTCTTCCTCCTTCTGCCTGGTAAATATACAGAACATAAAAGTAAAGCCCAGCCTACTCTGACTGTCCAGAAAATGATCTATATTCCCTTCCCCCCCCCACACATGTGCTAAACACAATCGCCCAACTCCTCCCACCCAACCACACCCTACTGCACAAGAAGATTCCCCATCTGGCCCCCACCACTCTCCTCCCACCAACACCCATTAAAGTCTGCTCTGATCACGGGGAGGAGGGTGATAGGGCTAGAAGGGAATTAGGTGGGGAGTCTTCTTGTGCAATATAGTGCAGTCAGGTGGAAGGGGGTGGGGGAGTGTGTTTGGTGCATGGATGGGTGAAAGGGTATATAAATAACTTTCTTGACAGTTGGAGCAAACAGGACTTCAATTTTATATATATTCACCAGGACAGGGGAGGGAGGGAGAATCTAGCGAGGGGATGGAGGAGGTTATATGAGATTAAAAAGTGTCTGGGAGGTCAAGGGAGTGGATTTAATTTTACCAGTGGGTGGGGCAGGGATTTTATTTAATATGACCACTGCAATCTTTGTCTTTTGCAGGCGAACTGCACAGATTCACACGTAGAACTACTTGCATTGCTGATTCACCTGCAATTAGTAATTTTCATAGTTCTGCTGCACAAAAGTGGGCAATTTACTGGGTGAATAAATATGCAAATTGCAGTCATCAGTGAAGTGAATTTACAGAAATGTGTGAAATGTTTCACTAAGTCAGTTTCCCAGCTTTGCACCACTACCAGCAGCCTTGCCATGTCTAACTGTGATGACGTGGGAGCCTGCAAAGGATGAAAGGCTCTCACACACAGTAACGAGCCAGCGTACAACTGTAAAATGCAAACTAAAATACCACCATGCCACTGCAGGATTGTCATCAAAAGAACAGCATCAACTGAACTATTCTGAAAGGCATAGACAATGTTTTGAACCGTTACACACCCACTTTCATCTGTAAATCTTTTACTCAGCTGAATTTAACCTGACTTCAGCTGTTGCTAAAGGTCAGGTTTTATAATCTTAAAATAGACTCTCATTGCAAACTTAAAATAAATATTAAATAAAATTATTTACCATTCATGCATTCACTATATTTCCATCTCCACTGATGATACAGTATTTTAGGAAGACCGCTTTGTATAAATGAGCACTTTCACCCTCTCAAATCACTAACTCAGAGTACCTGGGCATGCAGTGAAGTCACAGTTCTGTGTTTGAAGAATCTGATGTGTTGCCATGGCAATTGATTGTGCTATCACAAATGGGGATGGGGAACATTGCTAAATAAAATTTGTAGGTTTTGTGAAATGCGGCAAAAAAATTTTTACAGATTCTGGAAAATTCACAAAGATGGTGAAAAAATATTCTGTAAGTGTATGACTAACAGTGTTTCATTATGGAGGAAAAGAATTGTAAGTGTCATTTTAAAAAGATATGCGTAAGAAGAAGTACAAAGTATGGGTCTTGTGTCGGGAATTTGGTTCCCTAGTTTCCATAAACAGAATTGTGTGGCTTTTTTCCTTGAAACCGTAGCAGCTACACATATACCTAAAACCATGACATTTACAACAATTATGTTTAACTTGAGTGCTTTTATTTGTTTTTTTTACTTTGTCCTGTAATCAACCTGCTACATTTTTCAGATATGGCAGCACTTACACCACTGTATCCTTCAAAAAGCATTCAACTTTCCACAACTGACCTCACAATTTCTGTATCTGTGACATCACAGTCTACTATCATGCTCATCACTGTAAAGTAAGTTTGGGACTGTCAGATTCAGTACTTTTTATACAAACTTTATTTATAAGCTACCAAGATTTGTTATAAACCCAGGGAAACATGAAAATTTAAAATGTATTTATAAGTAAATTGTACAGTAATATATTACAAGATATAAAATTATTTACTCGAGTATATTTGCTCTTTAAATTGACAAATTTAAAATGATCTAATACCATAAACTTCAAACTTTGACAGTGAATTTTTTTGTGTTTTGATAAGAGTTTCATGATAGTAAAATTATTAATTTGTCTGAATTTTGCCAACAAAATTAATATTTGTTCCAGCCATAATCATGAACACAGGACAGTATTACGGAAGGCAGTGTAGCCTGGAGGTTAGATGTATACCTGCAGGCGTAGCAGACTTCTGTTTGAAACCTACAGTCACCTAATCACCCAGTACTCCCAGAAGATACCTGAAACAAGTTTTTGCTCAATGTGCCTTATTGGTCAAACATTTTAAAATAAAATACATTTTAAAAGTGTGATGTCGATGTCACTGCATGCTTAATCTGTAGATATAATTGGGTTGTGAGGAATAAGGACCATATTTAAATACAACAATTTTAGTTGGCCATAATGGAAAGGGGAAAATTGGAAAGTTAAATGAACTGAGGCTGAAATTTTTTAATTTTTAAAGTCTGACAGAGTGAATCATCCTCTCAAATATTAGGCTATTGGTTTCAGCACTCCCTGCTAACCAATGTACTATGTCACAAAACTGATTTGACAGCTGCCAGTCAAGTGGGTCACTAATTCAGCTTTGTATATTGCTGTAAGCATTGAGGCAACATAGCAAACCCTTTTGTTATATGCAGAGCATGTGTTGCCAGAAAGGGTCAGGGCCTGTTCCACGAACAGCCTGGAATGTTCACAGGTCATGTGCATCAGAGCCGTGAAGTTCAACACCCTTGGACAACCTTACACAGAGTGAACTCAGAGCACCCTGCTGTCCCAATCTTCCAAGTGCAAAAGTTCAAGTCGGGCTGGGTTAATCCACTGGATGAGTTGGGCTAGACACTGGACCTCAACAGAGCTCAGCTCAGCTGCAGAGTGAATAACCCTGCTCTATGCAAAGCATGGTATAGTGGGATAGGGTTGTCCTAAAAGGACAAGCACATTCCTGTACAAACATTTTAAAATAAAAAAATGAGTGCAGTGTCTCCCAGTCCTCCATGCTGGTTTAGACTACTTAATGCAGTGTCAGAGGAGGGGGCTGCTTGTGCATAGAGTCATCCAGAGCATCTGGTCAGGAAGGCATGGAGGCACTACTGCAGGGGTCCCTGGCATACCCTTTGTGCCCTCTGAGGTCTCCACTTTCTACATATCACTATTAGCGCCTTGTGAAGTTTTAAAACTGCACTTTGTGGAGTTCACCACAAAGCAGTTAATTTGTGTAGCAAAATTTGTGCACTTCCATTAATTTTACTATGTTAATCACCTCACTATACATGCACTATACACCTTGTGAAGAATTTTACTATATAATGTGACACAGTTTGTGGCAACAGCTCACCACAAAGTAGCCAATAGTATCAATTCACATAGTACAAATCTGTGTAACTGTGATGAATTGCAAAATGTGCACCACTCAAATACTCTGCATAGTAGACGAATTCATAGCAATTCACCAGCAAACTGAAAATGTATGTACATCTAATCAAGATGATCTTCGCAGGGATAAGCAAGGCAAGGCATGTTTATTTTTATGGCATCCAATCCATGTGGCTCTGGGCTCATTATGAAGATAGCAAACTACTAGATTCATAAACTTTTCATGAAAGTATAATATGGTGGGTATATATTATCAGAATAAGCTAAAGTAAAAGATGAGTTTTAAGAGGCTTTCTAAAAGACTCGACTCAAAGGCCATTTCTAACCATGTTTAGAAAGCGTTTCCATAAAACAGGGCCAGCCTCTCAAAAGTTCTGTCCCCTGAGAGCTTCAGCCTGTATTGAGAGATCACAAGAAGACCATTCTCAGCAGAATGGAGAGAACAGAAAGGGATGTATAGGATCTGGAGATCTTCCAGCTAGCTAGGACCCAGGCCATGCCAGGACATGGAAATCAACAAGCCAATCATGCAGTTGACACACCACTAAATAGCAGCCCCATCCCTACTTGCCCATGGCCTGACTGCCCATAGAGCTCTATGGGACTCTGAGATCAGGTTGGAGAACTCATGTACAGTACAATGTGCATCTCCATCTGTGGCCACCACAGAGTTCTCTGCTTGTGCAGAGGGACACTCCATGTGATTGACATTCCTCAACACCAAGAGTGGGCATTTGGAACTTTTGTTGGCTGGGTCATTAGTATGTTGAGCACTGAGACAGAAGGAATCCAACTCCATTCATAAAAAATATATATATATATTTCCATCTGTGTGGATCACTTAATAAATTCAGGGACATCTACTAAGGTTTGTAACTGTGATCAAAACTTCACTTCTGAAATGTGATGATAAATTCATCCATGACTAAATGGACAAAAAACAACTGATCGAGTTAACAGTAAGAGTTTATTTACAGATGTAGTGAGACTGAGGCAGGATCAGCTTGACTTCTTGTGTAAAACCTGCATGTTACAATGACACCCTCCATTGCAGTGTTATTATTTTGTTATTAAATTCTAACACCAGGATTTGTCTGTCTTAGCAGAAATAAGGCTATGGACCTGGAACAGGAACAATAGAACTATCTCCTGTGCACCATCAGGAGGTGTACTTACTGCACTGTATATCGGCTAAAGTAAATGGAGACAGGAGGAAAATACTTTTTGCATAGTAGTTGTTTGAAGCCTAAAGGCTGTATTCATTAAATGTCCATCACTGCACAAACATTAACACTAGTTCTGTTTTATGTTGAGCGTGCATGCATCAACCAACATATTGCGTTAATGTGATTTGGAAGTCGGTCACTGTGGGCGAATGCAGGACCGCATCAGTAGTATGTCCCTCATTCCCCAATAAGCCAGCATGCAGGTGCCACACCAACAATACTTAATGAGGCAAACACGTCTAAGAAAAGGTCCGCTGTAATGAGAGCCAAGCTTGTCATGCAGCGGCACCAGAACTACACCACCCAGCGTGCCCTTCCTGGTGAAGCAGTCCACTAAACATGGTGGCAGTGACTGCTGCCTACCACAATGCTGACTTCAGGGTGCCCAATCCCCTGTTGGCATCCCTGACCCAGTTCATGTGCCGGCCAGTGAGCCCACTCCCCACTGGCACATTGCTTCCCCTCCTGTTTCAATTCTGTGCCAAGAGGATTCCCAATCCCCTTGGCATCATACTCCCTCAACAGTCTTTCTTTGCCAATGGGGGCCCAATCCCCATTGGCTTCAGTCCCCAGTTTAATTTGCTGATGAGGGAACCAACTCCCCATCAACATAATGCCCCCACCTTGTGTGCCAAGGAGGTGCCAATCCCCTCGGCTCTTGCTCTCCCTTCGTATGTGCCAACAGGGTGCCCAATCCCTGTCAGCTACAGCCTCCCAAAAAACACTCAGATGGCATGCTGGAAGCCCACCCCAGTGTGCCAAATGCCCTGAAAAAAAAAAAAAAAGTCCTGCAAAGTGTTTTTTATTTAAACCTGTAAAACAGAAAGCGGTCCCTCGTGGTCTGTCTTGCTCCCTCCCCAACCCACTCCCACCATCTGTGTACCCTGCTCACCACACCTCCCTTCACCCCATACTTACATCTGGAGCACGAAGCAGCGATCTTGAGTGGACGAACACATCTGCACTCTTCAAAGCGACCACGAACTGAAGAAATGCCAGTAAGCTGTATAAAGAGGCATAAATAGGGTTTTCAACTTTGGTGCATATCTTGGCCATTTTTGGGAATTTTGTCACCAAATTTTCAATATGGGGTTATTGGAACCTCTCCTCACGAATTCAGTCACTGTCATGACATTATTCAGTCCCAACAGGTGATTTCACAGTCACTGCATAGAATCACCTTTTGGGACCAATTAACGAAACGATAGTACCACTGTTCATGAGGGAGGTGCTCAAAAAGCCTGTGTTGCAAATTTGGTGGAAAAAATCAAAAAATTGGCTGTTTTTATGCATTGCACAGTTTTCACGCATGCTCGTAACTTTGTGAATCTGTAATATTTATCACTCCAGAATTTCAAAATTGCCATTTTACCACACCTCCTTATGAACAGTACAGCTGTCATTTTACATATCCTGGCCGAAATGTGTTTTCGCACATCCAGTGCAGAATAGCGCGGTCGCTGTACAAAATCAGTTTTCAGGACAGTTTGAGAAAATGACAGTGACACTGTCCATAAGCAGAGGTCCTAAAATGCCTATGTTGAAAATCTGGTGATGAAAGTCCATAAAATGACTGTGTTCCAAGCTTGCGTTGCACATTTCCACTCACCCTTTTAACCCATGAATTTGCAATATTTTCATGCCAGATTTTCAACACTGTCATTTTTCACACTTCCTTATAAACAGTATAGCTGTCCTTTTCACATGCTGCCCAAAATGTATTTTCGCACCTGTAGGTCACATTGGTGTGGTCACTGTGGGAAACCAACTTTTGGGACAGATTAACAAACTCGGAGTGCCACTGTTCATGAGGGGAGTTTCCAAAATGCCTATGTTGAAAATGTGGTTAAAAAAAATCCCCAAAATAATTGGGTTATGGACGTTTGTTGTGCAGTTTCTATGCATGCTCATGAGTTCACCAATTTTTCATATTTTCGCTCCATATTTTCAATGTTGCCATTTTTTACACCTCCTCATGAACAATGTAGTTGTCATTTTTCACATCCTACCCAAAATGTGTTTTCTTACCTGTGGCGCTAAATGGCACAGTTGCTGTGCAAAATTACCTTTCAGCTAACAAACTGATAGTGACACTCTTCATGAGATGGGGTCACAAAAAGCCCATATTGAAAATTTGGAGTGTAAATACCAACAAGCGCCTATGACATTAGGGCTTCCAACTGTAACACCACCTAAACAGACTGACAGGCATCAGGGGTGTGACTTGGGAACATCGACTGTAATGCTCACGTCATTCACCCCACCCCCAACCTGCAGCCAGTGACAGGCATTGAGGTGTGCCTTGCAGTTTGTGACCCCCAAGTTCACCCCATTCTCTTATACTGCACCCATCTCAGCGTATTCCCTTATGGAATGGGGTAAGTATAAGGCCCAAAGACCCCAAAGCATACCACAACTCTTGTCAGTGTCTGCAGGGTAGGGTGAGGTGAAATTGCACGAGCGTTACAGCTGATGACCCAAAGGCACACCCCAATGCCTGTCACTCTCTGCAGGGTGGGGGTGAGGTTGGCATCAGTTCAATACTTCACTGCCATTCCTATTGTGCCTCTCTAACTCCTGCACTACCAGTACCAATGCCAATGAGATAACATGCAAATACTTTTTTTTTTTTAGTCTTTGGTAACCGGGTTAGGCCCACTAGGCACAAGTGCCTGTTTTCAAGGGTGACCTGAGAGCACTGGGCAGTTAAGTGACTTGCTCAGAGTTACACAGTATGCAAGTGGAGGTTGTGAGAATCAAACCAGGTCTGGTCTGCCTGATGTACCAAGCTCATTCAGAGCTCGTTACTCTAACCTGTAGGCTAAACTGCCAGCCCCATACATCATAGCACTTCAGTGGGTTAACCAGCCTCTACAATTCAGACATCTTCTACAAGGATGAGGAGGGAATGTGGGTGGATGGGTTGATGACACAGGTAAAGTGGATTGACAGGCATTCTACTATGCCATTCTGGGGAGAGCTGTGTGAAGCCGGAGTGGGAGCAAATGTGAGTCAAACTCTGTTTGGCCTGTCATCATAGCAACAGGTGCATTAATTCTGATTTCATGCTAGAAAGCTGATTAATTCAAACATGCAATGCTCAGTAGTGAGTCACACTCATGACAGCAGACAGCCCTCGCTGTCCACATGCAGTGCATGGCTTGCAAGTGACCAACACAACCAATAGATCTTGAATGAATGAGTCATTATGGGAATGTTTACAAAGCATGGGAGAAGGGAAGGCAGGTCCCTCTTCACCACAGTGGGGTAGTGAGGAGGCTTGAAAGTGGAAACCAATCAGCAGAACCTCAATAGTGTGGAAAATTAGGGATTTTACTACTTAAGGAAAGGATTTGACTTGTCCTGAGGGTCGCTTCTGACTCTCTCCTCCTCAGCTCATCGAGCTGTCTGCTAACCCCACTGATGCTCTTATTTCATCTCTGCCCCACCACCACCTTCCCTCCTCTACCCCCATGTCACCAGCACTTATCCCTGTTTCACCTGACAACTGCCTATGGCTGCACCTTTCTTGCCCTTCCTTTCCACCCCATTTCTGTTTCCTATACCACTGTTTCCCTTCATCAAGTCTCATCCTCGTTGCTAGTTATCCCGTCTTATCAGATCAGCTAGTAACCATGCCTTAAAACATTATTCTGTTCTCTTCCCTAACTATAGTGCCTTATTGTTGACTGTTGTTGTAACATTGCTATACCAGTATGTCTTTTGCCTCTGACATGGAACCTTTGTAAAAGAGCCCTGGCTCAAAGGTATTTGTAATCCTAGACTTGAATGAATGAATAAATAAATAAATAAATAAATAAATAAAATTGTTCAACACCTGGAAACCAGCGGAGCACCAGATCTGACACAGAATGGCTTCACAGCAGGAAGGACATGTTAGACAAATATAACTGATGTGTTTGACTAGGTGAAAGGGGAAGTGGATCGGGAGGGGAAAGGAAGAAGTGGTGGATAACACCTACCTTGAGTTCAGTAAGGCATTGAATGCCACTGCACATAGAAGAGCACTGAACAAGCTGGGCAGCCAGGGAGTGGGTCATAAGGTGGTAAACCGGGTTTGGAACTGGTTGAGCGATAGATAACACAGGGTGGTGGTAAATGGAGGTCAATCTAGGAAAGTAGGGTGAGCAGTGGGGTGCCACAGTTATCTCTTCTGGGGACAGTTCTATTTCATGGCTTCTTAAGTGACATTTTGGGCAGGGGGCTGGAAGGGAAGGTGTGCTTCTTTGAAGATGGCAGTAATATCTGCAAGCTGGTGCACACTCCATGAATGGTGGACAAATGAGGGTGACCTAGGTAAACTGGAGTGATGGTGTACAGTGCTGCATCTGAGATTCCATGCAAAAAAGTGCAATATCATGAAACTGGGGTGCAAGACAGAGGAGGATTACATGATGGGGGGGTGATACTGATGGTCACCAAGTAGGAAGTGGATTTGGGAATAATCACACCTGATGACCTAACAGCAACCAAACCATATTGCAAGTCAGCAGGGAGAGCCAGTGTGATGATGGGATGCATAGGGATCAGTATCACCAGCAGAAGAAAAGAGGTGGTGATGCCACTATACAGATCATTCGTGATGCCTTATTTGGAGTACTGTGTCTAGTTCTGGAGGCCACATCTCCTACTAAGTCCAGTTCTGGAGACTACATCTCTGTAAGGAGTTGGACAATGTGGACACAGTTCCAATAGGGTTAACAAGGATGGTGTAGGGATAGAAACAAAATTCATAATAAAAGAGACTGAGAAGCCTCCCCTAAGTATACCCTGGAGGAGAAGAGAGACAGAGGAGACATAATAGAAACCTGCCAGTATCTAATGGTCATAAATAGTGTATCGGAGGATAGAATCTTCATAAGGTACATGTTCATAGGGGGGAGGGCATGACATGGGTTTGGAAGGGAGTAGTCTCAGGGGTAACATCAGGAAGTATTTCTTCAGGGAAAGGGTGGTGGATGCCTAGAATGAACTAACTCTTAGTTGAGGAAGTGGGTGACAGCACATTGGGGGGAATTTAATAAAGCATGGGACTGGCAAAGGGGAACAGTAGCGACAGGAAAGAGGAGGTAAAGTCAGATATCAAGTAGGGTATGCAACTTTTACAGTAAGTAGAGAGAATGGACACACTGTACAACACTATTGGTCCTCATCTGCAGTCAATTTCTAGGATTCTAGGACACCATTCTATGTAATATTGTGCACATTGAAGGGCCACTGTATCATAGGCTGGCAGCATTCCTGATAGGCCAATGGAACCATACATAACTACTGAGGTAATAATGTCTGCATTGACACATAATTGCAATACAATCAGATTTTGTTGGAAGGGGTATCATGTCAAAAGAGCAAACCAAAATGAGCGACTAATAAATGAGCATATAATTTTGCTTGCTTTCAGGTTTAGAAACATAGAAGTTGATGGCAGATAAGGAAAGCAAGGCCCATCCAGTCTGCCCATTTCTTTTCTACCTTATGAATGTGCCATCAATCCTTGCTCTGTCAATGGTCTATCTATTCATACTCATCTGTACTGCTCCCTTATGCCTATCCTATGCCTGTTTGAAGCCCTGCACTGTATTCATATCCACCACTTCTTGAGGTATGTGGTTCCATATATCCACCACCCTTTCTGTGAAAAGAATTTCCTCACATTACCCCTTAATCGGCCTCCTCTAATCTCATGCTGTGTCCTCTTGTCCTGCTATTTTTCTTATATTGAAACATGTTAGACTATTTTACCTTGTTAATGCCCTTAAGGTGTTTGAATGTTTCAATCGTATCCCGTCTCCCTCTTTTGCTTTATAGTATACATATTGAACGCCATTAATCTGTCCTCATATGTTTTCTGATGCAGTCCCTGCATCGTTTTGGTTGCCCTTCTCTGGACTGCCTCAATTTGATTACTGTCCTTGTAAAGGTTTGGCCTCCAGTACTGCATGCAGTACTCCAGATGGGTCCTAACCAGTGCCTTGTAAAGAGGGATTATTACATCCCTCTTCTGACTTGTGATACCCATGCTAATACACCCCAACATCCCCCTAGCCTCATCTACTGCTTTAGAGGTCTGCTTGGATGATTTCAGGTCATCGGTGATGATGATGCCCAAGTCTCTTTCTTCCCTTGTGACTGCCAGCAACTCCCCTCCCAGCCTATAGGTGCTTCAGGGTTTCTCTTCCCTATGTGCATGATCTTGCACTTCTTTGTGTTACACCCCAGTTGCCACTCTTTTTCTTTTTATTTACCTATTTTTTTCCCTCCAGCCATGGTCTGCGGAGCCTCTCTCAGGAATCCTGCCTGTTCTTGCCCCACCTGAAGTCTTCCTACCACAGCCTCCTCTCTCCTCCCTCTCAGCCTACACAACCGGCACTCCCAGCTTAACCCCTATAGGGTGGGGTCACCCCTCCTCTTGGGTGCTCTATGCAGTCAGTCTCCGGCTCATGGGTGACAACCCAGGTGGAGGACACTGGAAGGCCAGACAGGACAGGCCCAGTAGTGGGCATTGGGGCAGGTGCAGTGTTTTCCCTGTTCTGGTATGCACTCCCCCTTCTGTCTGTGGTGCACATCCTGACACTATGGCACATGGCAACCCTGCCAAGCATCAGCCACGCTATGTACATGCTGCTCTGCCTGCTGCACCACCCCCATCTCCACCAGGAGCTGCTGGCACACAGAGCAATGCCCGTCCTCCCACCCAGGAGGAGAACAGCCCAACAGGCACTCAATCCTCACCCACCTGCCTGCAGCCCCCCAGCTCACTCCCAAACTTGGGTCACCGGCATAGCGTGAGGTGTGGATCTAGTGCTTCAACCCTCAGTGCCACCGGGCCAGGCTCCCAGTTGCCACTCTTCCGACCATTTTGCTAGTTTATCCAGATCTCTTTTCATTCTGCCCACCCCATCTGGATCATCTACTCTGTTGCAGATCTTGGTGTCATCTGCAAACAGACAAACCTTATCCTCCAGTGCATCTGCAATGTCACTGACGAAGAAATTGAAGAGGACTGGCCCCAGGACTGAACCCTGCGGTACCCCACTTGTGACTTGCATCTCTTCTGACTGTATACCATTTACCACCACTCACCGTTTTCTGCCCATCTACCAGTTTGCCACCCAACTGTCCAACTTCTGACCCACTCGAGCCTACCCAGCTTATTAATCAATCTTCTATGTGGAATAATATTGAAAGCTTTGCTGAAGTCAAGGTAGGTGATATCAACTGCTCCCCTGACACCTGTTTGTGCCCTGACTGCGGTGCAGCACTGAGTATTATGACCAACAGGTGGCACTTTTATAGGACTACAGCATTTGTGCTATATTTCTGACTGCTCTGTTTGCTAGTGCCATGCTGTTCCATTGCAACTCTCATGCCTGTTTCATTATCTGCCTCAGAGCTTCGACCCCTGCTACAGAACACACTTTAACCTTGCATACATATGTTAAGTGCTCTCCATTCATCTGTGCAGTCTTTCTCAATAGACACACTTGCCGACTCAATGCCTCTTCCTTGCACTCTTTGTCATGATTCTGACCAATAGGTGGTGCTTCTCACATTCAGAAAATACAGGTTACTCACCTGTAACAGGAGTTCTAAGAATGGTATATGTTGTTCGTCCACACTGTCTGGCAGGTATCCTTGCCGCTTTAAATCTTGCCGGAAGGTCTTCAAGCTGGCTCCTCCCACCCACCGGGGTGGTAAAACTCGGCCCGCCCCATGATGCAGATCTGGCCCGCTGGAAAGCTCAGGTTTTGCGTCGAGAGCCGGGAGGTCGGGTGGAGTGGTGTGGATGAACAACATATACCATTCCTAGAACTCCTGTTACAGGTGAGTAACCTCTATTTGGGACATGGATATGTTGTTCATCCACACTGTCTGGCAGACTCCTAGCAGTTCTCCGGGAGGAGGGAGGCAAGGCGCACACCCCTACTTAGGGAATAGAGACTGGAGAACCGAGGCCCCAAAACCAGCATCCCGGTGTGACTCAAGGTCGATGTGGTAATGGGTGATGAAGGTGTGTGCTGACTTCCAGGTAGCAGCCCTGCAGATTTCCTGGATAGGGACGTCCCTGGAAGCAGCCACCGATGCAGCAGTATGGTGGGTAGAATGAGCTCTTATCCCTCTGGGAGGCTCCATGCCCGCCAACTTATAGCAGAGATCTATGCAGGAGGTGACCCACCTGCCTATCGTCCACTTGGCTGCAGGTCTGCCAGGTGCGGCTTCAGCGACGTGGACAAACAACTGGCGAACCTCTCCCTGAATTTCAGCCAGATGCCTCCTTATAGTAACCGAGTGCCCTTCTAGGGTCCAGAGTATGAAGCCTCATATTCGGCCTCTGAGGTGTGATTGGGGTAGAACACCGGCAGAGTCAACACCGTTAAGGTGAAACTCCGACACCACCTCTGGAAGGAATTTCAGGTGGGGGCGCAGGACAACCTTGTCCCTGTGGAAGACCAGGTAAGGAGACTCGATGCAGAGCACCTGGAGCTCTCCCATCCTTCTGGCTGACGTGATAGCCACCAAGAAGGCGGTCTTCCATGACAGGTGAGAGAGTTCACACCTGTGCATTGGTTCAAATGGCTTGCCCATGAGCTTTGCCAGTACCAGCAGTAGATCCCACGGAGGTGGAGGTTCTCGCACCGGAGGGGAAATGTGATCAAGGCCTTTGAAAAAGTGCCAGACCACCTTCTCCTGTGCCACCGACTGCTTCCCAGCCCGTGCCCGGTAAGCAGAGATGGCTGCCAGGTGCACCTTAAGGGTCATCGACCTAAGCTCTTGCTGAGAAAGGGACCAAAGGTAGTCCAATATGCTTGCCAAGGAACAGGAGGAAGGGTCCAGGCCCTTGCCCTGACACCAAATGGAAAATCTTTTCCATTTGAAGGCATAGCATTTTCTGGTCGACTCCTTACGGGACGCCTCAACTACGCTGAGGACCTCGTCGGAAAGCCAAGGCGGAACTCTGGCAGCTCAGAAACCAGGCTGTCAGGTGCAGGATTGAAGGTCAGATGGAATACCCTGACGACTGAAACGAGTCTGATCATCTTTCAGGACTGAATAACGCTATGACAGTGACTGAATTCATGAGGAGTGGTCCCAATAACCCCATGTTGAAAATTCGGTGTCAAAATTCCAAAAAATGCCAGAGATATGCACCAAAGTTGAAAAAACCCTATTTATGCTATTATACAGCTTACCGGCATTTCTTCAGTTCATGGTCGGCTTTGAAGAGTGCAGATGTTTTCTCAGTCCACCGAAGATCATTGCGCCATGCACCGTAGGTAAGTATGGGGTGAGGGGGGTTGTGGGGAGACAGGGTACACAGAGGTAAAAAAAAAAAAATTTGCGGGATGGTTTTTGTTTTACAGGGACATTTGGCACACTGGGGTGGGCTCCCAGCGTGCCACCTGAGTGTTTTGGGGGGTGTTGTAGCCGATGGGGGATTGGGCACCCCTGTCAGCACATACCAAAGGGAGGGCAAGAGCTGAGGTGGATAGGACACCCTCTTGGCATGCAACAAAAGCGGGGGACATTATGCCAATGGGGAGGGCTCCCCATCAAGCAAAATAAGCGGTGAATAGGAGACTGAAACCAGTGAGGATTGGCCTCCCGTTGGCAAAGAAAGACTGTTTGGAGGCGATAATGCCAAGGGGATTGGACAACCCCTCAGCATACACTTTAAATTAGGAGGGGGCATTATGCTGATGGGGAGTGGGCTCCCCCATTGGCAAATAAAGTGGATTGAGGCACTCTGTGCGGCAGCAGTCAGCGCCGCCATGTTTATTGAACTGCTTCACCAGGAAAGGCACACCGTTGCATGATGAACTTGGCTCTCATTGCAGCGGACCTTTCCTTAGATCTGGTGGCTACTTTACGTACAGCTGGTGGCAGCACCTGCATGCTGCCTTATTGGGGGAAATGAGGGACACACCTACTGATGCGTGTCCTGTATTCATCCACAGTGACCGCACCTCCAAATCTGCTACTAATTCAATATGTTGGCTGGCGCGTAAGCACGAGGCAACATAAAACTACTGATGGTACCAGCCTTGATGCAAGGCAGTAATACTGAAGTACTGCATATCACAAAATACTGCAGTACACTACAGGGATCAGTGTAATTCAATGACAGTTAACCACTTTTGTCAGCGGCACTTTCTGACATGTCAGTTATTGCAAATCACCGCAAGAACAGAGCAACACAGAAAGTAGAAGTTTATAAAAAGATATGATCAGCTCTTAGCCTTGTACCAGAAGAATGCACTATTCTATATTATCTTTATTTCTAATGTTCTGGATCTTGCAACACCTGAAACTGCACCATATTATGTTAAGGGATGAAGATTGGCTTGCTGTCAACACCAAATATTAAATAAGACAGTAAGTGCATTGTACTCCCTTCAAATTTTGAGATTCATTATACAACTGACTGTCCACCAGTACTCTTTGGAGCTTACACCTCCACTTTCTCCTGCAAAGAGAGACCCTTAGAAGGGGTAATGAAGGAAAAGACATGAACGTGCAATCCGTGAACGTGCAATCCACTTAACAGGAAGACAGGCCCCTTAACCACCAAGATGTTGCAGCAAGTAGCCTGTTTTTTAAACAAAAATGGATCTAGGAGAACAGCAAAGTGGTGGATGGTGAGAAATGACTGGTGTGAGATTGGTGCCCACAGACTCCCATGTAGGAAGCCTCGAGGTTTTAGAAACACATAAGCAGACACTGATGGGAGAAAAAGACACGTGGTCCATCCAGTCTCTCAGAATTTCACATCTAACCCTGGGACCTACTGTCCATTCAAGGTCCTAGCCCTCCACCTCTGCCCTTCTTTTTCTTCGCATGTTTGTTGCCCCTAGAGACTACTACACCCTTCCCTCCATCCCAACCATGTTTGAAACTAGCATCTGTTTTTGCACCCATCACTTTAGCTGACAAATTGTTTCATGGCTCCACTACCCTTTTGTAAAATAATACTTCCTCATGTCCCTCCTGAAACTCCCTCCTATCAGTTTCCATTCATGCCCCTGTGACCTCAAACTAGCATTCAAGCTAAATAGTTTCTCACAGTTTACCTTGTTTAATTCTCTTAGGAACTTGAAAGTCTTTATCATCTCCCCTCTTCCTTCTGGTCTCCAGAAAGTACATGATCAGTGCCTTGACACACTCCTCCTAAGACTTATCTTGTTAGCCCTGAATCTCGAGTGAGTACATAGAAACATAGAATTTGACGGCAGATAAGGACCGCTTGGCCCACCCAGTCTGCCCACTTCCCTGCCTACTGGATAAGCTGCAGATCCTAGTTAACCAGCAGCCTACTTCTTTCTACCCCCACCCCCTAGAATTGCCTTATGACTGTCCCATGCATGCTTGAATTCCACCACTGTTTTTGACTCCACGACCTCCTCCAGAAGGCCGTTCCATGCATCCACAACCCTCTCTGTGAAAAAATACTTCCTTAAATTACCTCTGAGCCGCCCCCTCTATCTTCAAATTGTGCCCCCTTGTTCTTGCACACCTCTTTTTTTGAAAGATGCTACCTCTTGGACTTTGTTGATTCCTTGAGGTACTTGAAAGTTTCTATCATGTCCCCCTCTCCCTCCTTTCCTCGAGGCTATACATATTAAGCTCCTTAAGTCTCTCTTCATATGTCTTCCGGTGCAGACCCTGCACCATTTTAGCTCCCTCCTCTGGACAGCTTCCATCCTGTCTATGTCTTTCTGAAGACTGGGTCTCAGAACTGCACACAGTACTCCAGATGGGGTCTGACCAGCTGTCTGTACAGAGGATAATAATTTCCTGTTTTCTACTGTGATGCCTCTCCCTATGCATCCCAGTATCCCCAACCCTCCTTGCTGCCCTCTCACATTGCTTGCCCACCTTTAGGTCATCTGATATGACTACCCCAGGTCCCTTTCCATTTTGTTGTTGTTAGTATCTCACCCCATTGTGTACTCTTCCCTGGGTTTTGTTTCCCAGGTGCATTACTGCACTTCATAGCATTGAATCTAAGCTGCCATACATTTGACCATTCCTCTAACCTTGCCAAGTCCCTTTTCATCCTTTCCACCCCACCTTGTGCATCAACTCTGTTGCAGATCTTTGTGTCATCTGCAAAGAGACATACTTTCCATCCAGTCCCTCTGCAATGTCGCTTATAAAGACATTGAAGAGGACCAGTCCTAATACTGAACCCTGTGGTACCCCACTAGTAACCCCCCTTTCTTCAGAGTGGACTCCATTTACTATTACTCTCTGTGTCCTATTCTCCAGCCAATTTTTTACCCAGGCTGTCATCTTGGGACCCACTCCCAGGCTAGCTAACTTGTATATTAATCTTGTGTGTGGGATTGTGTCAAATGCCTTGCTAAAGTCTAGGTAGGCCATGTCCACAGACCCTCCCTGATCTACTACTTTGGTCACCCAGTCAAAGAAATCTATCAGATTTGTCTGGTATGACCTTCCCGCTGTGAATCCATGCTGCCTTGGGTCCTGTGCCCCTCTGGCCTCTAGATACTCGACAATTCTTTCCTTAAGAAGTGATTCCATCATTTTCCCTACCACTGAGGTTAAACTAACAGGTCTGTAGTTTCCTGCTTCTGCCTTGCTCCCACTTTTGTGAAGGGGAATCACATCTGCCCTCCTCCAGTCCTCGGGTACCACCCCATCCTCCCATGATTTGTTAAACAGGGTAGTCAGTGGTGTCACTAATTCCATCCTTGGCTCTTTTAGAATTCTGGGATGAATTCCATCAGGCCCCATTGCTTTGTCCACCTTCAGTTTTAAGAGTTCTTTCAGAACCCTTTCTTCTATAAATGGGCTGGTATCAACTTCTGTATCCAGAGTGTTTCTACTGTTTGTTTTAGGTACCTCCCCCTGTTCCTTTGTAAATACAGAGCAAAAATATTTGTTTAGTATCTCTGTCTTTTCACAGTCACCCTCTGCCCACCCCCCCCCCATTAAGCCTCACTATCCCTCCCTTGGTCTTTCTTGCCCCTGATGTACCTATAAAGGTTTTATCCCCTTCTTAACCGAGTTGGCTATCTTTTCCTCAGTTTGGGCCTTTGCTGTTCTGACTGCCTTCCCAGCTTCCTTTGCTTTAACTGATACAGTTCTCGGTCCTGCTCCTTCTGTGATTCCTTGTACTTCCTGAAAGCTTTCTTTTTCTCTTGAACCTTCACTGCCACTTCCTTTGAGAACCATAGTGGTTTCTTACATCATTTAGTTTTGTTTATTTGCTTCACACAAAGGCTAGTTACCTCTGTGATGGCAGTTTTTATTATTCCTCATTGTTCTTCCACCCCTCCTTCCTGCCCATTTGCTAGTGCATTCCTTAGGCACTCACCCATTTTGGCAAAGTCAGCCCTCCTAAAGTCCAGTACCTTTGCCTTTGTATGGCTTGACTCTATTGCTGTGTTTATTGTGAACCACACTGTTCGATGGTCGCTAGTTCCCAGATGGCTACCCACTTCTACATCTGTGATCCTCTCTTCATCTCCATTTGAGAGAACCAGGTCTAAGATTGCTCCCTCTCGAGTGGGCTCCAATACTAGTTGTCTAAGGCATGCCCCCTGTAGGACATCTGGAATAACCCCACTCTTCGAAGTGGCTGCTGCAACTGCACTCCAGTTAACATCTGGCATATTCAGATCGCCCATCAGCAATATCTTCCCTTTTTCAGCCTTACTAAGTATACTTTCTATCATTTCCTTGTCCATTTCCTCCCCCTGAGAAGGGGGTCTGTATATCACCAGCTGTCTTGGTGTGTGCCATTGCCGGTCTCCAAATTTACCCACAGTGCTTCTTCTCCTCCCTGTTTTCCCTTTTGTTCTGCTGCTTTGATTCCTCCCTTTACGTAAAGAGCTACTCCTCCTCCTCTATTACCCTCTCTGTCCCTCCTGTAGATAGTGTATCCTGGTATGTTTACGTCCCAGTCATGGTTTTGTGTGAACCATGTTTCTGTGACTGCCACGATATTCAGATGTTCCTCCTCCATCAAGGCCACTAATTCAGGAAGCCTGTTACTCAGACTACGGGCAATGGTACTCATTGCTTTCCATTTTTTGATGGCTTTACCTTCAGTTGCAGCATCCCCCACTGACCTTTCTACCTTGGTCTTTTTCTCATTTAGTACCTTGTTTTGTAGGGAGAGGCTGGGATTTTCCCGCTGCTTATCAGTGCCTCCCCCCTTGACTGGTTTAAAAGTTTGCCAATGAAGCATTTAAACCGATTGCTCAAAAGACTTGTTCCCTTCCTGGACAGATGCAGACCATCCTGCCAGTATAGGCTAGTGTCCCTCAGGTGGAACCCCAGTCGCCAATGAAGCCAAACCCTGTGTTCCACACCATTTTTCAACCATTCATTAAACTGCATGGTGCAAAGTACCTCGCCTCACTCATGCCATTGACAGGCAGCACCTCTGAGAAGGATACTGTGTGTGCTACTTGTCTTAGGGCCCTCCCAGTTCTACAAAGTCCTTCTGCACTGCTCTAATCTCATGTTGAGCCAAGTCATTTGTCCCTAGGTGGACAATGACGTCCAGCTCGAGACTCCGTGCAGCTGTTCTCGTGATCCTGAGGATCGCTTCCTGTCCTCCAAGTCATGGCACCAGGCAGGCACCTTACTTCAGTTTTCCCTGCTCCCCCCAGTTCTATCCCCCTGATAATTGAGTCCTCCACCATGAGCTGCTTCCTTTCCTTGTGGTGTCCTCTGCCTCCTTCCTGTGGGGCTCCCTTGTGACAGGTGTCCTCAGCCTCCTTAATCTCCTCTGTGGGTGCATCCGTAGGGGAGCTGTGCTCCCCCAGAATGGTGTATGGATTGTGGAGTGGAACAACTGACTGGGTGTGCCTCTGTTCCACCATCCTCACCCTCCCTGAGCCCACTGTGGTCCAACTGCTGTGCTTTCTTTGCAACCTCTGAGGCAGTGGTGGTGGTGGCTCTGGTGCTCCCTGGATGGGGGAGGTTCCCTTCTTACCATCCAGTCTGGCCTGGGGGAAGGTTCCCTTATTGCTGTCTAGTGTGGCCTGAAGACAGGCAAATTCCTCCCTCAGGGCAGAGACTTGTCTGCAAATAGGGCAGCATCTCAGCCTCCAGAAAGTCTCCCGGAAGACTGCTGCCCCACAGCCATTACATTGCACTACTCCCCACATGATTATGTACTTTTTTTTTGTTTGTTTGTGTGTGTGATTGGTTTGTTATATAGCAAGATATATGTAACCCCCCTGCAAATGGGGGTTCATAAAATACTTCCAGGAGCTTGCTTGAATGCTCCAAGCCTGAATGGTGTTTGGCATTTAAGCCATTTATCAGTGAGTGTTTTTAGAACCTCTGGTACTGTCTCTTTAAGAGCTGTCTGCTTGCAGACATAATTAGTTTGTATGGGGGGACTGTGTGCTTCTCTGAGTACCACTCGAGCTGCTGCCAATTCACTTAATTTTTGCAGTCACTAGGAGTGCAAAGGAACCTATCTGAAAGATGTAACTGTTTACCAGAAATTATTTAGAGTAATAATGAAATTACAGTTTGTCTAACCTGCTTCTTTGCAGTCAGAACTGTGTCTGCTAGTTCCCATTCTGGTTTTGAACTGCTGAACTGGACCAATCAGTGTGGGTAAGCTAGCTCTAAAATGGTGCCTTGGAATGAATCAGAACTTGGACTCATAATCTGAGCCAGCCACAAGAGGATTGTATGGGCAGTGACTCTGGGAGATGTAGTTTAGACTTCAGCGCCTTTTTGGACCAACAGCAGCAGTCTATTGTGAGTGACAGCCAATCCAGTCAAGAACTGGGAGGAACTCAAAGGAAGTGCCAGTTTTGTCGGTTGGAGTTTCAGTTGAGTTTTGGCAGTGAAGAAGGAAGGAGCCCTGTGCTTTTTCAGTGTGCAGTTTAGTCAAAAAGCGTGTGTAAGGCCCAGAGTTCCGTCTGCAGCTTGTGTAACAGCTTGTTAGGACTGAATCCGTCCTGTGAAAAGAATCAAAGGATCTCTGAAGAGTAGAAACCAGGCTCACCCTGTAGAAGACTGGAGAAATTGCTGAAAATTGCATTCGGTCTGTCAGAGACTGAATCTGCTGTGTGTTCTCCGGTATTGTGCAGTAATTGCATGGGATACAGATGCAGCCTGCCTGGTATAGTGCTTTCTTTATATGGATGTGTGAAGAGGTTTGTGTACCTCAAGTGAGCCCTACTGACATTGAAGGACCCTATCTTATTTGGAGGTCGTGAGTACTAATTCAGGGTGCTCCCTGTTGAATTGCCACATTAAATCCAAATGGAATTACTGTACTGCTGACTGTTTAATTCTCCTTTTCTCTGTGTGAAAGGGCCCTACCAGCTGCCACGGTTTGGACTAGCCACTAGGGCTTGGGTACCCAGGGACAGTAACTGATAGGGATAGGCCTGTGCACAGAGCCATAGGTAGATTATTAGAGTGATAAGCTAATTAACCTGATTTCCCCCTGTCCTTGTTATATCTCCCTAAATAAATCAGAACTGCTTGTTTCAGCAAAGTTATACTGCCTGAGGTATTTGTCTATGTTAAAGTACTGTACTGTGATTGTTGCACTGTATCTCATTTCACAGGAGGTCCCAGTGCCGGAACCAGACCTGGGGGTAGTGTATACTGTGAAGGTAATTCTGATATATTGTGGGGCCACTAGTGGGAAGAAGGGGGTTGCAGTGTCCCAGAGGGCTGTGACCAAGTTAGTTTAACTATTGCAAACCCTGACCTCTGGGTGAGGCACCCGCCATTGGATCCAGGCCCCTCAACCTGTTAGTGGCAAATCAGGCAGGGGTAGTAGCCCCTGGGATAGTGCCATCTAGGGGTTACATATATATTATACAATGTGTATGCTTATATTTTCAGTGCTGTGTGCTAGAGAGGATATGACATTGATATGCACCTTGCACTCCTGAGGAAATGATGTCAGAACCCCAGGTATAAAGGAACTATTTCCAGGGTTGGGCCTAAACTGTGCCATCACAAAACAATCAGCTAAGAGCTCTGACCCACCGCTGCGATGAGTGCCTTCCTGTCAGCAAGATACCATACACAACAATTTGACAGAGCAAATCCCCTGCTAATCAAACAGAGAAAAATCCAGACATCCAAGTCAGACACAGGTAAACCTCCCCAGCCCCAAAACAGCCTGGTGGTTTGTGCTTCTGAAAGCAGTCAGCCCCAAAATAAGTCAGCTGTGCTTTAAACTCTTCCTGCACTGAAAATCTTAAGAATTGTAACAAGACTGTCTTTTCCTGATTAAGATCCTTATTTCACCTTTCAGTTAGAAGTAGCCTCCACCTGTAGAATATCTGCTACAAACCAAAGACAATTGCAAGGTTCACCTCCCTCTGTTGTGAGCACAACTCGCTTTCTTACAAATCCTATGTTCAGTATTGTAGCTCCCAGCAAGAGGTAGCCTGCCTTAAAAAATATTAGTACATTTAGTGCCATGAGGCACTCCTCATAAGACCTGCCCTGTTGGCCCCAATTATTTTTACCTTGTGCTGCAATATTTGGCAGTCCCTATTCTTCCTGAGGAGGGGCTCATGAACTGGGCACAGTACTGCAGGTATGGCATCACTAAAAACTTATTAAGGGTGATATTACCTGCTTCCTCCTGCTATCAATACTCCTCTCTATACACCTCAACTTCCTTCACCATAAGCCTTGTTGCACTGGCTCAATTGCTTGAGGGCATCACTAATGATAGTTCGTAGGTCACTTTCCTCAGCCTCAGTACTTGGCCTCAACCCACCCATCCAGTACACTGTCCTGGGGATCTTATTCCTAGATGCATTACTTTAAATGTTTTGGTATTGAATTTCACTGCACTTTTTGGCATTCAGTTTTAGCTGCCAAACTGCAGACCACCCCTCTAGCTTTTGGTAAGTCACTCTGCATTTCTCCGATTCCCTCGTTGCTATCCACATACTCATAGAGCTTACTATCATCTGCAAAGAGACACAGCCTGCTGTGGATACCTTCTCCCAATTCTCTAATGAACATGCTGAACAGGACCAGACCTGGGACAGATCCCTGTGGCACCCTGCTCGTTACCTCCATCTCTTCTGTTTTTACCGTTCACCAAAACCCTTTGCTGCCTACCCTTTAGAAAGTTTCCTACCCAGTTAACTATGTCTTTAGTTGCACCCAGATCCTCAACCTTTCTAAGCAAGGGTCTGTGAGGCACCAACTTGAAAGCATTGCTTAAGTCACTGTTTAGAATACAAGGCATGGCACCTATCCAATTCTCTTGTCACCAAATCAAAGAAAACTATCAGGTTTGCCTGACAGGATGTCCCTGCCATGAATCCATGCTGTTTACTATTCTGGACACCATTGTTCATCAGGTAATTTACAAGGTCTTCTTTGATCAGTGCCTCCATCAGCTTCTCTACAATGGACGTCAGACTGACAAGTCCATTTTCTTGTTCCCCCTCCCACTTATGGAGCAGAATGTCTGCCACCTTCCAATCCTTCTGAACCATTCCCATCCCTAGTGAGCAGATGGACAATAATAACAGGGGTTCAGTCAGTTCCACTGCCAATTCCCCGAGTGTCCTCAGATGCAACCCATCAAGTCCCAGGGTCTTATATATCTATAGGGCTGTCAGCCCATCACTGGCGATGTCGCTTGTAAATATTGTCCGTCTCATCTTTGGGACCCTCTTATCGGCTGTTATAATGCCCTTTCAGGCTTGGCCCTGCTTCTTCCCAGGTGAAAACTGAGCAAAAATAATCACTAAGGAAGGCAGCCTTTTGCCCATCCTCTTCTATCGCCCTACCCCCCTTCCAATAGCCTAACAGCACAATTCATTCGACAGAAGTGTTACACTGACCCACAACTTCAACATCCACTTTCTGGAAAATAAATTGTTGGTGACTGCTATTGAAGTCTGGCCTGGTTTTGATTCACTTCTAAAGTACATGAAGAGCTTTTGATTCAATGTCAGCGTTCTTTTATCTGTTACAAATATCCCACAAATCAGCATGAAATTATTCCTTGGTTGTTCCAAGCTGTGCCCCTGTGAAGGTATCTCAGATACAGCCAATTTTATGTGTCACACTAATGAGCAAATATGATGTTTAAAGATCTGCTGATGCCTTTTAAAAAATCTTTAAAAAAACATAATTAGGTACAATTCAGCTTCCATTCCATATATATTTTCTAAAGACTCTTCCTCCCCAGTATTTATTACTAGGGACATTTGCATGAATGCATGAACTTTATCCCTCAGTGTTCATCTACCTCTACAGCAGACCCTACTTTAAGTCACAGTATTCTGTTGTGACATCACAGTTTGTTGCCATGGGAGTAAATGTGATGTCACAAGCACTACATTATGACCTCAGGTAAGGAGCAACAGGAGTAGATGAACTTTTCATGAGCAAAGACCCTATTTTCATGCAAATAATCTCGGTAATAAATAAAGAGGAGGAGGAGGAATACAGAACTAATGTGAAGTACAAGCTGGACTGCATCTAAATAATATGTTATAGTAAAGTTCTCCTGAAGGCGTCAGTTGCTCTTTAAATCACAGTTCACTGAAGTTCAATGAATACACTGGTTTTAATATACTCTTTCCCTGGAAATATGGGGAATGTATCTAATAGTATCTGTATACATCTGTAAATGATGTAAGCTTTAAAGTTTGCAATGGGAAACATGCAATGTTGATTTATTTTTATCCCACTTAACTCTCAACCATTTTTGGCAAAGCCCCATACGTGCCATCTACTTACTGTTGGGGGTGTCTTCAAGGTGATCCTCCTGCTGCTGAGTTTCTTCCTCCTTTATATCGTTGAGTTCCTCATCCCTCTCAAACAGCAATAACAAGTGCTCCAGTGGGATACTGTACCCTGCACATTTATTACAAAAACAGAAAGCAGGTAATAAAACAATTATATATAATCAGAGCTAAACATTTGACTTATTTTATTGTTTTAGCAAGATGTGGGCTGGGCCAATGCCCCATTTTCAGCCACACCTGGAGTGTAATAATGTTGCCTTTCTGACAAAGGAAGCAAGGGGAAGAAGAAACCGACAAATCTATATTCAAAAGGGATGTCTTATGGCTGGATAGTCAGAATCTGTCCACCTGGGCAGAGGAAATAAAGTCAAGAGTACACCCATGTACCCTCCTCGCCAGCCTAACTATTCACTCCCAGTTTCCTTTTTTCCCTTATGTACCTAAAAACATTTATTCCTACATTTTACTCCCTCAGCAATCCACAGCCTCTTATCTGCATTTGGCCCTCCTGATCTCCGCCATTGCCTCTTGGAGTTTAGTCTGAATCATGCCAGGCTTCCTCCACCTTGTTCCTCTTGTACTCAGAGAAGGCCTTTTATTTTTGCTCTCCTAGTTGCTCTCACCCCCTTTGAGAATTAGATCAGCCTTTTGTGTTTGTTCCTTTCGGCAAACTTCCCTGCACAAAATTCGCCAGGCGAATCCATAAGGAATAAATCATGTTTTTTGAAGCTCAGTCATCACTGTTCCTTGTTAATCATCGAATGTTACCATATGATCATCAAGGGATGGTCAGCCAGCCGATGCAGTGGTAGCCCTACAGTTTGCAGTGCCAGTGACACAGGTAGTAAAGTGAGCCAAGACTACTGGCTGGCTGGGAAAGAGAACTGAATGACCACTGGACTGCTCTCCTCCTCCAGACAGGAGGGGAAGGGAAGAGCCCAATGCTCGACTGAATCTGGCAGAAGCCAGAGAAGAAGATTGAGCTGGAAGTTTGGGGAGGAGTGGCAGACATCAGCATGTGCACCATGATGTCACTGCATGTCACATCTCCCACAGGGGATCAAAACAGAAAAATCCTGGCTGCAGCAAGATGACTGCTGTCCACTGCAGGCCCTGCACCTGGGAACACTGGCACCTCCTGGAATCTGGATCTGGTGCAGGCAAGTCGTGGGCTCCCTGCCATGCTACCAGGGAGGGAAAACTGTGGGGCATATGTAAGAGGTAAGCTCTGGGAGACGCAGGGGTGACAGGGCTGGGAAGACCAACAGGAAGGAAGGTTGGCAATGGAGACAGGGAGCATCATCTAGATCATGATTTATCGGACATGTAACTATAAAATCACCAACCATGATTAGTGATTAGTTTTCTAACCTTAAATCAGCATGATGGTCTCTGATGCTCTGTGGATAATCCATGAAGAAAATATTAGTTCTGTACAGCAAATGTTAAGCCACGTGAGTAATACTGTACTTACTCAAAAACAGGTGCCCAGGACAAACTGGCCACACAGGAAATCTTATTTTTAAGTTCATGAATTTTATTCTCTTCATAAGCAGGCCCTCAGGCCTTGCTCAACATATCACCCTAAGTGGGCTTCTTCAGGGGACGAGGGCCTTGTCAGTATTTTGTTCTAATGAATTTTTCTCTCTTTATACAAGTGAACAGTACAATACTGGTCGGTTTCTCCAGAACCAAAGAAATTGCATATCTCAATATTACAGCACTCTCGATCCATTTGTTCAGTTAAGGTAAGGATCAGATTTTTTCTATAACATCTGTATAGAGGAGGAGATGCTCCCAGTATGCAGAATGCTCCGCAGAGTGTGACCGAACAAAACAAACAGAAAAATTACTGCTTGTCTTAGAAAAAGATATAAAAGAAATCTAATCCTTACCTATAATGAACTGAGGGCCAGATTTTCAAGAAAATAAAATTCATGGACTTGAAAAATAAGACTTTTTGATCTGTGTGGCTAGTTTTGTCCTGGGACACTAGTTTCTGAGCATCTTTGCCTACCAGCTTAGAGAACTACCTAGACACTTAAAGACTGTTTCTGAAAGGTACCCATCTGCATCTGGTCTTGTACCATAATATAATTAACAATGTTTGGTTTCATAGTAATATAAAAATATTATTTTATTTCGTTTTTGTTGACCAGGTAAGTGCACTAGACAAATCCTGCCTATTTTCAGGCACAACCCGGGGGAGGGGGATACAGATGAATGCCAACTGACCTTGAACAGATTAAGCTGTTGGTGATATTTTTTTTCAGTGAATGAGGAAATTTGGCCAGGACATCGGGAAATTCCCTACTCTTTTCGATAAGTGCCATGGAATCTTTAACATCCACCTGAACTACCACCAATCCAGGCAGATGGGACCTCAGTTTAACATCTCATCCGAAAGATGGCACCTCAGAAGTGCAGCACCCCTCTCATGCTACACTACAGTGTTAATATTGGGATATTAACCCAAGTGCCAGATGTGGGAACTGAACCCACAGCCCTCTGATCTCCCGGCCTCAGAGGTGAGTGTGCTACCTACTGAGACACTGACACTGCAAAGGATGTCAAATATCACCAAAAGCAAATTAATTATGATTTATAAAATGAGTAAAAAGAATCCTGTGTACATATTGGTCAGGAACTGTGTCCTTATAGGACAACCCTGCATCTGGCACTTTTTATAGCATGCTGGATGCAGCACAGCCCACATATCCATGCCTGCCAGAAACTTTTGAAAAAACAAACATTTCTGCCAGGCATGGCTGTAATGGAAAAAGGTTGACACACACTTATTTATTTAAACTTGGGTGATTGGGAAAAGCACACTGAGACGAAGCTCATTTCAGGCGCAACCATGGGTATAAAGTACAGAGCAAGAATACAGAAACAGGTGCCGGCAGATCCAGTACATTGACAAAGTTGCACAATAAATAGAAATTCTAACATAAAGCAGCATGCATGAACAGTGAATATAGTGACAACATAGAAATGCATAACAGGGGTTACAAGTGCAAAATGTATGATACAGACATTATTAGCTTGGAGGAACCATTTAGTAACAAGAAAATACTGTGGGCGAGAAAGTGGAATGGAAGTGCTCACTCAATTTGGAGGGGTGCTGGGAGAAGATGGTAGCTGGTGTAAAAGATTTTTGAGGGACTGGTAAGCTGAGGTGTTGCGGAGAGTGAGGGAGAGATTATTCCATGGAAGGAAGGTGGGCAATAGTTGACGGCATGCTGGCCTGCCGTAGTGCAGTGTGGGGGACAGAGAAAGAGCGGGATCCCAAAAGTGAAGAGAGTACAAAGGGTTAGGAACAGGGCTAACACAGGAGGAGAGGCGGGGAAAGGAAGTCAAACCAAAACTTGCTTAATAAAGGTCATGGCATGAGTTTGCCTCCTATGCAAGAGTGGGGCCATAGAGAAAGATGAGTACAGGGAGCAGTGGTCCTCCTGGTGCGGGGAATTGAGGACAAATCTGCAGAGGGCATTCAGTGTTGTGTCTAGTTTTGAGAGGGATGCGGCCGGGGCTGTGCTGTATATGATGTCGGCATAGTCGAAGGATGGCAGAATGAACTTGGAGATAAGTTCATGCTGAACAGAGACAGAGAGAGACTTTATTTAGATATAGGAAGCCCCATTTGGGTTGGAGCTTGGAGAGTAAGTTATAAATATGGGTATAGAAAACAAGGTGCTGATACAGCCATACCACCCAGGTGTTTGTCGGCCTGTAACAATTCAAGGGGGGAGTTGTTCTGGGAGTGAAATACAGGCAGGGAGCTAAACATAGAGAGCTTTTGAGCAGAACCAAAAGTCAGAGAGACCATCTTCTGGTTTACTTTGAGAACATCAGCTTTTAAACCAAGTCAAGACATTGCTGAAATTGTGTTGGAGGAGTGGCTGCACAACCTTAGTTGATGGCCCGAGATGAAGATGACAGATTCGTCCGTGTACACATGAATCTGGGAGTGGGAGCAGATGGAGGGGAGATTGTTAATGGAAATGCAGAACAATATAGGGCCAAGTATCAACCCCTGGGGGACACCTGCTAGGACTGGCAGATAAGGGGAGAAGGAATTGCAGAATCAAACCGCTTGCTGTCTACTGATGAGATTGGAGGTGAATCAGAGGATTTGGGGGGCAGGGGGGGAGTTGCTAGTCCAGTGGAGTGCAGTTTGTTCAGGAGGATTGTGTGAGAGACAGAATCAAAGGCCTTCTTAAGGTCTATGTATATGGCTGCTGTAATATGGCCTGCATCCAAGGCTAAGTGGATTGCATCAGTGACACCCAGTAGAGAAGAGACTGTGGAGTGATGCTTGTGAAACCCAAACTGATAAAAGGACAGTGTGTTTAAGGAGGTGATGAAATCTAGAAGTCGTGTGTGTATATTATGTATGTATCTATATCTATATATCTATATTAGTAACTCCTGAACTTTGGGAAGAGGGATATGGGGCAGTAGTTTCCAGGTGACTACAGGTTACCTTCCTTATGGAGAGGGATCACGTATGCCGTTTTACACAGGATGGGGACCAAGCTGGTAGAGACTGAAAGGTTACAAATGTGTGTAACCCCCCTCTGGGGCTTACCTGGAGTTGCCCTTGATTTTCCCATTTTCTCCTGTGTATTGGCTGGTGTCCCCATTCTTCTCCCCGCTTTTACGGGTGTCCCTGGTTCCCCCATATTCCTCCGACAGCCAGCTTGTTGTTTTCTGCTCTGCGTGGGCTTAAACCTTGACCACGAGCTGCTGGCATGCTTGCTTCAGCCCGGCACTCACGCATGTGTATGAACTGCTTTTGAATTCTCTGACTGTGATTTGCGGTCAAACAGGAGGGCATCCAGTACTCCCGGAGTCCCTTTGCAACCTATGGTGGGGCTAGTGACTAGAATGCAGCTGCAGAGAAGTCACTTAGGGCTCCAGAAAGATATGTTTTAAATCCGAGCAGAAAGCAGGGCTCATGAATATTAATGAGCCCTGCATAAACATTCATTAGTTTGCTGCCTGCCACCTGGGAGAACAGAGTTTCGTCAGCAGCGACAGCTGTTTGACTGGGGTTATTCTTTTACACTTGGCTTGTTTGATAGGGGGGTAGATGGGACTACGATCCAGTGGGATGTTGGTTTAAATAAAGTATTACAGTATATTGGTCTGCTATTGCCCTAGGGAGCTGGGGCAACTGTATGGACTCCATAGAACTCAATGGGAGCTGACATGTTTGTGACACCTGACCCCAAAGGCGCAACCAATCAGCGATCTAGGCTGCCATAAACTTGGACAAAGGGACTCCTGGGAAAAGGAGGGACTAATTCAGGCACCTAGATCATGCTCACAATAAGCGAGCAAGAAATATTGATCTCTATGGTTATGGATTATTGATAGGCTTCTTCAGCCAGAGAAGGATTCTTAGCTAAACCTGTGTGGACCTTTTGGGTTTTCTTCAGTCTATTCCTGGGCTCTGTATGAGTCAGGAGTATCCTGTGAGTGAACTTTGAGGGCTTACCCAGGCCCTATTTGGAGACTGCTGTTCACAGAGCTGGATCAAAATGTGGAAAGAGAGAAAATAGACTGAACTGTGATCCTGATTCCCCAAGTATTGAGAAGTTGCTTACTTATTGTTGGGAGAAACTAAATGCTGCAGAAACCCTGCACTAGAAGTAGAACTGGCTGAGAGGAGTGTGCAAATTATTCAACAGCTACAGTTGCTGCCAAGAGGTTGTTTGCTTGAGTGGGACTCATATTTCTCAACTTGCTGCCTCAGAAATCAGAGACAAGGCTTAAAAAAAAAATAAAAAATCAGAGACATATCTTCAAATTTGGTGATATCCATTAAGGAGGCTGGTAAATAAGGGACTAAGTATGAAATGCATTTTCTATGGAAGAACAAGTCTGTAACTTTATTGTCTGACCTTATTTTGTGCTTACAACCCACACTGTTTGGTCATGGAAATTTTTAGGAGGAACAGAGTAAAATTTCGAGGAAAAATCAGGCACATCTTTGAAAATCAGGGCCAGCAGAGAGGTATGGCAGGACTGAAATTTTAATTCTGAAAAGCAAAGCATCTCTGGATGTCGGGGTACTAGCCAGGTGCTGTATATATCCTGCATGAGCTGGTTAAAGTGTCCGAGAGCTATGTCCCAGCTACAGTCGAGGAAAAGTTTGTGGACACTGTTTTACTTGAAATGCGGACTGGTGTGCAGGGGCTTGTTGTTCTTAAAGTTCCCCGTTAGATGCACCTGTGCTTCTAGGGCTAGCACCCACTTCAAATAGCACTGGACTTTATTGGAATAACTGCCTGTGAACTTTTCTTGCTTTGAACCTCAGTGCAGGAACTGCAGGATGACCCCTACTGTTTGGGAATTCTTACCCACAGCCAGGGAGGAAATTTGCTAACTTCTTCCAAGTGGGTCTGACTACCTCAGGATGTCACTGGAGCTTGCTGGGGTGCTAAGGCACCTACTACCCATGAGGGAGCTGGGCGTGGAGCCACTCCTGGGTCTGGGTTTTCTGGGTTGTGGCTGTCCTGTCACAGTGTACTGCAACAGGCCAGAGTGACTGAAGGTGACAAGGGCCAGAACTGTAATCAAGGTGACCAGCTGCAAGATCTTTGAGCAAGTTCCATCCTGCCCAAGGGACCAAACCCAGCCTTTTTCTGTCTTTTGCTGCACTGAACAAGGAGCTCCATACTTCAGGTTTTTGAGATCAACAAACAGTGAGCATCTAGGATCTGGCTCCTGGAGAAAAAAAAAAGGGGGGGAATGGGTGTTGTTTTCTTAAACCAAGTTCTTTGCCAATATTTCAGGGCCCCAACAGCCGGTCAACCCACAGCACCAATCAGGCCTGCACCTGGTGGGTACCCCTAGAGACAATTTGGGGACACTGGTACCAGTGGGGGTGGTCTTGGCCTGCAGGCCCAATTTTTATTGTTGTTAAGTATCACTAACCTTCTTTCCTTTCACAGTCATCCTTTGTCCCAGTATCCTTTCTCTAGTCCTTATCCCCAAATAAAGCTGTGAGTTGGTTGCTTGAAACCACTGTGTTAGTGAGATTCATTGCATGTGCCTCCTGCTAAGATTTATGGTTAAGGTGGAACAAGGCCATTGGGGATACAGTGTGCAGAGGACTGGTTGGGGAGGTGGGAGGTACAGTATCCCAGGGGGCTGTGCCAAGAGATACCTGGCACACTTATAATTTACTCTGGGTGGAGGCACTGCTATATATCTATATCTTGGGAACTAAACCCCAATAGACACCATAGCATGACACATGATTATTACCCTGTACCAGGGACAGCAGACAAAAGGGGGAAGCTCACTGGCACACGTTGCCTGGGCTACATGTGGGCAAGAGGTGCAGCAATGACTGCTACTGGACAGAGAAAGCAGTTTACGAAGGAGTCCCTCCAGGCTAGATTCACTGCGGTTTAGTAGATGCAAGGCATCAAAAACTTCCTGGGTTGAGATTCTGGGGAAGCAGTAACCATTGTTTGAGGAGAAGGTGGACTCGGTGGGGGGTGGTGCAGGGGTGGTTGGGCAGGGCACAGGTTGTGAAGAACCTACTCAATATATCAGCCACTGTAGCTTGACTAGAGAAGAGAGTAGCATCAACCTTGGGGGGGCACTGGTATAGAGTGTACTGTTTTCCGGAAGGAGGATGGGTTGCTGGACTGTTTGTGTAATTGTTTTTAAAATAGGAGGATTTGACAAGGCACGTGGCCTTTGTATATTTCTCCCGATGATTCTATAGGCAAGAAGATCAATTTGTGACTGGGAGGTTTTAAAGTTGAGCCCAGGCCTGGGTGTAGGATTTGACATGGCAAGAAGTTGTGATAAGATCCATGGGTGACTGGATTTTTACTTGAATTTTTCTCAAGGGGGCATAGAAGGTCCCAGACTTGGTGGAAAGTGGTCAGGAAATGTTCAAGGGTGGTGTCAGAGTTGGAAGCAGAGAAGTCAGGGGACCAACTGGTCGAGGGTTACGTCATATAAAAGGGCATTTGGGTCGAGGGACCACGTTGGACTGATTCTGATATTTTGGTGATGGCGTGAGAGATTGCTTTTCTGAAGCAGTGGGTAATGCAGTGGTTGCTCGTGAATCTGGAAGGATGACAGTGGCTGAGATTCAGTGTGGGTGTGAAGAGAGGATCCAGTCTCTGAGCAAATGGTTAGGGAGCAGGGGTCAAGTCTGGAGGGTTCTTCTGTTAGCTGTGAAAGGTTTAGGGATTCGAATTTTGGGTTGAGGGCTTGGAAGAGGGAGCGAGCCAGTCCATATTATAAATTACCCAACAGTGTACTCTCACCATCACTAGTGAGGGAGGCAATAAAGAGGATGCACTTTACGAGTGCTTCTGTGGAAATTATGTCTCTGTCATTTAGACCGCTCCCATAAACAGTAAGGGAGGAGTGAAAGGTAAGTTGTGAGATTAGATACTCAAGGGCAGTGGCGGAGCTAGAGGGGGGGCTGGGGGGGTCAGTCCCCCTTCCTGGCTGCCCCAGTGTGAGTAGTGGTGCCCCACCACCATCTTTATTCAATGTTTAATGCCCATTGTGGGGCCTGTGGTTGACTGAATGGCCCCACCCTGGCTCCCAAATGCTCCCAAACCTAGCTCCGCCACTGCTCAAGGTTATCAGGGTTAGGTTTGCATGAGGTTGTGGAGCTGGTGATGGAGTCATGGATGTACATGGTGAAACCCCCACCATGCCTACCATGGTATTGACAATGTAACACAAAATCAGGGATAGCTAGAGTCGAGTCAGGTATCCTGGATGAAAGCCATTTTTTTGAAATGCATAGGACATGTGGGAAGTGTTGATACATCCAAACTTTCAGAGTACCAAGTTCAGGAAGCAGACTCCTCCAATTTAGGTGGAAAATGCAGAGGCCCTTGGGGAGAGGGGGTAGCATTGTGGGCTGGGTCAGGGTTAAATTCCACGTCATCTGAAAGGAGCAGGATTAGGAAGATGCAAAAGGATGAAGCAGAGTATTTCCATAGTTTAGGACGGCAGTGTGAGCAGTAGGGAGACAGTCAAGGTGGTGCAAAAAAAAAAATGGTATTTTTCAAACAACATGAACTCTTGCTGTATTCTGACAATTGCAGTTAGCCCCAGCACTTGAACTGCCCTGGAGAGTAGAGGGTTAAATTCTAAGCAGAACATAGAACGTTGAGCTCAAGTTCAGTTCAAACCTGTCTGCTGCACTTTGAAGCGTAACCGTCAGATTCTTTACTCTGCCTAACTGAACAGTCACTCCAGAGATTTCTCCTCTGCTCACAGTTCAACAAATCGGTTAAAGCCGCGGTTTTACAGATTATTTTTTCTGATTTCGGTTCAGATCTCTGTCTGTGGTACAATAAGTACTAGGTAGTGAACTAGCCATAGTAAAAACTTGTGGAAATTGTAAAGTGATATTTTGACTGGTTCGGCTAAACCGGTCATCTAGTGTGTTTCGTTTCCTTTACTTTAGTGTGATGTTACCAGTTAAAAAAAAAAAAAAAAAAAAAAAACGCATTTCTTGCATTTTTTTCCCCCCCAACACCAGTGACACGGTTAGAAACCGATAAGGCAGTCTTGCCTGGCTGTTCGCCGTAAAAAGGGTAAGTTTGTTGGTTAGGATGGCTATGTCTGAGCAACACAAAAGAAAAACCGGGCCCACTGGGTTTCAACACTGCAGAATGTGTGTGTGGGGAAGTCTTTGCTAAGGCTGATCCCCACACCACCTGTGTTTATTGTCTGGGGTTTGACCACCTTGATTCAGACTGCCAAATTTGTAAGAACTTCCCCAAGTCTATCCTGGAAAAAAAAGGTTGGGCAGGCTTAGGGATAAGGAGGCTGAGAAGTCCACCGACCTGGATGGCCAGCCCGGTTCAGTTCCGACCAACCCAGAAGAAGTTCCCTCTGACCAGGGCAATACTTTTCAGGCAAGAGGACAGCCGATTCCAAGGTACCAGTTCCATCATAAAGAAAATGAAAAAGAAAATCATCCGTTCAGATCCAGAGACCCATGTTCCCACCGCCAAGGAGATTGTCTGAGTGATTAGGATTGTGTAATCGCTTCATCTGCTTCCATCTGATCCAACGCCTTCTGGCAGGCTTCAGTTTGTTCCTCCGGTTCAAGATTATGCCCCTGAAGATTTTTATGAACCAGATTTGGAGGGGGACAAGGATTGCAAAGGTGATGGTGATGAAGATGATAGAATGGAAGTTCCGGATGAGCCCACTGAACCAGACATCTCCCCAGACATGCCTTCTGGCATTTCTCCTCCTAGGCTTTCTGAGTCCCCTTCCCACTTCATATTTTACAGGACAGTGGCAGAAACCCTCCAGCTCCCTGTGGAAGAAGCTGTGGAGGAACAAGAGGAGCTTGATTATGTGGAGATGATGGACATCCCTGAGTCCAAGAGGCTGTCTGTTCCCCTTCACAAGTCCTTTGGGAAACAGACACAAAAACTGTTAAAGACTCCAAATTCTGTACCTCCTGTTGACAGAAGGATGGACAAGAGGTACACTTTATCAGGCTCAGGTATGGAGTATTTGTACCAGCAATGCAGCCATGTTGAGGTTATGCAGGATGCAGCCTGTGATAAGGCTAACATTCCCTTGGCTTCACAGCACCCAGATAAAGACTCCAGGAAGCTGGATGCCATGGCAAAGAAACAGTACATGGCATCCACCTTGGGACTCGGGCAGGCTAATTACATGGCCTATACAGCCAGGTACCAAAAGTCCAGTTGGGACACTGTACTGGCACTGGCTTAGCAGGCTTCCCCCCAGCTTGCCAAGGAGGTGGCTGCTGATGGGTTTGAGGCATCAAAGTTACAATTTCATGCTGCTGTGGACTCCAATGATGTGTCATCACGAGTCATGGCTACATCTGTGGCTCTTCGGAGGATAGCTTGGCTCAGATGTACTAGCCTTTCACAGGACACCTAGACTAAGGCCATGGATTTCCCTGTGGTGGGTAATTCTCTGTTTGGGGAGCAGACAGAGAATTACATGAAAAAGATGGACCAATATAGGACCACCTACAGGAGTGGTCAGGCCAAGGAAAGGCAGGCAACTCTTCAAAAGCAGCAGGTTAGGGTCAGGGGCAGGCCTTTTCATAGGCCTTTCTACCAAGAACAGGCCTTGTCTCCCTTTTCTCAGAGGGGGTTCTTCAGCAGGAGAGGCAGAAGGGGGATGAGCAGGGCTACATCCACCCCTCAGCCTAAGGCTCCTGCCAAGCAGACACCCTGATGTATCAGCCCGGGTCGACTCCCCCATCCTTGTAAGAGGCTGGCTGGCTTACTACTTCCAGAACTGGAAGTCTGTTACCTCAGACAAGTGGGTCCTGGAGGTAGTAGGCCTTGGGCTGGTTCTCAGCTTCAAAAAATTCCCAAAGCTGAGAGCCAGATCCTTTCTACCTGCAAGCATCTCCAAAACCATTGCCCTAGACGTAGAGGTTTCATCTCTACTGGTCTTAAGGGCCATAGAGAGAGAGTTCCTACAATACACAGTGGTAAAGGTCTATACTCCAGGTACTTCCTTCCCTCGAAAAAGACAGGGGAGTGGCAACCCATCGTAGACTTAAGATACCTGAACAAACATCTTTTAAAGCCAAAATTCTAAATGGTGACTCTGGGAATAATCCTTCCCTCTCTAAGGCTAAGGGACTAGCTAGCCTCCCTGGACCTAAAAGATGCCTACTTTTACATTCCTATCAAGTGTTTCCACAGAAAGTACCTCAGGTTCGGATTGCCTTCAGGCCATTACTAGTTCAAAGCAATGCCCTTCGGCCTAACATCAGCTTCAAGGGTGTTTACAAAATGCCTAGCAGTAGCAGTGACCTTTCTAAGAAGCAAGAATATTTCCATACCTGGATGACTGGCTCATTGTGGGTCAGTCTCCAGACCAAGTCAAGTCAAATCTGAAAGTGACCCGGCAAGTGCTCACTTCTCTAGGATTTCTTCTCAATCTTCCCAAGTAAGTTATCGAGCCTGTACAGCTTCTCACTTTCATAGGGGTAGAGCTTGATACTGTCAAAGCAAGAGCTTTTCTTCCCCTGGAATGAGTAAGAGCTATTATAGAGTTGGCTTCCTCCTTCCACCTTCTGGTTTCTTGACCAGCAAGGCACTTTTTTTCAGCTTCTGGGCCACATGGCAGCTTCCACTGCAGTGGTCCAAGGGGCCAGATTTCAGATGAGGAACATTCAGTTTCATCTGAGGGCTTTTTGGTCTACCTGCTTCATGGCGTGAAGTGCCTCCCTGGTGACTGACTGCGGCCACGGCAGCACATCCAGGCCGCCCAGCTTGTTCGGCGCTTAGCCCTGGGAAAACACAGGGCTACCTGCTTCACTGTATGGAAGCTCCTCCCTGGCAACTGACTGCAGCCACAGCGCACACCGGCCGCACATCCAGGCCACCTGGCTTGTACGGCGCTCAGCCCCCGGAGAACACAGGGTAAGATACTGCAACATTCTCCAGCATTCAGTGTCTCTCTGATTGGCCGAGGACCTTCTGGAGGCAGCCGCTATTGGCTGTATGATCTGTAGCTCCTGTTCCTATTAGCTGAAGCTGAATACCGGCTTTTTTAACTGCCAGGGACCAACAGTAGTGTAAATATAGTAATTATGAGGGATTTTGCCCTTCCTACCGCCCCCACCGCCTCCCCTTAATTAAATACACCTACTTCACCCACCTTCTGCTAGGTATCTCCCATTGGCACAATAACAGACTGCAAAGTTCCCACCTATTGGCACAATAACGAACTGCTGGACCTTAACTGGTGCTTTAACAAGGCAGTCAGGGATCCTCTATTGGTATAGTCTTATGCCTAATTTCCATAGTGGATGACCGCAATTTCTTTTTTTTTCTTTCGCTTTGTCTTTTTTGCCAGCACGCAGGGTGTTAGCGCTACTTTCTGCCACCTAATTGGCCCGCTCACACTACTACTTATCTCTGGCACTATCCCTATGCAAAGTACTAGTACAAACTGGGGCCACAGTACTTTCTGTTCTCACCTTAACATGGGCTGTAATCGTACGTACGGTACTGTGCTCATCTTAAACCAATTCCCCCCACTTCAACCAGCAAGTTTTATGCAACACCCCTTCTCTTCTTTGCTCGGGTGCTCCTCTTTGCCTCCTTGGGGGGTGTCTGACACCAACCTATTGCATCCTCAATGCTACCTTTTCGCGCTCACAGGAAGGGCCAAACAAAGCTATTAAAAATATTCTACTGATCCTCCTTATCTGTTCTGGTGACGTTGAACTTAACCTGGGCCCGTCCTCTACTATACCCTCTCCTTCAGATTTAACAAACCTAAAAGGGCTAAAAATTCTGCACGTAAATGTCTGTAGTCTCATAAGAGAGCTGGACCTTATCCAAACATTGATAAACCACACCACCCCTGTTGTATTGGCTGTCACACTTGGACCACTGATTCTGTACCCTGTATAATTTTTGTTGTAAAAATAAGAAATGAATGTACAATGAATGTGACAGAGAAAACGGTTGTCTTACTGGAACTGACACATTAAGACCCCCCTCAGGGATAGTCCAAAGGACAGGAGGTGGTTTGAGTCTGCAGCTATTTAAAATGCAATTCCTTTGTTCAATTTTCTTTGAAGGCAGGAACCAAAGTATCCACTTTATAATGCCCTCAGGGACATCCTTTGACTTGAGTGGGAGGGGTGTCGAGGGAAGCCAGAATGGACATTGAAGAGAAGTTGATGTCTGAGCCAAGGAGGACCAGACGAATTTGGAAGGTCCAATATACATTTCCTGGGGAACCCCTGAATTACATCAGAGAGACCTTTGAGGTGTAGATTCCAAGGTCCAGACGGGATTAAAGAGGCAAATACACTTTTGCTTTGAATACAGTGACTTATATCAAATAAATTTTTGAGATGTATGTGTAGCAGAGCAAAAACCAGTTCTGACCAGTTAACCTGTGGAAAGGAAAGTCAGTGAGATCACCTCATGTGTTTTTTTAAATATTTTATTTGGAGACCCTGTATTGTACAATATAGATTTTGATACACCAAGGCGGAGTTAGTGACCTCATGAGAAGGCAGGCTCAGAACTGTGTTTTAATTGCTGAGAGAACCTGACAGAGACACAAGATAATATTTGCTGACTGAGAGAAGAGGGACCATCAAAGCACTGAAGTAAGGACCTTAGACAAGATTAGTCTGAAGTTATAAAATTGTAGGAATTGCACTTTTACCTGTTTGTTTTAAGGCTGTATGAGCTGGGATATATATTTGTTCTGTAATTATTGTTCTGTTTTGATATTTTTAAAGTAAAGATGTAATTTTACAACGGAACTGTATGGAGTGCCTTGACATTTCTTTTTATTTTAAGTGGAGCTTTTAAAAGGTTGTAATTAACACTGTGTATGGGCTTATTGTATACCAGACTGGGAAATGGATAGAGTTCTCTAAAGTCTTGCATAGAGTTCTAAGTGTTCATTTGAAAGACCTGGTTGGGTGCCCGTAGGCAAAGATATCTGGCCCCCCGAAGACAGAATTATCTGAGCCTGATAATTGGGTACACTAACAAGAGGTTATCAGTTTGAATCCCTTCAGAGCTTGAGACTAAGGTGACTTGAACCCACAAAACAGACAAGAGGGTTACCTTGTCTGTTACACTGTACACAAATCATACGCTCAGAGGTTGGCACTTTGGGAGTAGAGGGTTGACTGGCTAAGCGGGTTTGTGACATTGGCTATCTCAGAGTCATGGCTTAAACCCTCAACCAAGAACACTGAAATAAATATACCTTCTTACAAAGCCTATAGAATGGACAGATGGACCAGAGGGGCTGGAGTTGCTATATACAGTATGTACAGGACAAGTACTGTGCTTCTATCATCAGCTCTATCTCTGAGCCTATAGAATATGATAGTCTATCAATTAAATTACAACTGTCACCTTCCCAATCCATTCAAATCATTGCATGTTATAGACCCCCATCTGCTGACCTAAAGGTCATTCAGCACCTGAGCTCCCTACTCGACTCTGCATCTCCAGAGGTCATAGCTGTAGGTGATCTAAATCTTGATTGGTTCGCCATCTGTCCTAAGCCTCTCAAGGAGCTAAGTGACACCTTTGGTCCCCATCAGCTCATTATGGAACCCACCCGGCCAAACACCAAAAATCCAGCCAACAGCTCACTACTCAATATAATACTGGTTAACAAGCCTCATCTATTCTCTCATGTGGGAGTGCTTTCTAGTGATCTCTGTGACCACTGCATCATTGCATGCATAAGGTCCCTGCTTAAATGATCTCCTCCTCTAGATGCATCCAAAAAAGGTGCAGATGGAATTTTGACATTTCACTTTCATAACTGACCTACAGCATTCTAATTGGAAGAGTTCTATGTTGCTTCTTCCTTTATTGAAGCATATAATATTTTCCATACTATCCTCATGGATGCAAGAAACCGTGTGCCTCACTGGTAAAACCTCAACAAAGAAAATCTTTGCCCTGATTTTCTTCCAACCTCATGTCGGCTCTTTGTATAGGATGCCTTACGGAAAAGGCACGAAAACTAAGCTTCATGCTGACTGGGTTTCCTTCAGAGCTGCCCAAAAATCAATGCACTAAGCTTGTAAGGGCTGCCAATTCCAGCTACTATTTATTTATTTAAGCGTTTTACCAGGAAGGCATACTGAGCAGTGTAGTGCTCGATTCCAGATGTGTCCTGGGGGGAAGGGGAATAAGGGTAGACAGTATACAGAGCTAACACCAAACTGAATGCACCTACCCTCAGCTCATCCACCTTTTGGAAGACCATTAAGGAAGTTGAAGGTCATAGGACATCCAACACCTGTCCATCCAAGATTTCCGTCGACAGCATAATGCTTACAGATAAACATGGTATATTAAATGGGCTAAACAACTCACTTCACAGCTGGATTGGCCTTTGAGTCCTCCCCTGCTAATGCCCTGAGAGACTATATCTATGGGCAGGACAAGACACCCCTCACCACTACAAAGGCTGTGCCGTCCTCCTCCTTCAACCAGATATCTCTGAAACAAGTCGAAGACATGTTAATCAACGTAGACATTAGAAAAAGTGTTGGTGCAGACTTCATTGACCCGTACTTTTTGAAAATCAGCACCATATACTAGCCGTCCCCATAACCCACATCTTCAATCTGTCCCTTACGCAGAGTTCCCTTCTGGATAGCTGGAAAACTGCCCATGTTGTCCCATTATTCAAATCAGGGGACCCTGAGGACCCTAATAACTATTGGCCGATCTCTCTGCTTCCTACCTTATCCAAAATGTTGGAAAACATTGTCAGCCTGCAGATCAGAGACCACCTTGAACTACATAACCTATTCACCCCTATACAGTCTGGCCTCAGACCTCAATATAGCACTATCTCTGCACTTGCAAAAGTTACCAACGACTGACTGAATGCATTGGACAATAAACTCTATGTAGGTGCCCTATTGTTGGATCTAAGCAAGGCATTTGACACTGTGGACCATGCCCTCCTGCTGGATATTCTCCGTAACCTTGGTCTAGACTGTACTGCCCTCAAATGGTTTAAATGCTACCTTGTGGGATAATTGTAGCAGGTTAAAATAGAAGGAGACTTTTCTCCTATTAAAAACCCTCCATAGAGGTGTACCACAAGGCTCAATACTGGGCCCCCTCCTCTTTGCCATCTATGTAAATAACATCCACACTGGCATCAATCATGCTGACATCCACTTATTCGCAGACGACACTGTATTATACATTTCCGGACCTACCCCTGACAAAACATGGTCAGACCTCCAACTTGAATTTAACCATCTACAGAAAGTATAGTTACGTAAGAACTTACCGTAACAGTAGATCTTCGAGAACAGCTCTCGCAGCAGGTTACACCATTGGGACTGAAGCTGCAAGCGCCAGGACCCCACAGAAATTTTCTAGTTAGCAGTCTTCAGCGGACCGCCTCCAACATCGGGTTCCACCCCGACGCCAGGCGCATTTGGCATAAGGAGGCGGTCCCCCATAATCCTCAGTTCTCCTCCGGAGACTCCCAGCCACTGGATGACATCAGAAGAGGAGACCGAGGATTCGCCACCAGATGGCAAAGATTAGTGAATAGGAATGTCCCATCCCATAAGATGGGTGCTTGACTACGCACCTACCTCCAAAAAAGGGATGGTGGGTGGAGATTGCTGCAAGAGCTGTTCTCAAGATCTACTGTTACGGTAAGTTCTTACATAACTGTACTATCTTACTTCGAGATACAGCTCTTGCAGCAGGTTACACCATTAGGCCTGATTTCCAAGCAATAGTGGCAATCATGCATCACTGGGAGGAGGAAAGGTAGAGACCTCGATATTACTGGAGCCTAGGACAGAAGTCTCTGAAGGACAGCTAGACCGAACCCTGCTCTTCGCCTCAATGCAATGTCTAGGCTGTAATGCCTGATAAAGGTATGCACAGAGCTCCAAGTAGCTGCAGCGAAAATAGCTGAGGTGGAGACGTTCTTTAACGCCACAAATGAAGTAGCCACCCCCCTTGTAGAATCCCCCTGACCGCGCCCGGTAAGGGTTTATTGCGCTTGTCGTAACAGAAAGTGATGCACTGGATGAGATACCTAGAGAGTGACTGTTTGGAGACAGGAGCTCCTTTCATCCTGTGAGCAAAGGAGATGAAAAGTTGGTCCGACTTTCGGAGCTGTTTGGTTCTGGTCAGGTAGTATCTGAGGCACTAATGCACATCAAGGGTGTGCAGAAGGGCTTCTCTTTGATTAGTGTACCTTGGGAAATACACTGGTAGATCAATATCCTGATTTAGTGTGAGGGCTGAAATCACCTTAGGCAAAAACTTTGGGTTTGTCCTTAGGGATACCTTGTCCTGGTGGAAAACCAAATAAGGTTCTTTGCACATAAGAGCATGCAATTCCAAGATCCTTCTAGCCGAAGTAACAGCAACTAAAAATAACGTTTTCCAAGAGAGAAAACGTAGTTCGCAATCTGGCGGTTGGTTCAAAAGGTGGCAGCGTGCTGCTCCAGGACAAAGGGTAAGTCCCAAGGAGGATTGATCCTATGGGCGGCCTAAGGTGAAGGACACCTTAAGAAGGCACGGTAGTGTCCAGCTGGGCTACCGTCCGGCTGGCCTACGGGGCATGTGGGTAAGCAGAGATTGTACAACGCACTTTAATCAAAGAGAAAGCCAGTCCGGAGTGGAAGAGAGAAAGCAGGTAGTCCAGAACCAGCTTTTTCGACAGTCTAATGGCAGAAAGCTCAGCTTTGAGCCCACAACAGAATCTATGCCATTTCATGGCGACATTGCGTGGGTTGCTGGTTTTCTGGCAGCAGAGAGTACGCCTGCCTCTACTTGCAAGACCCCGTATCGCATCATGGCTATGTTTCTAGGAGCCAAGCTTGCAGGTTCAACGAACGCAAATCTGGGTGGACCAATGAACCCGCCTCCTGAGACAACAGATGGAAGTAGACTGGCAAAGGAACTGGAGGTTCCCGGGATAGCTGGTGCAGAAGAGGGAACCAAATCTGTCTGGGCCAGAAGGGTGCGATCAAAATGAGCATCGCTTGCTCCCTGCGAAGTTTTAAGAGAACTCTCTGGATCAACGGGAAAGGAGGGAAGGCATAGAGGAATCTGCCTGCCCAGGAGAGGGACAATGCATCTCACCAGAAAACACCAGGCCCTGGATCTAGCGAGCAAAAATTGGGCAGTTTTGCATTGGATGGGGATGTGAAATTTCAACTCTGAGTGCCCCATCTGTGAAACAGATCCTCTGCCACCTCCTGCAGAAGTTCCCACTCATGGACTCTGGCCTGAGAGTGGCTCAGACTGTCTTGGCGTATGGTGTTGTCCACTCCCAGGACATGTACTGCAATTAGGTTTGTGCCATGTTGCAATACCCACTCCCACACTCTCATGACCTCCCTGCAAAGCGGGTAGGAGTGAATGCCTCCTTGTTTGTTGAGGTAATACATCACCACGGTATTGTCTGTTTGCAACAGAAATGTACCTGGTGGAATCTCCGACTGGAAGGCTTGCAGAGCGTAAAGGACTGCCCTCATTTCCAAAATGTTGATGTGGAGATGAGACTCCTGGGCTGTCCACAGGCCCTGAGACCGATCACCGTCCAGGTGTGCTCCCCAACCGAGCCCTGAGCTGTCTGTGGAGAGGGTCACAGTCAGAGATGGCGCTGTGAAGGGAACCCCCACAGAGAGGTTCCCTGGATTTAGCCACCATTGCCAATCCCGAATTACGGCATTAGTGATTCGGATTGGATGCTGCAGATGGTCTTGCCTTTGGTCCCACTGCACCCGTAGCATCCACTGGGTTACCCACATGTGGAGACATGCTAGCGGGACTGTCGCAATGGCTGCAGCCATGCGTTCAAGCAGGCGAAGGACCAGTCTGGCTGGGACGGTGGTCTTCACCGACAAGTCCCTGATGAGGGAAGAAAAACTTTTCCTCTGACGGTGTCCAGAACTGCTCCTATAAACTGCAGTTTCTGGGATAGCACCAGGAGTGACTTCTTGTAGTTGATGAGAATACCCAGTGATAGAAAAAGGGACTGGGTGCAGTGAACAGCCGTCATCAGTGCCTCCCTGGAGGGCGCCATGAGAAGCCAGTCGTCCAGATATGGGAACACGTAGTGGACTTGTCTCCTCAGAGACGCCGCTACGACCACCAGGCACTTCGTGAATACGCGAGGTGCCAATGACAGCCCAAAGGGAAGAGCTCGGAACTGATAATGGCGGCTCTCAAACTTGAAGCGTAGGAACTTCCAGTGTGCTTGAGCAATCGGAATATGCAGGTAGGCGTCCCGCATGTCCAAAGATGCCAGAAAGGCGTCCTGCTTCAGCATGGGAATTAGGCCCGGAAGGGTCACCATGCGGAAGAGTTTGTAAACGACTGAAAAGTTGAGGTTGCTAAGGTCCAGTATTGGACGAAGGTCCCCGCTTTCTTCGGAACCAGGAAGAAGTGAGAATAGTACCCTAGTCTCTCTGGTTCTCTGGAACGTACTCTAAGGCTTCCTTTTCCAGAAGTGCGAGCACTTCCTGCTGTATGAGCAGGGCATGCTGACCTGAATATCGGAGAGCAGGGGAGGTCTTGTAGGTGGACTGCCTACAATTCTATATAGTGGCCTTTTTGACCAACTGCAAAACCCACCTGTCGGTGGTGATCGGTGCCATCCTGGCAAGTGGCATGCGTCGACCCCGACTTTCTTTTCCTGTTGATCCTGAGGAGGGCAGGGGCCAGGAAGGAGTAGTGCTGTGGCAGCATTTGATCCGGCAGGCTGGGCCGACTTTGCAAATCGTTGGCCTCTGCCCGGGATGACTTGGCCTGGGCCTTTGCGGGTGAAAGTGCCCCTCTGCTGTTGGATGGAACGTGGCTGTTGCCTTTGTAGCCGGCCACAGAAGCGGCTCTGGTTCCTACAAAAGGAACTAGGCCAAGACCTGTACATAGCTTGTACAGATTGGACTGCCTTCCCTGCGTCCTGAAGTTTGGTGATTACTCTCTCGGAGGCTTCACCAAATAGGACCTCGCCGTTATAAGGGGCGTCTAAGATGTTCTTCTGGACGTCCGGGGTAAAGACGGAGACACGGAGCCAAGAGTTTCTCCGGAGACACATGCCTGAGGCTGCAGCTCTGGCTGAAGAGTCCACAGAATCATATGCGGCTCTGAGCACCTGGGTCCCCACATCCGAATCCATGCGGAGGAGGTTCAAGAGCTCCTCCTTGTGGTCGCCATCGAGCATCTTTGTGACCAGGTCCTGTCCCCATTCCCACAGTGCGTTCTGGAACTGAACCATGTGGGTGAGGTAATTCAGTGACCTGATGGCGCAAGTTGCTGCCGCATATGTGTGCCTACCCAGGACATCCAATTGCTTGGATTCCTGGTCCAGTGGCTGTGTGCTCAAATGTTGAGGTCTCAGAGACCAGGTCATGCGAAGCAGTGATGACCAGGGAGTCAGCCAGAGGATGGTTCGCCAGATACTGGTCCTCTCTAGGGGCCTTGTATAGGCGGTCAGCCTTCTTCTGCACTGCGGAAGTGGAGTGTGGACGTTTCCAGGCAGCCTTGGTGACATCTGCAAAGGTATCCACCAAGGGCTGCACTACCACAGGCTTCGGATCTTTCTGCCGAAGGTAGCGAGCACGGCGTTGTCTCTTGGGGTCGAGTTCTTCAGCATCCCACCCCATATTCTCCTGGATGTGCCTCATGATCTCCGTGAAAGAGGGATCATGCGGAGGAGACCTGGGTAGGTCATGTGAGTCCAGAGAGGGAATGCTGATAGGAGAAGGAGATCTGAGCACCCTGAGGTGCAGATCTGGATTCTTCCCCAGACGGAGTGTACCGCGTTGTCTGGGTCTTCTGAGTCTGCCCGAGGAGGTGGTGTCTGCTCCTTGGGGGTGGGCGACCATCCTACAGGCCCCTTGCGTGGAGGAGGGGGTGTAGGCGGAGTAGGAGGAGGATGTGTGGTGACCACATCCTTTTTGATGGTGTCCCACCAGAAGGTAAAAAGTTCCTTTACCTCTGCCAGATTCATACCCGACGACGGGCCTGGCGCCGGTGGCCTGTCGCCGGGGTCTGGCGTTGAGTCCCCAGAGGTCTCCCGCTCTGGGAAGGTTCCCATGGGAGCCTGGCATCTCCGGTGTCGCCCGCCTGGTCCTTGGGCTGTGTGGCATTCTCCTCCGACGAGTCCTTCTGACCGGCGTCTGCCGGCGACGGAGGTGTGGTCCTCTTCTCCGAATGGCCCGGCGTCGGTCCACTGGCGGACGCCCTTGAGGCGAACGCCTGCTGGAGGATCTGACCTGAACTGGGGAGGTTGCGACTGAGCCCTGGAGGAAGAGCGGTCCGATTTTGAGCCAGGGCTTCGGAGTCAGAGGCCCTCGCAGTGGACCTGGACCTTCTTTTCCCAGTGTTTGTCCTGTGCTTGTGAGTTTTACTCCGACTTACCCCCAGGAGGAAGGTTCTTTATCCATAGTTTTCAGTTTCTCCTCCAAAGAAAACGCTTGAAGGGCCTTCTGGTGGCAGATCCTGGTGCGACTGTTGAAGCCCTGGCAGAAGGAGCAGGCCTTGGTGCCATGTTCCGGGCCGAGGCAGCGCACGCAGGCCAAATGTGGATCCTTGAAGGGGATCTGTTTGCCGCAGGCACACTTCAATTGGTGACCCTCAACAGAAGTTGTTGGAGAGGACATCAGATGATCCAAAGTTGAAAGAAAGACGAAAATCACTGTAGTTCTAAAGATTGTCGCATGCTAGAAAAGAGACCGAGAGGCCAAAACTGGCGATGTCGACTGTGGGAAAAGAACTGGGGATTATGGGGGGACCACCTCCTTATGTACTATGCCCAACGTCAGGGGCGGGACCGACGTCGAAGGCGGTCCCTGCTGAAGACTGCTAGCTAGAAAATTTCAGTGGGGTCCTGGCGCCTGACGGCTTCAGTCCAAATGGTGTAATCTGCTGCAAGAGCTGTATCTTGAAGTAAGCTCAACCTATTGCATCTTAAACTACTGCTTAATGCAAAAAAAAAAAAAGTTATGCTCTTCTCTCCTTCTCAGAGGTCTAGCCCTACTAATGTGGTGGGTGGGCAAACCTCAATTACTACTCTCCTTAATGAACCTCTGGAACTGGTAGATAAATTTAAATACCTAGGGATGTGGATTGACCACTAATTGTTCCTTCTTGACCACACTGAAGAACCTTCCAAAAACAAACTGAGGCTCGGCATATTCTTCTGTATTAAGCACTTGCTAATGTTGAAAGCGAGAACCAGAATCGCACAATCCACCTTCCTCCCCTTACTAGACTATGGGGATATTCTATATGGACAAGGGAACATCACAGCTCTAAAAAAGCTTGATATCTTATATCACTGGGCCTTAAGATTCATATCGGGAGCCCCCTACGCTACACACCACTGTTCCTTATATGCCCTGGTCGGCTGGACCTCCCTTGGCATAAGGTGATACAAAAACGCCGCAATCTGGACCTGCTGTGCTATCAAAACCCTACTGGCCAGGAAAGCCACAGAAAATTGTAAATATGCATCTTAAAACCCCTAGGCTAACATTCCTTCTTCCTTCCCCTACCTATGTCTACTAGTCAGGACTGTTACTGAAAATTGTAAGTGTGCTTCATAAAACCCTATGCAATCACCTTTCATTTATTCCCTACCCTCAGGTCCACACCACTATGTTTTCTCACTGCTTTTACTTCCCTTATAAGTGATCCAGCATACCTACTTTTTCTGGCCCACATATTTACAGTGCCTCAGAGAGCTATTGCCCTGGACTCTTACTCCTTGATCTAGATCTGTTTTTCAACCTTCAGAGGTGACCTTTCCTCCTTGTAGAGCTTTGACCTGTTGGCCCTGGCTTGACATCCTGCCAGTCAGTTTTAACACTATCAGTATAGACTGGTACAGCTAGCTATTAGAATTCTTGAGTAATTTGTGAATTGTATTTTTCTTTAAAGCAATTTGTGTTTATAGCTTAACCAATCTAGCCAGTAGAATGCCTTATCATATTCTGTTTTTTTACTTTGCTTCAACACATCTGTATATATCCTAACCATTTTGTATAAACAGCCAATTGTATGTTGTAATCGCTTTGAATATCTACTCTACGAGGATGTGTTATTGTATACTCCAATGTTATTCTGTCTCATATGTAATTATTACCAGGTCCATCTTGTAAATGAGTTCTTCTCAACCAGGGGTCAACCTTAACTTTTTTTGCCCTAGAGCAGGGCAAGTTGATTCAAAATTGCACTAGCCCACAGATGACTGCACTAGCCCTTAATTATTATGGTAAATTTTGATCACTTATACAGGAAACGATGCAAGCAAAGCCAAGAAATACTCAGATTATTGCACATTTATCCTGCTCCCACATTGCTTCCAGCTCCCAGCAGAAAATAAAAGACTGCAGTGCCATCACAGTGAGCCCTCCCCATTGTTTTGTACCATGGCCTCCTCTCTTCCTCTTTCTGCCCCCTCCCACAACAAACAGAGAGAGGATATCACAACAGCAAATGTTCAATCAAGCAATCCTAGCTCTGCGCACACAATAGCTGACATCATCATGCACCTCACCACACTGTCACCACCACCCACAGGGCAATGAACAGTCAGACAGAGAAAATACACTCTCGGTCCCCACCCTATAGTCAACTGGAGACCTGCACTTTTTAAAGTTTTTGTACAGTCTCAAATGAACCAGGAGCACATCTGAGATTTATTTGGGGTGGGGGCTAGACAAACCTAATGGGCTTGGGAAATAGAAAACTATGAGTTTTTTTTTATTTGTAAAAGCATTGATTTTAATATGCTCTGCCCCAACAATAACAGATTTTTCTTAAACATTGTCCTTTCATCAGCCCAGGGAAACGGTACACAGGCCTAACACTATACTATTTTTATTTCTGTATAGGATGATCTATGCAACCAGGAATGCCTATTTCATGGTTTCAAATTTAGTATTTTATCAAGGTTTATTTTTGTACCATACATGTTCAAAAGTTTTGTTTTTTAGGCTGAAAGGACATGCTGAGTGGGATAAGGGTGGAACTGTATGAATGGTGATGGCTGGCATGGTCCATTTATAAAAGCTATGGACCTTCTATACCTGCCAGTAATGGCAGCTATGGATGGTCACTTAGAGTCTGGTCTGCAGTGGTGTCCAGGAAAGAACAGAGTTAAGAGATTTGGAGGAAGAGGGAGTTATGGTGAGGCTGGGAAACCCACCACCTGCAGGGCTGATTCTGTATACCCTCTTTGCATTTTGTCACTAAAATGTTGGATACAAACACTCAAAATGTATTGTAGAGAAATGAGGGGCACTGGTCTTAATAATATTGGACAAATTGTTAGACATAAGGCACTTTTACACAAGGTTTTAAAGCGAAATAAGCATTACCTGTGTGGCGCCGTTGTACTCTGTTGCGTTCGGGTTTCCTTTTCGCCTCGAGTATTTCGGCCAATCCCACCTCCATTTATTTTGGCTCCCCCAGAGTTTGCTGCTCTAATGGCAGTTTCTGCAGTACTACCGGAATGGCTGTTTTACACAGCCAGATAAAACGAAACACATTGGTGCAAACCACGAGAAGCAGAGATTGCGGTTTGGACGAACGTTCACCAAGGGAACAAAACAAATGCACTTTACACACAAGGGATGTAACGGAATACTGTTTCCGTAACAGTCATTCTGTTACATAAGCCTGTGTATAAAAGCACCTAGACACACATTCAGAAAACTGAAACCTAGTGACTTAACAGCACTCTACCTTTGATCACACCCTGAACACTAGCTGAAAGTCTTAACACTGGAGTGATAATGACTCATATTGAGTCTTTGTGGGATCCTCTCTGAACTGTTAGATAATTGCAGCTCTTAATGAGCTGTTAATCACACCTGGCCATCTGGAACACAGAGAGATTAGCATGAAGACTACAGAATGCTAAAGTAAAGACATTTTAACTTCACTAACAGCCATGAAAATCTGCACTAGTCAAGGCGGCTAGTAGACAGTTAGCTGCACTAGCCCTGATCAATTTGCACCAGTGTTTGGGCTAGTAAAAATGTTAAGATCGAACCCTTGTTCTCAACGATGTTTCACCTGGCTAAATAAAGACTGATTGACTGATCTCAGAAAAGATCCTCTAACCAAACTAATTCCAGTGACTTCAGACACTGATCCATGCTCTCCAGTGGTGGCAGGATCAGGACAACCTCAGGCAAGGAGTTCCATTCATCACTCAGTCTCATTCTGTGGTTCTTACCACAGATGCTTCTCTCCTGGGGTGGAGTATGCAAGAGTTAAGAGTACCTGGGGACTCTCACAGCCCAGGCAGTGTGGTCCTCTCAGGAGTCTCTTCTCCACATCAACCTCCTGGAGCTCAGGGTGGTTTATCTGGCCCTGCAAGCCTTCTCTCAGTCAGTATAGAACAATGTGGTTCAGGACAGACAACACCAGCACCATGTGTTATATCAACAAGCAGGGAGGCACTCGGTCTACAGCCTTGTGCACAGAAGCCATGAGATTATTGTCCCTGGCTTATTCTCTACAGACCTCTCTGATAGCAGTTCACCTTCCAGGGAAGGACAATGTGCCAGCAGATGCACTGAGCAGGATTTCCCAGGGCCATCACAATTGATTCCTGGATCCCCTAGAGTTAAAAGTGATTTTTTCAAGGTGGGGCACTCCAGAGATAGCTCCCTTTGCAGCCCCAGACAATCACCAACTTCCTCTATTTTGTTGCAGACCCCCAGTCTTGGGCTCTGTCCCTCTGGATGCTCAGATTCTGAATTGGGAAGGACATTTCTATATGCCTTCCTCCTTTTCCTCTACTGTTCAAGGTCCTGGTCAAGATAAGGTCACAATCCTGCAAAGTAACCTGATTGCTCCAGACTGGGCCAGGCAGTCTTGGTAGCCTCTGTTGCTGGCCCTAGCAGTCCATCTTCCCCTTCTCTTCCCAGGAATTACAACCTGTTAACCTCCTCTAAAGGGGAGGATTTAGTATCCCAACCTTTGGTCTTTCAATCTCAAGGCATGGCTCTTGAAAAGTTAAGAGTATGCAAATTTGCATCTGTCTCAAGGAGTCTGGATATTCTCAAAGCCTCTCGAAAACCTGCCACCAGAAGAACTTACAACTCCAAAAAGAAAAGATTTAGTATTTGGTGTTCTAAGAAGCATATATTCCCAGACACTGCTGAATTGTCTACAGTTCTGGATTACATGGTTCATCTCAATGGCCCAGGCCTCAGACCAGCTACTGTCAAGGTACACTCATCAGCTGTTCTGCTTTTTTGCTGTCAGTGGGAAAGCCCTCCTCACTGGCATCTCATCCTGTTTTCTGTAAATTTTTTCAAGGGATTGCTTCATACCAAACCCTCTTTAGGATCCTACTCCTGCTTGGGACCTTAATGTCTGCATTGCCTGCTTATGCAACCACTCTATGAGACTTTGTCTTCAGCAGAGCTTAAGTACTTGACTTGGAAAAGTGTGTTCCTGGTAGCTATTACATCTGTCAGACGTATCAGCAAATTACAGGCTCTGTCAGTGGAGCATGATTTTATCTCATTCCATAGAGATAAGATGGTTCTTAGAACCATTAGGAGGTTCTTACCCAAAGTGGTTTCAGACTTTCATTGGAACCAATCCATGTCTCTCCCTGTGTTCTTCACTGATCATTCTTCTTCAGAAGAGAGAAGATTACACACTTTGGATGTTAAAAGAGCCCTTAGCTACTACATAGAGCATACTAAGGCATACAGGTTTGACTCCCTCCAGTTGTTCCTCACTTATGGAGAGGTTGGAAAGGGCAGACCTGCCACTAAGAGATCTATTGCCAGGTGGACTGTCTCTTGTATACAATTCTGCTATGAGAAGCTACGCAAAATACCACCCTCAGGCCTGAGGGCTCATTTGACTAGAGGTACAGCTGCTGCCAGGGATATTCCTTTACTAGAGATATGCAAAGCAGTCACCTGGAAAACAGTCAATATGTTCACCAAGCATTACTCCCTGGATATCCGGGCTAGGAGTGATGCTCAGTTTGGTACAGCAGTACTGCAGAGCCTATTCCCAAAATAGGCTCAATTCCTCCTCCATGGAGGTACTGTTTGGTAGTCTGCAATAGCCAGAATACAGCAAGACCTCATGTTGTTTGAGGAAAAAAAAAAATGACTCACCTTAGTAATTATGTTTCTTCTAATGTAGTCTTGCTGTATTCTGACCTCCCTCCCTGCCTCCCCTCTCAGAACCTGTTTTTGGGAAGTTGCCTGGCAGGTGCAGTGTTGCACCCCAGGGGTGCATTTAGGCACTCCCTCTTTTTAGAGAGGGGGGTGGGTTATGTTTATTAATTTAATAGTCTTAAGTTATTCACTACCTGGTTTTGATTTTGGATTTCTTGACTTGAGTCTTTAGGGGACCCAAAATATTTGGTTGCCATTTGAGTAGTAAAATGTTACTGTTTCCAATAGTAGTTAGTATTAGCTCGTAAAAATCTGACAGTTACACTTTAAAGTGCAGCAGACAGAGGTCTGAACTGAGTCGAGTTTCAACGCTCTATGCTCTGTATAGAATTTAACCTCTACTCTCCACTGCAGTTCAAGTGCTGGGCTAACTGCAATAGTAAGAATACAGCAAGACTCCATTAGAAGAAACATAATTACTAGGGTGAGTAATTTTTTCTTCATTTGTCTGACTGGTCGCTGATTTTATACATTTTAAGCTGTGGTTCAGAGCCCACTAGACTGAGGTGGGACTATGCCTGAAGATAACAAGCATTTGTCAATGCCGAATGTTGTCATGCTGGCATTGGCAGTGGGAGTGGTGGAGCTAGAGATGCATAGCGCTGTGATTTTGTGAATGTGTGTCAAAAGGTGATTTTGCACAGTGAGCATGCTATTGTGCACCACAGCTGCAGAAACATGTTTTGGGCAGGCTGTGAAAAATGGCAGCTGGACTGTTGGAAAAGGAGATGTGCACAAATGCCAGTGGTGAAAATGTGGCATGAAAATATTGCAGACTGACGAAGTTACAAGGGAGCATGGAAACCAATCAATCAATCAATCAAGTCTTTATTTAACCAGGCGTTCATCGATGAGCAGAAGCTCATTTGCAAGATGGACCTGGGTGGAGCATGAACAATTGTATATACATGTCAACACAGGTATTTACAAGGCAATACAGATAATACTCTTTACAGAGAGGAAGAAAAAGAAGTTCATATGTACATAGAATTATACAGATATTGTACAGATTACACGTATTTACATACATAGAAGTGTCTATAGGAAGATAAAGCAGGTTATCTAAGGTTGCAGGAGGAAGTAAGGAAGAAAAATAAAAATAAAAATATACACCAGGTAGAGGTGAAGGTAGGGGAAGAGAGGAGGGAAGTAGGGGGAGAAAGGCTAGGAGGGCACGGTGCACAGAAAGGAGTTGGTAAAGCTGGATGTAGAGAAGGTGGATGGAGAAAGGAGTACTGTGAGCCCCGGATTGAATGCTATAGAGCACGGGCATGGTAGGATGTCACAACCCAGGGTAGTGAGCCCATCCGAGGTTGGGAAAGGAAGAATAAGGGATGGATGGGCCTAGTGTTGATAAGACAGGGGATAAGAGAGAGAACAATTAGGCTGGTGAGGAGCAAGCTGAGGGGTCAGTACTTAAAATTGGGTCTAGGCGTGGCTATATACCAGTGCGACACCGTACTGGGTCTGAGTGGGTGAAGCAGTTACATACTGATTGTATCGGAAACAAAGTATCATGAATCAGGAAACATGAATGCACGCTTGCAAATACAGTCACTGTATGGACTTTGGCACCAAATTTTCAATAGGCATTTTAGGACCTCTGCTCATGAAAGTGTCACCGCCATTTCCTCAAACTGTCCTGAAAACTGCACTGCGACCTGCAATTCTGCGCCAGACATGCGAAAACACATTTCAGGCAGCTGTACTGTTCATAAGGAGGTATTGAAAATGCCAGTGATGAACAGCTGGAGTGAAACTATTACAAATTACAAAGTCATGAGGTCGCAGTGTAAACTGTAAAGCACGCCAGAGAATACTCATTTTATTGACTTCCGCTCCCAAATTTTCAACATAGGCATTTTAGGACATCTGCTAATGAGTAGTGTCACTGTCATCTTTCATCGCTGTTCGAACACAGATTCTCTACAGCGACCGTATTCTCTGCGACGGAACTGCGAAAACAGATTTTGGTCAGATGTGAAAATGACAGCTGTATTGTTCATTAGAGGTGTAGAACAATGGCCCTGTTGAAAATCTGGAGTGAAAATATTAGAAGTTTGTGAACGATTTAACGCGATGCAACCCGCGCAACGCACGCCTGTAATACAGTCATTTTATGGAGTACTGTCACCAGATTTTCAACACAGGCATTTTAGGACCTCTGCTCATGAACAGTGTCACTGTTATTTTCGTAAATTTGTCCCAATGAATTTCGGACAGTGACTGCTTATTCTGTGCCGAAGTGCGAAAACACATTTCATCCAGGATGTGAAAAATGACAGCTGTACTACCCACAAGAAGGTGTGGTAAAATGGCAATGTTGAGAATCTGGCATGAAAATAGTGTGAATGTGCTAACTTACGAGTGTGCGTTGAACAGTTGTTACTCATGCTCGTGAAACAGTCATTTTGGGATGCCCACTAAATTTGCAACATAGTCTTTGAGAGACCCCACCTCATGAACAAGTGGCACTGTCATTAAGAGTCAGTTCTGAAAGGTGATTCCACGAGTGACTGTGAAATCACCTTTCGGGACCTAATAAGGCCATGTTAGTGAAAGAATTCATGGAAGGGGTCCCAAAACTCCATGTTGAAAATTTGGGGCCAAAATTGCAAAATGCCCGAGATATGCACTAAAGTAAAAACCCTATTTATTCCATTATACAGCTTACCGGGATTTCTCAGTTCGTGGTTCGGCTTTGAAGCATGCTGACACATTCCCGTCCACTGAAGATCGTCATGCCGACTCTGCAGGTAAGAGTGAGAGGGAGGTAGTGAGCGCAGAGGGTGGGTGCGAGTGGGGGGGGCATCAAGACTACAAGGACCGCTTTCATTTTACTGGGGAACAAAACATCAGGGACATTTTTTTTTTTCAGGGATTTGGCACGCTGGGGTGGGCTACCAGCATGCCACCTAACTGTTTAAGGGGGTCTGTAGCCGACGGAATTGGGCACCCCATAAGCATTAAACAATTGGGGTTCTTTATGCCGATGGGAGTGGGCTCCCCGTCAGCAAACAAGGAAAGGGGAGGGTAAAAGCTGAAGGGATGGGGCACCCCCTGGGCATATCACAGATGGGGGTGCTTTATGCCAACGGGGAGTAGACTCACCCGTCTGCACATTTATAGGGGGCAGAGTCAACAGACGGGGGATTGGGCACCCCCAAAGTCGGCAGTTCGGTGGCCAGTGTGCCACCATGAACATAATGTCGGCGAGCACATAAAGAAAAGGTCTGCTGCATCTGATAGGCTTTGCTCAGACTGCAGAGGACCTTTTCTCAGATGTGCTCGCACATTATGTATGCATGGTGTGGCACCGGCATGCAGGCTAATTGGGGAATGAGGGATGCACCTACTGATGCGTGCCCTGCATTTGCCCAACAACGATCGCACCTCCAAATCCCCACTGACCGAAGATGTTGGCTGTGCAAGCGCGCCAACATAAAAACAGCTTTCCAAAAGTTGTGGAAAATGTTCTAATAATGCCGTTTCAAACTAAATGGCAAATAGTCAGCGACTGCTATGGAGGTCAAAGAGAGACTTCAGGATACTTGAGAGTTTTGCACTTTGATGTGCCATATGCCAGCTTTTAAAGCATTACAGGTATGCTAATGTTGCCAAAAGGAGCTTGGGACTGCAACCTACAGGATATTATTTATTACGCTCAGAGAGCGATTCTTCTTATTTCCTTTTAGATACATGATTATATGACCCTGTGGTCCAGGTGAAGAGAAACTGGAAAACGAGAAATGAGGGATTACAGGAGAGCTGCAAAGGCTCCAGAACTATGACTGCTTGAATTTTAACTGTTCGATAAAGTGAACTTTCTTGGCATTGGCACTAGAGGTTTGTTAACCCCTCACATCGGGTAAAGCACTTGTAATGCTTATATATCTTTTGCTCGGATGCATTCCCCAGATTCCCAGTCTCTGGAACATTTGAAGTTGAAATATGGTGTGCTTGGGAGTAGAACAGACCTCTGAGATGCTTATAAGTCACCTTACTATAAGGCTGACAGAGTGTCGGGTTTGTCTGAGTATGCACTTGAGAAATTTATCGGGATAATGTAAAAAGATTTTTCATCTTATACTTGGACTCTATTATTAAGGAGTAATGCAGTTTGTATTGTTTAAAGGCGGACTCTGGTGTGTGCCTGGAGCCCCAAGTTGCGCCTTCTGCCTTTATTGCTTGTAACTTTGTAGGATATCTGCAGACATTCCTGCTAGGGGGGTCAGATGACTCTTGAAATGACTCCTAGATTTTGGAGAAAGATGAAAGGAGTTAACCGGTTTGATGTTTTGTATTTGTTTTTTTTCCACCTTGGTCTATGAATTCTATTTTTTTGAAGGAACAACAAAAGCCAACATCCATTTTGTAATTAACATAACAAAAGTACTGGCAGTGCTCGGTTTGTCGTGGGAGATGGCAGCAGTATTTTTTTTATAACATAAAGCACCGGGTTACAATTCTTTTACTGACTGTATGGGAAAAACTTGCACTTCATGAACACACTCCTGGCAGACCCACGCTCCCGACTTGAATAGCTCCGCACGCAGGGCACTTTCTGTTGGGGCTAATGAATAGGAACTGTGGCTAAAAATGAATAAAATTGTAAATATACTTTTATTTCATACATATGGAGGTTTTCTCAGTGAATGTTTAATAGGTGTGTGCTAAGGGGTATAATTTTCAGATCTGGTAGCGAAGGGCAAGGCTGACAGTGCTCCTTTAATCCTATCCAATTACTGCATTACCCAGACACACCATCATACTTGAAGTTGTTAAAACCCATTCCTTAGCCTTACCTACTGAAACCATGGTTTCTAATTCTGCACCATCACTTTCTGTGTAGCTTTTTCTCCTGCTCGCTTAACATCTTCCACTCCTCCTCAGAAAAAGCAATTGCAACATCTTCAAACATTTCTGGCATCTGAAACGGTATGATATATATTTTATTTTTGTTTTAGTAAACACATTTATAAATCTGCAACATTTTAACTCAAAGGGGGCAAGCAAGGTTCCAACTGACACTCAGCAAACAACAAGGAGCCCCATGTCCATTTAGCATTTGTTGAAATGAAGTTTGACAAAACCCATCCCCTGCAATCCTATCAGATGTTACTGCTCTTTTATTATCATTTACTTTTATACTGCCACACTGCTCTGGCCCTCATTCTGTGGTTAGCCGCAGTCCCATTCCCTCCTTTCAACTCACAATGCTGCCCTCCCCCCCGAGCCTTGCTGTGGGGTCAGGCTGAGGCAGATTCAGTAAGCAGTACTTGTTGATGAATCTATGGGTTCAACTACATCACTGTCACATGAGACAGGATGCACTGTAGGTACAAGAAAAGCAATAAACTTAACTGAGATGGAGACCCCCAGGGGAAGGGGACACTAGGACTTCATACACAAATCAAAAACCCTCTGCACAACACATGTTTTTACAAATTCTGGGTGTACTACTCCTTTAAATGAACAAAGTAAATAGATAACAGCACACAGATGTTTTTATCATGCATGACTTGTTTGTGCCAAAATACCATTGTAATACTTCTGTATTATATAAGCAATAATACACAACAAGATGTGGGCTGTGCTGGGATACCCTCACGCATGGGTAGTTGGGCACAAGGCTGCAGGTTGAGTGCATCAACATACCAGAAGTGAGGTTACATAGAGTACATTTTATATTTTATTTATTTATGACAATTTCAGATAAAACCTTTGAGCTAACGTTGCTCTTTTACAAAAGTACCACATCATGGACCCTGTCTTATGTCCTTACGTAGGTAAGGTCTCTAGAACTCTACACTGTACTCTATGTAGTGCCTCAATGGGGCCTCCCTCCATCGACTCGGGATTCCTCTCCAAACACACGCCAACATCTCACTGGCCCTCCCCACTGCTTTGGCTATTTGCCTACTGGCCTTCAAGTCCTCCGTGATAATGGTACCCAAGTCCCTCTACTCTTTAGTGACTGTCAGCAGTTCCCCACCGATTTTGTAGCTCTACTGGGGTTCCTCCATCCCACATGCATGATCTTGCACTTCTTGGCATTAAACCTAAGCTGCCACTCCTCAGATCAGTTCTCCAGTTTCTCAAGATCCCTTCTTATCCTTTCTACCTCTTCTGGTGCATCGACGCTGTTGCAAATCTTAGTGTCATCTGCAAACAGGCATACCTTTCCTCCCAGTCCTTCCACTACGTCACTTATGATGATATTTAACACGACTGACCCCTGAAATACCCCACTGATCACCCTCCTCTCTTCTGACTGTATTCCATTTACTATCACCATATGCCATATGTCCTGTAGCCAGTTCCTAATCCAGTCTGTCACAGTATTGCCCACCCCTTTGCTGGCCAACTTACTCACCAACCTCCTGAGTGGTACAGTGTCGAAGGTCTTACTGAAGTCCAGATATATGATGTGAGCTGCTCTGTCCTGGTCCACTGCCTTTATCACCCAGTAAAAAACAAGCATCTGTCAATGCCGAAAGTTCGCTTGCAGGTATTTGCAGTGGTATTTGGCACTTGGACATGGCTTAAAAAAAAAATCAGTGACAAAGAAGTACAAGCATTTGCCAATGCTGAATGTTGCTTGCTTCTATGTGCGGTTCAGGTATTTGGAAGTCATTGGAGTGCAAATATTGAAAATTCGTGAACTTACGAGAGTGCGCAGGAACTGCACAATGCACGCTCGTAAAACAGTCATTTTTAGGAATTTTTTCACCAAATTTTCAATATAGCCATTTTAAGACCTCTACTCATGAACAGTGTCACTGTGATTTTCTTAATGTGTCCCATACATTGAGTTTGCACACCGACTGCCATTATACGCCTCATGAGGCGGAGAACGCGTTTTGGGCAGGATGTGAAAAATGACAGCTGTACTGCTCATAAGGAGGTGTGGTAAAATGGCAATGTTGAAAATCTGGAGTGAAATATTGAAATTTGCAAACTTACAAGTCTGCGTAGGAACTGCATAGCATACGTAGTAAAAGCGGTCATTTTGATTTTTCCACCCAAATTTTCAAAATAGGCTTTTGAAGTCCCACCTTATGAACACTAGCACTGTTGTTTTACGTTAATCGGGCCTGAAAAGGTGATTTTAGCATGATGACTATAAAATCACCCTTGACCTGAATATTACGCCATGACAATGACCAGAATTCATGAGAAGGGGTCCCAAAACCCCATGTTGAAAATTTGGTGCAAAAATTCCAAAAATGCCTAAGATATGCAACAATGTTGAAAAACCCCATCTAGCCCATTATACAGCTTACGGCATTTCCTCAGTTCGCGATCTGCTTTGAAGGAGTGCAGGCGTGTTCCCGGTCAGTGATGATCGTCGCTGAGCTCGGAGGTAAGTATAAGGTGAGGGTGTGGGAGGCAGGGTGTGCAGTGTGTGTGTGGGTGCAGGTTGTGGGAAAGGGTGGGAGACAGCGATGGAACATTTTCTTTTTACAGTTTTTTTTTTTTACTCAGGCGACACGGGATGTTTGCCACGCTGGGTGGGCCCCATGCGTGGCAGCAAACTGTTTGGGGGACATGGAGCGGCGGAGATTGGGCACCTGTCGGCAGAATGGCGTGGGACGTTTGCCACGCTGGGTGGGCACTGTGGCACCAAAGATTGGGGCGTGACGCTGCAAGCACACAGCGGTGGTTTTCTTTGAAGAGAAGACCACCGCTGTCATACACAGCACCGCATCGATTGGTGCAGGACCGCCACGCCTGCTTAATGGAGCAGGGGATTGCACAGGACAGGCACACCTCCAAAGTGTCCCATTCACCCAAGACGTTCCTTGTGCATGCGCGCAAGCAAACGTAAAAAATGATAAGATTCGTCTAACATGATCTTCCTTTCATGAAGCTGTTCCACTTTGAATCCAGCTCCCAATTTACAGTCAAGTGTTTCACAATCCTCTCCTTCAGCAGCGTCTCCATGATCTTGCCTACCATGGAGGCCAGGCTGACTGGCCTATAATTCACTGCCTCCTCCCTGCTCCCACTCTTGTGCAGTGGACCCACATGAGCCCTCCTTCAGCCATCAGGAACCACCTGTCTTTAAGGATTCACTGAAAAGGTCTGCCAGTGGTGCTGCTAGCTCTTGTCTCAGTTCCTTTAAAATCCTAGAATGTATACCATCTGGCCCCATAGCCTTTTAGACCATTAGTGAAGCGAGTTCCTCCAGTATACTAGACACTGAAAAATGGGTTGGTGTTAATCTCCCCCTGCACCTTGCCCGTGATACCCAGCCTTGGACCTTGCCCTTCTATGGTAAACACTGAACAAAACTACAGTGGCATCCCACAGGAGGAAACCCAATTCTGTAGCATTTTGTAGCACTCTGCACAATGCTAAAGCAGATCTACCTTTCTTCTGTCACTAATATACCTGTAAAATGTTTGTCCCCTTTTCACTGTTTGAGCTAATCTCTTCTGTGTTTGCTTTGCTCTCCTAACTGTTTTACTCGCTTGTCTTTGGCTTTCAAGGTATTCTTGCCTGTCCCCTCCCTCTGAGATTCCTTATATTTCCTGAAGCTCCTACCCTTTGCTCTAACTTTTCCTGCCACCTCCTTTGAGAACCATAGTGGTTTTCTCCTTCTCTTGCTCTTGCTCCTCTGCTTGATGCAATGGCTTGTTGCCTCAACTATAGCCTCTTTAATGCATTCCCACAGTACCTCAACTTCTTCTGTTCTCACCCTTCTTGTACACCTCTGATATTTTCTCTCATCTTGTTAAAGTCTACTCCCCTTAAGTCTATAATCTTAGCCTTACTACGGCTTGATTTCGACTCTGCTTATATTAAACCACACAGTGCAGTGGTCACTTTACCCCAGGTGACTCCCCACTCATGCGCCCGTGATCCTGTCTCCGTTCACAAGGATTAGGTCCAAGATTACTCTTTCTCTAGTGGGTTCACACACCAACTGCCTAACACCTTCTCCCTGCAGTGATTCCAATATGTCCCAGCTCCATGCTGAGGCCACAGCTAACATACTAGTCACCAGTAGATTAAGCCTTACAGTATATCGAGTCTGCTCGAGCCTCAGAGCCCAGGGTGGGTACTGAAGTCATCCCCCTTTGTTGTACTCCCATGTCTCCCATCCTCCATCTTGCCCCCCCAAGACAAGCCAACCCCTGCCTCATCCCTTTCCTGTACCTGTCCCAACCTCTCTTGAACCCCTCCACCATAGAAGCCTGAGCCAGCTCACCAGGCAGCGCATTCCATGGTTCCACCACGCTCTCGGTAAAACATCTCATTTTTCTCCCTCGAGTTTCCAGCTATGTCCTCTAGTGATTCCCCCCTACTTCGGCCTAAAGATCCCCTCCTGATTTACCCTATTTATTCCCTTAAGATACCTGAAGACCTCAATCATATCCCCCAATCCCATCTCTCCTCTAACGAAAACAGGCCTAGCTCCTCTAGTCTCTCGGCATACGTCATCTCCTCTAGACCTCGAATCATTTTGGTTGCTCTCCTTTGGACCTTACCAGAAGCTGTATGTCCTTCCTCAAGTGCAGCCTCCAGTACTGTACACAGTATTTAGGTGTGGTCTGACCAGGCCATTGTATCTGGAGAAGCACATCCCTGCTCCTCGAGGTAATCCCCCGTGCAATGCAGCCCAACATCCTATTTGCTTTTACTGCCACCTCCTTACATTGTTCCAAATTGTTCATGTTGATATCCAGCAGGACCCTCAGGTCTTTCTCCCCTGCCGTAGCCTTCAGCTCTTCCCCTCCCAGGATGTACTCATGCTTGTGGTTCCCCCACCCAAGGTGTAACACCTTGCACTTGGAGGAATTAAATTTTAATTTCTAGGTGAGCACACCTATCCAGGTCCCCAGACCCTTTGCAGGGCAAACCTCTCCGACTCGTCCTCCACCACTGCCCTTAGTTTGGAGTCACCCACAAAGAGAATCATTTCACACCCAATACCCTCCCTGGTATCTGAGATGTAGGCATTAAACAGGATCGGCCCCAGGACTGAACCCTGTGGTACCCCACTAATGACCTCCTTAGGAGAAGAGACCACCCCCAACCACTACTCTCTGTGTGCACCCAGCCATCCAGTATCCAATCAATTTGACCGTCAATGGAGCCAACACCATCCCCCTCAATTTCTTCTGTAGTCCAATGTGAGGGACCGAGTCCAACACCTTGCTGAAGTCCAAGAACAGTACATCCACAGGTCTTCCCTTGTCTAGTTCAGATGTTACCTATTCATAAAATTCCACAAGCTTAGTTTGACACAATCTACCAGGCACAAACCAATGTTGTTGGCTTACCAGAAGTCCCAGACCCTCCAAGAACCCTCCCAAGCATTCCTTAAATATCCCCTCCAGTATCTTGCTCACCACTGACGTCAAACTGACAGGTCTTTATTTACCCAGCACCTCCCTAGATCCCCCTTTATGGACTGGCACCACATTTGCCATCCTTCAATCCCTAGGTACCCACCCTGTCTTCAGTGACAAATTAGAGTTCCACCAGCTATGCAGCCAGTACATCCACCATCTCCAATAGCACTCTGGGATGTATGCATCTGGGCCTGCAAAAATCCTTTTTAAGAGCTTTAAGGGCTCTTCACACCCTTTCCATGGGTATAGCATGGTCGGTCCCCCCCTTTTGGCAGCTCCTTCCTGGTATGATACCCTTGAGGCATCGTTGTCCCTACCCCCAGTAGATCAATCCTGATTGGATATCTATGGGTAACCCCCCGCCATTACTATAATTGGTGCTCTAGCAGTCTTTCCCCTTCCAATTCCAATAGCTCCTATTTTGAGTTTCCCACCCCCTTAGTGAACATGGGCAAAATACTCATGTAGTACCTTCGCCTGTTTCCTCGCCTCTTCCACCCGCTCCTCTTCTGTTCTCAGTCTGCCAATCTGTCTCTTGTTTTCTCTGCTCCCAATATACCTAAAGAACCCTTTTCCCCACCCTGCATCCTCTGTGCAGCCATTGCTCTTTTCTGGACTTTGTTCTCTCACCAACTGGTGGCGTGTCTGGATGCAAGATGGTACTTGTCCTTTTCCTGTCTCTCATAATTTTTTTGTATTCTCTGAAGGCAGCCCTCTTCTCCCTAACAGCCTCCTGAACCTCCTTAGACTACCAGCATGGTTTATGTGATCTCCCTTGCGCTTCACTTTTGCACAGGTCATGGACGGCCTCCTGAAACCCCCATTTAATGACCTCCCATCTCCCTTCTACATCCATCCTATGTGTAATCCCCTTCAAGTGCTCCTCAAGAATCACCTATATGACCCTGAAGTCCACTCCCCTAAAATCAGCAACCATTGTCCTGGACCTTTCCACTCCCCCCCCCTCCCAAATTTAGCTGAAACTAGACAGTATCATGATCACTCTCTGCCAGGGGGTCTTCCACTGCTAGATCCCGTACCAGGTCTTCTTCCGCAAAAACCACGTTCAGGACATGTCCATCCCTCATAGGTTCCATCACCTACTGAGCAAGGAACATATCCTGAAAGCCATTCAGCAGCCTTTGTTCCCTGGCTCCCATGAAAGTCATTGTTCCCCAGTGAGTAGCTGGCATATTTAGATCCCCATCAACACTACTCCCTCCCCTGTTGGTCCACACTGTCTCTTAATATTATCCTTCAGACACTCATCCAGAGCCTCCCCTATCCCTGGGGGCCTGTAAATCCCTCCCAACTTGATCTTTCCACCTGCAGGATTCGCATGGTGACCCATAAGGCCTCTACATTTCCATCCGCTTCTTCTATCCACCTAAGCTCGATATTGTCCCTTATGAATACAGCCACTCCTCCCCTACCCTCCTTTCTATCTTTCCTGAGCACTGTGTAGCCCTTACCTGTAAGACCCATCCGTGGCTCAGGTTAGCCAAGTTTCCGTGACTGCCGCAATATCGACCTCTCCTTCGCAAAGCATGGCCTGGAACTCCGTCATCTTGTTACACAGGTGCCTGGCATTTAATTATACCACTCCCAACCCAAGTTTCTACCACCCAATCTCATATACATTCGCCTTCCTTTACCAACTACAACACCCTCACCCCCTAGGCTTTCGCTCGACTGTACAGGCTGAAGTCCAGGTCCCAGCTGGCATTTCCATTTCAAGTGTGACCCACAGTATCTCCTTCTCATTCTGTCTTGTCTGAACCCCTGTAGCTTTAATACATTCCCTTACATGCAGGGCCACCCCGCACTTTTCCTTCCTTCTTCATCTCTTATAAATATGGTGAATCCTGGAATGTTTACCTCCCCGGACTGGTTATCTGGGAACCATGTCTCAGTCACAGCGACTAGGTCCAGGTCTTCCTCCGCCATCAGTGCCATGAGCTCTGAAATTTTGTTTCCAAGCTGCAGGCATTAGTTGGCAAAACCTTCCAATACCCTTTTTAGCCCTACTTGTGTTCTTCCCTGATGTCTCCCTTCCTTTCCTATCCTTGCACATTATTCCTTGGCCGCCTCCTTCCTTAGTACTAGTTGTGTTATCTGTTCCCGATACCATGTTCTGCAACATTCCCCTTGTAACTTGTGCCTCTGCTATTCCTAATTTTGGGGGTTGGCCCCCTCCTGCCTTAGTCCTGGTTGTGCTATCTGTTCCCATTACCATGTTCTGCATCCTACCCTTTATATCTGGTGCCTCTGCAACTCCTAATTTTGGAAGTGGGCTATATGGCTCTCCCTGTGCCTTCATGTCCTCCTCCTCCCAGGCAGTTTTAAACTTCTCATTTAGGACTGTTGTCCACCTCCTAAATGGATACAGGCCATCTTTTTTATACAGGTCTGCATCACTCCAGGTGGGGCCCCAGCTCTCCATGTAGACAAATCCCTTCTCCCGGCACCAGCTCTCCAGCCAGTTGTTTAAGTTACTAATTCAGGGGTTTCTAGCTTCCCCTCTGCCTTGGGAAGGAAGCACCTCCAAAAAAGGTTACGGAGCTTGCCACCTCCCCAAGGTGCTCTCCCAGCTCTAAGATTCCCCCCTGAACCTGCCAATAATTGCCTCATCCCTTGATTGATCATCTATCCCCAGGAGAACAACCTCCAGCCCCCCAAGTCACTGCCTTAGCGATCCTCAAGATATGCTCTCCCTCCCACCGAGCTGTTCTTCCTTGATAGCATGAAACCTCCCTCTCCACCTCCCTTCTGACTTCAAGTCCATGTGCCATACTAGCGAGTCCCCCACCAAAAGCAGATTCCTCCTTCTCCTGGGTACTCTCTCTTCGCCCCTCACCCTCGTCATCCTCCTTGGTGATCTGCACATCCATCCATCCTGGTTTTAACACTGGGCTCCTTTGAGAATTCTACTCCTCTAAGGCACAATAATAGTTAGTGAGCTGGACTGAAATGGACTCGAATGCGGATGTGCCCTGACTCCATCTTCAACCTCTCCGAGGCCACCATTGTGCAGCCAGCCTTCTGCCGAGGAAGCCGCTGGGGCAGTGGCTACGGACATGGTGGCCTCTGGGTGGGGGCAAAAGTGTTCAGTAATCCTGACATTTCTGCCCTGAGATTGGCCACCTCTGCCTTCAGTCCAGAGATGTGCCTACATATGGGATAGCACCGCAGCACCCAGAATTTTCTCCTGAAGGCTGCTGCACCACACTTGCCGCACTGCACCACCCCCTGCATTCTCCCCGTGTCTTCCGTCAGTTACTTTCCTGAGCTCCCACCCTGTACCCTCCTTCTCACCAGTCCTCCTGCAAGTTAGCTGCACTTTTTTTTTTTTTTTTTTTTTTTTTTTAATAACTTCCTTCTAAGTCCTCTGGAAACACACAACATGTGGACAAAGAACAAGACACTAGTTGGTAAGTGGAAAACCCCTTGCCTTGCTGAGGTGGGCCTAATCCTCCCTCAAAACCCTCCTCTTCCTCCTCCCTCCCGTCTGTTCCCTGCACTATGTCCCTGTCAATCCGTTACAGTGAGGATTTAAAATGCACAGGGAGGGGATGGGCAAACAAAACTCAATTCACTTGCTGCCAAAAACATGAACAAGCTGCCTGGTTTCAAATTAGCACAGCACTGAAAACTAAAACAACGTTACTTCCTCCTAAAGTGCTGCCCGGTCGGTCATGAGCTAACATGCTAAAATGCCAGCAGAATAGGCTTCATGGTCTCTCGAGTCTACTCGATTTTCAGCACCCACACTGAGGCCAATTTTGGTGTCCCCTTCCCCTTGGGTCATAATCCACAGTCCCAGATGTTCCACCTGTATTGGGCATGGTCAGATTTATCCTCTCCCTGTACCGGTCCCATCCCCTCTTAAACCCGTACACAGTCTCCACCTCTACCAGTTCCCTGGGCTGTGCATTCCATGGCTCTGCCACCCTTTCAGTGAAATAACATCTCCTCCTCTCCCCTCTGAGCCTGCGCCCTTCCAGCTTACATCCATTTCCTCTCGTTGCCCCAACCTCCTTCCTTTGGAGCACCTTGACTGGGCCTCCCTTACTGATCCCTTTCATGTACTTAAAGACCTTCTCTCCTCCAGGGTGTTCTGTACATGTCAAGCTCCTTGAGACTCTTCTCTTAGGTCCTCTCCCCCAGGCCCCAGATCATTTTGGTTGCCTTCCTTTGGACCCTCTCTAGCAGTGTAATATCCCTCTTTAAATGTGGTCTCCAAAACTGCACACAATGCTTGAGGTATGGCCTAACCAAACTGTTGTACAGTGGAAGGATCACTTCCACCATTCTGGAGGTAATCCTCCTAGTGATGCATCCAAGTACCCTATATGCCATTGCCGCTGCCCTTCTACAAGTCTCCGAGTTGTTCATTTTGACATCTACCACTACTTTTTTCCCCTCTATGTATCTAAAGAACCCCTTGTCCACCCTCAGGATCCCACTCGCCAAGGACTGCTCCTTTTTTGCCTTAGCTGCTCTCACCACTCTGATGACTCTCTTGGCTGTCAGCTCATATTCCTCCTGATACCTTTCACTCCTTGAGCACTTGAGCGCCTATAGGCTGCCTTCTTTTCCTCACCACCTCCTGGGTCCACCAGCAGGGTTTTCTGGCCTTACCAAACTTCGCCTTTCCTTTTGCAGGATCAGGTAACCTCCCATATTCTCCTCCTAATGATCCCCACCTACTGTCAGCATCCATATCCAGCCTTATGTCTAGATGATCTTAGGATCCTTCCCATCTTCCTGAAGTCTGCACTCCTAAAGTCGGTTACCACCGGCAAAACAGGGTGAGCATAACTGTGGACTCCTTTCTCTCGCACTGAGCCCACTCTATGCCAACTGTGATCCCTCCTTATTCTAATTGCTAGCCTTACAACTTGCTGCCTGGAGTGATGAATTCACATTGCGCTTCTTCCTACTGAATGCAATGTTTAATACAGTATTGTAATACCTGTTTTTGGTATTGTTGTCTTACAATGTCCCTGTGTTCTGGTCACTTTATATTAACTCTTCACTACTATTTGCCTGATGAAATCTGATGCTTGTAAAGTCCCTGTTGTGCTAATTCTATGTAATGTAATCCTCCACTTGTATTTGCCCGATGTTCATGTATGTACCTTGTAATCTCCCGGGGTCGCACCTGAAAATAGGCACTTGGCTGTCTAGTGTGCTTACCTGGTTAACAAAAGCAAGCAAATAAATAAATAAATACTGTACTACCATTCTTGTTCGGCTTTCCTCCCCCCCCCCAGGTCCAGGAAGAACCAAACTGTGGCGTGATCACTCCCCGCCAATGGATCCCTCACCTCTAGACTCTTAATCTGATCACTGTCCAGAAGGACCACAACCAGTGTCTGGGCCTCTCTAGTTGGCTCACCCACCTGTTGTGCCAGAAACGCATCCTGGAAGATATCCAGCAGCCTCTGCTCTCTGGCCACTGATAACATCATAGTCCCCCAGTCCGTTTCTGGCATGTTGAGGTCCCCCATTACTACTACCCTTCCCTTTTCCAGTCTACAGTGTCCCTCGAGATTCGCCAGGAAACTTTCTTCCAGAACCTCCTCCAGTGATGGTGGTCTGTATACCACTCCGACCTTTACTCGCTTACTCCCCTGCATCAGCAAGGTGACCCAAATAGCCTCCACATTCCCCTCTGCCTCCGCTACCCCTCCAATACCCATGCCATTTCTGACTAACAGTGCTATACCACCCCTTCCTCCCCCAATCTTTTCTGAACATAGTATAGCTCTCCAGATTTAGGTCCCACCATGCCTTTGAGTGGCCCAGGTCCCAGTGACTGCTGCCACATCTACCTCCCTATCAACCAGCATCACCTGGAGAGCAGGCATTTCATTTTCTAAGCTCCTGGCATTTATTAGGACCACTCTCCACCACTTTTCCCTCCTCTCCTTTCTCCCCCTTGAGCTCCCATTTTTCAGCTCCTGCACCCTACCTGCTGACCCATTTCTATTTCTCCCTAGGCCCAGAGGAGTGGAGACCATGCCCCTCATTTACCGTACCTGCGGGCACTGCCCCTTTTTTGATCCCTCCCCACTTCACAAGTTTAAACCCCACCTTTCGCTGATGAACCCAGCTAGTTTGAGCTCAAGGATTTCCTTCCCCACCAAATTAAGGTGGAGCCTGTTCCTAGCGTACAGGCCCTTATCCTCCCAGGTCTCCCCCCAGTCCCCCACCAGGCCATACAGGTAGGGAGGCCCACAGGAAGGAGGCAGAGGACACCACAGGGAAAGGAAGCAGCTCCTGGTGGGGGACTCAGTTATTAGTGGTATAGACTGAGGGAGCTGGAAAGCTGAAGTAAGGTGCCTGCCTGGTGCCATGGCTTGAGGGACAGGAAGCGATCCTCAGGATCATGAGAACAGCTGCAAGGGAGTCTGAGCTGGACGAATTGTCCACCTAGGGACAAATGACTTGGCTCATCATGAGATTAGAGCAGTGCAGGAGGACATTGTAGAGTTGGGGAGGGGCCTAAGACAAGTAGCACACACAGTATCCTTCTCAGAGGTGCTGCCTGTCAATGGCATGGGGGAGGCGAGGGTAATTAGCACCATGCAGTTTAATGAATGGTTGAAAAAATGGTGTGGAGCACAGGGGTTTGGCTTCATTGGGACTGGGGTTCCACCTGGAGGGACACCAGCCTATACTGGCAGGATGGTCTGCATCTGTCCAGCAAGGAACAAGTCTTTTGAGCAATTGGTTTAAATGCTTCATTGGCAAGCTTTTAAACTAGTCAAAGGAGAGCACTGATAAGCAGCAGGAAAATCCCAGCCTCTCCCTATAAAACAGGGTACTAAATGAGAAAAAGACCGAGGTAGAAAGGTCAGTGGGGGATGCTGCAACAGAAGGTAAAGCCATCAAAAAATGGAGAGCAATGAGTACTAATGCCCGTAGTCTGGGTAACAAGCTTCCTGAATTAGTGGCCTTGATGGAGAAGGAACATCTGGATATTGTGGCAGTCACAGAAACATGGTACACACAAAACCATGACTGGGACGTAAACATACCAGGATACACTATCTACAGGAGGGACAGGGAGGGTAAAGAGGAGGAGGAGTAGCTCTTTACATAAGGGAAGGAATAAAAGCAACAGAGCGAAAGGTAAACAGGGAGGAGAAGAAGCACTGCGGGTAAATTTGGAGACAGGCAATGGCACCACAATCCGCACAGGGTTGTATACAGACCCTTCTCAGGGGAGGAAATGGACAAGGAAATGATAGAGTATACTTAGAATGGCAGAAAAGGGAGATATTGCTGATGGGTGATCTAAATATGCCAGATGTTAACTGGAGTGCAGTTGCAGCAGCCACTTCGAAGAGTAGAGTTATTCTAGATGCCCTACAGGGGGCATGCCTTAGACAACTAGTATTGGTGCCCACTCGAGAGGGAGCAATCTCAGACCTGATTCTCTCAAATGGAGATGGAGAGAGGATCACAGATGTAGAAGTGGGTAGCCATCTGGGAACTAGTGACCATCGAACAGCATGGTTCACAATAAACACAGCAATAGAGTCAAGCCATACAAGGCAAAAGTACTTGACTTTAGGAGTGCTGACTTTGCCAAAATGGAGTGCGTGCCTAAGGAACGCACTAGCAAATGGGCAGGAAGGAGGGGTGGAAGAACAAAGTCGAATAATAAAAACTGCCATCACAGAGGTAACAAGCCTTTGTGTGAAGCAAATAAACAAAACAAAACGATGTAAGAAACCACTATGGTTCTCAAAGGAAGTGGCAGTGAAGGTTCAAGAGAAAAAGAAAGCATTCAGGAAGTACAAGGAATCGCAGAAGGAGCAGGACAGAGAACTGTATCTGTTAAAGCAAAAGGAGGCTGGGAAGGCAGTCAGAACAGCAAAGGCCCAAACCAAGGAAAAGATAGTCCACTCAGTTAAGAAGGGGGATAAAACCAGTCAGTCTGACTTTTGATTTGTCTGAAGCTGAGAACGTTGCTACACTGCAAAGAACAAACTAGAACTTCATTTAGAAGCTGGAAACTTGGTAAGGCATAATATTGTAAAACAGAGGAGCTACGCTTTCTACAAAAAGTTTCATTTTTTTTCCCTTATTGGCATTAAGTAGAGAATTGCAGGATTCCATTAAAAGTGTAGTAATTTTATAACCAGAGGGAGTGAGATACAACTGAATTTGCTTGATTGTTGGGGTTGAGACCTAGGATTTGGAAGGATATTTTTGCAACATTTTAAAAGTGTCCTGCTGGCTGAGTAGTTAAGTTTTTTATCCCTGGTTTCACTGAAAGATTTTGTGTATTGGAATCAGACATAGCAGCCTGCCTACATTGAAAGGCCTGCTTACATCACAGGTGTCACTAGTCAATCAATTGGCTTAATTCTTAAGATTTTCAGTGCAGGAAGAGTGTAAAGCACAGCTGACTTATTTGGGGGCTGCCCGCTTTCAGAGCACAAACCACCAGGCTGTTTTGGGGCTGGGGAGGGTTACCTGTGTCTGACTTGGATGTCTGGATTTTTCTCTGTTTGAGTAACAGGGTATTTTCTCTGTCAAATTGTTGTGTAGGGCATCTTGCTGACAGGAAGGCACTCATCGCAGCGCTGGGTCAGAGCATTTAGCTGATTGTTTTGCGAGGGCACAGTTTAGGAACAAATGTTTTTGCTCAGTATTTACAAAGGAAGAGGGGGAGGTACCTAAAACAAACAGTAAAAACACTCTGGATACAGAAGTTGACACCAGCCCATTTATAGAAGAAAGGGTTCTGAAAGAACTCTTAAAACTGAAGGTGGACAAAGCAATGGGGCCTGATGGGATTCATCCCAGAATTCTAAAAGAACTAAGGGTAGAACTAGTGACACCACTGACTACGCTCTTTACCAAATCATGAATCATGGAGGATGGGGTGGTACCCGAGGACTGGAGGAGGGCAGATGTGATTCTCTTCACAAAAGTGGGAGCAAGGCAGAAGCAGGAAACTACAGACCTGTTAGTTTAACCTCAGTGGTAGGGAAATGATGGAATCACTTCTGAAGGAAAGAATTGTTGAGTATCTAGAGGCCAGAGGGCACAGGACCCAAGGCAGCATGGATTCACAGCGGAAGGTCATGCCAGGCAGATCTGATAGATTTCTTTGACTGGGTGACCAAAGTAGTTGATCAGGGAGGGGCTGTGGACATGGCCTACCTAGACTTTAGCAAGGCATTTGACACAGTCCCACACAAAAGATTAATATACAAGTTAGCCAGCCTGGGAGTGGGTCCCAAGATGACAGCCTGGGTAAAGAATTGGCTGGAGAATAGGACACAGAGAGTAATAGTAAATGGAGTCCACTCTGAAAAAAGGGGGTTAGTAGTGGGGTACAGCAGGGTTCAGTATTAGGACCAGTCCTCTTCAATGTCTTTATAAGCGACATTGCAGAGGGACTGGAAGGAAAAGTATGTCTCTTTGCAGATGACACAAAGATCTGCAACAGAGTTGATGCACAAGGTGGAGTGGAAAGGATGAGAAGGGACTTGGCAAGGTTAGAGGAATGGTCAAATGTATGGCAGCTTAGATTCAATGCTAAGAACTGCAAGGTAATGCACCTGGGAAACAAAAACCCAGGGGAAGAGTACACAGTGGGGTTGAGATACTAACAACACAAAAATGGAAAGGGACCTGGGGGTAGTCATATCAGATGACCTAAAGGTGGGCAAGCAATGTGAGAGGGCAGCAAGGAGGGCTGGGGGGATACTGGGATGCATAGGGAGAGGCATCACCAGTAGAAAACAGGAAGTTATTATCCCTCTGTACAGACAGCTGGTGAGACCCCATCTGGAGTACTGTGTGCAGTTCTGGAGACCCAATCTCCGCAAAGACATAGACAGGATGGAAGCTGTCCAGAGGAGGGCAACTAAAATGGTGCAGGGTCTGCACTGAAGACATATGAAGAGAGCGAAAGGGCTTAATATGTATAGCCTCGAGGAAAGGAGGGAGAGGGGACATGATAGAAACGTTCAAGTACCTCAAGGGAATCAAAAAGTCCAAGAGGGTAGCATCTTTCAAAAGAGGTGTGCAAGAACAAGAGGACCAATTTGAAGATGGGGGGGCTCAGAGGTAATTTAAGGAAGTATTTTTCACAGAGAGGGTTGTGGATGCATGGAGCGGCCTTCCAGAGGAGGTTGTGGAGTCAAAATCAGTGGTGGAATTCAAGCATGCATGGGATAGTCATAAGGCAATTCTAGGGGGTGGGGGTAGGAAGAAGTAGGCTGCTGGTTAACTAGGATCTGCAGCTTATCCAGTAGGTAGGGAAATGGGCAGACTGGGTGGGCCAAGCGGTCCTTATCTGCCATCAAATTCTATGTTTCTATAGCCCCAATTCCCCACACCACTCCCTAAACCACTGATTTATCTCCCTAATCATCTTCTTGTTTTACCCACTAGCCCTTGGCACCGGCAGGATTTCCAAATAGGAGATCTTACAGCCTGTGTAAAGGCATACCCTGGCCAACTCCCGGATCCTTGCTTGAATTTTCTAATTCACTATTACCATTTATGTTGTTTGTCCCCAAGTGCACTAGAATGTCTGGGGTCCCCCCAAATTCCCTTGTCAGTGAATGAAACTCATGCTCGGCGTTGTGCACCATCAGGCCTCGGCGGCATTTGGTTCTGATCAAACAGGTTTTACCCTCCCCCTGCCCCTCCCACTGGATGCCTCTGATCAAAGAGTCCCCCAATAGCAGTACTCTAGCCTCCCCCTTGCCTCCCTGTTCACCCCTCAGGTTTCCCCTCCTTCCATGCCCCTCCTCATCCCTTCATCTGGGTTCTCCTCCCAACCGGCTCCTTGCATCTCCCACAATCTGGATGTCCATGGTAGCCCTTTCACTATTTTTCCAGATCACCTCCTCTACCTGTGTCCTGGCCTTCTTTATCCCCCACACCTGAGTATCTTTCTCTGTATTTCTTTCCCCACTCCTTACTAATCCATCTGTCCTGTTTGCCTACTTGGTTTCTGCTAGCTATCATCCCATTTACATCCTCGCCTTCCTGCCTCTCATGCTCCCTGTTCCATTCCATCAGCCTCCTCCTTGTTTGCCCTGATCCTACTTTTTCTTCCCCACCCTCTTCCCACATCCTGTCTGGGTCCCAATCTATTACTCCCTTGCTTCTTGCCCCTTCACCCTTTCTATCCATCCATGCCCCAGAATAATCCTCCTCCTCCCCCAACACCCCTCTTCTACCAATGGGCATAGAGGGTTAGAAACAATTTGTGAGCCTTAGCCCATCCCCCAGTGCCCCTCTTGTCCCAACCATCCCTCTCAGTTTCCTTTGGACAACCCCTGTCTCTTGCCTACTGCTGTGGAAATTTCCACCTTTTGGACCCCACCTGCCAGGGTCCTCTAGAGCCCCCTGTGTACTCCCTTCCCTCCTCCCCTAGTGTGAGCACCCCTCTTCAGTCCTCCTCCAGCTTGGGAGGCCCCAGCACCTAGTGCATCCATATAGATGACCGCTTGCCTCCTACCTCTCCAATCCAACCCCCCAGTACCCCCAGCTGCCTTCAGATCCCCTCTACCACCTCCTTAAGCTGTGCCAGCTGGTAGCACACTGAGCATCCCCCAAACTTCCAACTGAGTCCAGTACGATGGCCGCACCACACCCTGTGCACACAACCACCTGCCCAAAGATACCTGCTCTAGTGATGTGCAGTCCCTTCCCCATCACTTCTCCACTACTTTTTTTATCCACTCACTCTGACCAGTAGCTCCTCTCACAGGGTTTTATCCCAGCGTAACTCACACCCTGCAGTGCATTATTGCTATTAAACAATGGGTTGTTGTTATACAAAATAAAAAAGAATTCAAATGTTCCAGTAGATTTTTAGTGTGGAACTATAACTGTTTCTTAAGAGAACATACAAGCAATGCGAATGGAAAAATACATATGATAAGCAGGCATCAGTACAGTGAGGATGTGTGCAGACAACCTCACTGTTGCATATACTGTACGATATATTGTATAGTACTATATCTCTTGCAGGTCATACCTGAAAACAGGCAAATGTCTGCCTAGCGTACCCCATCCAGTCAACAAAAGCTAAATAAACAAGCATTTGTTAATGCCGAACGTTCACTTGCAGGTATTTGCAGTGGTGTTTGGCATGTATGGTGCTTTACCCTAATGTGCTATGCGATTGCTGGTATTTGCACAATAAATTTTCAGCATGACCTTTTTGTTACCCCCATTGTGCGCTACATAGGTGGAAACACGTTTTGGGCAGGATGTGAAAAATGACAGCTGTACTGCTCACAAGGAGGTGTGGTAAAATGGCAAAATGTTGAAAACTTGGAGGAAAATATTGAAAATTCGTAAACTTACGAAGGCAAGGACTGTACAACGACGTCAGAAACAGTTATTTTTTAGGAATTTGTTCACCAAATTTTCAACATAGCCATTTTAAGATCTCTGCTCATGAACAGTGACACTGTGATTTTCTTAATGTGTCCCATACACTGAGTTCGCACAGCGACTGTGCCATTGTGCGCTCATTGGGCGGAAACACGTTTTGGGCAAGATGTGAAAAATGACAGCTGCACTGCTCATAAGGAGGTGTGGTAAAATGGCAATGTTGAAAATGTGGAGTGAAAATATTGAAAATTCGCAAACTTACGAGCGTGCATAGGAACTGCACAATAAGCACTCGTAAAACAGTCATTTTTAAGAATTTTGTCACCAAATTTTCAACACAGCCATTTTAAGACCTCTGCTCATGAACAGTTTCACTGCGATTTTCTTAATGTGTCCCATACATTGAGTTCGCACACGGACTGCACCATTGTGCGCTACATAGGCGGAAACATGTTTTGGGCAGGATGTGAGAAATGACAGCTGTACTGCTCATGAGGAGGTGTGGTAAAATGGCAATGCTGAAAATCTGGAGGAAAATATTTAAAATTCGAAAACTTATGAGCGTGCGTAGGAACTGCGCAACGCAGACTCGTAAAACAGTAATTTTAGGAATTTTTTCACCAAATTTTCAACACAGCCATTTTAAGACCTCTGCTCATGATCAGTGTCACTGTGATTTTCTTAATGTGTCCCATACATTGAGTTCACACACCGACTGCGCCATTGTGTGCCACATGGGCGGAAACACGTCTTGGGCAGGATGTGAAAAATGACAGCTGTACTGCTCATGAGGAGGTGTGGTAAAATAGCAATGTTGAAAATCTGGAGTGCAAATATTGAAAATTCATAAGCGTCACGGTGTGCGTGGGAACTGCATAGCAGCACACAATCAAAACAGTCATTTTTGAATTTTTGGACTTTCAACATGGATTTGGACCCCTTCTCATGAATGATGTCACTGTCATGGCATTATTCGGCCTGAAGGGTGATTTCGCGCAGTGACTGCAAAATCACCTTCGCCCGAATCAACGCCATGACAGTGACATCATTCATGAGAAGGGGTCCCAAAAACCCCATGTTGAAAATTTGGTGCAAAAATTCCAAAAAATGCCTGAGATATGCAATAAAGTTGAAACCCCTATCTAGCCCATTATACAGCTTACCGCCATTTCCTCAGTTCGTGGTCGGCTTTGAAGAGTGCAGACGTGTTCCCGGTCCACCGAAGATCATCGTGCTGAGCTCCGGAGGTAAGTATGGGGTGAGGGGGGTGGGGAGGCTGGGTGCGCAGTGGGTGGGTGCGGGTTGTGGAGGGGGACTGGGAGACTATGTGGGACCGCTTTTTCTTTCAGGTTTAAAAAAAACAAAGGACTATGGGACGTTTGCCACACTGGGTGGGCTCCCAGTATGGCAGAAGATGGCTGGGGGGTCGAGGAGCCAGCGGGGATTGGGCACCCCGTCGGCAAACTACGGCGGGGCCTAAGAGCCAGCGGGGATTGGGCACCCGTCGGCAAAAAGTGGACGCTTGCCATGCTGGGGTGGGCTCCCAGCGTGGCAGAATGATGGCTAGGGGCGTGGGCCGGCGGGGATTGGGCACCCCGTCGGCACATATTGCCACGCTGGGGTGGGCTCCCAGCGTGGCACCAAAGCTTGGGGGAAGTGACGCGAGGGGGTGATGGATGGTGCTGGATGACAGCGGTGCTTTTCTTGAAGCAGAAGAACACCGCTGTCATACGAGCTCCCGCACCATTGGTGCAGGACCACCATGCCTGCTCAACGGAGCACTGGATTGGAGGGTAGAGCACACCTCCAAGTGTGCTACTCTCCCAAAACGCTTCTTGCGCAAGCTTAACGTAAATAACCTCACTGTTTCCAAATGTAGACAGCAACTCAGATTACAGGATTTTAATTGTCATTGTGTAATGAATTTTTGGTCACTGGCATTTCAGTCGCATTCAGTATATGCAATACATAGAAACAATACTCTGAAACCGGATCACACAGGAGCATAAGGGGCCCTGATGCCTATGGAAAAAATCTGCCCACCATATTGTCTGACCAAAGAAATGCAGTCCTTTCCAAGAATGTAAATGAAATGACTGCCTTAATTCTAAATATTCATAAGCTGTCTGACTGAAGCCCGATGTATAAAAATGTGTACTTAAACACTAAATAAAAAAGAATATTAATACACAAAAAATATGAAAAGTAAAATTAAGACAAGATCAAGCTAAAAGCAAGCAATTCCAATAAGAGATTTTTTTTGTAAGGGAAGTCTTTAAAGATATTTTATCTTTTCTAAAAAAAAAAAAAAAATAAAAAAATAAAATCATTCTCATAAAAAAAGTCATAATGCCATTTATCCCACTCCTACTTTGTTCTTTAACTCATTACCTCCTGAGCAGCCATTTTGTGGCAGATAAACAATGAATAGTTCAGACTTCATATGGAGCTACTGAAGGTAATGAGCAAGATCAGCTTCCTTACCTCCAGCTTCATGATTTCCTGTTTTCTTGTCTCAGCACCACCTGCTTACAATTTAGAACCACACTGTTTAGAAACCACAGCAGCTCTTCAGAGGTTGGAACCAGAAGGAATTCAGTGGTTGTGCCTAAAGATCAGGTTTTCTCTACAGCTCCTTGTGCTCTTGTTTCTACTAGTTGCTCTCAAAACTCAGCTGGACTTCCTGTCCCTCCAAATACTCCTGACTCACAGGAACTAAGGTTCACTTCCTGTCTGCCTTGGATATGTGTCCCTACACTATTCAAATCAGCTCATTAATATTCAGATCATGCAGCAGCAAGGGAGGGGTGTCAAAGCACTGCATTCCCTTAAAGTGACAGGAGGCAGTCCAGATTTGACATCTCATGACTGAGGCATAGCCAGAGAACCTTTCAGTCAGGAGCATATCTCTCAACCTCTTACTTCATAAATCAGGGACAAGGCTTAAAAAAAATCAGGGACAAAGGCCAAAATAAGGGACATAGTTTAAAAATTGGTAGTGAATGATTTGATACCTTTTAATGGACCAACATAGATGTAACAACAAGAACAAAGTGCTCTAGCTTTCGGACCAACCAGTCCTTCTTCAGAAGCTCATGGCAGTTGTTTAGAAAATACAATACTTATAACAGCTAGATAATGCAGAGAAAAACAGAAAAAAATCCCCATTGGTTTAAAATACTCATTTAAAAAAAAAAAAACAGATGATGATGTCAGAGAAGTTTAACAGTACAATACTGCCTTCAGCCAGAAAGACCCTTAGGTCAGATGCGCTTGATGGAACACACATACAAAGAATCTTACTGCATATAAATTTAATTGACATAAGATAACACTGCTGAAACAGATAACTCCTAAATCAAGCTATGAGTGTCACAGTTAGTATAAGGATGTGATTACTGAAAGGCAACCCCCACCCAGATTAAAGACAAACTAAGATTGTTATAGGGCTCATGAAATTTCAATGTTAGCATTATAGACAAGAATTTACAAGTAAAGTTGTCTTAAAAACATCAGTGCACACTGTGTGATGTGTAAAACCTAGCTGGACCTGTCACCCAGCTGTATTCTCAAGCTAGATATAAGGCCCAAGAAATTTCAAAACCCTCAGGACTATATAAATGATAATTTAAATATAAATAGATAATATTAGTGTCAAACAAAAACTCTAGTCGAGGAATCTCAAGGAATTAAGACCATGTAGCCTGATATGTACTGATGTCAATATATACTGAGAATGTAACAACTTGATGTACCACAAGTGTCTAAGGAATCTGAAAAAGAGATAAAAATGTAATTTCTCTCCTCCTCTTCATACAAACAATACAACCTAACCCACCCCACATCACAATAATGTGGGTGGGGGATATAACTAAAAGGAGATGTTGTCTCTCTCTCTCCCCCTTTCTCTCTCTCTCTCTCTCTCTCTCTCCTCTCCCACAGACACACATACACACACACACACACACACACACTCTCTCTGTCTCCTAGTGAAACTATATTAACTTCAGTTACTGCAATTGTTCCCCAAAGGAATTCAACTTGTCATGAAATCCTGAGTAAAAGGGCTTATGTCTCATAATATCTACAGAGTAAAAATGTAACACTATATAACTGTACTACTATATGCAAAGTAACATTTCCAAGGATACTAGATAGAACTACCATGAAATAAACCTGCCACCCTCCCCAGGATAAGGTAACTAGAAGTAAATATAAAGTATATGTGTAAGACCAGAGGTCTAACATACCTACATATCCACAAATAATTATAATATTAGCCGAATATAAAAAGATCTGTGCAGGAACCCCATGCAAATGAGATCACACACCCCAATATGTACAGAGTTACAAAAATTATATATAACAGTATATGATAACACTCCTGTATGTACACTAGCAGGCTGAGTAATCTGAATATGGTGCAGGAATCAACTCCCGGCAAAGATAAAAAGTAAGGAGGAATTAATATTCATTATGTGTATGAAATAAGAATAGTAACACATTATAATTCCATATATCTAAATAGAGACTTACCTCAATGTGACAGCAAGCCCCACATCTGTTATATCACATACCTCACAGCACATACCCACACACACACATACATACACACATGCATCCACATCCCACACATGCTGAAGTCCTATAATATGTCAGTTTGAAGAAGAAAAGGTCTGTGGATGTTAGTTTCTGTAGTGTCCCATAAAGCCAAGATCAACGTTCATCCCATCTGCTACCATATTGAGATGTAAAATAAGTTTAATCTCAAAAGCTCGTCTCTGCTGTGTGTTTTTGAGATTGCCTTTTAAGACCATTACTGACATATCTGAGACTGAGTGGTCAGGCTGGGAGAAGTGGTGCCCCACTTGCACCATATTCAGATTACCCAGCCTGCTAGTGTACATACAGGAGTGTTATCATATACTGTTATATATAATTTTTGTAACTCTGTACATATTGGGGTGTGTGATCTCATTTGCATGGGGGTCCTGCACAGATCTTTTTACATTCAGCTAATATTGTAGTTATTTGTGGATATGTGGGTATGTTAGACCTCTGGTCTTACACATATACTTTATATTTACTTCTAGTTACCTTATCCTGGGGAGGGTGGCAGGTTTATTTCATGGTAGTTCTATCTAGTATCCTTGGAAATGTTACTTTGCAGATAGTAGTACGTTATAGTGTTACATTTTTACTCTGTAGATAGTAGGAGACATAAGCCCTTTTACTCAGGATTTCATGACAAGTTGAATTCCTTTCGGGAACAACTGCAGTGACTGAAGTTAATATAGGTTCACTAGGAGAGAGAGAGAGGTGTGTGTGTGTGTGTGTGTGTGTGTGTGTGTCTGTGGGAGAGAGAGAGAGGGGGGGAGAGAGAGAGAGACAACATCTCCTTTAAGCTATGTATCTCCCCACCCACATTATTGTGATGTGGGGTGGGTTAGGTTGTATTGTTTGTATGAAGAGGAGGAGGAGAGAAATTACATTTTATCTCTTTTTCGATTCCTTAGACACTTGTGGTACATCAAGTTGTTACATTCTCAGTATATATTGACATCAGTACATATCAGGCTACATGGTCTTAATTCCTTGAGATTCCTCGACTAGAGTTTTTTGTTTGACACTAATATTATCTATTTATATTTAAATTATCATTTATATAGTCCTGAGGTTTTGAAATTTCTTGGGCCTTATATCTAGCTTGAGAATACAGCTGGGTGACAGGTCCAGCTAGGTTTTACACATCACACAGTGTGCACTGATGTTTTTAAGACAACTTTACTGGTAAATTCTTGTCTATAATGCTAACATTGAAATTTCATGAGCCCTATAACAATCTTAGTTTGTCTTTAATCTGGGTGGGGGTGCCTTTCAGTAATCACATCCTTATACTAACTGTGACACTCATAGCTTGATTTAGGAGTTATCTGTTTCAGCAGTGTTATCTTATGTCAATTAAATTTATATGCAGTAAGATTCTTTGTATGTGTGTTCCATCAGCGATCTGACCTAAGGGTCTTTCTGGCTGAAGGCAGTATTGTACTGTTAAACTTCTCTGACATCATCATCTGTTTTTTTTTTTTTAAATGAGTATTTTAAACCAATGGGGATTTTTTTCTGTTTTTCTCTGCATTATCTAGCTGTTATAAGTATTGTATTTTCTAAACAACTGCCATGAGCTTCTGAAGAAGGACTGGTTGGTCCGAAAGCTAGAGCACTTTGTTCTTGTTGTTACATCTATGTTGGTCCATTAAAAGGTATCAAATCATTTACTTCTGGATCTATTCTTGCAAGGACTAATACTGCAACTATTAAATCTAGATTTCAAAATTGGTAGTGTTCACTCAGAAATCTGATAGAATAAGGGGATAGGTGTAAGATTAATTTCCTGGAGAAGAATAAGTCTGTAACTTTAATGTATTACATTATTTTGTGCTTTCAGTCCCCACTGTTCAATCACAAAAACAAAAATTTTACGAGGGACAGAGGAAAATTTTGAGGCAAAATCAGGGACATCCCTGAAAATCAGGGACAGTTGAGAGGTATGGTGAGGAGGATGGAAATGCACAGTATGAAATGGGCAAGGAAATCCTAGTGACTGAGACTTGGATCTAACCACGGCAGTAAGAGAACACCACCAGTAGCAAGTTCCTGCCAATCTGGGCAACTTACAGAATTCAAAAGCCCCCTTACTTCCTAATTTCCATCACTAACATGGTTGCAACCTTTACTCATATACAAAAAACTTCATCTAGGCCCTAAAAATGAAAGTCCATTAAATTAAATAAGTAAATAATTTAATGTTATCTTCACTCAAGTACTCCTACTTCACACATACATAAATGAACAAAAATCAAGTACTATACAGAGTTTCCATTGCTGGTGTTTCTTTAATGACCATGAAAAATGGGATTTACTCACCTGGTGAAGGTCATTATCTGAGTACCCTTTATAGTACTTCCGCAGCCAAACCAGTTTACTTTGTGCATCAAGATAGGTTAGTGATGTCCTAACTGCTCCCAACAGCCTTCACTATTTTTACAGGCACAGTTCTCACCTCTTTATTTAACTCACACTACAAAGCAGCCTGGTAGCCAACATAGTTCTACATAGTACCTAACTGCATGCAAACAGGTATTTTTATAGCAGCGTCTATACTTTGCTCCAGGTAGACTTTATATGAATATCAGTGTAACCCCCCTGCAAATGGGGGTTCCCAAAAGACTTCCAGGAGCTTGCTTGAATGCTCCAAGCCTGAATGGTGTTTGGCGTTTAAGCCATTTATCAGTGAGTGTTTTTAGAGCCTCTGGTACTGTCTCTTTAAGAGCTGTCTGCTTGCAGACATAATTAGTTTGTATGGGGGACTGTGTGCTTCTCTGTTTGAGTACCACTTGAGCTGCTGCCAATTCACCCATTTTGCAGTCACTAGAGTGCAAAGGAACCTATCTGAAAGATGTAACTGTTTGCCAGAAATCATTTACAGTAATAATGAAATTACAGTTTGTCTAACCTGCTTTCTTTGCAGTCAGAACTGTGTCTGCCTAGTTCCCCATTCTGGTTTTGAACTGCTGAACTGGACCAATCAGTGTGGGGTAAGCTAGCTCTAAAATGGTGCCTTGGACGAATCAGAACTTGGACTCATAATCTGAGCCAGCCACAAGAGGATTGTATGGGCAGTGACTCTGGGAGATGTAGTTTAGACTTCGGCGCCTTTTTGGACCAACAGCAGCAGTCTATTGTGAGTGACAGCCAATCCAGTCAAGAACTGGGAGGAACTCAAAGGAAGTGCCCGGTTTTGTCTGTTGGAGTTTCAGTTTAGCTCTGGCAGTGAAGGGGAAAAGAACCCTGTGCTCCTTCAGTGCACAGTTTTAGTCAAAAAACATGTGCAAGGCCCAGAGTTCCGGTCTGCAGCTTGTGTAACTGCTTGTTAGGACTGAATCCATCCTGTGAAGAGAATCAAAGGATATCTGAAGAGTAGAAACCAGGCTCACCCTGTAGAAGACTGGAGAAATTGCTGAGTTGCACTCGTTCTGTCAGGAACTGAATCTGCTGTGTGTTCTCCTGGGTATTGTGCAGTAATTGTGATCGGGATAGAGAAGCAGCCTGTCTGTTTGCCATATAAATGTGTGAGGAGTCTCTTGGAGCTCAAGAGTAGCCCTGCTGACATTGAAGGACCCTATCTTGTTTGGAGGTCGTGAGTACTAATTCAGGGTCGCTCCCTGTTGAATTGCCACATTAAATCCAAATGGAATCACTGTACTGCTGACTGTTTAAACTAATTTTCTTTTCTCTGTGGGAAAAGGGCCCCTACCAGCTGCCACGGTTTGGACTAGCCACTAGGGCTTGGGTACTCAGGGACAGTAACTGGTAGGGATAGGCCTGTGCACAGAGCCATAGGTAGATGAGGAGAGTGATAAGCTAATTAACCTGATTTCCCCCTGTCCTTGTTATATCCCCCTAAATAAATCAGAGCTGCTTGTTTCAGCAAAGTTATACTGCCTGAGGAATTTGTCTATGTTAAAGTACTGTACTGTGATTGTTGCACTGTATCTTATTTCACAGGAGGTCCCAGTGCGGAACCAGTCCTGGGGGTAAGTGTATACTGTGGAGGTAATTCTGATATATTGTGTGGGCCACTAGTGGGAAGAAAGGGGGGTTGCAGTGTCCCAGAGGGCTGTGACCAAGTTAGTTTAACTATTGCAAACCCTGACCTCTGGGTGGAGGCACCGCCATTGATCCAGGCCCCTCAACCTGTTAGTGGCAAATCAGGCAGGGTAGTAGCCCCTGGGATAGAGCCATCTAGGGTTACATCAGTAAATTTTAGACTGAAACAGCAGGGCTAGCATGTTGCCAGAAAATACTCTGAAATCTGAACAGAGCAGTGCAGGAAAGGTACTCCTTCCTGTAGCATGTCCTGAACCCACAGCATCTGTTCCCCATTTAGGCAGCAGCAGGGCTTGAGTCCCTCCTTAGCGACCCCGACCAACCAGAATTCAACAGTCAAATGCTCGTGATTTGATGAGGTCCCTCAACTCAGCTGCCTCCAAGAAACATTACCCAGCACAAGGTGCCTCACATGAAAGAAGGAGTAGCACAGCATGGGACGAGGACCTCCTGTAGTCCCTTACCCAAACACAAGGAGCTTGACGACACAAGATACGGGAACCAGGCAGCGTACCTTAATCCTGAGGTGCTCTCTCTCTCTCTGTCTCTGCAACTCCCTGCACTTGCCCAACCGATTGTGAGGCAAAGCAGCCCAAGCCTTCCCTCTAATTCCTTTTTATGTTTGCTTGCATGCAGGTGCAAGAAACACTATGTGGCAGCTTAGGAGAAAAGCAGGTTGTAGAGGTGTGGCACTGTGGCACTACATTTGGGGGTTTGGCACTGGAGGACCAATGCAGGCACACTGTGCTGATGACATTGGTTTCTAAAAGTGCACCAACTTAAAATGTTTTTGCGCGCTACAATCAGGGGCTGCCCTCGTCATTTCAGCATCAGCCATTCATCATTGTGGGGTTAGATGGCTGGCGGTCCCTGATTGTTGTTGCAGCCACCTGTGTACTATTTAATTGTCATGTGATGTGCTTTCAGCCAGTGGAGTAAGCACCATTCTGTTCTGTGGCTGTGCCATACTGATCTGCAGCTGAGAGAGAAGACAGCGGAGACAGACACATTTCATTTTCCCTGTCCACACCCCCACACACAGTGTCCATTTCCAGTTCTATGGTCACCAACGCGGAACATCACTGTGTTCTCCTGTATTAGTGAGGTGTGTGGGAAGCTCCCTCCCAAATTCAGCCCCCAAGCAGCAGTTCCTCTGCACTGGGAGGGTGCACACTTCAGTCAATGTGCAGCCACTGTTTTCAACGATCAGCACTCAAGAGAGTGCGAGACACACAGATTTCCTTTTGCCATTCATTTTGTGGCTCTGCCATACTAATCCACTGCCCACAGAGAACAGGGCAGAAGACAGACAGATTTCCTTTTCCCCTTCTGCCTCCCCTTCCACCCACTTCCAGTCCTGCAGTCACCAACAGGGGAACATCAGTGTGCTCTCCGCATAATTCATATCAGAAGAAGCACCATCTCTAATGATCTCTGTTACACACACATATTACACTTCAGTGATTACCGAATAAAAAAAAGATATTCAAAAATAAGTGTATAAATATTACATAAGGGGGTGTCATACACTTATTTCTGATGATCTTTTTTTAAATTCCGTAATCAGTGAACTGGTATGTGTGTGTGTGAGACAGATCATTAGAGACAGTGCTTCTTCTGATATGAATTATGAGCCTATTATCATGATGATGTAGAAAGGCAACACCACTGCCTGCATCTGAAAGTGAGCCACTTTGATTTAGTGTGCCCCTCTCCGGGATTCCCATTCTGTTACCAGCCAGCAACATGCATCAGAATACCAAGCAGTGTTAACCCCCAGGCCCCAGTTATTAGATTTAGGACCCGACAGTAATGGCAGTGACCCCACCTGCACCTTTTGAGGGAACCCGCCCAGACCCCTAGGAGTTGGAGACAACCTGAGAGCCCTGGTGTTGCAGAGGGCTGGCATACTGGATTCTTCTTGTAAGGCACAGCACAGGAGGACCAGGAGCATGCAAGGGTGTTTAATTTTTTTTATTTCAGCAGCTGCTACAATCAACCAATGAAGTGTTTTGGTGTGGGTGGTCAGGTACCCTGCTACAGTCCGTAGGTCCACTGGACTCAGCCGATGAAGTGTTGAGGATGGTGTGGATGGTGCGTCTGACTCAAAGCAGATGGCTGCAGCCTGCAGGGCAGATTGATATGGGAACAAGTCAATTAACCCTCCTCTAGAGTCGCAGATTGGCTACAGAAACACCGGAGATATTTACTTGTTAAATATTATATTACTGTCTGGTTCTTTCTGGCAATTCCAGGTATGTTCCAGTGGTGGAGGGGTGGTGGAGTTCTGGTGATGGCATGGAGGTCTGCATGTGACAAGTGCCAACCTGACATCCTGTCCCAGCCACCAGCAGGAAAGCGGGCAATTTTTAAAAATGTATCGGGTTTATTAAGACTAGTGTGTTTGCTCACTGCATTTGCTCTCCTGTTCTTGGGATCAGCAACCACCAACATTTGTGAAAATTCCCCGTTTAATAGAGTGCAGCCACATGGAGTAGAACTGCTTCGAAATAGTACTTGTGATTACACTTCAGTGTTATTGCTGCCAGCCCAGAAATACACAACAGTACGCCAATCAGTAGTGTTCACCCTGCACATTCAGCTCAATTCCCATTTCTGCAGAAGTGCATCTAGGAAATGAGCAGCAGTGCAAGCTGGGAACAACCTTTCAGTCATTATAGGAGGTGCGGCTGTTCACGCAATCAAAGAAAACTTCTAATCTGCAAGGCGATCCAAGGAAAGGAGGGATTGCGGTGACAGTGCCACACAGCACAGAAACATTGAAATGACAGCATTCATCAGTCTGACCACCATGCACTAGCGGAACTGGCTATGTGAACAGGCTGTGTGTTTAGGCAAGTGTCAACCCTCCTCCTCTCTGCTATGTAGTGTCGGGACCCTTCTTGGTATAAGAAGGTGTGCTGTCCTAGTCTAAGAAGTTTACTTCTTGTTAATAGAATTATTTATGTTAACTTAGAATTCAAAGGAGAGTACATTAGGTTTTCTGGTGAACACTTCTTCATTTTTGTGTTGGCGCGCTTGTGCAGCCAACATAGTGGGACAGTGCAGCTTTAGAGGCACGGTCGCTGTTCGGCGAATACAGAGCACACACCAGTAGATGCATCCCGCATTCCCCAATCAGCCTGCATGCCAGCGCCACACCATGCGTACATAATGGAGTGAGCACATCTATGAAAAGGTCCGCTGCAATCTGAGCAAAGCTCGTCAAACACAGCGGTCCTTTTCTTGCCGTGCTCACCGCCATTATGTGCATGGTCAGTAAGCGGGCAGCTGCCTAACGCCTGCCTACTGGGGTGCCTAACTCTGTTGGTTAACCCTCACAGTCTTTGTTTGCCGATGGGGGAGCCCACCTCCGTCAGCATAAACCCCCAATTGTTGAATGCCAGGTGCCCAATCCTCGGCTCACGCCCTCCACTATTTTGTGTGCCAATGGGGAGCCCACTCCTGTTGGCATAAACCCCCAATTGTTGGAATGCCGAGGGGTGCCCAGTCTCTGCTTGCTTTCCGTGCCGACAGGGTGCCCAACCGTCGGCATCACTCTCCTCCCCTGTGTTGTGTGCCGCAGAGGTGCTCAATCCCCACCAGCTACTGACACCCCCAAAATAGTTAGGTGGCACGCTGGGAGCCCACCCAGCATGCCAAATGCCCTGCAAATGAAAACTGTTCCGAATGTTTTTTCTCTTTTTTTTAAACCTGTAAAACGAAACAGTCCCTCATAGTCTCGATGCCCCCCACCGCACTCACCCACTGTGCACCCTGCCTCCCTCACCCTCCCTTACCTCATACTTACCTCCGGAGTCCAACGCGATGATCTTCTGTGGACCGAACATGTTCAGACTCTTCAAAGCCTACCGCGAACTGAGGAAATGCCGGTAAGCTGTATAATGGAATGATTAGGGTTTTCAACTGTAATGCATATCTCGGCATTTTTCAAAATTTTGGCCCCAAATTAACATGGGTTTTGGGACCCTCTCATGATTTCCCTGCACCGTCATGGCATTATTCAGTCCCAAAGGTGATTCGCAGTCACCGCGCCGGAATCACCTTCTTGACCCGAGTAAGGAAATGACAGTGCCACTGTTCATGAGAGGGCTCAAAAAGCCTATGTTGCAAGTTTCGGGAAAATCCAAAAATTACTGTTTTACAAGTGTAGTAGTAACTGTGCAATGCACGCCATACATTAGCATATTCACACTATTTTCATGCCAGATTTCAACATTGGCATTTTACCACACCTTCTTGTGAACCGACAGCTGTCATTTTTCACATCCTGCCTGAGATGTGTTTTCACACTTCAAGAGATAGCATGGTCGCAGCAAATCAGTGTTAGGGACACATTACAAAAATGATAGTGATACTGTTCTTGAGCAGAGGTCCTAAAATGCCAGTGTTGAAAATTTGGTGACAATACTCCATAAAATGACTGTTTCTGGTGCATAGCAACTGCAATGCACTCTAAATAACTTAAACGCATTCACAATATTTTCAAGCCAGATTCTCAAATTTGGCATTTTACTACACCTTCTTGAACTGTATAACTGTCATTTTTCACATCCTTGCTGAAATGTGTTTCGCACCTTCGGCGCACAATAGCATGTTCGCTGTGCGAAATCAGTGTTCGGGACACATTACGAAAATGACAGTGACACTGTTCATGAGCAGAGATCCTAAAATGCCTGTGTTGAAAATTTGGTGACAATCCTCCATAAAATGACTGTGTTAGGCGTGTGCGTTCTGCAGTTTGCACGCACGCACGTACGTTCAGCATTTTTTCATACCGCCTTATGAACACTCCAGCTGCCTGAAATGTGTTTTCGCACATCCGGCACAGAATTTCACGGCCGCTGTGTGAAATCAGTTTTTGGGACAGTTTGAGGAAATGATGGTTACACTATTCATGAGCAGAGGTCCTAAAATGCCTATGTTGAACATTTGGTGCCAAAACTCCATACAATGACTGTGTTGTAAGCGCAGTACATGAAGTTTCTCACACACCCTGTAACTTCGTCAATCTGCAATATTTTCATGCCACATTTTCACCACTGGCATTTGTGCATCTCTCCTGTCAACAGTCCAGCTGCCATTTTCACAGCCTGCCCAAAACGCAGCTCGCAGCTGTGGCGCATAAATGGCGGCCTACAGTAAAATCACCTTTTGAGACACATTCACAAAATCACAGCACTATGCGTCATTGGCTACGCCACTCCCACTGACAATGCCAGCGGGACAACATTCGGCATTGACAAATGCTTGTTGATTTTTGTGATAATGTATCATAGAGTTAACCAAATCTCTCAGCCGGCACAGGTCGCCAAATGCTCCATCACACATTGCTTTTCCTGCTATGTGAGTTGCACTCAAGTGTGAATGACTTTTGGCTGCAAAACAGCTAAGTCTCTACAAAAGCACACAGATTGCCATCCAGTTTTCATACACAAAACCATAGCCTCTTTCTTGAAATCTACTGCCCCCCCCCACACACAATTTCCACCAGTCCAGGCATAGGATTTTCTGTCTCTGTCCTGCAAGTACATGAGTCCTGATGGATAATACCATCATGTGTGCTTTTTTCCAGAATGAGTTTAAAAAATATATTTTCTCTCAAACGAACACTCCCTCGGCTGTAGCTATTCTCTGTGTTGTAATACTGGTTATGGGATGTGTTCAGAAGATGAAGCCATTACATTTGTAAGATAATTTCATTATAAAGATGTTGTTATAATTAAAGTTTTTTTAAACAAGTTGTCTGACTATTAAACAAGTTGTCTGTCTATGGAATGTCCACCTAGGGACACGAGAAAGGGTCCTGAAGGAACTGGAAGTAATAAGAGTTGATAAAGCAATGGGGCCAGATGGGGTGCACCCCAGGGTCCTTAAAGAACTAAGAGAGGTGGTGGCTGAACCTCTGGCTATCCTGTTTAGCCGATCACTGGAAACAGGGGAGGTACCCAAAGACTGGAGGACAGCAGATGTAGTCCCATTATACAAAAGTGGGAACAAAGAGGAAGCAGGGAACTACAGACCAGTCAGCCTCACCTCGGTAGTGGGGAAGATCATGGAAGCACTACTGAAGGAGAGATTGGTGGAACATCTGGTTGTCAATGGACTATAGGACCCAAGGCAGCATGGTTTCACCAGGGGGAGGTCAGGTCAGACCAACCTCGTTGAATTTTTTGACTGGGTGACTAGCGAGGTGGATCAGGAGGCAGTGACATGACCTATCTGGACTTCAGCAAGGCCTTTGACACTGTGCCACATAGAAGACTATTACACAAACTGGGGAATATGGGTGTGGGCAGGACAGTAGTGTGGTGGGTAGGTAACTGGCTGGGTGGCAGGACACAGAGGGTGGTGGTAAATGGCTGTCACTCCACAGAGGGAAGAGTGACCAGTGGGGTACCACAGGGATCAGTGCTGGGACCGGTCCTATTCAACATCTTCATCAGTGACATTGCACAGGACCTAGAAGGCAGAATTACACTGTTCGCTGATGACACAAAGCTCTGTAACACAGTAGACACACCAGAGGGTGTAGACAGAATGACAAGGGACCTGCAGGAACTTGAAGAATGGTCAGGGGTTTGGCAGTTGAAATTCAATGCAAAGAAGTGCAAGATAATGCATATGGGGCACAAAAACCCTGGCACAATACATCAGTTGGGGGGTGAGGATATAGCATGCACCAAGCAGGAAAGGGATCTTGGGGTTATCATCTCTGATGACCTCAATTTAGGGAGACAGTGTGACAAGGCAGTAGGTAAAGCAAAAAGGATGCTGGGATGTATAGGCAGGGGCATCACCAGCAGGAAAAGAGAGGTCATAATTCCGCTATACAAGACACTAGTGAGGCCCCACCTGGAGTACAGTGTACAGTTCTGGAGACCATACCTATGTAAGGACATAGACAGAGTAGAGAAGGTTCAGAGGAGGGCAACAAAGATGGTGCATGGATTGCATCACAAGTCCTATGAAGACAGGTTGAAGGAACTGAACATGTACTCCCTGGAGGAGAGGAGGGAGAGAGGGGATATGATAGAGACATACAAGTATCTCACAGGGGGTGCAGGAATACACTATTTTTAAGCAAAAAAGATGTTCCAGGACTAGAGGGCATGGGATGAAGTTGGAGGGAGGATGATTCAGAGGAAACATGAGGAAGAATTTCATCACAGAATGGGTGGTGGACAAGTGGAACACCCTGCCAGAGGAAGTGGTGGAGGCTGAAACAATCACGGGATTTAAGAATGCATGGGATAGACATAAAGGAATTCTGGAGATCAGGGGTAAGGGGCAACAGACTTCTAGGAAAACCTAAACTGAACTTACAAGCTCAAATGTGCAGACTGGGTGGACCATAGGCCCTATCTGCCGATACTGTCTATGTATCTATGTATCTATGACAAATGACTTGGCTCATCATGAGATTAGAGCAGTGCAGAAGGACTTTGTAGAATTGGGGAGGGGCCTAAGACAAGTAGCACACACAATATCCTCTCTGAGGTGCTGCCTGTCAATGGTGTGAGTGAGGCAAGGGTACTTTGCACCATGCAGTTTAATGAATGGTTGAAAAAATGGTGTGGAGCACAGGGTTTGGCTTCATTGGGGACTGGGGTTCCACCTAGAGGACACCAGCCTATACTGGCAGGATGGTCTGCATCTGTCCAGGAAGGAACAAGTCTTTTGAGCAATCGGTTTAAATGCTTCATTGGCAAGCTTTTAAACTAATCAAGGGAGAGGCACTGATAAACAGCAGGAAAATCCCAGCCTCTCCTACAAAACAGGGTACTAAATGAGAAAAGACCGAGGTAGAAAGGTCAGTGGGGATGATGCAAAAGAAGGTAAAGCCATCAAAAATGGAGAGCAATGAGTACCAATGCCCTGAGTCTGAGTAACAAGCTTCCTGAATTAGTGGCCTTGATGGAGGAGGAACATCTGGGTATCGTGGCAGTCACAGAAACATGGTACACACAAAACCATGACTGGGATGTAAACATACCTGGACACACTATCTACAGGAGGGACAGGGAGGGAAAAGAGGAGGAGGAGGAGGAGGAGTAGCTTTACATAAGGGAAGGAATCAAAGCAACAGAACAAAAGGGAAAACATGGAGGAGAAGAAGCACTGTGGGTATATTTGAGACCTGCAATGGCACCAAAATCCAGCATTAGGGTTAGTAAAACCCTTCCAGGGGAGGAAATGGACAAGGAAATGATAGAAAGAATACTTAGAATGGCAGAAAAAGGAAGATATTGCTGATGGGTGATCTAAATATGCCAGATGTTAACTGGAGTGCAGTTGCAGCAGCCACTTCAAGAGTGGGGTTATTCTAGATGCCCTACAGGGGCATGCCTAGACAACTAGTATTGGAGCCCACCGAGAGGAGCAATCTTAGACCTGGTTCTCTAAATGGAGATGAAGAGAGGATCACAGATGTGAAGTGGGTAGCCATCTGGGAACTAGCAGACCATCGAACAGTGTGGTTCACAATAAACACAGCAATAGAGTCAAGCCATACAAAGGCAAAAGTACTGGACTTTAGGAGGGCTGACTTTGCTAAAACGGGTGAGTGCCTAAGGAATGCACTCAGCAAATGGGCAGGAAGGAGGTGGAAGAACAAAGTCGAAAATAAAACTGCCATCACTGAGGTAAAAGCCTTTGTGTGAAGCAAATAAACAAAACAAAACGATGTTAGAAACCACTATGGTTCTCAAGGAAGTGGCAGTGAAGGTTCAAGAGAAAAAGAAAGCATTCAGGAAGTACAAGGAATCACAGAAGGAGCAGGATAGAGAACTGTATCAGTTAAAGCAAAGGAAGCTGGGAAGGCAGTCAGAACAGCAAAGGCCCAAACCGAGGAAAAGATAGCCAACCAGTTAAGAAGGGGGTAAAACCTTTATAGGTACATCAGGGAGCCAAGGAAGACCAAGGAGGGTTAGTGAGGCTTAATAAAGGGAGGGAGGGAGGGTGGGCAGAGGGTGACTGTGAAAAGGCAGAGATACTAAACAAATATTTTTGCTCAGTATTTACAAAGGAAGTGGGGAGGTACCTAAAACAAACAGTAGAAACACTCTGGATACAGAAGTTGATACCAGCCCATTTACAGAAGAAAGGGTTCTGAAAGAACTCTTAAAACTGAAGGTGGACAAAGCAATGGAGCCTGAAGGGATTCATCCCAGAATTCTAAAAGAACTAAGGGTAAAACTAGTGACACCACTGACTAACCTCTTTAACAAATCATGGGATGATGAGGTGGTACCCAAGGACTGGAGGAGGGCAGATGTGACTCCCCTTCACAAAAGTGGGAGCAAGGCAGAAGCAGGAAACTACAGACCTGTTAGTTTAACCTCAGTGGTAGGGAAAATGATGGAATCACTTCTGAAGGAAAGAATTGTTGATTATCTAGAGGCCAGAGGGGCACGGGACCCAAGGTAGCATGCATTCACAGTGGGAAGGTCATGCCAGACAAATCTGATAGATTTCTTTGACTGGGTGACCAAAGTAGTAGATCAGGGAGGGGCTGTGGATATGGCCTACCTAGACTTTAGCAAGGCATTTGACACAGTCCCACATACAAGATTAATATACAAGTGAGCCAGCCTGGGAGTGGGTCCCAAGATGACAGCCTGGGTAAAGAATTGGCTGAAGAACAGGACACAGAGAGTAATAGTAAATGGAGTCCACTCTGAAGAAAGGGGGTTACTAGTGGGGTACTGCAGGGTTCAGTATTAGGAACGGTCCTCTCAATGTCTTTATGTTTACATTGCAGAGGGACTGAAGGAAAAGTATGTCTCTTTGCAGATGACACAAAGATCTGCAACAGAGTTGATGCACAAGGTGGGGTGGAAAGGATGCGAAGGGACTTGGCAAGGTTAGAGGAATGGTCAAATGTATGGCAGCTTAGATTCAATGCTAAGAAGTGCATGTAATGCACCTGGGAATAAAAACCCAGGGAAGTGTACACAGTGGGGGAGATACAACAACAACAACAATGGAAAGGGACCTGGGGGTAGTCATATCAGATGACCTAAAGGTGGGCAAGCAATGTAAGAGGGCAGCAAGGAGGGTTGGGGAATACTGGGATGCATAGGGAGAGGCATCACCAGTAGAAAACAGGAAATTATTATCCTTCTGTACAGACAGTTGGTGAGACCCCATCTGGAGTACTGCGTGCAGTTCTGGAGACCCAATCTCCGCAAAGACATAGACAGGATGGAAGCTGTCCAGAGGAGGGCAACTAAAATGGTGCAGGGTCTTCACCGGAAGACATATGAAGTGAGACTTACGGAGCTTAATATGTATAGCCTCGAGGAAAGGAGGGAGAGGGGGGACAAGATAGAAACTTTCAAGTACCTCAAGGGAATCAACAAAGTCCAAGAGGGTAGCATCTTTCAAAAAAAGAGGTGTACAAGAACAAGGGGGCACAATTTGAAGATAGAAGGGAGGCGGCTCAGAGGTAATTTAAAGAAGTATTTTGTCACAGAGAGGGTTGTGGATGCATGGAACGGCCTTCCAGAGGAGGTTGTGGAGTCAAAAACAGTGGTGGAATTCAAGCATGCATGGGACAGTCATAAGGCAGGGTTCGGTAATAGGACCAGTCCTCTTCAATGTCTTTATAAGCGACATTGCAGAGGGACTGGAAGGAAAAGTATGTCTCTTTGCAGATGACACAAAGATCTGCAACAGAGTTGATGCACAGGGTGGGGTGGAAAGGATGAGAAGGGACTTGGCAAGGTTAGAGGAATGGTCAAATGTATGACAGCTTAGATTCAATGCTAAGAAGTGCAAGGTAATGCACCTGGGAAACAAAAACCCAGGGGAAGAGTACATAATGGAGGGTGAGATACCAACAACAACAAAATGGAAAGGGACCTGGGGGTAGTCATATCAGATGACTCAGATGACCTAAGCAAAGCGAATGTGAGAGGGCAGCAAGGAGGTTGGGGATACTGGGATGCTTAGGGAGAGGCATCACCAGTAGAAAACAGGAAGCATGCATGGGACAGTCATAAGGCCATTCTAGGGGGTTGGGGTAGGAAGAAGTAGGCTGCTGGTTGACTAGGATCTGCAGCTTATCCAGTAGGTAGGGAAATGGGCAGACTGGGTGGGCCAAGCGGTCCTTATCTATTGTCAAATTCTATGTTTCTATGTAAGGCAATTCTAGGGGGTGGGGGTAGGAAGAAGTAGGCTACTGGTTAACTAGGATCTGCAGCTTATCCATTAGGTAGCGAAATGGGCAGACTGGTGGGCTAAGCAGTCCTTATCTGCCGCCAAAATCTATGTTTCTATGTTTCTATTTACTCCCTCCTTCCCTCACTGCCACACAAAACACAAGAGGCAGTAGCATACGAACATAAAATAGATGCTGTCTTTGTAGCATGAGAGTGGTGTTTGATTTTCATTGCATTTAATTCATCGCTACCATCAAGAGGCACTGCAAGTCTCTCGCTTCTCTTTTTTAAGTTCATCCTTACCCAGCATTGAAAGTAATCTTTCCATTGTTAGCTAGTTGTTAAATGTGGATTGCTCTGTGCGGTTTGTTGTGAAACAGAAAAGAATATCAGTCCCATCAAATATGACTGTATAACTTTTGATTTGTTTCCTCATGTTGCTAACATCATTTTCTGAAACAGCCTTTGGTGGGAGAACTGGACCCAGGATTTTCCAAAAGAATTTATTTAGATGAGCCACTGTAGGAGGGAAAGCTTTTTTCCTATTCATAGGAGGCAAGCTGCAGTGGGTTAAGGCTCTAAACTGCAGATCTGGAGTCTTGGGTTTGAATCCCGCCCTATGTGCATACTGTGTGATCCTGAGCAAGTCACTTAACTTTCTTGTGTTCCCAGGTCACATCTGAAAACAAATTTCAGCTTACTGTGCTACTCCTAGTTAACCAATGTTCCCTTTCATTTATATTTGGAGAAAAATGCCTTTGCCTCCTCCTGAAAGTGGTCATGCTGAAATAAAATGGTTATGAAAATTCCATTGGAGAATACCAAATGTGGGCTGAGTTATTGATGTCTTCGTGGAGCTCCCAGATACTGTTACCTGTCCTGAAAATCATCTTCCTGGAATTTCAGGGTTGCTCCCATCTACTCCACCCCCAAAATAGGGGTGGTGTTTTTGAATGAAAACAGAGCGCAGTTGACAAGCATACAATGAAAAAAAACTTTCTGTTTAATGAAAGCCAGCTTCCACACTGGCACACAGCGCTTAGCTATTGTTTATTTGTTGGGCTGGGAATAAAAACGTCCCAAAAAGTGTCTGATGGTCTGTATCAAGAAACCAGGTGGCTTTTATTTACTCAAAGACAACCCTGACAAAATATCTTGTAGTGTTTTTAGGACATTTCTTTTGCCACCCCAATAAATAAACAATAACTGAGGACTGTAGATCAGCCGGCTTCAATTGAACAGACGACCTAGTTTTTTTTTTTTTTTACACTGTTTGCTAGGTTTTGTGGACTGCAACTCTGTTTTCGATCAACAGGTGCACCCACAGTTTTCTGTGGTTAATGCTTTTTGTTTTGAATTAAGAAAGGAAGGTATGTTGCTGTGTGGTTGGATTATTATTATATATATAGTGAATGGAACACATTCCAAGAAAGGGGTTACTAGTGGAGTACCTCAGGCTCAGTACTGGGTCCAGTCCTCTTTAACATCTTTATAGGTGACATTGCAGAGGGTCTGGAGGAAAGGTATGCTCTTTGCAGATGACACAAAGATCTGTAACAGAGTTGATACACAAGGGGGTAGAAAAGATGAGAAGGGACTTGGCAAGGTTGGAGGAATGGTCAGACATGTGGCAACTTAGATTCAGTACAAAGAAGTGCAAAGTAATGCACCTGGGAAACAAAAACCTAGGAGAAGAGTACACAATAGCAGGGGAGGTACTAACAACAACAAAAATGGAAAGGGACCTGGGGGTAGTCATATCAGATGACCTAAAGGTGGGTAAGCAATGTGAAAAGTCGGTAAGGAGAGCCAGGGGATACTGGGATGCATAGGAAGGGCATCAAAGTAGAACAAGCATTTGTCAATGCCAAAGTTCGCTGCAGGTATTTGCAGGTATTTGTCACTTGGACATGGCTTAAAAATCAGTGACAAGAAGTACAAGCATTTGACAATGCCGAATGTTGCTTAGTTTTATGTGCTGTTTAGGTATTTGGAAGTCATTGGAGTGCAAATATTGAAAATTCGCGGTTTCTACAGCGTGCGTAGGAACTACATAGCATGCAGCTTGTAAAACAAGTCATTTTAGGAATTTTTACCAAATTTCAACATAGCCATTTTAAGACCTCTGCTCATGAACAGTGTCACTGTGATTTTCTTAATGTGTCCCATACATTGATTTCAGACACCGACTGCGCTATTGTGCGCCTACATGGGAGAAACACATTTTGGGCAGGATGTGAAAATGACAGCTGTACTACTCATAAGAAGGTGGTAAATGGCAATGTTGAAAATCTGGAGTGAAAATATTGAAAATTCGCGAACTTACGAGCCTGCGTAGGAACTACGCAATGCACGCTCATAAAACAGTCATTTTTTGAATTTTTGCACCAAATTTTCAACATGGGGTTTTTGGGACCCCTTCTCATGAATGATGTCACTGTCATGGCATTATTCAGGTCCGCGGGTGATTTGCGCAGTGACAGTGAAATCACTCTTCGGCCCGATTAACGCCATGACAGTGACATCACTCATGAGAAGGATCCCAAAACCCCATGTTGAAAATTTGGTGCAAAATTCCAAAAATGCCTGAGATATGCAAAAGTTGAAACCCCTATCTAGCCCATTATACAGCTATCGGCATTTCCTCAGTTCGCGGTCGGCTTTGAAGAGTGCAGACGGTTCCCGTCCACCAAGATCCCAGCTCAGAGGTGGTATGGGGTGAGGGGGTGGGGAGGCGGGTTGGTGCGGGAGGGGGCCTGGGAGAAGCGCCATGGGACCGCTTTATTTCCAGGTTTAAAAAAAAAAAAGACGAGTTGGACGCTTCCACACTGGGGTGGGCCCCAGCGAGCAGAAGGATGGTTGGGGGCCTGGCCGACGGGGACTGGGCACCCCGCCGGCAGACGCTACACGGATGGGACGCTTGCCACGCTGGGGTTTGCTCCCAGCGCGGCAGAAGGATGGCTGGGGCCTGGAGCCGACAGGGATTGGGCACCCCGTCGGCAGATGACGCGGACGCTGGCCACTCTGGGGTGGGCCCCAGCGGGCAGCAAAGATTTGGTGGAGATGATGCTGTTGTTGAGATGACAGCGGTGGTTTCTTTGAAGAGAAGACCACCGCTGTCATACACAGCACCGCATCCGATTGGTGCAGGACTGCCATGCCTGCTCAATGGAGCAGGGGACTGCAGGAGAGGGGCACACCTCCAAAGTGTCCCTTTCTCCCAAGATGTTCCTTGCGCATGCGCGCAAGCGAACTTAAAAAGGGAAGTGGTTCTCCCTCTGTACAGACAGTTGGTGAGACCCCATCTGGAGTACTGTGTGCAGTTTTGGAGACCTCATCTACACAAGGACATGGACAGGATGGAAGCAGTCCAGAGGAGGGCAACTAAAATGGTGCAGGGTCTGCAGCAGAAGCCATATGAAGAGAGACTGAGAGAGCTTCATATGTATACTCTTGATGAAAGGAGGGCCGGGGGGACATGATAGAAACGTTCAAGTACCTCAAGGGAATCAACAAAGTCCAGGATGGTAGCATCTTTCAGAAAAAGAGATGTGTAAGAACAAGGGGGCACAATTTAAAGATAGAGGGGGGACGGCTCAGGGGTAATGTGAGGAATTTTTTTTTCATGGAGAGAGTGGTGGATACATGGAACAGCCTTCCTGAGGAGGTCATTGGGTCTAAAACAGTGGGGGAATTCAAACATGCATGGGACAAACACAAGGCAATTATAGTTGGGGGTTGCAGGAAGTATGCTGTTGGTTAACTAGAATCTGCAGCTTATCCAGTAGGTAGGGAAATGGGCAGACTGGGTGGGCCAAGTGGTCCTTATCTGCCGTCAAAGTCTATGTTTCTATATTGAAATCTAGATTTAGTAGTTGCCGTATTGGTCCTTTCGCAGAAGAATATCCAGTTAATGATTGATTTAATGGACCAACATAGATGTAACAGCACTTTGTTCTTGTTGTTACATCTATGTTGGTCCATTAAAAGGTATCAAATCATTTGCTTCTGGATCTACTGTATGTTTCTATATATAATGTATGGTTGAACGTTGTTATAGGTAGAAATCTACCTTTTATAACAATGTTTTACCATCGATGAGGTCACGATCTGTTAACCCATCGATGGTACGTCACATCGATGGGTTAACAACCGGAACAGTCTGAATATGCGCAACTGGATCAGACGGCCTTGAAACAGCTGCGGCAGTGAGGGCAAAGTGGCAGTGACTGAAACAAAACTGGCATAAGGAACTGCTTTCTTCTTAAAACCTAAATGGTACCATACACTATCAAATATAATGTGTGGTACATCGATGGTTGACCATTTTTCAACCAATCTCAAGGTTGCCATGGTCACAAACCTCTCGAAGCCGCTCCGAGGTTTACATGGTCGCCTCTGGTAATCCCCTCATGGTTAACCAATTTGTTAACCATCGACGACCATACATTATCCTTTTATATATATTTTTTACTTTAGTAAAGGAATACATAGATCAGAAAGAGTTGTTGGTGTTTACCCGCCCACGCCGCGCACCCGGGTTCAGGAACGGACTCAGGCACTGTGGGCTGGCAGGGGAAGGAAAGGATTGAGCTTCAGAGGACTGCTCTCTCCTGGGGAGGTGGGGATAGCTCCGCTCTGCAGTGGCCCCAGTGGAGACAGGGGCAACACAAGTAGCTGAAGCAGGAGGGACTAAATAGAGAAAGCTGGAATGGCTTTGGCACCACCGGATAACGGCCCCCGCTCTCCTTGTTCCCCGGCATCCCAGACTGTAAGGAAAAATAGTGTGCTGGGGTTCCCTGCTACCAGGTGCCTTCCCCCTCGGAGGAGGGTGACCTGCCTGGCAATGGGATATGCCAGAACAACTCGGGATTGGCTGCTATCTGTGGGGAGGTGCTCCAGAAGAGGACTGCTGGGGGTAACGGAGTGCTAGGAGGCCCAAAGGAGTGTCGGGTGTTGGGGTGTCGGAGGAGATAAAAAGAATAAACAAAAAAAAAGAGTTGTGTTCATGTTATGTACACATAAAGTCTGAGAAGTAAGCCATTCAATTTAATTTTTGATTTGGTACAGCACTGGACCAACAGAGACTTGTTATGTGTGTGAGAACTGCCAAACACCCCTCTCATTACAAAACAGACCCTGCCACACAGAAAAATACTCCTCTGTGTGATCTTGGCAGCTCAGATTACATAGTTTTGAGTGGTATTGTGCTCGGATTTATTGTTTAGGTGACGGTGGTCAAAGGTTTGCCCCTAGGACAGTGGGCAGTAAAGCAGAGATCAAGGGCCAGGCCATAGGGATCATGCAAGGCCAGTCAGACTAGTTAGATAGGTCAGCAGAAGTTGTGTTTTATGTTGGCTCGAGCGTGGCACTAGCCAACATATTGCATTAGTAGCAGATTTGGAGCAGCTGTGACTGTGGCCAAATGCAGCGCATGCATCACTAGGTGCATTCTTCATTCCTCAATAAGCCAGCATGTAGGCACTACACCAGCGATACTTAATGAGGCAAGCACATCTGAGAAAAGGTCTGCTGCAATGAGAGCTAAGCTCCTCATGCAATGGCATCAAAACGTGCCTCCTGATGTGCCCTTGCTAGTGAAGCACTTTCCTAAACATGGGGGCACTGACTGCCACAGCCACTTCATTTGCCAATGGAGAGCCTACCCTGTCAGCATGATGCCCCTCCCATTCTAAGTTAGCCGAGGGGTGCCTAATCCCCGGCATCATGCGCCCCCAACAGTCTTTCCTTCCTGACAGGGGGCCCAACTCTCTGCTTCAGTCCCCCTGCCTAGTTTAGTTTGCTGACAGGGAACCCACCCATCAGCATAATGTCCCCAGCCCCAATGTTTGCTGGTGCCGAGGTGCCCAAGCCCCTCGGCACTATGCTCACCTCCCCACCCATTTCTATGCTGACGGGGGCCCAACTTTGTCAGCCGCGGTCCTCCTCCCCCCTGTTATGAAGGTGGTACACTGGGAGCCCCCCCATGTACCAAAACACAAACACCTGCAAAAAAAGAAAATTGACCTTCGTTGTCTTTTTTTTTTACCTGTAAAAGAAGAAAACTGTCCCTCGTGGTCTCTCCTGCCCCCACCCCAACCCACTCCCACCCTCTGCATACCCTGCCTCCCCACACACACCATCACTCCATACTTACCTCCAGAGTCTGGCGCGACAATCTTCAGTGGACCTGGAACACGTCTGCACTTTTCAAAGCCGATTGCTAACTGAAGAAATGCCGTAAGCTGTATAATGGCATAAACAGAGTTTCTTTTCAACTTGGTGCATATCTCAGCCATTTTGGGAATTTTGGCACCAAATTTTCAACACGGGTTATTGGGAACCCTCCTTATGAATTCAGTCACTGTCATGGTGTTATTCTGTCCTGAAAGGTGATTTTGTGGTCACAGCACGGAATCACCTTTTGGGACCGATTAATGAAATAACAGTGCCACTGTTCATGAGGGGGGCTCTCAAAAAGCATATGTTGCAAATTTGGTGAAAAAAATCCAAAAAATGGCTGTTTTACAAGCGTGCATTGAGCAGTTTCCATGCAGGCTTGTAACTTCGTGAATGTATAATATTTTCTCTCCAGAATTTCAAAATTGCCATTTTACCATACCTCCTTATGAACAGTACAGCTGTCATTTTACATATCCGGGCCGAAATGTGTTTTTGCACGTTCGGCTGAATAACTCGGTCGCTGTGCGCAATCAGTTTTTCGGACAGTTTGAGAAAATGATGGTGACACTGTTCATGAGCAGAGGTCCTAAAATGCCAATGTTGAAAATTTGGTGATGAAAGTCCATAAAATGATTGTATTACAAGCATGCATTGCGCAGTTTCCACGGACCCTTGTAACTTCGCAAATTTGCAATGTTTTCATGCCAGATTTTCAACACTGACATTTTCCACACCTCCTTATGAACAGTACAGCTGTCATTTTTCACATCCTGCCCAAAATGTGTTTTTGCACTTGTGGCGCACAGTGACATGGTCACTGTGGAAAATCAACTTTTGGGACAGATTAGCAAAATCACATTGCCACTGTTCGTGAGGGGAGGTCCCAAAATGCCTATGTTGAAAATGTGGTTAAAAAACAAACAAAAATAATTGGGTTATAGACGTGCATTACGCAGTTTCTATGCATGCTCATGACTTCAATTTTTCATATTTTCACTCCAGATTTACAACATTGCCATTTTTTTCACCTCATCATGAATAATACAGTTGTCATTTTTCGCATCCTGCCCAAAATGAGTTTTCTTACCTGTGGCACCAAATGCCGCAGTCACTGTGCAAGATCAACTTTTGGCTAACAAACTGATAGTGCCACTTTTCATGAGGTGAGGTCACAAAAAACCCACGTTAAAAATTTGGAGTGAAAATACCAACAAACACCTACGGTGTTAGGGTTTCCAACTGTAACACCCCACCATACAGAGACTGACAGGCATCAGGGGTGTGACTTGTGACCATCGGCTGTAATGCTCATGCCATTCCACCCCCCAACCCCCATCCTGCAGCCAGTGATAGGCATTGAGGTGTGCTTTGGAATGCTTGGCCCAAAGTTCACCCCACTCTCCTATACTGCACCCATCTCAGCATATTCCCTTGTGGAATGGGGTAAGTATATGGCCCAAAGCACACCACGATGCGTCAGTGCCTACAGGGTAGGGTGAGGGGAGATGGCATAAGCATTATAACTGATACCCAAAGGCACACCCCAACACCATTCAGTCTCTGCAGGGTGGGGGTGAGGTTGGCGTCAGTTCAATAGTTCACTGCCATTCCTATTATGCATCTCTAACTCCTGCACTACCAATGCCAATGCCAGTGAGACAACATTCAGCATTGACAAATGCTTGTAAATCATGACATCAGTTTTAGCCAATCAGGACTTTCATTTCTAAACATTCCAGGCACTCTTATAACCATAAGAGGGTCTCTGAATTCTAGTTCTAAGGTCCATTGGCATAGTTCATTTCCACGAGGAAATTTACTAATTTTCTACACTGTAAAATCTTTTATTTTAAATGTAACTTCCTTTAATACCAGAAGCCTTAGGCATGATTTATAATGCTCATATGTACAGTTTGGGCATATTTTGTGGTTTTAAGCATGCCTTCTCAAGTCCTAGGGCATTAGGGTTACTGGACCTAACCCTAATGTCCTGGGAGTGAGCTCGCATCACAGGGATGATTGTTAGTGCACAAGGTGAACAGTGGCTGTGCACACACCAGATGTGGAAGAAAGGACACCAAGCGAGGGAGAAAGCAAGAAAACATGTGTGTACTGAGCCGTCTAAATAACTTCAAAACAAAATGTCACAGCAACAACCAACATTGGTGGTTTGTGGTTGCTCACAAGAAGTACATAACAAATACCCTATTTTTTAATTACAGGTTTGAGGACTTTTTAAACAGCCTATGAACACACAGAGCAGACACAGTTTCTACTGTAAAAGGAAATTATTGATTTTATTAACCACTTCATCCCTGTACACCATGCCCACCTCCTCACATAGGCAGGCCCTAGGCCATCAAGACAGTACAGTTCAGCCATGTCCACCATCAACCATGTTATTTTATTGTAGTCAAGACTTGCACAACAAAATATGATGGGGGGATGGACTGTGGTGCAGCCCTTTGACTGCAAGGGAGGTGGATACTGTAAGTATGTTGATGGGGGGGTGTTAAAACAGATCATACGTTCAAGCTAATGCTTAACAGAGACCGGAAGGGATCATATTGCCTTTAAAAAAACTGAAAAATATGCACATTGCACTGCACAAAACTTTGTTTTTATTACCACCCAGTCAGTCTTAACTAGAACTATAAACTTACAGTACCTTTGAATTTTGGCTGAATTTGATATTCTTTCAAATAAAAATGCTATTTAATATTTTATACCCCCTTAATTGAAAAAGTGTGAAAGCAGCGCCAGTTAAGATTTGGAATCAAGAAATGTAACTAACACAGCTTACCTAAGTTTTAAAAGCAGTTAGATTTGGAGCTTGAGAAAAAGACAAGGATTGGTTTACACAAGCATGCTGGGCAGAAATGAGGCAAACATCTGGCCTACTGGTAAATTTCCAGTCCCAGGCTAGTGGACACTGGACAAGTCTCAGCCTCTGTGTTTAGAACACTAACTGCCTACTGCAGGAGAACCACCACCTCCCCCTAACATATACCCTCACCAGCACCTGCTGACCAAGGAGTGACACTGGCACTGACTGTGTGGAAAGATTTTCCTGAATGCAAGTACAAAGGGTCATGAGGGGAAAGGACCCCAAATGAGGGGGCACTATGTTCTCACTTACTTACATTATACTAAATGTTTCTTTTTTCAGTTAGCCACTTTTACTACCAATTATGATTTTAACTGGCCAAAACATAATTCCAGGTAGCCAAAATATGCATTTTTTTTTAATTACCTTAGATATGGTGCTTTTTAAATTTTCTTTGCTGTTTTCAGTTGGCCAGACTGAACACTTACTGCAATTTTAATTGTCCAAAGTTACATTTTACTGGAGTTATATTGTGTTGCAGTGCACACACAGAAATTTCAGAATTCAAATAACTATGCTATTAAATTAAGGTTTTGCAGACCCAAGAAGTAGGTATAGTTACTACTAGCAATGAATGATATGCTGCCATAGCACTGACCACAGCTACTGCAGCAGAGCTTGACATCTTAGCCAAGGCATTAAAAATGTGTTTTGATACTTTTAGTGGTGCATTCGAGGGGCAGACATGTTCAAAGTGCTTGTAATTAAATCATGAGAATATTTAAAAATGCATAATGGCTGCATAAAGTTGTTAATGAAATACATAATATTGGCAAAAAGTTAATATTTCTATACTGTAGTGGGAAAAGGAGGCAGTATAGCGCAGTGGTCTAAGGCTCTGAACTGCAAATCTGGTGACACTCAGCAGACCAGACCTGGGTTTGAATCTCCCAACTTCCACTTGCACACTGTGTGACCCTGAGCAAGTCACTTAACCTCCTTGTGCTCCCAGGTCGCTCCTGTAAAAAAGCTTTCAGCTTAGTGTGCTATACCTGGTTAAAGAACTAAATAAAAAAAATCCTCTAAGAAGCAGTGCCTTACTCACAGACAACAATGTTCCCACTTTGGGAAATGTTAAGTCCAAAAGATGTACCAAACCTGGTCTGAGAGTTAGGATTTTCTAATTCCTGCAGCCACAGAGATGTGAATATTTGTGTCATCATCACTATCACAGGTCATGATCATGACAGACCCAAACAATTTCCCAGTCTCTCTTGGGGGATAGGTGGCCCCACAGTAACCAATCATGCAATGACAGTATTCGGATATGCTGACTTGTTATTATACACATGCACTCAACAGTATGGTAACTGGGATAATAAATATTTCAGAACAAAACTACCCTTCAGTTACAGATATTTAAAGGAAAGGGATTCACCTGTGGTCTAGTTTACATTATTAATACTGCAGCAGAGCAGCAACGTGAAGATGTCTCTCCTCAGATGTAATGTTTAGTGTCATCTTGCTCAGTTATCATTTGTACAATGAAAATGAAATACTCTTGAAATTCAGACTATCACAAGGTTGACTAAGGGTTAAATCAGATTCAAAATACATGAAAGAAAAGACCCTACATGTTCATATATACTAGAAGTGAAACTTTGTGAGTTCTACTGAAGTGTTTAAAACAATGCTTGACTCACACAGTGCTAAAAGTTTCTATTTGGTTTTCTCTCTTTCAATGGCAAACTGCTCTGGGTCAGAAAGGCTCTATTCATGGGGTGGATATCCATTGCTTGAGGGGTCATTAGATATCCCCCAGCTATATGGATCCAATCTAGCTTTGTGTTTGTGTACAGCTCCAAACCACAAACCCATCGAAGTACCAGACCCCAAAGGGATTATTCATTGATGCTGCAAGTCCTGCTTTATAAATCGCTAGTTTTCCTGGTGTCAAATCAATATACAAACAATAACAAGGTTACTCCTACATTTGTTAAAACAGAAACAATAACTGTCTTTACATTTTACCATCTGAGTACTGTTTTGACACCAGGCACATCTTAAACTGCAGTAATGGGCACAGGCTAAGGAAAGAGACAGTGAGAGAGCAGGACACACCCACAATTACCCCATTTAAAATCACTTTGGAGCCACCTCTTCAACACCCGCTACTCTAATTGTAACTAGCCAGTGCTCACATGCTTTCTAGTGCCCACAACTTTTGACAATGTCCCATGGACGGCCTACACACACACACACACACACACCTCTCCCCACTGGCCCCATCTCCTCTGCTTAGCCCTATATTACTGGGGTATCACTTTGATTCATATGTAATATGTAATAGATGGTGTCTAATGTTCTCTTATTGTAACAATGTTCTCTTGTTCTGAAATGTAAAATATAAAAATATTTGTAATCCCTTCCTGACTACATGTGTAACAATGTAAAAAGACTGTATAAAATGTAAGTGATTTCTCCATGACTGCATTCTTTGTAACCTATATCACTGTTCTGTCCTCCATGTGACAAGGTACCTTTGTAAATGAGCCTTTGGCTCAAAAGGATGTTAATCCAATATAATAAATAAATAAATAAATAAATAAATAAATAAATAAAATAAATAAATAAATAAGAGAAATAAGGGTTCTTAATCTGATCTAATCTGACTGGGCAGACCACTGAGGAGCAGGCAGCAGCCAGTAGAATTGTTCGGTGGCAAATCCAGCTGCAGGAAACCAGGTGCGCGCCAATCAGCGCTAGAGGAAGGCAGTGAATCTCAAGCTGCGGCAGGAATACGTAAGCCTGGGCATCCTTTAAAAGCTGCTTGGCTCGTATTCTCCCACAGGAACTCTTTTCTTGATCCTTTCCCGGCCACACGGAGAAGGCCAGGGCACTGAGAGACAGCGGCAGATCGAGGGAGCCATCCTGGCCGCACGGAGCAGGTCAGGCCAACGGAGGACCGAGGATTTTTCATCGAGCGCACCAGAGGACCGCCGCAACAGCCAGAGGAATTGTTCAACGCCCAATCCAGCCGCAGGAAACTGGATGCAAGTAAAGCAACTGGGCACAATGGAAGGCAATGAATCTCAAGTTTCAGCAGGGAATACATAAGCCTGGGCAGCCTTTAAAAGCTGCTCAGCTCGTGATTCTCCCACAGGAGTTGTTTTCTGATCCTTTCCCTGCCGCATGGAGGGGCCAGGGTGCTGAGAGACAGCGGTAGATCGAGGGAGCCATCCCGCCGCATGGAGCGGGTCAGGCACTGGAGGACGAGGATTTTTGTCCCACACCACCCACCCCGCCCTGACCTCTAAGTGCCCAGGGAGGTAGAGCAAGGAAGTCAGGAAGGATCCCATTGGCAGATAACAAACAAGAAGGAAGGAGCTGTGCACTTACCAATAAAAAAGACTGGTCGGAGAAGGACTTTGAGGAGGAGAAATAGAGCATCTGGTGTTAAGCTCATTGCTGGAAGGGGCACACTCTCCAGCCTCTAGTTTTAAATTTAAGCCTACCTAGGTACTGTAACTCTGTTTGTAGAGAAACTGTTTACTGTGAAGTACTGTACCTGGCAATGGGGTACCTGTTTACTGTGGGACTGTATCTAGGATTAGTAAGTGAGCTCGTTTAGTGTATCTTGAACCAGTGGGGAACCTGGTGGTTCACCCAGGAAAACCTATTTGGAGAGGGATGGGACCACCGTCATTTGGGCTGGCATCTTTGGGAGGGTGGTGGGGTACAGGGTGTGGGGCGCAGCAAGATACTGGACTGGGCCTGGGAGTTCAGTGGTTGCCCAGTGTGCTACCAGCTGGCACAGCTCAGGAGGAGGTTGAGGGATTAGGAGACAGCTGGGGGGGAGGTATGGATGGGGAATAGGGCAGGGACTCTCCCACGCAGTTGCACTAAGTAGGGATGGGGCATAGGGAAAGGAGAAAAGAAGAGTACTCTGGGGTTGCACAGAGACCCTGACCAAAGGGACCCAAAAGGAGGAAACAACCAAGGTAGCAGGCAGGTATCTAGGGATTCTTGCAGAGGGGGCCCAAAAAGAGGAGGAAACTCCCAAGGAAGTAGACAGATGGCTGTGGCTGGACAGAAGGAAGCAAGGGGGAGGTGGGCGGGCCCTAAGCTCAACAACCGCTTCAATCCAATACTTCTGCTTGAGGAGGAGGGGTGCAGGGGGGTGAGGAGCCATGACACAGGTGGTCAGAGATGGAAAGGGAGTGGGGACAGGAGGCGGGGTCCAGAAATAAGAAAAATAGGGGGGACATGGAATGAGGGAGAACGGGGACCAAAGCAGGCTGAGGAGGAGGGGTTAGAGGGAGAAAAGCACAAGGAGAAGGACCAAAAGTACAAGGAGGATGCAGTAGATGGAGCTGAAGGTTTGGGTCAGGGGGGCATGACAGGCAAGGAAGGGCTGAATATAGAAGGGAAGGAAGGGAGGATGAGCCAGGCTAGATTAGCTGATGGGGGAATGGACCAGTCATGAGCAGGGACGGGGAGGGTTGCAGTGCACAGAAGGAAACTCAGGAGGAGGAGGAGAGGTACAGGATCAGAGGGAAGGGGTGACCATGGTCAATAAGGAGAGGGCAGCAGGTGGCACCCATATAGGAGGGGCAAGGAGCCAGCTGGGGTGAGGGGCTGTAGAAAGGACGAGGAGGGACAAGGAAGGGGGGGACGGAGGAAATGGGGTGGTTAGAGTGCTCCTGTTTGGAGAGTCTATGATCAGGGGCATCAAATGGGGTAGGGAAGGGGAAGCCTGTCCGGTTAGAACAAAATGCTTCTCTGGACTAACGGTGCACAGGGCAAAGCATGAGGTGTATCAACTGGCAAAGGATTTGGAGGTTCCCAGACATACTGGTCCACTTGGGTACCAATGACGTTGAGGGAAATAGTGAGCTGGAGATACAGGCAAGGTTCAGGAGCTAGCCAGGGTTTGTCATGACATAGGATGTGAATCGCCTTCTCAGAAATCCTGCCGGTGCCAAGGGCTAGTGGTGAAAAAAGAAGAAGATTAGGGAGATAAACCAGTGGCTGAGGGAGTGGTGTGAGGCCAGAAGGTATGGGATGGTGGGGGATTGAGGGGGAGACCTGGGAGGATAAGGAGCTGTATGCAAGGGATAGACTCATCTCAGTTTGGAGGGGAGGGAAATCCTTAAGCTGAAAATAGAGGGGTTCATTAGTGAAAGGTGGGGTTTAAACTTGTGAAGGGAGAGGATGGGGAAAGATGCTGTGAGGGGGTCCTAAAAGGAGGGACTCTTTCTCCACCACCCCAGGGAGCTGGAGAATGCAGATGAGGCTACTGGTAAGGGGAAGACTGGGGGAGATAGAGGCCCCATGGGAATGTGAGCAGGGAAATGGGAGTACAGGGAAGGGGTGGAGGGTGGTCCTTCTAAATGCCAGAGCTTGGGCAATAAAATGCCTGAGCTCCAGGTGATGCAAGCTGAGGAGAGGTGGATGTGGCAGCTGTCACTGAGACCTGGGCCACCACAGGGCATGACTGGAACCTGAACCTTGAGGGTTACACTATGTACAGGAAGGACAGGGTGGAGGGAAGGGGGTAGCATTAATGGTAAATAACTGCATTGGCATGGGAAGAGTGAAGGAGGCGGAGGGACCATGGAGGCGATTTGAGTCACCTTGATAACAAGGGGGGCAAGAGTAAAAAATAGAAGTGGTGTACAGACCCCTGTGCTGGTGGAAGAACTGGAGGAGAGTCAGGTGGCAGATGCTGGGAGGCATTGGAGATTGGGCAGGGGAAGGGGTGGTGCTGGGTGATTTACATGCCAGGAACAGACTGGGGGACTATGACATCCTCGGTGGCCAGGGAACAGAGGCTGCTGGATGTCTTTCAGAATGCATTCCTAACCCAGCAGGTGGGTGAGAGACCAGGGAGGCATGGATATTGGACGTGGTCCTGGCGGACAGTGACCAGATTGGGGGTCCTGGAGGTAAGGGACTCATTGGCGGGAGTGACCATGCCACAGTCTGGTTCTGCCTGGATGTAGGAGGGGTAGAAGGCTGCTCAAAGATGGAGGTAACTGACTTCAGAGGGGCGGATTTCAAGGAAATGGGAAGGATCCTTAAGGCGCATTTGGATGGGATAGAGCCGGACATGGACACTGACAATAGTTGGGAAATTATCAGGAGGGGGGTGCAGGATGCTACCAGCACCTGTGCAAGGGTGAGACACAAATGTAATAGGGCCAGAAAACCCTGCTGGTGGACCCGGGAGGTTCAGGAGGAGGTGAGGAAAAAGAAGGTGGCCTATGGGCGTTTCAAGCACTCAAAGAGTGAAAGGGATCGAAGGGAGTACGAGCTGATGGCCAGAAGGGCCACTAGGGTGGCAAGGAAGGAACAGAACCTGGCCAGGGAGATTAGGAGAGGGAACAAGGAGTTCTTTAGATATATTGGGGAAAAGAGAAGGGTGATGAGGCAGATTAGTAGGATTAATATGGGAAGGACGGGCACAAGACCCAGGGAGCAGGCTGAGGTACTAAATGAGTATTTTGCCTCAGTTTTTACAAGGAAAATGGGGGGCTGCATCATACATGGGAGGAGATAGTGAAACTGAGGAAGGGGAAACCTTACAAATCAGCGGGTCTGGGGGAGGGCCATCACTAGCAGGAGGAGGAGGCAAAACAGGGGAATGAGGAAGCAGAGATGGAAATCACAGAAGAGAGAGTGAGGGAAGCCTCAGGTCCCTTAGGACAGAGAAAGCACTAGGGCCAGATAAATTACATCCCAGAGTACTGAGGGAACTGGGAGATGTCCTGTGAAACCCCTGGTGGAGCTTTTCAGCATTTCTCTGAGGATGGGGTGGGTATCCCAGGACTGGAAGGTTGCGCATATAGTGCCTATCCACAATGGTGGATTAAGGGAGGTGGCAGGGAACTACAGACCCATCAGCCTGACATCAGTGGTTGACAAGGTATTGGAGGGTATTGTCAAGGAGGGGCTAGGGGTGGACTGGATAAGTTGGGGTGCCTGGATGATAGACAGCATGGCTTCGTCCCGGGGCAATCATGTCAGACAAGCCTTGTGGAATTCTATGATTGGGTGACAAGTGACTTGGACCAAGGTAGGCCGGTGGACGTCCTCTTTCTTGACTTCAGCAAGGCGTTAGACTCTGTTCCTCATGGGGGCCTGTTGGATAAGCTGGGGAAAATGGGTGTGGGAAACCAGATGGTCAGATGGATAGGAAACTGGCTCCAGGACTGGACCAAGAAGGTCGTGGTTGGGGGGGGATAGTCTCTTCTCCAAGCAGGGTCATTCGTGGGGTCCCCCCAGGGATTGGTCCTTGGGCCCCTCCTTTCAACACCTATGTCTCTGACATAAGGAAGGGTATCAGAAGTAAGATGAGTCTTTTTGCAGATGACTCAAAGCTGGGGGCGGTGGTGGATGGGGAGGAGGGGAGGTTGGCCCTAGGGGGAGACCTCAATGCTCTGGAAAGATGGTCTAAAAAGTGGAAAATGAGGTTCAATGCAGGAAAATGTAGGGTACTGCACCTGGGTGCCAAAAACCCAGGCCAAGTGTACACCCTGAGTGGGGAAATGCTACAAGTCTCAATGGCTGAGAGGGACCTGGGGGTGGTGGTGGATGTCAAGATGAACAACTCGGAGACTTGTAGGAGGGCAGCAGCCAAGGCAAATAGGATGCTGGGATGCATTGCCAGGGGATCACCTCAGAAGGAAGGAAGTGATACTCCTTCTGTATAACTGCTTGGTGAGGTCCCACCTAGAGTACTGCGTAAAGTTTTGGAGGCCACACTTAAAGAGGGACACTGAACTCCTGGAGAGGGTCCAGAGAAGGGCAACTAAAATGATCTGGGGCTTGGGGGAAAGCACCTATGGGGAGAGGCTCAAAGAGCTAAATATGTACACACTGGAAGAGAGAAGGGACCGGGGGGACATGATAGAGGTCTTCAAGTACATAAAGGGGGGTAAATAAGGGAGGTGCAGCCAGGGTGCTCCGAAGAAGGGGGGTCAGCTAGAGGCATGGATGGAAGCTGGAGGGGGGGAGACTCAGGGGAGAAGGGAGGAGATGCTACCTTACTGAGAGGGTGGTGGAACCATGGAATGCACTGCCAGGGGAGCTGGTGGAGGCAGAGACTGTGGAGGGGTTCAAGAAAGGGTGGGACAGGTACAGGGGAAGGGTGCTGGAAGCAAAGTTCAATGCAGCGAAAATACCCTGGACTGGGAAGGGAGAAGCCCGAGAGGGTAGGGAGGCAGCAAGGTCAGCTTCCAGGGTGGGGGCTGATCAAATGAACAGACACGAAAAACCTCTAGGCCTATTCTGCTGGCATTGTAGTATGTTAGAATGATCAGCACAGCCTGCCACAAATTCTTAGTAATTTACTCCAATGGACATTCCTCAATATCACGGCCCCCACACCACCCCTGAAGCAGCAAGATGAGACATGAGTGGCACCAACACAATTACTGTGTGGTGAGTAGGTGTTATGTGAACAACTTAACAGTGATCACTCACACAAGTGGAAGTGCAAACTGGAGCCAGGCAAAGCCCCCACCCCACCACCACAGTGCTCACTGCTCACACTGTGATGGGATTGTTTTACACCACTTAAGTTGCACATTTCCATTCACCCCATGACAGATAATAAACCAAATGAGCTGCCAAGCTTTGAGACTATACAGGTAGTGACAAGGGTCATACCCAGGGTTTAGGTACTGCCACAGTCCATTTCCTACAGGAACACTAAATGTGTACTTCGAGTTTGCAAAGTTTATGCTTTTGTAGGAGATGTCGAATAAGGTCTCAGTAACTTGCCAGTTAGTAAATTTTAGTCACTCACATACAACACTCCTCAAGCAGGCATATTATGTCCAGTGTTGAGATGCATGCCCTCCACAGCCTGTGGTGCCGAGTTGCCCAGCTTAACTCCACTTCTGAAAAGCAGTTGAGCAGATAGTCCAGCCAGCTATTTTGATTCGGAAGATAAAGTAAATTTCTCTACCCGTTCTGTTACCCCTGCCACCATTCATCTGCTGTGTGTACCTGAGGTTCCTGAAGTTGTTTAGTCACCACACTCCATACACCCTGGTAACAGAATTGGTGAGAGAGACTGAGAGAGTCTCTCAGGGCATAAACATTTTATGATAATGGATTGCTCCAATTGTCCTATCAACCCTCAGCTATCACACAGAAAGGTTCAGGACTTAACACAAGAGATTGGGGTTGTTATCAGATTCAGTAAACTGAAAATTAGATTGGGAAACAATTCTCAGGACAAAGTTGACTGCATTTACTCATGTAATCCAAGCAGGAGTTAGCAACAAAGAGAGTGTGTAAATATTTAAATTAACCGCTGCCCCCAATCATTATCTCAGCATGTAATCCCAACATAGACTTAGTGAGAGAGAGACTGAAAGAGTGTTTAAATGTTTTAAGACAGTCACTGGCTCCCATACATGACCACCCATGCAGCTGTCAGTTGCCACACACACACATACTGGTTCCTGGCTTGATGATTTAATGAGAGGAGATGGGAGGATCAGGATATGGAGATGCTGACAATGAGATGTGATTTTACTTACACTCAGGTGACAACAGAGGTGCGTTGGGTTAGACTTGTTCTGTGTGCCATTTCGGCAGCTTCAAAGATCTGGAATGAATGAGTTATTTAATCTTTCTTGTCTCTCACAGTTGATGATGGTGCTGTCAACTGGCAGGCATGAGTGTTTTTTTTAACACACTTGCAACTTATCTCAGCACTGCATCTCCTCCTGTATGTCATCCACCTCCTCAGAGATGTGCCTCTCCATAGCCAGAGGTCAAGGGTGTAGACAGGCATACTCACTGTACACATTTGTGTACAGTTTTGTTGAGTGCCTGTCACAAACCATTTGCCTTTCTGTTAACATTAGCAATCCAATCTGTAGTATTTGGGTTAGTGTAGGCCACTGAGGAGTGTTTCTGTTTAAACTTCTGTTGTTTAGGAGACAGATACATGTATAACCTCTTTACAGAGCAGAGAAATCATCTGACAATAATCTGAATTGTTTGGAAGGGGATGCCATTTGAAAAGGATGTGTACATTTTTTAATGAGGGTGTGTAACTGTTGGAGATTGTGTACAAAATGGAAATTTCTGGCTACACCCCTGCCAGAGGTGCCAGGGTGGGCACCTTCCCCCCCACACACACACAGCTCCACTTCTGTGAAAACTTTATAATCTGCTATTATAGGTACCTGAAAGCTGGAGATGTTGCAAAGTTTACATTTTCCAGTGAAGTAGACACAATTTCAGGAAATATGTCCTTTGTGAAGCTTGTGAATTTCTCAGTGGGTGCACCAACTTTACTGGTTAATTTTAATATTTTGTTAAAATAAAAATATTTCCAATTCCATAAAATCCCTCCCCCACACACTGTGATGTAATTCTACCCCCTTCCACCACCCAAGCACTTTTAAATCTCAACCCCTCCTCCTTCCATCCCCCTGCTAGCACCCTCTCCTTTTCTTCCTCCTTCTGCCCTGGTAAATATACAGAACATAAAAGTAAAGCCCAGCCTACTCTGACTGTCCAGAAAATGATCTATATTCCCTTCCCCCCCCCACACATGTGCTAAACACAATCGCCCAATCCTCCCCACCCAACCACACCCTACTGCACAAGAAGATTCCTCATCTGGCCCCACCACTCTCCTCCCCCACCAACACCCATTAAAGTCTGCTCTGACCATGGGGAGGAGGGTGATAGGGCTAGAAGGGAATTAGGTGGGGAGTCTTCTTGTGCAATATAGTGCAGTCAGGTGGAAGGGGGTGGGGGAGTGTGTTTGGTGCATGGATGGGTGAAAGGGTATATAAATAACTTTCTTGACAGTTGGAGCAGGCAGGACTTCAATTTTATATATATTCACCAGGACAGGGGAGGGAGGAGAATGCTAGCGAGGGGGATGGGAGGGGGTTATTATGAGATTAAAAAGTGTCTGGGAGGTGCAAGGGAGTGGGATTTTACCATAGTGGGTGGGGCAGGGATTTTATTTAATATGACCACTGCAATCTTTGTCTTTTTTGCAGGCGAACTGCACAGATTCACACGGTAGAACTACTTGCATTGCTGATTCACCTGCGAATTAGTAATTTTCATAGTTCTGCTGCACAAAAGTGGGCAATTTACTGGGTGAATAAATATGCAAATTGCAGTCATCAGTGAAGTGAATTTACAGAAATGTGTGAAATGTTTCACTAAGTCAGTTTCCCCAGCTTTGCACACCACTACCAGCAGCCTTGCCATGTCTAACTGTGATGACGTGGGAGCCTGCAAAGGATGAAAGGCTCTCACACACAGTAACGAGCCAGCGTACAACTGTAAAATGCAAACTAAAATACCACCATGCCACTGCAGGATTGTCATCAAAAGAACAGCATCAACTGAACTATTCTGAAAGGCATAGACAATGTTTTGAACCGTTACACACCCACTTTCATCTGTAAATCTTTTACTCAGTTGAATTTAACTCGACTTCAGCTGTTGCTAAAGGTCAGGTTTTATAATCTTAAAATAGACTCTCATTGCAAACTTAAAATAAATATTAAATAAAAATTATTTTACCATTCATGCATTCACTATATTTCCATCTCTCACTGATGATACAGTATTTTAGGAAGACCGCTTTGTATAAATGAGCACTTTCACCCTCTCAAATCACTAACTCAGAGTACCTGGGCATGCAGTGAAGTCACAGTTCTGTGTTTGAAGAATCTGATGTGTTGCCATGGCAATTGATTGTGCTATCACAAATGGGGATGGGGAACATTGCTAAATAAAATTTGTAGGTTTTGTGAAATGCGGCAAAAAAATTTTTACAGATTCTGGAAAATTCACAAAGATGGTGAAAAAATATTCTGTAAGTGTATGACTAACAGTGTTTCATTATGGAGGAAAAGAATTGTAAGTGTCATTTTAAAAGATATGTGAAGAAGAAGTACAAAGTATGGGTCTTGTGTCGGAATTTGGTTCCCTAGTTTCCATAAACAGAATTGTGTGGCTTTTTCCTTGAAACCGTAGCAGCTACACATATACCTAAAACCATGACATTTACAACAATTATGTTTAACTTGAGTGCTTTTATTTGTTTTTTTTACTTTGTCCTGTAATCAACCTGCTACATTTTTCAGATATGGCAGCACTTACACCACTGTATCCTTCAAAAAGCATTCAACTTTCCACAACTGACCTCACAATTTCTGTATCTGTGACATCACAGTCTACTATCATGCTCATCACTGTAAAGTAAGTTTGGGACTGTCAGATTCAGTACTTTTTATACAAACTTTATTTATAAGCTACCAAGATTTGTTATAAACCCAGGGAAACATGAAAATTTAAAATGTATTTATAAGTAAATTGTACAGTAATATATTACAAGATATAAAATTATTTACTCGAGTATATTTGCTCTTTAAATTGACAAATTTAAGGCGATCTAATGCCATAAACTTCAAACTTTGACAGTGAATTTTTTTTTGTGTTTTGATAAGAGTTTCATGATAGTAAAATTATTAATTTGTCTGAATTTTGCCAACAAAATTAATATTTGTTCCGGCCATAATCATGAACACAGGACAGTATTACGGAAGGCAGTGTAGCCTGGAGGTTAGATGTATACCTGCAGACGTAGCAGACTTCTGTTTGAAACCTACAGTCACCTAATCACCCAGTACTCCCAGAAGATACCTGGAAACAAGTTTTTGCTCAATGTGCCTTATTGGTCAAACATTTTAAAATAAAATACATTTTAAAAAGTGTGATGTCGATGTCACTGCATGCTTAATCTGTAGATATAATTGGGTTGTGAGGAATAAGGACCATATTTAAATACAACAATTTTAGTTGGCCATAATGGAAAGGGGAAAATTGGAAAGTTAAATGAACTGAGGCTGAAATTTTTTAATTTTTAAAGTCTGACAGAGTGAATCATCCTCTCAAATATTAGGCTATTGGTTTCAGCACTCCCTGCTAACCAATGTACTATGTCACAAAACTGATTTGACAGCTGCCAGTCAAGTGGGTCACTAATTCAGCTTTGTATATTGCTGTAAGCATTGAGGCAACATAGCAAACCCTTTGTTATATGCAGAGCATGTGTTGCCAGAAAGGGTCAGGGCCTGTTCCACGAACAGCCTGGAATGTTCACAGGTCATGTGCATCAGAGCCGTGAAGTTCAACACCCTTGGACAACCTTACACAGAGTGAACTCAGAGCACCCTGCTGTCCCAATCTTCCAAGTGCAAAAGTTCAAGTCGGGCTGGGTTAATCCACTGGATGAGTTGGGCTAGACACTGGACCTCCAACAGAAAGCTCAGCTCAGCTGCAGAGTGAATAACCCTGCTCTATGCAAAGCATGGTATAGTGGGATAGGGTTGTCCTAAAAGGACAAGCACATTCCTGTACAAACATTTTTAAAATAAAAAAAAATGAGTGCAGTGTCTCCCAGTCCTCCATGCTGGTTTAGACTACTTAATGCAGTGTCCAGAGGAGGGGGGCTGCTTGTGCATAGAGTCATCCAGAGCATCTGGTCAGGAAGGCATGGAGGCACTACTGCAGGGGTCCCCTGGCATACCCTTTGTGCCCTCTGAGGTCTCCACTTTCTACATATCACTATTAGCGCCTTGTGAAGTTTTAAAACTGCACTTTGTGGAGTTCACCACAAAGCAGTTAATTTGTGTAGCAAAATTTGTGCACTTCCATTAATTTTACTATGTTAATCACCTCACTATACATGCACTATACACCTTGTGAAGAATTTTACTATATAATGTGACACAGTTTGTGGCAACAGCTCACCACAAAGTAGCCAATAGTATCAATTCACATAGTACAAATCTGTGTAACTGTGATGAATTGCAAAATGTGCACCACTCAAATACTCTGCATAGTAGACGAATTCATAGCAATTCACCAGCAAACTGAAAATGTATGTACATCTAATCAAGATGATCTTACTGAGGATAAGCAAGGCAAGGCATGTTTATTTTTATGGCATCCAATCCATGTGGCTCTGGGCTCATTATGAAGATAGCAAACTACTAGATTCATAAACTTTTCATGAAAGTATAATATGGTGGGTATATATTATCAGAATAAGCTAAAGTAAAAGATGAGTTTTAAGAGGCTTTCTAAAAGACTCGACTCAAAGGCCATTTCTAACCATGTTTAGAAAGCGTTTCCATAAAACAGGGCCAGCCTCTCAAAAGTTCTGTCCCCTGAGAGCTTCAGCCTGTATTGAGAGATCACAAGAAGACCATTCTCAGCAGAATGGAGAGAACAGAAAGGATGTATAGGATCTGGAGATCTTCCAGCTAGCTAGGACCCAGGCCATGCCAGGACATGGAAATCAACAAGCCAATCATGCAGTTGACACACCACTAAATAGCAGCCCCATCCCTACTTGCCCATGGCCTGACTGCCCATAGAGCTCTATGGGACTCTGAGATCAGGTTGGAGAACTCATGTACAGTACAATGTGCATCTCCATCTGTGGCCACCACAGAGTTCTCTGCTTGTGCAGAGGGACACTCCATGGCAGTTGACATTCCTCAACACCAAGAGTGGGCATTTGGAACTTTTGTTGGCTGGGTCATTAGTATGTTGAGCACTGAGACAGAAGGGAATCCAACTCCATTCATAAAAAAATATATATATATATTTCCATCTGTGTGGATCACTTAATAAATTCAGGGACATCTACTAAGGTTTGTAACTGTGATCAAAACTTCACTTCTGAAATGTGATGATAAATTCATCCATGACTAAATGGACAAAAAACAACTGATCGAGTTAACAGTAAGAGTTTATTTACAGATGTAGTGAGACTGAGGCAGGATCAGCTTGACTTCTTGTGTAAAACCTGCATGTTACAATGACACCCTCCATTGCAGTGTTATTATTTTGTTATTAAATTCTAACACCAGGATTTGTCTGTCTTAGCAGAAATAAGGCTATGGACCTGGAACAGGAACAATAGAACTATCTCCTGTGCACCATCAGGAGGTGTACTTACTGCACTGTATATGCGGCTAAAGTAAATGGAGACAGGAGGAAAATACTTTTTGCATAGTAGTTGTTTGAAGCCTAAAAGGCTGTATTCATTAAATGTCCATCACTGCACAAACATTAACACTAGTTCTGTTTTTATGTTGGCGCGTGCATGCACGCCAACCAACATATTGCGTTAGTAGCAGATTTGGAGGTGCGGTCACTGTGGGCGAATGCAGGACACGCATCAGTAGGTATGTCCCTCATTCCCCAATAAGCCAGCATGCAGGTGCCACACCAACAATACTTAATGAGGCAAGCACGTCTAAGAAAAGGTCCGCTGTAATGAGAGCCAAGCTTGTCATGCAGCGGCACCAGAACACACCACCCGACGTGCTCTTCCTGGTGAAGCAGTCCACTAAACATGGTGGCAGTGACTGCTGCCTACCACAATGCTGACTTCAGGGGTGCCCAATCCCCCTGTTGGCATGCCCCGACCCAGTTCATGTGCCGACGGCGGAGCCCACTCCCCACTGGCACATTGCTTCCCCTCCTGTTTCAATTCTGTGCCAAGAGGATTCCCAATCCCCCTTGGCATCATGCGCCCCCTCAACAGTCTTTCTTTGCCAATGGGGGGCCCAATCCCCATTGGCTTCAGTCCCCAGTTTAATTTGCTGATGAGGGAACCAACTCCCCATCAGCATAATGCCCCCCACCTTGTGTGCCAAGGAGGGTGCCCAATCCCCCTCGGCTCTTGCTCTCCCTTCGGTATGTGCCAACAGGGGTGCCCAATCCCCTGTCAGCTACAGCCTCCCCAAAAAAAACACTCAGATGGCATGCTGGAAGCCCACCCCAGTGTGCCAAATGCCCCTGAAAAAAAAAAAAAAAAGTCCTGCAAAGTGTTTTTTTTTTATTTAAACCTGTAAAACAGAAAACGGTCCCTCGTGGTCTGTCTTGCTCCCTCCCCCAACCCACTCCCACCATCTGTGTACCCTGCTTCACCACACCTCCCTTCACCCCATACTTACATCTGGAGCACGGAGCAACGATCTTCGGTGGACCGGGAACACATCTGCACTCTTCAAAGGCGACCACGAACTGAAGAAATGCCAGTAAGCTGTATAAAGGCATAAATAGGGTTTTTCAACTTTGGTGCATATCTTGGCCATTTTTGGGAATTTTGTCACCAAATTTTCAATATGGGGTTATTGGAACCTCTCCTCACGAATTCAGTCACTGTCATGACATTATTCAGTCCCAACAGGTGATTTCACAGTCACTGCATAGAATCACCTTTTGGGACCAATTAACGAAACGATAGTACCACTGTTCATGAGGGAGGTGCTCAAAAGCCTGTGTTGCAAATTTGGTGGAAAAATCAAAAATTGGCTGTTTTTTGCATTGCATGTTTTTCACGCATGCTCGTAACTTTGTGAATCTGTAATATTTATCACTCCAGAATTTCAAAATTGCCATTTTACCACACCTCCTTATGAACAGTACAGCTGTCATTTTACATATCCTGGTCAATGTGTTTTCGCACATCCAGTGCAGAATAGCGCGGTCGCTGTACAAAATCAGTTTTCAGGACAGTTTGAGAAAATGACAGTGACACTGTCCATAAGCAGAGGTCCTAAAATGCCTATGTTGAAAATCTGGTGATGAAAGTCCATAAAATGACTGTGTTCCAAGCTTGCGTTGCACATTTTCCACTCACCCTTTTAACTTCGCAAATTTGCAATATTTTCATGCCAGATTTTCAACACTGTCATTTTTTCACACTTCCTTATAAACAGTATAGCTGTCCTTTTTCACATGCTGCCCAAAATGTATTTTCGCACCTGTGGGTCACATTGGTGTGGTCACTGTGGGAAACCAACTTTTGGGACAGATTAACAAACTCGGAGTGCCACTGTTCATGAGGGGAGTTTCCAAAATGCCTATGTTGAAAATGTGGTTAAAAAAAATCCCCAAAATAATTGGGTTATGGACGTTTGTTGTGCAGTTTCTATGCATGCTCATGAGTTCACCAATTTTTCATATTTTCGCTCCATATTTTCAATGTTGCCATTTTTTACACCTCCTCATGAACAATGTAGTTGTCATTTTTCACATCCTACCCAAAATGTGTTTTCTTACCTGTGGCGCCAAATGGCACAGTTGCTGTGCAAAATTACCTTTCAGCTAACAAACTGATAGTGACACTCTTCATGAGATGGGGTCACAAAAAGCCCATATTGAAAATTTGGAGTGTAAATACCAACAAACGCCTATGACATTAGGGCTTCCAACTGTAACACCCCACCCTAAACAGACTGACAGGCATCAGGGGTGTGACTTGGGAACATCGACTGTAATGCTCACGTCATTCCACCCCCAACCCCCAACCTGCAGCCAGTGACAGGCATTGAGGTGTGCCTTGCAGTTTGTGACCCCCAAGTTCACCCCATTCTCTTATACTGCACCCATCTCAGCGTATTCCCTTATGGAATGGGGTAAGTATAAGGCCCAAAGACCCCAAAGCATACCACAACTCTTGTCAGTGTCTGCAGGGTAGGGTGAGGTGAAATTGCACGAGCGTTACAGCTGATGACCCAAAGGCACACCCCAATGCCTGTCACTCTCTGCAGGGTGGGGTGAGGTTGGATCAGTTCAATACTTCACTGCCATTCCTATTGTGCCTCTCTAACTCCTGCACTACCAGTACCAATGCCAATGAGATAACATGCAAATACTTTTTTTTAGTCTTTGGTAACTGGTGGCCCACTAGGCACAAGTGCCTGTTTTCATGGGTGACCTGAGAGCACTGGGCAGTTAAGTGACTTGCTCAGAGTTACACAGTATGCAAGTGGAGGTTGTGAGAATCAAACCAGGTCTGGTCTGCCTGATGTACCAAGCTCATTCAGAGCTCAGTTATCTAACCTGTAGGCTAAACTGCCAGCCCCATACATCATAGCACTTCAGTGGGTTAACCAGCCTCTACAATTCAGACATCTTCTACAAGGATGAGGAGGGAATGTGGTGGATGGGTTGATGACACAGGTAAAGTGGATTGACAGGCATTCTACTATGCCATTCTGGGGAGAGCTGTGTGAAGCCGGAGTGGGAGCAAATGTGAGTCAAACTCTGTTTGGCCTGTCATCATAGCAACAGGTGCATTAATTCTGATTTCATGCTAGAAAGCTGATTAATTCAAACATGCAATGCTCAGTAGTGAGTCACACTCATGACAGCAGACAGCCCTCGCTGTCCACATGCAATTGCATGGCTTGCAAGTGACCAACACAACCAATAGATCTTGAATGAATGAGTCATTATGGGAATGTTTACAAAGCATGGGAGAAGGGAAGACGCAGTCCCTCTTCACCACAGTGGGGTAGTGAGGAGGCTTGAAAGTGGAAACCAATCAGCAGAACCTCAATAGTGTGGAAAATTAGGGATTTTACTACTTAAGGAAAGGATTTGACTTGTCCTAGGGGGTCGCTTCTGACTCTCTCCTCCTCCGCTCATCCGGCTGTCTGCTAACCCCACTGATGCTCTTATTTCATCTTCTGCCCCACTCCACCCACCTTCCCCTCCCTCTACCCCCCCATGTCACCAGCACTTATCCCCTGTTTCACCTGACAACTGCCTATGGCTGCACCTTTCTTGCCCTTCCTTTCCACCCCCATTTCTGTTTCCTATACCACTGTTTCCCTTCATCAAGTCTCATCCTCTGCTAGTTATCCCGTCCTTATCAGATCAGCTAGTAACCATGCCTTAAAACATTATTCTGTTCTCTTCCCTAACTATAGTGCCTTATTGTTGACTGTTGTTGTAACATTGCTATACCAGTATGTCTTTTGCCTCTGACATGGAACCTTTGTAAAAGAGCCCTGGCTCAAAGGTATTTGTAATCCTAGACTTGAATGAATGAATAAATAAATAAATAAATAAATAAATAAAATTGTTCAACACCTGGAAACCAGCGGAGCACCAGATCTGACACAGAATGGCTTCACAGCAGGAAGGACATGTTAGACAAATATAACTGATGTGTTTGACTAGGTGAAAGGGGAAGTGGATCGGGAGGAAGGAAGAAGTGGTGGATAACACCTACCTTGAGTTCAGTAAGGCATTGAATGCCACTGCACATAGAAGAGCACTGAACAAGCTGGGCAGCCAGGGAGTGGGTCATAGGTGGTAAACCGGGTTTGGAACTGGTTGAGCGATAGATAACACAGGGTGGTGGTAAATGGAGGTCAATCTAGGAAAGTAGGGTGAGCAGTGGGTGCCACAGTTATCTCTTCTGGGGACAGTTCTATTTCATGGCTTCTTAAGTGACATTTTGGGCAGGGGCTGGAAGGGAAGGTGTGCTTCTTTGAAGATGGCAGTAATATCTGCAAGCTGGTGCACATCCATGAATGGTGGACAAATGAGGGTGACCTAGGTAAACTGGAGTGATGGTGTACAGTGCTGCATCTGAGATTCCATGCAAAAAGTGCAATATCATGAAACTGGGGCAAGACAGAGGAGGATTACATGATGGGGGTGATACTGATGGTCACCAAGTAGGAAGTGGATTTGGGAATAATCACACCTGATGACCTAACAGCAACAAACCATTGCAAGTCAGCAGGGAGAGCCAGTGTGATGATGGGATGCATAGGATCAGTATCACCAGCAGAAGAAAAGAGGTGGTGATGCCACTATACAGATCATCTGTGATGCCTTATTTGGAGTACTGTGTCTAGTTCTGGAGGCCACATCTCCTACTAAGTCCAGTTCTGGAGACTACATCTCTGTAAGGAGTTGGACAATGTGGACACAGTTCCAATAGGGTTAACAAGGATGGTGTAGGGATAGAAACAAAATTCATAATAAAAGAGACTGAGAAGCCTCCTAAGTATACCCTGGAGGAGAAGAGAGACAGAGACATAATAGAAACCTGCCAGTATCTAATGGTCATAAATAGTGTATCGGAGGATAGAATCTTCATAAGGTACATGTTCATAGGGGAGGGCATGACATGGGTTTGGAAGGGAGTAGTCTCAGGGTAACATCAGGAAGTATTTCTTCAGGAAAGGGTGGTGGATGCCTAGAATGAACTAACTCTTAGTTGAGGAAGTGGGTGACAGCACATTGGGGAATTTAATAAAGCATGGGACTGGCAAAGGGGAACAGTAGCGACAGGAAAGAGGAGGTAAAGTCAGATATCAAGTAGGGTATGCAACTTTTACAGTAAGTAGAGAGAATGGACACACTGTACAACACTATTGGTCCTCATCTGCAGTCAATTTCTAGGATTCTAGGACACCATTCTATGTAATATTGTGCACATTGAAGGGCCACTGTATCATAGGCTGGCAGCATTCCTGATAGGCCAATGGAACCATACATAACTACTGAGGTAATAATGTCTGCATTGACACATAATTGCAATACAATCAGATTTTGTTGGAAGGGGTATCATGTCAAAAGAGCAAACCAAAATGAGCGACTAATAAATGAGCATATAATTTTGCTTGCTTTCAGGTTTAGAAACATAGAAGTTGATGGCAGATAAGGAAAGCAAGGCCCATCCAGTCTGCCCATTTCTTTTTCTACCTTATGAATGTGCCATCGGCCTTTGCTCTGTCAATGGTCTATCTATTCATACTCATCTGTACTGCTCCCTTATGCCTATCCTATGCCTGTTTGAAGCCCTGCACTGTATTCATATCCACCACTTCTTGAGGTATGTCGTTCCATATATCCACCACCCTTTCTGTGAAAAAGAATTTCCTCACATTACCCCTTAATCGGCCTCCCTCTAATCTCATGCTGTGTCCTCTTGTCCTGCTATTTTTCTTATATTGAAACATGTTAGACTATTTTACCTTGTTAATGCCCTTAAGGTGTTTGAATGTTTCAATCGTATCCCGTCTCCCTCTTTTGCTTTATAGTATACATATTGAACGCCATTAATCTGTCCTCATATGTTTTCTGATGCAGTCCCTGCATCGTTTTGGTTGCCCTTCTCTGGACTGCCTCAATTTGATTACTGTCCTTGTAAAGGTTTGGCCTCCAGTACTGCATGCAGTACTCCAGATGGGTCCTAACCAGTGCCTTGTAAAGAGGGATTATTACATCCCTCTTCTGACTTGTGATACCCATGCTAATACACCCCAACATCCCCTAGCCTCATCTACTGCTTTAGAGGTCTGCTTGGATGATTTCAGGTCATCGGTGATGATGATGCCCAAGTCTTTCTTCCCTTGTGACTGCCAGCAACTCCCTCCCAGCCTATAGGTGCTTCAGGGTTTCTCTTCCCTATGTGCATGATCTTGCACTTCTTTGTGTTACACCCCAGTTGCCACTCTTTTCTTTTTATTTACCTATTTTTTCCCTCCAGCCATGGTCTGCGGACCCTCTCAGGAATCCTGCCTGTTCTTGCCCCACCTGAAGTCTTCCTACCACAGCCTCCCTCTCTCCTCTCAGCCTACAACCGCACTCCCAGCTTAACCCCTATAGGGTGGGGTCACCCCTCTTGGGTGCTCTGCGCAGTCAGTTCCGCTCATGGGTGACAACCCAGGTGGAGGACACTGGAAGGCCAGACAGGACAGGCCCAGTAGTGGGCATTGGGGCAGGTGCAGTGTTTTCCCTGTTCTGGTATGCACTCCCCCTTCTGTCTGTGGTGCACATCCCTGACACTATGGCACATGGCAACCCTGCCAAGCATCAGCCACGCTATGTACATGCTGCTCTGCCTGCTGCACCACCCCCCATCTCCACCAGGAGCTGCTGGCACACAGAGCAATGCCCCGTCCTCCCACCCAGGGAGGAGAACAGCCCAGCAGGCACTCAATCCTCACCCACCCCTGCCGACCCCCAGCGCCCCAGCTCACTCCCAAACTTGGGTCACCGGCATAGCGTGAGGTGTGGCATCTAGTGCTTCAACCCTCAGTGCCACCGGGCCAGGCTCCCAGTTGCCACTCTTCCGACCATTTTGCTAGTTTATCCAGATCTCTTTTCATTCTGCCCACTTCATCTGGATCATCTACTCTGTTGCAGATCTTGGTGTCATCTGCAAACAGACAAACCTTATCCTCCAGTGCATCTGCAATGTCACTGACGAAGAAATTGAAGAGGACTGGCCCCAGGACTGAACCCTGCGGTAACCCACTTGTGACTTGCATCTCTTCTGACTGTATACCATTTACCACCACTCACCGTTTTCTGCCCATCTACCAGTTTGCCACCCAACTGTCCAACTTCTGACCCACTCGAGCCTACCCAGCTTATTAATCAATCTTCTATGTGGAATAATATTGAAAGCTTTGCTGAAGTCAAGGTAGGTGATATCAACTGCTCCCCCTGACACCTGTTTTGTGCCCTGACTGCGGTGCAGCACTGAGTATTATGACCAACAGGTGGCACTTTTATAGGACTACAGCATTTGTGCTATATTTCTGACTGCTCTGTTTGCTAGTGCCATGCTGTTCCATTGCAACTCTCATGCCTGTTTCATTATCTGCCTCGCGCAACTCGACCCCTGCTACAGAACACACTTTAACCTTGCATACATATGTTAAGTGCTCTCCATTCATCTGTGCAGTCTTTCTCAATAGACACACTTGCCGACTCAATGCCTCTTCCTTGCACTCTTTGTCATGATTCTGACCAATAGGTGGTGCTTCTCACATTCAGAAAATACAGGTTACTCACCTGTAACAGGAGTTCTAAGAATGGTATATGTTGTTCGTCCACACTGTCTGGCAGGTATCCTTGCCGCTTTAAATCTTGCCGGAAGGTCTTCAAGCTGGCTCCTCCCACCCACCGGGGTGGTAAAACTCTCGGCCCCGCCCCATGATGCCAGATCTGGCCCGCTGGAAGCTCAGGTTTTGCGTCGAAGCCGGGGAGGTCGGGTGTGGATGAACAACATATACCATTCTAGAACTCCTGTTACAGGTGAGTAACCCATTTAGGACATGGATATGTTGTTCATCCACACTGTCTGGCAGACTCCTAGCAGTTCTCCGGGAGGAGGGAGGCAAGGCTGACACCCCTACTTAGGGAATAGAGACTGGAGAACCGAGGCCCCAAAACCAGCATCCCGGTGTGACTCAAGGTCGATGTGGTAATGGGTGATGAAGGTGTGTGCTGACTTCCAGGTAGCAGCCCTGCAGATTTCCTGGATAGGGACGTCCCTGGAAGCAGCCACCGATGCAGCAGTATGGTGGGTAGAATGAGCTCTTTATCCCTCTGGGAGGCTCCATGTCCGCCAACTTATAGCAGAGATCTATGCAGGAGGTGACCCACCTGCCTATCGTCCACTTGGCTGCAGGTCTGCCAGGTGCGGCTTCAGCGTACGTGACAAACAACTGGCGAACCTCTCCCCGAATTTCAGCCGTACGCTCCTTATAGTAACCGAGTGCCCTTCTAGGGTCCAGAGTATGAAGCCTATATTCGGCCTCTGAGGTGTGATTGGGGTAGAACACCGGCAGAGTCAACACCCGGTTAAGGTGAAACTCCGACACCACCTTCGGAAGGAATTTCAGGTGGGGGCGCAGGACAACCTTGTCCCTGTGGAAGACCAGGTAAGGGAGACTCGATGCAGAGCACCTGGAGCTCTCCCATCCTTCTGGCTGACGTGATAGCCACCAAGAAGGCGGTCTTCCATGACAGGTGAGAGAGTTCACACCTGTGCATTGGTTCAAATGGCTTGCCCATGAGCTTTGCCAGTACCAGCAGTAGATCCCACGGAGGTGGAGGTTCTCGCACCGGAGGGGAAATGTGATCAAGGCCTTTGAAAAAGTGCCAGACCACCTTCTCCTGTGCCACCGACTGCTTCCCAGCCCGTGCCCGGTAAGCAGAGATGGCTGCCAGGTGCACCTTAAGGGTCATCGACCTAAGCTCTTGCTGAGAAAGGGACCAAAGTAGTCCAATATGCTTGCCAAGGAACAGGAGGAAGGGTCCAGGCCCTTGCCCTGACACCAAATGGAAAATCTTTCCATTTGAAGGCATAGCATTTTCTGGTCGACTTACGGGACGCCTCAACTACGCTTGAGGACCTCGCGGAAAGACCCAAGGCTTGGAACTCTAGCCCTCAGAAACCAGGCTGTCAGGTGCAGGGATTGAAGGTCCAGATGGAATACCTTCCCTGACTGACTGAGAGCAGGTCTGGGCGAGCTGGAAGCTGCCTCGGGAGCCTGGAGCTGAGGCTGAGGAGATCTGGGTACCAGTACTGGCGGGGCCAGTCTGGGGCTATCAGAATCACCTGCGCCTTGTCCCTCCTTGCTTTGAGCAGCACCTTGTGCATCAAGGGGAACGGGGGAAAGGCGTAGAAGAGGCCCGGGGTCCACGGCCTCGAGAAGGCATCCCCCTGCAGCGATCCCTGCTGAGGGGGGCGGGCATGGAACAGCCTCAGCTTCGCATTCTCCCTGGAGGCAAACAGATCCACCTGAGGTGTGCCCCAATGGGAGAACAGATCTTGTGCTACCTCCGGCAGGAGAGACCACTCGTGGGACACAGCCCCTATCTGGCTTAGGGCATCGGCCAGGGTGTTGGAGGCTCCCGTCACGTGAATGGCTAGGAGATCCGCCTCCAGGCTGCGCACGAGTGACCAGATGTGGAGAGCTTCCTTGCATAGAAGCATGGAGCGCGTCCCACCCTGGCGGTTTTGATAGTACATGGTCGTGGTGTTGTCCGTCTGGACCCGGACCACTTGACCCCGAAGAAACGGAGCAAAGGCGGTGAGAGCTAGGCAGACTGCTCGGAGCTCCAGCAGGTTGATGTGGCATCGGGACTCCCTCGGGGACCAGAGGCCGTGCGCTCGGTGTTCCCCCAGATGGGCACCCAAACCCATCAGAGAGGCATCGGTCGATAGAGAGACCGTCGGCTTGGGGTGGACAAATGGGATGCCCTCCTGCAGATGAACTGGAATGGTCCACCACTGGAGAGCGTTCCACATCCCCTGGGTCACCGTCACTAGCTGGTCCAATGGATCGCAGCGTTGGGACCACTGGCTGGCCAGCCCCCACTGAAGGGGACGCATGTTCTAGCGGGCCCAACGGACCATGCTGGTACAGGCTGCCATGAGACCTAGGAGGCACAGGAAGTCCCGGGCAGGGTGCAATTGCCCAACCAGAAATGATTGGGCAAAGGAAGAAAGAACCTCAGCCCTGTCCGCCGGGAGCCATGCCCTGGCTCGAAGAGAGTCGATCTCTGCCCCGATGAAAAGAATCACCTGCTTCGGCTTGAGTTACGACTTGGCCTCATTGATGAGGAGGCCGACCTGAGAGCAAACCTGGAAGGCCAGATCTCTGGACCGCTCCACCTCCTGTCTGGAGGGGGCTGCTATCAGCCAGTCATCCAGGTAAGGGTAAACCCGGACCCCTCGGTGCCGCAGGAATGCTGTCACCACTGCCATGCATTTGGTGAAGACCCTGGGAGCTGGAAATAAGCCGAAGGGCATGGCTTGGAACTCGAAAAGGGATCCCTCCGCTCGAAAGCGAAGGAACCTCTGATGTGACGGACGGATAGGGACATGAAAGAATGCGTCCTGCAGGTCCAGAGAGCAGAACCACACGCCGTGTTCCAAGGATGGTATTATCTGAGCCAGAGTGACCATCCTGAAGGTTCGAGACCTTAGGAACTTGTTTAGGTCGTGTAGGTCGAGAATGAGGTGCCAGCCCCCCGTCCGTTTTGGAACCAGGAAGTACCTGGACATGAACCCCGGGTTTGAGGGGGGTCCACCACCTCTCTTATCACGTCCTTCTCGAGGAGGAGAGTGATGTTGGCTCAGTGAGCTGACAGCGAGGCTTCGGACCCCTAGGCCCCCCGAGGTGCGATGGCTCTGAAGGGTGGGGCCTGCTCAAACTCCAGAGGCAGGCCCTTTCCCACCACCTCCAACACCCACCGGTCTGTGGTGATAATGGACCAGGCGGAAAGAAAGTGGCGGAGCCACCCCCCCATGGGGGGAACCCAGGGGGGAGTGATGAGGCTGTGGGTGACACCCCTCAACCCGTCACTGTGCAGGCTTGGAGGAAGGACCAGCCGAGGGACCTCCAGGGCCTTTACCTCCCTGCTTCCTGGAGGAGGAAGCTGCGGGCTTGGGTTTGGGACGCCAAGCGCGAGCCTGCTGGCCCTGATGCTGCTGGGCCGGACGTGCCGTGGGCGCGGACAGACGAAAGGGCTTGGGTTGCAGTCTGCAGCCCTTGTCCCTCTGAGCAGATGAGACCTAGTCCAAAGTGGCATTGGACTTTTCGATCCTCTGGAGGTGGCCTTCCACTCCAGGGCCAAAGAGGTCGGTCCCCAGGAAGGGGACATCCACCAATTTGTGCTGGGTATCCGCTGTGAAGGTGGATATCCTCAGCCATGCCCGGCGGCGCATAGCCACTGCGGCCACGACTGACCTGGCACATGAGTCTCCAATGTCCAGAGCAGTCTGAAGTTGCTGCTTGGCCACCGCCCTGCCCTGGTCCCGCACCTGCCTAACCATGGTCTGCAGGTCAGCCGGGAGATGAGGGACTACCTCGTCCAGGGAGCCCGACAGGGCATGGGAGAAATGTGCCATAAGCACGGCCGAGCTGGCCTGACGAAGGCCAAGGGAGGACGCAGCGTAGACTTTTCGCCCGGCATAGTCCAATTTCTTGGACTCCTTGTCGGGAGGTTTGTCCACATCCCTAGCGTTTCCGGCACGCCGGAAAACGCTGTCGGTAACTAACCCCTCGGCTGAGGGATGTTCCAAGAAACCGGACAGGGAACTGGTAGGGACCGCATACTTCCTGGCCATCCTAGCTGAAGGCGCAGGGCAGGAAGCAGGGCGCTGCCAGAGCTCCAAGGTCGGGCCCACAATGGCCTCAGCCACGGGAAAGGCCTCCGAAGGGGAATCCCCTTGGTCCAATATCTCCGTGAGGGGATACTTGGCCCGCTTGGATACGGGCTCGAGCTGCATCCCGGTGGACTCCGAGATGAGCCTGAGCAAACCCAGGAAGGACGAAGGTCTGTCGTCCAGTGACTGACCTCCAGAGGACTCCAAGTCCACTCGCCTGGAGAAAAGGGAGGAATCATCGTCAGACTCAGAAGAGTCCGCAAAGAGTTGCCTCGGGCCTGAGCCACCCTCTACCTGCCGAGGGCGATCGGGAGTGAGGGTGACCGAAAGCCTATGGGGCAGACTCTGAGCTGACCGAGAGTTCTTGGTCGGAGCCCCAAACAGCGGCTGTGGAGGCAGAGGTTCCACCGGAATCGGTGGAGCAGCTGGTTTTGGCCGAACAACCGGCCTGGGAACAGGCTCCTCGGGTAAGACGAGGGGTTGTTTCGGCCGCTCCGGTGACAGCCACTTAATGGCCGGGGAAGGCGACGGCGTCAGCTTGTTCCTGGTCAGAAGGAGCTGTTGCCACATGAGGTCCTCATATCATCTAAGTAACTTACGTCGAAGCCTCCCCTCATCAGAGGAGGAGGACGAGGACGAGCAGCGGCGCCGCTCACCGCGGTGCCGAGACCGAGACTGCCTATGACGGCGGGATCGGCTGGACCGTGAAGAAGTCCGAGACCGAGACCGAGAACCTCGGTCTTTCCGAGGACGGTGCGGGGAAGGGACGGGTGGAACCGGCTCCTCCCTTGGCTCAGAAGATTCACCCGAGGGCTCCGGAACCGGAGGCACTGGCAAGCCCACGGGATCCTCAACTCCCACCGGGGGAACTGGTGAGAGAGGATTTTCAGCTTCGCCGGTCGACAACCCGTCCAATGGGTCAAGAAAGATCTCGACTGCGTCGACTGGAGTCTCGGTCAACTGACCTGACGGGGACACCGTGAGACCAGTGGCCGAAGCCGAACGATCGACCGAAGTCGATGGCCGACAACTCGGGGAGAGGGACCTTTCCCGCTCCCAAGAGCATCGACGGAGGGGCTTACCCTTGTCTTTCTTCTTGGACCGAGAAGAAGGTCCAGCAGATGTTGGTCCCTCTCCTCTAGTGGAGAGGGACAGACAAAGCTTCTTAAAGGAAGCTGTGTAAGAGGAACCCAGGAGAGTGGGATAAATGCTGCGGTCGAGGAAAATGCGGCCCGCGCCGCCTCCTCTTCGAGGGCGATCATCTGCTCTAGCTGATCCACCGAGCCCGCCGCCGCAGAAACCGCCGACCGGGCCTCTTTTGACTTAACCGGAGGAAAACGTTTCTCAGGGCACCCCAGTTGTAAATGGGCAGCACGGTCTTCGAGGACGTAGGCTGAGAAGGAAGAGCACAGGTCGAAGCCTGTGGGTCGTCTCAAGGCCCAAACAGTAGACACACGTGAGTGCGGATCCGTCTCGAGACATCTTCAGCTCCGCAAGGGCACCTCCAAAACCAGGAGTCGACGGTCCATCGCAGCCGCGAGGGATAGAAGATCAAGTCTATAATGCAAAAGACTTTAAATTCGGAAACCAAGAATTAGGAACTAGTCTTATACGCAGAGCGTTAAGGAGGGAACCTGAGCTTCCAAGCGGTAAGGAAGATCTGGAGTCATGGGGCGGAGCCGAGAGTTTTACCACCCGGGTGGGTGGGAGGAGCCAGCTTGAAGACCTTCCGGCAAGATTTAAAGCGGTAAGGATACCTGCCAGACAGCGTGGATGAACAACATATCCATGTCCCTAGAAACTGTTGTTCTCTTTGATGGCTCTGTGTTAATCTGCTCTAGTTCCCAGGGCTGTGTTGAACTATTCAACAACTTGTGCTCTATTAAGTTGGTGGGTGGCTGAGAAACCACAGAGCTTTCTGCTGTTTGGTACCTCCACTACTTGTCACTTGGAGGGCTGGGGAACACAGTGCTCCACTACCTCTTTTGGGGCTGTCACTTCGGTTTCATGTTCTATGTTGGTCATGTCACCTATCGGACACACTACACCTAGTTGATACATTGCTCTCACTTTTCTAAGCATGTTCATGCTCTCAACATGGCATTATTGTTGGAATAATGCTGTGTTGCTCTCGGACCAAGTGACACGATTGAACCTATCATTTTTCTTCCCTGCGCTCCTCTTATTTAAGCCATGTTACAAGGCAGCATAATTTACAGGCATGGTATCAAAGGCAGTCAGCATACCGCTATGTGTGAGTTCTATGTAAGGCAGGTCTCTGACAGACAGTAGAGTATAATATTATGTTGGATGAGGTTTAGACCAGCAAACATTACGTGGCCTAGGAGACTATAAAGCAAGGGCACAGGATGCACCAAGGGTAGTGGATGGAGGAGAGGTTAGCAGGGGTGGGAGGGGGCAATTGTAATATATTCAGGATTGTAATAGATGCATTAGTTGGTGCAGTAGATCTAAGGGTAAGGGGGGTATGGGAGTGAAAAGGTGCCATTAGTAGGGAGAGGTGACAGACAGGTAGGAGGGAGAGTCAGAGATTCAGTGCTGGAAGCAGTTGCAGGACTCCATTAGTGATTGTTGGATAAGAGTTTTGAAGGCAGCTAATGGTATGGGTGAAACAAGCTGCAGTAATTTTTTGAGCAGTATTCCAGAGGACTGGTAAGGCATGACTAATTGCTGCCCGACCAAACCGCATACTTACTCTGGTTATGTAAAGGGTTATACAAGTCCGGCGTCTCAGCAGATAGCTTGCAGGAATTCAAGAAGGTAGGCAATCCTTAATATATTGAGGCAGCTTGTTAGAGATGGCCCTATAGATCCGGAGCATGGTGTTCTTTTGTCGTCTAAGACTAAAGGAGCCCCAACCTACAAAGTTGTGGAGGGTACAGTGGTGTGTTGAGTAGGGGGTACCAGTAATGAACCTGAGCACTCAGTGGCACAGAGTGTCTAGTTTGGCAAGGGCCACACTAGAGCAGCACCCATACAGAAGGTCTACATAGTCGATGAGAGCCAAGAATGTTGTTTGAACCAACCTGTTTCTCCCCTCCTGTGTTAATAGATGCCTAATTCTGAAGAAAATCCCAAGCCTCTGTTTAAGCTTTTTGGGGAGTTCTTCAATATGGACTTTGAAGGAAAGATTGGAGTCAATCCACACCCCCAGATAGTTGAAGAAATCTACATAGTCCAGCAATTTGCTGAGCAAGGTGTGGATTTTACTGGCTGTCCACACCGTGCTAGACTAGGGGGAGTTTACTACAGGTGAGAAGATCATGGCCTTTGTTTTCTTAGCATTTAACAGAAGTTTAGAGTAAAGGAGATTGTTCTATAAGTGGTTAAATTCTATCTGGAGGTCACTACATGCAAATTCCAGAGTAGGTCTGGTTACATACAACACAGTGTCATCCGCTAAAGGTGTATGTCAGCTGACTTGACTCCAGCATCTAGTTCATTTATGTAAATGGCAAACAAGGGAGGACCCAAGATGGACCATTGTGGTACTCCTCTAGAGAATTTTTTTGGGGAGAGAGACCCCCCAGCCTTGATCTGTTGGTGTCAATCAGAGAGGTAGTTATAAAACTACTCTAGGGTCATTCACTGATGCCAATATTCTGTAGAGCAATCAGGAGCAAGGAGTGATCTATCGTGTTGAAGATTTTGCTAAGGTAGAGAAACAGAGCGCACTCTTAACTTCTATCATCCAAGGCTCTCAACCAGTCGTTTGTGACCGTAGCAAGTGCTAATGTGGTACTATGATGGGGTCAGAAACCAGACTAAGCAGGGTTTAGAAGAGTCAAGTCATTGATGTGCTGACTAAGCTAGGTATTAACAACTTTTTCTAGAAGCTTAGAGAGGGTAGGGAGTAGGGAGATGGGTCAGTAGTTATTAAGAGTGCTAGTGCTGCCAGCTTTAAATAGTGGAATAATATGGGCAGTTTTCCAGATGGTCGGGAGTGAGCCCTGGGTAAGGGACATGTTGAAGAGATGGGTGATTATGGGCAACAGAATGCAAATAATGGGTCAGTACTATCAGTACCAGACTCTCCCATTTGACCTGGCATCAGCCGTCAGAGTATTCACCAAGATCTCAGTCACAGTAGTTGCATCACTGAGACAGAAGGGCATCCACATAATTCCCTTCCTAGACGACTGGCCAATCAGGGCCAGAACACCACAGCTGGCACATCAACACACATGTCTAGTGCTGACTACCCTACAGGACTACGTTGGTGGTCAATTGTGAGAAGAGTTCCTTAACCCCACAACAGTCCATAGAACACCTGGGAGCCATTGTAGACTCCAAAGCCAATATTGTTAAACCGTCCGACAAGAGAGCAGACAAGGTCATTTCCTAGGCCCAGGCCCTTACTCTCAATCAGAGCACAACACTGGCCTCCAAAAGGGGCACTGTGCACACTGGCCCTGACTGTGGGGGTGGGGGACAGAGGGAAGTGGGGTACAGCAGCCTCAGCTGCCAGGCAGGAGACAGGGGGCATCCACATGCCATATAGTATTTCTAGTTATAAATATACAAGATGTACAGTATTTTCACATAGAACCCCACGAAGAACTGAATTTAATGAGTTCATACTGCACATTCTTCTGAAACAGCACTGTGGCAAACACGTTTGTCAATCTGACATAAAAACAAAATTGCTCTCACATGAACCTATTTATTGAGGCCACATCAAAGACACACTGCTTCTATGAATTAAAGAAATTCAGATTTATTTTATATCCATTAAACAAACCTGTGTTAAATTGCCAGAATAGAATGCAGCATTTTAATGACAGAGACCTGATATCTGTGATACAGACATGGTAATGTCTCACATTCAATCACAGCACTAAAATTCAGCATGGAAAACTAAATGATCAACTTTTTATGAGAACAGAAAGATAGATTTTAAGCATATCTCTATAAACACAAGCCAGATGGACTAGTAATAAACTCTGAGTGAAAACAATTAGCTGTACTGACTGCTCTAACTAGGAACTGCAACAGCTCCAGGCGATGCTAACTGAGGGAGCAGTAGATGTGGCAGTGGTCACTGAGACCTGGGCCACTGCAGGACACGACTGGGACCTGAACCTGGAGGGTTACACTATGTTCAGGAAGGACAGGGGGGAGGGAAGGGGAGATGGGGTAGCAATGATAGTCAAAAACTGCATTGGCATAGGGGAAGTAGAGGAGGAAGAGGGAACCGTGGAAGCAATTTGAGTCACCTTGATAACAAGGGGGGGCAAGAGAGTAAAAATAGGAGTGGTGTATAGACCCCCTGCCCTGGCGGAGGAGCTGGAGGAGAGTCTGGTGGCAGATGTTGGGAGACACTGCAGACTGGGCAGAGGAATGGTGGTGGTGTTGGGGGACTTAAACATGCCAGGAACAGACTGAGAGACCATGACATCTTCTGTGACCAGGGAACAGAGGTTGTTGGATGTCTTTCAAGACGCGTTCCTAACTCAGCAGGTGGGTGAACCGACCAGGGAGGCACGGGTACTGGATGTGGTCCTGGCAGACAGTGACCAGATTAGGGGCCTGGAGGTAAGGGACCCGTTGGCAGGGAGTGACTATGCCACGGTCTGGTTCTGCCTGGACCTAGGAGGGCTAGAAAGCTGCACAAAGACGGAGGTAACTGACTTCAGGGGAACGGATTTTAAGGAAATGGGAAGGATCCTTAAGGAGCATTTGGATGGGATTGGGTCAGACATGGACGCTGATAGTAGGTGGGAAATCATCAGGAGAGGGGCAAGATGCTACCAGCACCTGTGCAAGAGTAAGACGAAATGTGGTAGTCTCAAAATCCTGCTGGTGGACCAGGGAGGTCCAGGAGGTGGTGCAGGGAAAGAAGGCAGCCTATAGGCAATTCAAGTGCTCAAGGAGTGAAAGGGATCGAGGGGAGTATGAGCTGATTGCTAGAAGGGCCACTAGGGTGGTGAGGGCGGCTAAGGCAAGGAAGGAACAGAACCTGGCCAGGGAAATCAGGAGAGGGAACAAGGGGTTCTTTAGATACGCTGGGGAAAAATGAAGGGTGAAGGGGCAGATTAGCAGGATTAAATCAGGGGAGAGATGGGCACAAGACCCGGGGGAGCAGGCTGAGGTACTAAATGAGTACTTCACCTCAGTTTCCACAAAGGAAAATGGGGGTGCTGTATCATACATGGGAGGAGACAGAGATACTGAGGAGGGGGGACCCTTACCGATCGGCGGGTCTGGGGAGAGGGGGAGGCATCACTGGCAGGAGGGGGAGGGCTAAGCAGGGAGAAGAGGTACTGGAAGTGGAAATCACAGCAGAGAAAGTGAGGGAAGCCCTCAGCTCCCTTAAGATGGAGAAAGCACCGGGGCCAGACAAATTACATCCCAGAGTGCTGAAGGAACTTGCGGATCTCCTGGCGAAACCCCTAGCGCGGCTTTTCACCATCTCTCTGAGGACAGGGTGGGTGCCCCAGGACTGGAAGGTGGCGCATATAGTGCCTATCCACAATGGGTGATCAAGGGAGGTGGCAGAGAACTACAGGCCTGTCAGCCTGACATCGGTGGTGGGCAAGATGATGGAGGGCATTGTCAAGGAGAGGCTAGGGGGGGACCTGGAAAAGTCAGGGTGCCTGGACGATAGACAGCATGGATCTGCCTCTGGGAAATCATGTCAGACAAACCTTGTGGAGTTCTATGACTGAGTGACGAGAATGCCTTGGACCTTGGTAGACCAGTGGACATCCTCTTTCTAGACTTCAGCAAGGCATTTGACTCTGTTCCTCACATGGGCCTGTTGGATAAGCTGGGAGAAATGGGGTGGGGAACCAGATGATCAGATGGATAGGCAATTGGCTCCATGACCGGACCCAGAGGGGTTGTGGTTGGCGGATAGTCTCATCCCAAAGAGGGTCATTAGTGGGTCCCACAGGGATCAGTCTCTGGTCCCTCCTGTTCAACGCCTACGCTCTGACATAAGGACAGGAATCAGGAGGAGATGAGTCTCTTTGCAGATGACTCAAAACTGGGGGTGGTGGATGGGGAGGAGGGAGGTGGCCTAAAGGGGGACCTGGAGGCTCTGGAAAGATGGTCTAGAAAGTGGAAGCTGAGGTTCAATGCAGGAAATGCAAGGTACTCCAGCTGGGGGCCAGAACCTGGCCAACTGTACACCCTGGGGAAATGCCATGTCTATGGCTGAGAGGGACCTGGGGTGGTGGTGGATGTCAAAATGAACAACTCGGAGACTTGTAGGAGGGCAGCAGCCAAGGCCAACAGGATGCTGGGATGCATCGCTAGGGGATCACCTCCAGAAGGAGGGAAGTGATGCTCCTCTGTATAACTGCTTGGTGAGGCCACACCTTGAGTACTGGGTGCAGCTTTTGGAGGCCACACTTAAAGAGGGACATTAAACTCCTGAGAGGGTCCAGAGGAGAGCAACCAAAATGATTTGGGGCTTGGGGACAGGACCTATGAGGAGAGGCTCAAAGAGCTAAATATGTACACATTGGAAGAGAGAAGGACCGGGGGACATGGTAGAGGTCTTCAAGTACATGAAGAGGGTAAATAGGGGAGGAACAGTCAGGGTGCTTCGAAGGAAGGAGGAGGGGGCCACTAGAGGGCATGGGTGGAAGCTGGAGGGGGGAAGATTCAGGGGAGAAAGAAGGAGGTGCTACTTCACTGAGAGGGTGGTGGAGCCATGGAATGGAATGCACTGCCTAGGGGTTGGTGGAGGCAGAGATGGTGGAGGGGTTCAAGAGGGGCTAGGACAGGTGCAGGGGAAGGGTTCTGGAAGCAAAATCCAATGCAGCAAGAATATCTGGAACTGGGAAGGGAGAAGCCAGATAAGGCGAGGGGGCAGCAAGGTCAGCACCCAGGGTGGGGGCTGACCAATCAAGCAGACTTGAAAGACCGTTAGGCCTATTCTGCTGGCATTTTAGTATGTTAGTATGTTATTCAATCAGGGATTAAATTGGTGAAGCAGCAGGCTGGACAGGTATGATGCCATTGCTCATTGACAGGGACAGAAATAACGTTACTACTTCTTCACTGTTTCAGTTACTGCAGAACATGTTAACAGATGCTGATTTATAAAAAAAAACACAAAACCAAACAGCATGCTATTTTTAGGAACCACTAATCATGACACAGTGACATGTATTTAAGTGAATTCAAGCTTTTTATGAAATAGGTGTGCATTTGATCTTTAAGAAATCCAGGTCATTACAGTTTATGGCATGTAGTTTTAGCCTTTAACTTATATCCCTGGAGAAACAATTAAAAATAACCCAGAGGGCTAAAGAATAAAGGCAGCACAGAAATAACAAAGGGGATGAGGATAGGGTAAAAGAACTGTACTGAAATATAATTTAAGGTGCACAGATACAATTGCATGCTCCCCCCCCCCCGCCGTATCTATTCTTGTTAATCATAGTGCTTTTGAAGCTGAAGAGCAGGGTAACAGAACAGATACCAGCAGACAACTCAGACAATTTGGAATATACAGATGCTGACAGTGGTGGCAGTAGACTGAGCAAAGTAAGCATGACAGGAAAGAAAAGAGAAGACAGAAGAAGCAGAAGAAGTATAAATGAAAACACAGACATAGGATGAAGACAAAGACTAAGGAGTGGACTGGAAAAATAGAACTGAGTGCAGCTTCTGGTAATAGTCAAAACTTGAAGCTGAAATTCAATTGCAATTCTGTTATTCATTTTTTTTTCTGATATTTTTAAGGAAGTTTCAAGGTTTAAGTTTATATAAGCATGCTAGCGCAAAATATTATGAAGTATTTCAATATATTATAAAGTATTACGAAATGATGGGGCACTTTAATATTTGTATTTTAATAATATTATAGTATTATAGCAAATATTAGTACTAGTGGTATAATTGAAAAGTGAATATTGTATTAAAAATTTGTATTTGATGGGTGTTGTGGGTCTTTGTGAGACTCGTTAACTCACTAATTTATTAACTTATTAACTCATTAAGTGGGGGATTAGGTATAATTACCAAGGTATTTAAGGTACTAAAGATAAATTTTGCATGTTTTCTTTTTTCTTTTTCTAGTATATAGTATGTCTGTAACCACAAGAAGTGGAAAAACCTGAATAAAGGTAGACCACTCATTTAAAAATAAAAATGGAAGAATGAACATATCAAGAAGGACTAGTTCTGCATATCTGATATCTCAAATTCCCAAGATAAATGAAAGAAACCAGAAAAAGTTGAAAGGGGAAGAAGGGATTTCTTAAATGAGAAAGTGCTAAAAGGGAAACATACAGATATGGATTATAGTGGAAAAAGTGAAGGTGGAAACAGCAAAAAGGGAAATAATAAGACATCAACACCAACAGTAAAAATGACAGATTTTGCTTTCCAAAATGACACCAGTAAAGAGAAAGAGAAAGGTTTTAGTGCAAAGGGAACAATAAAGATAATAAAAAGCATGTGAAACACCACAATCGAGAGTGAGGTTTTTAGATATATTTAAGGATACAGACTGGCTAAATCAAGATATTTCTATTATGTGGGGTACTCTATAAGAGAAGAAATAAGTATGTCAGAGGAGAAAGTAGATGGGAGAAGGGAAGGTAACAAAAGTGAACAAACTGAAGTGTCAAAAGAGAGGGAAACACATAACGTCAATACAGGGGAGAATAAAGAAATAGATAATCAGGTGATTAAGATAAATTTATCAGGAGTTTTGAATTGTGTGGATGCTAGTGAACTGGACTGGGAAGACTCAGGGGAAACAACAAGGCAGACACAGGTTATGAGCTCAGTACATCGGATCCAGCTGCTCTGCACAGGTGCTCACCCCCACCCCACCCCGATCGGAGCTCCGAGCTCTAGGAGGTCGAGAGGGCCATTATCGCCACATTGAGGCTCTCCCCACCCCCAGGATCAAAACTCTGCCCAGTACATCGGATCCAGCTGCTCTGCTCAGGGGCACAGGGGCTCACCCCCCACTCCCCGATCGGAGCGCCGAGCTCTAGGAGGTCGAGAGGGCCGTTATCGCCACACTCTGCCCAGTACATTGGATCCAGCTGCTCTGTACAGGGGCTCACCCCCACCCCCCAGATCGGAGCTCCGAGCTCTAGGAGGTCGAGAGGGCCATTATCACCACACTGGAGGCTCTCCCCCACCCCAAGGATCGAAAACTCTGTCCAGTACATCGGATCCAGCTGCTCTGTACAGTGGCTCACCCCCAACCCCCGATCGGAGCTCCGAGCTCTAGGAGGTCTAGAGGACAGTTATCGCCACACCAGAGGCTCTCACCCACCCCTCAAGGATCGAAAACTCTGCCCAGATAGACAGACGGACCTGCGCTCCCTGTACCAAAGGGAGCTGCTCTGAGAACTGACTTGGCGCCTCTTTTGATTTAAAAAAAAATGTCCTTTATTTCTGTCCCCGCAACAGTGAAGGTAGCTCTGCTCTGTTACTTTAATTCATTTTAGTGGCTAATCTTGACTTACAAATTTAAACTGGTTTTCACTGTATGATTTGCCTAGCAGTTACTTGCTCAGTCACACACCAGAGGTAATTGGAACAGCTTTCTGGCACAGTATTTAATCTCTCCTACCTCTCCATTCCTTGGTAGTACACCGGATCCAGCTGCTCTGCACAGGGGATCACCCCCCAACCCCTGATGGTAGCTCCTGTGAGCTCTAGGAGGGCAGAGGGCGTTATCACACACGAAGACTCTCCCCAACCTCCAGGATCGAAAACTCTGCCCAGGTAGACAGACGGACCTGCACTCCCTGTACCAAGGGAGCTGCTCTGAGAACTTCCCGCGGTTGCTGCGACTGCTCCCTCCCGCCCCAATATCCTCCCACCCTTGGCTGATGTTAGATTTATAGGTGCAATCCTCACGATATCTTCGACGGTCTCGCATTTTTTCCTAACAGTCGAGTTTTCCATTTGCTCCTTATAACTCCTGGCCACTAGAGGTCACCTAATCCTGCAGGTGCTTACTAAACATATTCTGTACTCTAACAGCCGAGTTTTCCATTTACTCCTTACAGCTCCTGGCCACTAGAGCTCGCCTATTCCTGCAGGTGTTTACTAAATATAAAAAATACATTCTGAACTTGCCATAGCCCAGTTTCTCTGCACCCTCCCATCCTACTGTATCTCTCTGTATTTTCTCCCATCTACATAATGGCTTCCCCAGCTCTACTGAGTCTCCTAATGGGTGCCTTCTTCCTACTGATACTTTCTGTGCTCTCCTGCCCTGACACTCCTACCTCACCCACTAACATTTACTCCAATGACAACTTTTACTTTTCCAACCTACTAGCTACTGCCTCACCAACCCCTCTTCCCCCATCTGCACTTATTGGCAAGTGCCTGAGCCTTCTAGCTAGGTACCTCCAGTTTAGGTCAAAATTCTCTCCCAGAGTTTCAGCAAGGGCTTGCTTCATGATTTCACTTTGGATATGTATCCTGTCCCTTACGCTTGCGGGGGATATCAAGGCTAATCCTGGTCCTCCTCAGGTACCCAACTTAACACTGCCTCCCCCAGTGCTTTGCCTCTCAAAATCCAACTGTCTCACCTTGGCTTACATAAACTCTAGGAGCCTTCTAGCCAACCTCCCTGACCTACATGTTTGGATGAGTGTGAACTGCCCGGACATCTTAGCTATCACTGAAATATGGCTAAAGCCCTCAGTTACTGACTCCCAGTGCTCCTTTCTTGGCTACAATATGCTCTGGGTGGACCGCACTGGGGCAAAAAGAGGAGGTAGCATGGCGCTCTGCTACAAATTGCACCTAAACATCACCCTCATGCAGGACCCCCCACTGAGGTCCCAATTGAGAGGTCCTCCAATACCTCCTTCTGCTTGGTGGAGTTAAGAAACTCCATATCTTCTGTGTATATGTTCCTCACAAAAATTCCAAACAGGGTCTCTCGGAATTCATGGATAACTTGTTATCAGTAACAGGCAAAAACAACATTATCTGCCTTGGGGATTTCAACCATGACTGGTCAGAGAATAGCTCAGCCCACCTATCCTCCCTGGTTAGTAAGGCAAACCTCTCTCAGCTCATCCAGGAACCCACTAGGGTCTCCCGGAGGGGTGCCTGCACCACCCTGCTCGATTGGATCCTCACAAATAGGAAGGAATACGTCACCATGGCAGGTGTGCTCCCTGACATTATAAGTGATCACTATCCAGTTTACTGTGTCTGGGACATCTCCACCCCCTCTTTCCCCTCTAAAGTTGTTTCCTTCCCAAACCTCTCCCACCTAAGTGTGGATGCTTTCACAACTGATCTAGGCTTTGTTTACTGGTCTCCTCTCTACTTAAGTGAGGACATTAACTATGCAACTGATTATTTCAACTCCGTCCTTCTTTCTCTTCAAAACCTACATATCCCTGTCATCACTCGCAGGGTGGCAGGGAAGGTGACCAAGTGGCTCACGTGCTCCCTGCTTCAACTGCTGAAATGCAGGGACAAACTTTGGTCTGCATGGAAGGTCTCTCATCTACGCACTGACTTTGAAGCCTATAGAGCCTTGCAGAACAGCTGCAAAAAAAAGAAATATGCCTGGCTAAAAGCACCTACTATAGGAACCTCCTAAAGTCCTCTTCTGACAACCTTCAAATGTACTGGGCCCAAATCAAGGAAATTCTTGGCAATAACAAGCCTCAGACACCAACGGACATGAATATACAGGGTGTTCACTGTAACAACCCGTTCACCATTGCCAATACTTTTAATTCTCTCTTTTCCTCGCTACCGGCTGTAGCACCAGCTGGAAACCTAGCTGATTGGCCTTCTGCTCCCTCAAAGACCCCCATTCCACCCACCCTGGTGCTGGCTCCGACCACATCACCGGTAGCACGTAAACTTCTCAATACCCTACCACGCCGCGGGGGCCCGGGCCCCGATGGCATCCATCCTGGTATACTCAGGCAGTTTGCACCCTGGCTGGCCAAGCAGGTCACCAGGCTTTTCAACCTTTCTATCAGTACTTCCTCTGTCCCTTCTGCCTGGAAAATGGCCAGAACTATCCCAATACTCAAAAAGGGTGATGCCAAACTTATGTCCAACTATCGACCCATTTCTCTCCTCCCCACTCTCAGTAAGCTTCTTGAGAAAGTAGTCCATTGTCAGCTCTCTGAACACCTCTCCAAGTTCAATCTTCAAACCTCCTGCCAACATGGCTTTAGGCCTGGACACAGTACCACCACGGTTCTGACCCAACTCACCAGCGATATAAAAAGCAATATGGATAACGACCTACTCACCGGTGCTGTTTTCATTGACCTGTCCAAAGCTTTTGACATGGTTTATCACCCACTCATGCTGGCGAAGCTCCAATCCATTGGTGCCTCTGACCCCACTCTATCATGGTTCTGTAGCTACCTGGACAATCGCACTCAGGCAGCAGCTTTCCACAAGGCTCTATCCTCCCTAAAAAGGATCACCTGTGGTGTCTCACAGGGGTCCACTCTCAGTCCTCTCCTTTTCTCCCTTTTCCTAAATGACATTCCCTACCCTTCCCATCACAGCTGCACTCTCATGTAAGCCAATGACCTGGTTCTCTACTCGGCATCTAAATCGATGGAGGACATCAACCTCACTCTCTCAAATGATTTTCAGGTCCTTCAACAATGGCTCTCAAACAGCCATCAATATCTTAACCTGGACAAAACATGTGCCATGCTATTTGGTTCTTCAAAAAAACTGCCCTCCATGGCTTCTAAGCTCTTGGTTCACTTCCGGGATGGTTCCTCTATCAACAACAAATCCTCCTTCAAATACCTGGGGGTCACACTAGATCACTCCCTAGACTTTTCAATACATGTCAACGTGGTTTGTTGTGCTGTTAATGCAAAAATTGGTGGTGCCTACCGAGTGCGCCACTCCCTCACACTTTCAGCCAGATTATCTGTAGCAAGGGGGGTGCTTTCCCTCAGCTCCAATATGCTCTTCCTTTTATTTACTCTGCCAACTCCAGTGTGCTCAGCAAATGGGACACTTCCTATAACAATATCTGCAGATTCGCCTTAACTGCCCTTCGCCTTACTCATCACTGCCTCCTCTACTCCGGTTTAAACTGGCTGTCACCCAAGGATCTCTGGGCCTACTCCCTGGGATGCTTTATTGAATCCCTAACTAGACCTCCTAGCCTGGACTCCCTGGCCAACTTGCTGACTCCCGCTTCCCAAACCCATACCCTCAGGTCCTCCTCTGTCCCTTTGCTCTCAATTAGACTTTGCACTACAAAAATGGGCAAACAGGCATTATCTTACTTTGCCCCTAAGTTCTGGAACTCACTCCCCCTACAGGTTAAAAAATTCTGCCTCCCATTGGGTCTTTAAAAACTCGCTGTTCTCTCACCTTCACACCCTTGGTCACTGCAGATGCTCTTAACATAACTTTACTTGACCGCTGGCCTGAGGCATAGACCTACTCCTATTTCTTGCTACATTAATGCTTTTAATGTGTTTTGTATCCTGACATACCAGTTTTGTTGTTCTTATCCACTGTGTATGATGTTAAATTATTGCTTGTTACCTTATGTTTTTCTTTGAATTTAAGATGTACTACTGTAATATGTGTACCTTTGTCCTGTGCTCTCCCGGGTCATGCCTGAAAATAGGCAGGATTGTTGCCTAGCGCACTTACCCAGTTACCAAAAGCTAATAAATAAATAAATAAGTAATGGAGATGCTTAAGGTGGAAGGTATAGCAAGGAATGTTCAATTATCATTAAGGGATTGATTTATAAGGAATTAGTTGAGATCAAAAGAGAAAGCTAATTTTTAAAAGGAATAACTTTGGAAAATTGGCAGAGGGTAGAAGAGGTAAGAAAGGGTAAAGAAAAAGAATTCCAGACTCACAAGGTAGGAGAAGATATAACAGTTTTGATAGAAGAAGAAAATGATAAAGAACATAGTATGTGGCTGTCATTGTTGTTGGAACCAGAGGACTCAGAGTTAAGGGAACTAACTATACTCTCAGAAGAAAACAAAAAGGGACACCAGCATAAACAAGGAACTGAAAAAGGCCCATGCTATATTATGGGAGAAAGGGGAAAAATAGGAAAAAAGAACATTAGGAAAAGTAGAAAATAATGGGGTGATGATAAAGAAAAAAGAAAAGGAATAGTAAGATAGATAAGAAGCTGCAGGGGAATGCTAAAAACACAAAAGAAGGACAGCTTACTCTACAAGAGGTGACAGAAATCGGGCAAAGTCAAGAAAGTAGTAATATGCAGGGTGAAAAGGATGATGGAATAAAGGAGCAAGATACTTCTAAGATTGTGGTAAAGGGAACAAAACAAAAAAAGGTTAAAAAGATAGGGAAAAGGGGTAGGGAATAATGAGTGGGTAGGATGGGAAAAGGAAAAAGATTATGAAACAGGGAGAAACCATTGAGGTAGAGGTTGTCCCCCCAAAAGGGAAAGAAAATACAATTAAAAGAGTAGCTAATCAAGTAAAATCTAAAGAAAATGAAAAAAAAAGATGATAAGGGGACAAATTGGGGACTGAAACAAAAGGTATATTCCAAACCATCTTGGCAAAAATGAAAGGATCAGATTTTGTGTTGGCAATGTATGGGGCAGGAGTCTTACCACAAGAAAAATAGGAAGACTGAAATAGGATACTGGAAAACCTACTGAGCACCCTGCTGACAGGAAATAAACACATTTTGGATTACATCCGTGTAGTAAGGCCGATAGAGAATGAAGAGCTGGTCTTAATAATTTCAGACCAGTATTACATCTTGAAGGCAATATTGAAAAAAAGTAAAGAGCTGAAATAAATCGGAATGGAAGCTGAAAATGTACTTATTCTAAGACAGTTATTCCCAGAAAAATATAATCAATGCCAGAAATGTACAGAGGAAGACAAACTGGCATCTATATATGGTCTCAAACTGTTTCATAGGGAAACAGCAACTAATCTACAATATAACTTACTGGATACCCTGAGATTGTGACTCCAATTGGAAATTCAAAAGGCAGATGTCAGCAGGGAGGTCTGATGGGAAGCAGAGGGCCACATTTCACTATGACTGACCAATGATGAAATATATGAATCATTATTGGAAAAAAGTAAGAAAATTGATGAGTTAGGAATATTTTTCTATGATGAGTCTAATCCTGACACCAATGTAAGTAAACAAAAAGGGAAAACAGAACACAAAATGGGAAGCGATAGTTAAAACATCAAACAGATACAGAATATTGGAAAATGAGGGAAACACAAAATGACTTGAAATAAAATGAGCAGAGGAAGGTCACACAATCCTTCAGTTAGAGAACTAGATATATCTGATTCAGAACAAATTATAAAAATGTTGTCTTGGAATGTGACAGGGTTGGCCAATAATTTGGCAGATGCTGAATTTATAAAATATTTGTAAGATTTTGAATATGTAAACTTACAGGAAACATAGCACAAAAGAAAATTACATATTAACAGATTCAAAATATATATTAAGGATGCATACAAGACAGGGAGATTTGGATTTTATGCAGGGGGGTTAGCAATAATGTGTAAGTTAAGGGAAACAAGATTTTTTTCACCGGAATTAGAAACAATAAATGAGAACATCTTAGTAATAAATATTAAGGAATGGGGTAGAGAAATAATACTCATTAATGTGTACCATTCACCAGATGTAACTAAATTATAAAAATGATAATATAAATAAAGATATTGAAGTACTTAGAGAAATATAAAAATAGCAATTTACGAAGAGATTTGATAATTACAGGAGATTTCAACTATAGGATAGGTAACCTTACACATTTACCGTAAGATATAATACATTATTTAGGGATTATAAACACTAACATAAAATTAACTAGGGCTTCCAAAGATAGAAAAAGGACTAATCAAGGAGAAAAATATTATAGAAATAGGACTAATAAAAACTGAATTCTAAATATTATTGTTTTTATCACTATGTGGGTAGCAACATGGGGCAGCTGTGGATGTGGTAATGTTGGACTTCAGTCGAGCCTTCAACACTGTCTCATGAGTTGTTGATTGATAAGTTGATTGAGCTGGGTGTGGATGGTTTCATAATTAATTTGATTGCCCAATGGCTGACAGAGATGCAGGCAGTAAGGGTCCAGGGTCAAGTATTGGAGGAGGTGAGGGTGACCAGTGGTGTCCCGCAGGGACTGGTGTTTGGCCACCTTTTGTTTAATGCCTTTATAGCTGACTTTTATATTAGTAGTGGGAATACACTAGTCAAATCTGTTGACAACATAAAACTTAAAGGAGTAGTGGATACTTTTGAGGACAGATTAACCATAGGACAAGATATAACTGATATTAATGAATAATCCATAAGTAACAAAATGAAATTTAATTTACACAAATGTATAGTGATGCATACAGGGAGGAATAATATACAGCAGGATTACTATATCTAGGGGGAAGATTAAGGGAGTAAGTATGTGAGAAAGACATAGGAGTATTTATTGGGAATGATTTAAAAAGTAGGGTACATAGCTACCATGTTTCCAACAAAGCAATGTATTATATAAACTGCATTTGAAGAACATTCTTTTCTAGGTATGAATGTATTATACTGCCTGGCTCGGATATTCGAACTGCGCCAAGCTGTGGCGCAAGCCTGGGTGCAGCTCAACTTTGTTGCGCAGGGGAGTGACCTGGGCGATATTCAATGGCACTGTGCTATGGCGCAGCAGCTTTGAATATCACACCCTGGCCACCCCCACTGTGCATGGCGCAGTGGTACTGCGCCAGCGCAAGTGACCAGAGTGGAGCATGGAGATGCGCTGGTGCAAGTGCCATTGCGCCATGCACAGCACCTGTGATATTCAAACGGGGACATGCAAATGGGGCCATAATTTATGCAAGGCGCACAGGGGGGCCATTTGCATCTCATTACGGCCCTATTTGTATGCCATTAGCATGCAGGTGTGCTGATCCCCGACGACTTGCGCCTGGCGCCCTGCCAGGCAGAAGTTGTCGGGGACCAACCTGTCAGCCTGGCGCGGCAGCACCCCACCTGCTCGTCGCCCCTCCGCCCACTAACTGATGGGTCGGTAGCGCCTGCACGCCCATTCGCTCACAGCATGAGCTAATGGTGTAGTTCATACGATTATTTCAGTCCAGATATGTGAATTACTCTATTCACATATCTGGACCGAGTAGTACGGTATGGTTGCATGCCCACTGGCTCATGCTGTGACCCAATGGGCGCGCAGCCCTCACTTGAGCTGCTGGGTCGGGCGACGGCAGGGTGCGGAGACAGGTGGATGCTGCCGCCTGCAGGCTGGGACGGAGGGGAGGTGGTGGGGCTCAGTGAGGGTGGGGTGGGGTACACTAGACCACCAGGGTAGTGGGGGTCTTTGATGAGGTACTGATGCCCACGATCGGGCAGCAATCGGTCCACTGGACCACCAGAGATATTGGACTTGGGGGGATTTGCTTACAGATGCCCACCATGGGGCATCGGGGGCGCCGCCAGGTGTGGCAGGAACTTGGGTGGCCACCCATAGGTGTCAGCTGCTGTGTTGCACCCTGCGATGGGGCAGCTCACCTGTGGGTGGCCATCACTTGTACCTTTTTTTGTGGCATAATTTTGTGCAGGCATAGGTAGGGGTTGCACATGCATGACTCTGCACATCCTGGGCTGAATATTGGGCTGTGCAGGTTATGCATGGGCATGGCCCCCCTACCAGTGCCTGCATACATTACTGATGCACTCCAGTGCATCGGGATTTGTGCGGCGCACTTTTCCCTTTTGAATATTGCGCCAGGGCACATCAGTGGGTTGTGCATGGTGCAACACTGTTGTGCCATGCGCAACCCTTTAGAATATCTGGGCCCCTGTGTTTAAAACATATATACGGCCTCATTTGGACTACTGTTCATCAGGATGGAGTCCATTTTTGAAAAGAAATGTTAAGGCAGTTGAAAGACCACAGAGGTCTTTAACTAAACCTATTATGGGGTTGAGAGATGTATCATATGAAGCTAGGTTAAATAAACTGGGTGTATGGTCATTAGACCAGCAGAGAGCAAGAGGGAACTTGTTATTATATAAAATCCTAAGACAAAATGAATTAATAACTGATATGGATTTTAAATATAGGGAATCACACTATGTCCTAAGAGGAGACATCCAGCAACTGGTTGAGGAACACTGAAGAACTTATACTTGGAGATGCAGCTTTAAGCATAGAGTGATCAGAGTGTGAAATGGGTTACCAGATTAAATAGTTGTGGCACCAAGATTTGATAGCGTTAAGGAGTGGCTGGATCACTATTTTTCTGTTGGCAACTTCAATCTCCTCCACTAAATAGTGTGGACAACCATTATGGGCTCATGCCTTCTGTTATCTTATTCCTCTAAGTATGACTCTAAGTACGTATGATTAATGGAAGAACTAAATCAGATGAAAATGGTAATTGTACCTATATAGATAACAGATCATATATGGATGAATATGGATATGATGGAAATATGTTTAGATCTTAACCCTTAGGCTGCTTACAGAATTAGAACATATAGGAATTTTGAACTGATATATCAGTCTATGGCCCAGGGTTAATACAGAACCAAAGGCAGAAAGTGCAAATTCTGGATTAGTATTCTGATCAAACAAAGGAAGAATGTTAGAAAGGAACATATACTCTTAGAGTTTTGAAAAAGGAAATGTGTGAGTTGGAAAGTGACAGTAGGAGAACACTGCCAGCATATATTGTAGGATAAAGGTATATGGGATAAAATGGAGAAAAGTATAGGAAATGCAATCATGGAAACAGTGCTTTTAAAAGAATACCAACAAATATTGGAGACTATTTCACAGACAATAAAAAAAAGAACCAGAATGGTATATAACAGAATGTAAGACAGCTAAAAAAGCAGTGAATAGAAAGATCAGAGAAGTTAAAAATATGGAAATACAGTAAATAAGGGAGCGCTTAATAAATTAAAGAAAGAATACAAAAATGTAGTCAATAAAAATAAGATTAAACATACCAGTTATGGAGGAAGTTGGAAATAGCAGCAGAAGATAAGGATAACAAAACATTCTGTGTAATTATAAATAAAGGTTTAGGTTAGTGCAGAAATGAACCAGAAACAAATATAGAACCGTATCAATGTGTAGAACAGTATAAAAACATATTCCAAACAAAAGAAAATTTGAAGAAGACAGTATCAGAAAAGAAATGGGCAAAGCTAGATTTAAATAGTGATGTAATGGAAATACAGATAGCAGTACAATAATTTGCATCATACAAAGCACCAGGACCAGATGGAATTCCAATAGAGGTGCTGAAACTAAACACATAAATATGGACTTTGTTGTTACAGAAACTGCTTCAAATGGAAAAAGGGAAAATCAGAGTGTTGGAGGTATAATACAATAGTATACGATCCGTGACCAGCGGAGTTCCACAGGGATCGGTCCTGGGTCCAATCCTATTTGATATATTTATATCAGATATGACATCCAATTTAAAAAGCTGCACTACAAAATTTGCTGATGACACTAAAATAACAGCACAGGTTGAAACCCTAATAGATTACCAAAATCTTGCTGGTGATTTAAAAAAGTTGAAATATGGGCTGATAAAAATCAAATGTCGTTTAGCATTGACAAATGTGTTATTATGCATTTTGGAAAAAAAAATCTGCATTATCAATATACATTAAAGGGTCAAGTATTAAGATCAGTAACGCAGCAAAAAGATCTAGGTGTAATAATAGACTCTGACCTAAATTTTCGAGTTCATTATAACAACATTATAAAGTAGACTACTAGGCTAATAGGGTGTATAAAGAGAAGCTTTGCTTCCAGAGATAGAAGATGTATTATGCCACTATATAGGGCCTATGTGAGGCCACATCTGGATTATTGTTCCCCTCTGTGGAGTCCCTAACTTAGGCGAGACATAAATAGAATAGAGGGGGTTTAACAGAGAATAACTAAATTAGTAGGTGATATTTCCAACAAAAGTTGTGAGAAAAGATTGGAAGAGTTGGCAATGTATTCCCTGGAACAAAGAAGAAAAAGAGGGGTGGTTTATTCATGCACAAGATCCACAAAGCTGATGAGTTACTTACACAACTAGATATGTCTTACAAGAAACATAACTGTAATTTAAGAAGTCATAAATATCAATTGACCCTTACATATCCTTAAACAAATAAAAGGAGATTTTATTATACACAAAGGATAATTCCTTTGTGGAATTCATTCCCTAGTTTTCTAGTAGAAAATGTTGATCATGTCAGTTTTAAACATAATCTTGATACATTATTATTATAATAAATATGGAATATACCAGCTTGGCTGGAGACATGCTTATATGGGCCTCGGCCTTTTGTATGTCTAAACCTCCCAGTATAATTCCCAGTATCATTATTTAAGAAAGGAAAATAGAGTGACCCAAGCTGTTATAGACCAAAAAGCTAGACAGACTGCACTCAAAAAGTACTCACAAAAATTATAAATAGTAGAATTACAGAATGGACAGACAGGGAAGTTAAATTAGATGATGCTCAGGCTGGTTTCCAACCCAAATATTCGACAACTGACCAGTGTTTTACATTTACACATCTGAATCACACGTATAACAAGCAGTTGTCAATGCCAAATGTTTGCTTACTGGTAATGGCATTGGTAGTGCAGGAGTTAGAGAGAGGCACAACAGAAATGGCAGTGAAGTACTGAAGCAACGCCAACCCCCACCACTACCCTGCAGAGACCGACAGGTGTTGGGGGTGTATCTCTGTGTCGTTGACTATAACACTCATGCCATTCCAACTCATCCCATGTTGCACACACAGACAGGTGTCATAGTGTGCCTTGAGGCCTTCAGCCCTTATGCTCACCACATTCCATAAGGAAATAAGCTGAGATGGGTACAGTATAGGAGAATAGGGTGAACATTAGGGCCAAAGACCCCAAGGCATACTTCAATACCTGTCAGTGGCTGCAAAGTGGGGGTGGAGGTGGAATGGGATGAGCATTATGTCAGACGACCCCAAGTCACACCCCCAACACCTGTCAGTCTCTACAGGGTGGGTGTTAAGATTGGAAACACTAATGCCCCAGGTGTTTGTTGGTATTTTTGCTCCAAATTTTCAATATGGGTTTTTTGGGACCCCACCTCATGAACAGTAGCAGTATCGTTTTGTTACTCAATCATGGATTTTTCATTTGTTTGTGCATTTTGGGGTGTTTTTTGACACATTTTACAACGTGTAAGCCCCCACCACCATTACTCTACAGAAGGGGTTGCAAAGGTGCCCTTGGGGGCACACCGATGTCTGGCAATGTGGTGAGATCCACTGGAGAGTGCTCTTGGGCTATTTGTGATACTCCCACATGTTGCAAGCATGCCCTGAATATGGCTTCAAACCTAACCTGGAAATATCAGGTTACAGTGTCATGACTCCACAAGGTGTAACAGTGACCCATAGGGCTGTTTTGTACATATTATTAGCTGAAGTTAAAAAAGAATATATAAATAGGCTGTTTACAAGCTTGCAGAAATGAAGTACAATTCTTGTACAGCACTGAGTCCCAAAGTACAATGCTTTCAGGACTGCTGCAATCCCTAGTATGGACAGCCCAGGGGAACATCAAATACACTTAAGTGCATTAGGTGTTCCCCTGGGCTGTGACTTAACACATCACCTGCTCTCCCCCCCAAAAAAAATATGAATGAACAGGCAACAACAATTTTCCAAAATTATTTTTTTCATTCAGCTTTTTTTGGAAAGAAAAAAAAGTTCAGTACAAGTACAGCCATTAATGCAGTAATTGTGGACCCAAAATCAATGTGATGAATCCATTTATTTCCACATAAGTGTGATAAATTAGAACCCAAAATGTATCATACAAATGTAATAAATTAGAACCCAAAATTTATCACACATATGTGTGATAAATGCAAGCTGTTAATTGCTCAAAACTCATTTACAATTCAACGTCATGCCTTGCAACAAGTAAAAATACTTCCTAATAAAACAACATGCCACCTAACCAACTGGAAAGCAAGTCGAATCCTGATGCCATGCAAACAACATCCCCCAACCAGCCACAATACACCACAACTCTTCCATCAAGGAACACATAATCCACACCTCCAAAAACAACTCAGTGAGTTGTTTTGGGAGGTGTGTCTTGGGTGTTCTTTGATGGATGGGCTGTGATGTGTTGTGGACTCAGGCAGCAGGAGAGTTTTAGGGAGTGGTCATTCATTGTTAGTGTTTAGGAGTAAAAGAGGAGGACAGGCAAAGGGGTTAATGAGTGTAAGACAGCACAGTATGACTATTTCAGCCTGTTTCTGTTTGGTAAATAGTCATACTGTGCTGTCAAACAGCTTTTTTTTTTTATTTACAGTTACACTTCATACTCCTCCCCCACCCTCCAAATGATAAAAAAATCTAAATTTTATAAAGAGCAGAGTGTGCAAATAAAAACCCAATCAATACTCTCAGACCAAAGACTGAATCAACAGTACATACACATGTTAATTATAGCATCAGTTTCAACACAATTATATGCATGTTATGTAATTTATACTTGTCTATTGTCACTTGAAATCTAGTCCCACCAAGTCCCAAAAAGTAACTTCTGCTGTTGACTGGCACAGCAGTACCCTTTTTTTTCTGTGCTCATCTGTCACTGGTGGTATGGTGGTCCCCCTTCATGTCCTGCCTCCATAGGCATTGATTGCCTGGTGTACCCAACTGCAGTGCTGGATCCCTATTAAAGACTATGAAATGCAGACTGTATGCAGAGATTGATGCAGTGGTGTACATGTGGCAATGCCAAGAGGGCAGCTAAAATGGTGCAGGGTCTGCAACAGAAGCCATACTAAGAGAGACTAAAAGTGCTTAATATGTATACCATTAAGGAAAGTAGAGGGGGAGACATGATAGAAACTTTCAAGTACCTCAAGGGTATCAACAAAGTCTAAGACAGGAGCATCTTTCAGAAAAAGAGACGTGCAAGAACAAAGAGGCACAATGGGATGGCTCAGGGGCAACTTGAGGAGTATTTTTTCATGGAGAGGGTGGTGGACAAATGGAATCACCTTCCTGAGGAGGTCTTGGAGTGAAAAACAGTAGAGGAATTCAGGAATGCATGGGACAGACATACAGCAATTATAGTGAGGGGTAGGAGGAAGTAGGCTGTTGGTTAACTAGAACCTACAGCGTATCCAATAGGTAGGGAAATGGACAGACTAGGTGGGCCAAGCGGTCCTTATCTACCATCAAAGTCTGTGTTTCTATGTAACTGGTTCTGTGGCACATTTACATGGTGCCCCTTGCTCCTTTCCCAAATACCCACTATGGCAATGGATCATAAACCCAGGTGAGAGTGGCTCAAATAGGTCACACGTTTGTTCCATCATCAATAAATGATCTTTGTGGCTCAGAATTAGGCCCCCTAACTACAAAAAAAAATACAGCACTAATTTTTCACAGCAGTCTGCCTTCAATTCAAAAGATAAAATTTAAATTTTGTTGTTGGAAGTCAAGGTAAATCCTATAATCTCCAACGAAGAATAAAAGAACCATCTCCCCCAAACCCCCTCCTTAGCCCCTCTCCCCTTTCTACAAGGCAGTTAAAAGACAGTTCCTGTAAATATAATGCTGACATGTAAGTCACTGTTTGCACTGGCAGTTTTATCATTGAGATTTTGCTGGTGTGAAATTAAACTGTCAGCAATACTGACAGTTCCTTAGTGATAAACTGCAAGAGGCCCCAGTAACTCACATGTCAAATATATTAAATTGACTGAAAGACAATGTGTCTCTCTTAAAAGCAAAAGTCACAGACAAAAACAATGCCAAGACCAACAGATCAATAATTGAAAACACAGATTCCTCACACTGAGGATTCAATTTGTACTACATGTAGTTCAAAAAAGCATGCACACTGTGAAATATAGAAGCAATTATGTCTAGGAGGGCTTGATAAGCAACTCTAAGCTGACACATTTAGCTGTTAACCATAATCAATTATCGATATAAACAGTGTTAACAGTATTAACTCCAAAACAGATAAAAGAGGAGCAAGGCTCATACAAAATTCCACAGTAGTTGGCCAGAACTGGTTTAAAAAAAATAGGGCAACTGTCACAAAGTAAATCAGCGTGCCATCAAAATGAAATGAGTGTCATGAAATATTCAAGCTATTTTAGATCAACCTAATACATATAGCCTGGTGTTATCTAAAATTAGTAAATTAATAATGTTGCATTACACCAGGCTATATGTATTAGTAAGCAGGTTAGTTTATTCAACTGACACAAGGCCATTGTGAAACAGTGCAAAACAATAAAACATTTTACAATCTTGTAGAAGTAAAATATGCAAAAACCCAAAGAATGTATATTTATTCCATACAGTCTCTATAACTTACAAGTGCTCAGGGCCTATGAAAAATTATAAAAAACATATTTTTAAAATTTACTGTGATATTCTGTTTGTTCCTCGAGTAGTATCTTGACATCTCAAGAACCATACCCAAAGACAGTGCTGGCCACACTAGAAAAGTGACAAACAATATGTATTCCCATTTAAACATCATTACCGGATGGCAATATTTTTCTGATTCTATTCGAGGGAGTCTTTAAGCACAACAACCCTAGCCATGCACTACTTAAGGACTCCATCAATCTGGGCAGTCAGCCTTTGGTTCAGCCAGAACTTCAAAAGGATGTCTCCCAAACCCCTAAAAATTGCAAAAGCAGATCCATTTACTGGCTGCCTCTACAGGGAAAGCCTTCCTTTTAGGCTACAAATGCCATTTAGGTCCAGTTGCACCTAAGAGTTATTTAGAGACTTTATACTGTTGTTCAGCTGCTGAACAAATGCCAACTAGCTCACGATCCTCTGACTAGGTTACAAACCCAGCAACTTATTTGGAATGGATTTCATTAACTGCAGGTACTGTGGAACAATTTTCAGAAGGACAGTCTTACAGGATTTAGGACACTGTCCTACATGCTGGGCCTTTGGAGATCTTAGGGCTCAGCTCCGGGCAGCATGGGCAGAGATTGCACGCCTCAAATTTCATATTGAAGAGGAAATACATTATAAGAACCACCCGCCATTTCCCCAGCATCCAACAGAAAAACCTCGACCGCAGAGGGTAGTTGGTCCAGGAGGTTGGCAGGTGGTTGAGAGGAGCAAATCAGGTGCCCCATCACTCCTGCTCTCCATCACATTGCCTCCAAAACCATATAAACACTACAACAGGTATCTGCCTCTATCTCTGAAATCAAATAAAGAGGCAGAAGACACTGCAGAGCAGGACACTGAGGCACAGGAGCTAGCACAACAAAACTCACCCAAATCAGGAACCAAAACTAAACAAGCACAAAGGAAATCCCAAAACTTCTGATCATAGGAGACTCATAATTGGGGAGTTGATACCCATCTCCAGCCAGGGTGATGGTCAGATGTCTCCCAGGTACATCAGCATGGAGAGACACTGACCGCATTGCTAAAATTGTTCACAAAGCAGGAGAAAACATTGATGTCCTAGTACACATAGGGACTAATGATCCCGCCAGCCGGTCAGTTGTGGAGACCAAGGAACACCTGACTAGGCTGGGTGACAAACTATCATCTATTTCGTCTGGCATCTCCTCTCTGAGATCCTGCCAGTCTGGGAGAGGGGAGCAGATGGACGGAAGGTCAGAGAAGGGGAGATAGGGGAGCTAAACACGTGGCTCAAGGACTGGTGCCAGGAAAAAGGACACATATTTGTAGGGAACTGGCAACAGTTCTGGAAGCGAAAGTTCTTTAAATTTGATGGACTGCATCTGACTAAAGAGGGAGTCAGTGCATTGGGACAGAAGTTTGACGTCCTTGCAGAATATTTAAACTAGCAAATGGGGAGAGGAGGGGTGCAGCACCCCATACGTCGAATGGGAAGAACACCCCTCCCTCCTCAGCTAGTGGTCAAACAGGAATTCAGCGTGTTTGCCGTTCATTTGCATCACCAGGTAAGAAAAAAGGTTTGGCTCCCCATACGATACACAGGGGTAATGCCAAACTTCACCAAACAACTAACACACCAAAATCTGGCCAATGGAAAATCATGTACACAAATGCTCACAGCCTGGGAAATAAGATCCCAGACATGCAGGCAATAATGTCAGAGGCTAAACTGGACATAGTAGCAATTAGTGAGACGTGGTTTACCAGTAACCACACTTGGGAGACTTCAGTACCTGGCTATGTATTGTTCAGAAGAGACCGAGGTGCAAAAAGGGAGGGGGGGAGGAGTGGCCCTGTATGTTAATGAAAATATCAAAGATACAGAAATTCAGAATACACATAAGGAGCCAGAAGAACTGTGGGTCACCCTGGAAACAGGAAATGGGACAGCCATAAGAACTGGGGTTGTCTACAGGCCCCCAGACCAGAGGGAGGACATAGACACATTACTGTTAGAAGATATACAAAACATGACAGCTAAAGGGGAGGTTCTGATAATGGGAGACTTCAACATGCCAGATACATGTAACCCCCCTGCAAATGGGGGTTCCCAAAAGACTTCCAGGAGCTTGCTTGAGTGCTCCAAGCCTGAATGGTGTTTGGCATTTAAGCCATTTATCAGTGAGTGTTTTTAGAACCTCTGGTACTGTCTCTTTAAGAGCTGTCTGCTTGCAGACATAATTAGTTTGTATGGGGGACTGTGTGTTTCTTTGATTGAGTACCACTCAAGCTGCTGCTAATTCACTTCATTTTTGCAGTCACTAGGGTGCAAAGGGAACCTATCTGAAAGATGTAACTGTTTGCCAGAAATTATTTAGAGTAATAATGAAATTAGTTTGTCTAACCTGCTTTCTTTGCAGTCAGAACTGTGTCTGCTAGTTCCCATTCTAGTTTTGAACTGCTGAACTGGACCAATCAGTGTGGGTAAGCTAGCTCTAAAATGGTGCCTTGGACGAATCAGAACTTGACTCATAATCTGAGCCAGCCACAAGAGGATTGTATGGGCAGTGACTCTGGGAGATGAAGTTTAGACTTCAGTGCCTTTTTGGACCAACAGCAGCAGTCTATTGTGAGTGACAGCCAATCCAGTCAAGAACTGGGAGGAACTCAAAGGAAGTGCCCGGTTTTGTCGGTTGGAGTTTCAGTTGAGCTTTGGCAGTGAAGAAGGAAGGAGCCCTGTGCTTTTTCAGTGTGCAGTTTTAGTCAAAATGTGTGTAAGGCCCAGAGTTCCGTCTGCAGCTTGTGTAACAGCTTGTTAGGACTGAATCTGTCCCTGTGAAAAGAATCAAAGGATCTCTGAAGAGTAGAAACCAGGCTCACCCTGTAGAAGACTGGAGGAATTGCTGAAAATTGCACTCGGTCTGTCAGGAACTGAATCTGCTGTGTGTTCTCCCGGTATTGTGCAGTAATTGCGATCGGGATACAGATGCAGCCTGCCTGGTATAGTGCTTTCTTTTATATGGATGTGTGAAGAGGTTTGTGTACCTCAAGTGAGCCCTGCTGACATTGAAGGACCCTATCTTATTTGGAGGTCGTGAGTACTAATTCAGGGTCGCCCCTGTTGAATTGCCACATAAACCAAATGGAATTACTGTACTGCTGACTGTTTAATTCTCCTTTCTCTGTGTGAAAGGGCCCCTACCAGCTGCCACGGTTTGGACTAGCCACTAGGGCTTGGGGTACCCAGGGACAGTAACTGATAGGGATAGGCCTGTGCACAGAGCCATAGGTAGATTATTAGAGTGATAAGCTAATTAACCTGATTTCCCTGTCCTTGTTATATCCCCTCAAATAAATCAGAGCTGCTTGTTTCAGCAAAGTTATACTGCCTGAGGTATTTGTCTATGTTAAAGTACTGTACTGTGATTGTTGCACTGTATCTCATTTCACAGGAGGTCCTCGTGCGGAACCAGACCTGGGGTAAGTGTATAATGTGAAGGTAATTCTGATATATTGTGTGGGCCACTAGTGGGAAGAAAGGGGTTGCAGTGTCCCAGAGGGCTGTGACCAAGTTAGTTTAACTATTGCAAACCCTGACCTCTGGGTGGAGGCACCCGCCATTGGATCCAGGCCCCTCAACCTGTTAGTGGCAAATCAGGCAGGGTAGTAGCCCTGGGATAGCGCCATCTAGGGGTTACATCTTGGAGGCTCACCGCTGGGATTGTGTGTCCTCTAGTGGCCATATTTACGAACCACTGTTAAGAAAAAATGGGTACCCGACAGAAGTGGCTGTGCACCGCTGGTGGAGTGGTGTACTGGGAGGAGATCGACTCCAAAATGCTATGCTTATCCTGGACATCCCCTGGGTATCAATACGGACACTGTGCAGGGAGTACTTTCCAAGGTGGAAGGTTTACAAAACCCTGTGGTGGTGGGTCGGCATAATCTGCTCACCCACACTTTCCTGGCCCTAGTAGAGTTTAAGGATCCCATAGATAGCTCCAAAGTGCCACAGACCATTACCCCAGAGGGAGCCCTCACTGCTTGGAGAGTGATAACTAAGGACAGTAAAGACCGGAGGGAATCAGCCCCACCACTATCTGAAACTTTTGAGGAGAAATTTGCTGAATGGTTGCTGGGAGAGGGAAAACTGTGGAGGACTTGAAGAAACTATTCTTGCCACCTGGGGGTGTTCCTCCCCCAACACCCTCTCCTGCTCCAGTGCCCGTAATGGTGGCTGAACCAATGCAGACTCCTATTTCTGCACCTGCCATTAGTCACGACTCTTACCGAAGGTTGAGGATCTTCTCTGGCACCCTCCCCACCCCCCAAGGGGAGGATGACTGGGAGACCTGGATAGACTATGTTGCCCCCCAAGTGTTAGAATGGCAATGCTCGGAAGGCGAAAAGCGAAAGAGGGTTAGTGAGAGCCTCCGAGGTCCTGCCCTGGCTACCATCCGTGCTAAATGGGCCAGTAACCCTGAAGCGACTGCACAGGCCTATCTTGAGGCCATGGAGAATGTGTATGGGAGCCCAGATTCTGATGAGGACCTATGGTGGAGAGTAAGAAATGCACAACAGTACCAAGGGGAGTTGTTGTCTGTGTATGTCTCTCAGATGGAAAAATTGTTGCAAGAATGCCTCAGAAAGGGTAGTTTGCCAGCGATTGAACTGGACCGAACCAGACTGGACAGAATCCTTAAGTCTGCCCCCTTCTCAGAACTGCTGTTGCTTCAGTTACGCCTGGCAAATCGACTGGAATCCCCACCCTCCTATGATGAGTTAATGAGAGAAATTGAGGAGTTGAGAAAAAGGCGACTGGAGGTACCTGCACCAACAGCTGTGGCTACGACCGAGTGACTGAGGGTGACCCATCAAGTGAAGTTCAAGGGCAGAGGTTGACAGTCAATGAGTGCTCTGACAAGGAAAAGATATGCCACAATGGGCGAACTGTTGAGAGAGATCCGGGAATTCAAAACAGTCCCTTTATGAAGGCCACACCTGCAAGTAATGGGCCCTGACCTATGTCCGACTGTATCTGCTATGGGGTGGGGGTACCCACCCATGTATCTCCTGCTGATAACAGCTCCAAACTCAATTCCTTGACCATGGAAGTGGAGAAACTGACGAGATGTCTCCAAATGCTTATCACGCCACAGACAGAGATGGCACCCAGGTTTCCAGTTAGTAATACCCGCCTGGCTCCCAGTGTGCGCTCAGCCAGCTCAAACCCAGAAAGTATGTTTTGCTATAATTGTGGGAAAGATGGGCACATGAAAGGGAATGCCAGTCCCCAAAAGACACTGACAAAGTTGCATATAGGCTACAAGGAGAGCTTCGAGAAGAAATCAGTGGTTAAGAGGTGCACATATGATCCCAGTGAGGGCACCAAAATGCTAATTCACGCCCTTTGTGGCAAGGTCAGTTGCCCAGGCCCCACTACCCTCTCCAGACTGGTCCAGAATAGTGGGTCCTCCATGGAGACCACTGTAAAGGTGAATGGAGTGTCTACAAGAGCTGTATTAGACAGTGGCCCCATGTGACAATTATGTTCCAGGATTGGTATCAGAAGCATTTGTCAGACGATCCCTTACAACCATTAGAAGGACTGCATGTATGGGGGTTAAGGAGAAGGCCTACCCTATTCGGGTATATCCGAATTTGGCTGTCTTTCCCCACCTCCGTGGCTGGAGTGGCCGAACAAGTAGAGACCCTAGCATTAGTGTGTCCCCACTGGAGTGTATGATGGTGTCCCTTGTTGATTGGAACAAATGCTCATATGTTCGGAAGGCTGGCACAGTTGTGTTATGAAAAACAGGGGTCAAAGACTAGTAGAGCTTTAAGAGTTCCGCTTTAATTAAGAAGGCCTATGAGGCACAGAGAGATGCTGAAAAACAGAACCAGAGGAACCGGTCGGAATTGTATTGAAGAAGGATCCTGAGTCTCTGATCCTGGCGCCAATGCCCAGTGTACCTTACAGGAGAGGTCCGTATCAGAAAGGATGTTAAGAATAAAATATTAATGTTGGATGCACCAGGCGATGGAAAATTGCCAGAGGGACTGCTGGTCAAGCCTAGTATTTTGCCCGCTAGAGCCCATGCTTATGCCAGAAGGGTAATGGTCCAAGTTCATAATGTGTCTGAAGAGACATTCGAGTAAACAGAGGTTGCATCCTGGCTAATGTGCATTGTGCAGACACTGCAGTGCTACCCAGCAGCAAGAGTTCAAGGAAGAATGACAGAGTAACGCCTGACTTGTTTGATTTCGCGACCTCGCTGCCAGCTGAATGGAAAGTGAGGATCAGTGAGAAGCTTGCCCAGAGAGACCAGGTGTTTTTTAAAGGAATGGGATGTAGGATGCTGCAAGGAGCTGAGCACAATATCCGCCTGCATGACGAAAGACCATTTCGTGAGAGGTCTCGACGCCTGGCACCTGCTGACATAGATGATGTGGAGACGGCATCTGCAAGAGATGTTAGCTGCTGGTGTAATACAAGAATCCAGAAGCCCTTATGCTTCCCCATTGTGGTAGTGGAGAAAAGAATGGAACAGTAAGGATGTGTGTATTATCGCACCTTAAACCGGCGGACTATCCCTGATCAGTACACAATGCCCCGCATTCAGGATGCTTTGGACTGCCTAAACGGGAGCAAGTGGTTCTCTGTGCTGGATCTCCGCAGTGGGTACTACCAGATCCCGATGGCCCCAGAGGACCGTGAGAAGACGGCCTTTATCTGTCCGCTTGGCTTCTATGAATTCATGAGGATGCCTCAAGGGGATTTCAGGTGCCCCAGCCACTTTTCAACGATTGATGGAGCGTGCAGTGGGGACATGAACTTACTAGAGTGCCTGGTATACCTAGATGATGTTATTGTATTTGGCAGCTCACTGGAGGAACATGAGAGCAGATTATTTAAGGTATTGGACCGACTGGAGGACTTTGGCCTTAAACTGTCCACTGATAAGTGTCAATTCTTTCAAACATCAGTAAAGTATGTGGGACACATAGTATCCACCGAGGGAATAGAGACCCACCAAGTAAAGTTGAGGCCTTGACACCTGGCCACAGCCCAAAAATCTAAAAGAACTGCAAAGATTCCTGGGATTCTGTGGTTATTATCGGCTTCATCAAGGACTATTCAAGAGTGATCCGCTTTTACTTAACCTTACTCAAGGGTATCCCCAACCCACAAAATACCAACAGTCAGCGCCTCAAGACTGAAAGAGTGTATTTTCATCCGAGTGAAGTATTTGGGGCCTGCTGACTCTGATTGTGAGACTGCTTTTCATGAGATCATATATCAACTTACCCATGCTCCAGTGCTGGCCTATGCCGATCCAAGAAAAACTTACGTCCTGCACACTGATGCTAGCTTGCAAGGGTTGGGGGCTGTGTTGTACCAAGAGCACGAGAATGGCCTGAGACCAGTGGCCTTTGCCAGTAGAAGCCTGACCCCATCCGAAAAGAACTATCCTGTACATAAGTTAGAGTTCCTAGCTTTGAAGTATTCTGTTGTTGACCAATTCCATGAGTACTTGTATGGGGCTAAAATACTAGTAAAAACTGACAATGATCCTTTGACCTATGTGCAGACCTCAGCTAAGTTGGATGCCACTGGCCATAGGTGGCTTTCTGCATTATCTACATATGACTATGCTCTCGAATACCGAGCAGGTCTGAACCACATAGATGCTGATGCTTTCTCCCGGAGGCCTGTTCCCAGAATGATTGGGTCCGATTGCAGAACCTCGACATTCGGGCACTCTGTCGAAGTTTGACAGGGAGGAACAATGTCCACGGACGCAGTGGACTGCATGGTGGATTGCTTGGGAGCCTCTGTGAATTGCATACCTGCTGCTTATTGCCACTTTCTGCAATAGACATTGGTGCACTGCCTCAGCTGGACAATGACAGTATTCGTGGGCTCAACTCGCGATCCCATGATCAAAGCAGCTTTAGAAGCCCTCTATGCAGGAAAAGATGTGTCCAAATTACGCCCACTGATTTGAGAACTGCACTGTTATACAAAGAAGGTCCTAAGTTGAAACTGATCAATAAACTGTTATACAGAGAAACAGTAGACAGAGGGGACAAGTAGACAAACAACAACTAGTGCTGCCCACTGCCTTCGAGACTCAGTACTGAGGTCCTTGCACAACCACATGGGGCACCTTGGTATAGACAGAACACTTGACTTGGTGAGATCCAGATTCTATTGGCCTAAGATGGGGGCTGATGTGGAGCAACACATTCAACTTGTAGTCGCTGCTTACAGAGGAAAGCTTTGCCCCAGAGGGCTGCCCCCTTGTTAACATCACCACCAGTGCACCCATGGAGCTGGTCTGTATTGATTTTCTGAGTTTGGAGTCAGATCAAAGAAATATCAGTAATGTGCTGGTGGTCACTGACCATTTCACGAGATATGCCCAAGCTTTCCCACCAAAGACCAGAAAGCATCCACTGTGGCCAAAGTACTTGTAGAAAACTTTTGTTCACTATGGGGCTCCACAAAGAATCCATTCTGATCAAGGAGAGACTTTGAGAGTCATCTGATCAAAGAGATGCTTTCTCTGTGGGGAGTGCAGAAGTCCAGAACCACTCCTTACCACCCCAGGGGACCCACAGCCTGAACGTTTCAACCGCACTTGCTAGATATGCTAGGCACCTGCACCCAAAGGACAAGCCTAGATGGAGCCAACAAATTAGCACCCTGGTACATGCTTATAACTGCACCAAAGTGATGCCACTGGATTCTCCCCTACCGCCTGATGTTTGGAAGAGAAGCTCGACTACCAGTAGATGTGTGTTTTGGGGTCTCTCCTGATGGGGTTCAAGCTGACAACTATTTACAGTATGTGCAAAGTTAAAGGCCCAGCTAACTCATGCGTACTAACTGGCTCAAACCATGGCTGCCAAAAGAAATCTGGCCAACAAAGAAAGGTATGATAAAAGGTGAAAGCACAGGAACTCCAGGAGGAGATCGGGTATTGCTAAGAAATCTGGGACTGCATGGCAAGCACAAGATTGCTGACAGATGGCACCATCTCCCTCACATTGTAGTGGGCAAACTAGATGATCTGCCAGTGTACAAAGTAAGGCCTGAGAATAATTCAAAAGATGTAAAAACAATGCATAGAAATCATTTACTGCCCATTGGACAAATCTTAATTGAGTCTGAGCCCCAGAAGATGCCCCTCTGGACCAGTGACTAGAGCTGCTGCTAAGAAAAGATCAAGAAAGTCTGCACCTACAGAAGCAAAGTTAAAGTGTTCCCTCCACAAGTCCCAGTTGAGCATGACTGTCAGTCCATATCGGAAGAAAGTGAGAGTGACTTTGAATACTATCCTTCTTACGAACTGAGTCAATTGTTTCGGGCAATCCCTAGTCAATACTGGAGATGAAGCTGGGCCTTCTGGACTGTCTAAGCCCCCAGCTTCATCCCTGGAGCCAATGCTCCCAGAAAGTGAAGTGCAAAGCATCAGATCAGATGAAATGGAATCATTGTGCATGGTTGAACTGTTTGAGCTTAGGGGAGGAAATGATAGATTGGGGCAGACTGGTGATACACCCGAACAAGAAGAGTATTTTGAGTGCCCTGACAGTCCACTGCCAGTGTCCGAAGCTCTCCATGCGAGCCAAATGTTGTGGACTCAGAAACTGTAACTCCTGGAGCTGAAAGTGCCCAAGCCCCAGCCTCTACCCCCATGGAGACTCCCCTGACAAGTGAGGACAATGCTGAAAATGAGGCTCAGAGTGCAGAGACTATAACAGTTCCCCTAGAAAGACTGGTCGAGCTGTAAAGCCTGTGGTGCACCTCAGTTATGATTCACTTGGGAGGCCTGTGGACTTGCCTCTCAATGTTGTCCATAAAGGAGTGTATGTGTCCCCAGCTCATTGCCCAAACTGAGCATCAGTGCTAACTCCAAGTTACTTGTGTTGCTCCTTTCTATATGGTGCCCTTGCCCCATCCAGCCCCAAGGTAACTGATAGGAAGGCCCCTCTTCAGGTTTCATGTACAAGAGGTAATAACTTGAGTTATGGTACAATGTGTATGTAATACTGTGTAAAGAGTGACGACTGCAATGTTTCAGAAATGTGTTCTTGGTAAAATGAATATTGACTGATGATTACATGTGCAGCCTAATGCAAATGTATATGGTTGCAGTTGAAACTTATGGGGTACTTGCTTGATGCGGACGCCAAGCTTCCAGGCCAGGAAGGGTGTAACCCTCTGCAAATGGGGGTTCCCAAAAGACTTCCAGGAGCTTGCTTGAGTGCTCCAAGCCTGAATGGTGTTTGGCATTTAAGCCATTTATCAGTGAGTGTTTAGAACCTCTGGTACTGTCTCTTTAAGAGCTGTCTGCTTGCAGACATAATTAGTTTGTATGGGGACTGTGTGTTTCTTTGATTGAGTACCACTCAAGCTGCTGCCAATTCACTTCATTTTGCAGTCACTAGAGTGCAAAGGAACCTATCTGAAAGATGTAACTGTTTGCCAGAAATTATTTAGAGTAATAAAGAAATTAGTTTGTCTAACCTGCTTTCTTTGCAGTCAGAACTGTGTCTGCTAGTTCCCCATTCTAGTTTTGAACTGCTGAACTGGACCAATCAGTGTGGGGTAAGCTAGCTCTAAATGGTGCCTTGGACGAATCAGAACTTTGACTCATAATCTGAGCCAGCCACAAGAGGATTGTATGGGCAGTGACTCTGGGAGATGTAGTTTAGACTTCAGTGCCTTTGGACCAACAGCAGCAGTCTATTGTGAGTGACAGCCAATCCAGTCAAGAACTGGGAGGAACTCAAGAAGTGCCCGGTTTTGTCGGTTGGAGTTTCAGTTGAGCTTTGGCAGTGAAGAAGGAAGGAGCCCTGTGCTTTTTCAGTGTGCAGTTTTAGTCAAAAACGTGTAAGGCCCAGAGTTCCAGTCTGCAGCTTGTGTAACAGCTTGTTAGGACTGAATCTGCCCTGTGAAAAGAATCAAAGGATCTCTGAAGAGTAGAAACCAGGCTCACCCTGTAGAAGACTGGAGGAATTGCTGAAAATTGCACCGGTCTGTCAGGAACTGAATCTGCTGTGTGTTCTCCGGTATTGTGCAGTAATTGCGATCGGGATACAGATGCAGCCTGCCTGGTATAGTGCTTTTTTATATGGATGTGTGAAGAGGTTTGTGTACCTCAAGTGAGCCCTGCTGACATTGAAGGACCCTATCTTATTTGGAGGTCGTGAGTACTAATTCAGGGTCGCCTCTGTTGAATTGCCACATTAAATCCAAATGGAATTACTGTACTGCTGACTGTTTAATTCTCCTTTCTCTGTGTGAAAGGGCCCCTACCAGCTGCCACGGTTTGGACTAGCCACCAGGGCTTGGGGTACCCAGGACAGTAATTGATAGGGATAGGCCTGTGCACAGAGCCATAGGTAGATTATTAGAGTGATAAGCTAATTAACCTGATTTCCCTGTCCTTGTTATATCCCCCTAAATAAATCAGAGCTGCTTGTTTCAGCAAAGTTATACTGCCTGAGGTATTTGTCTATGTTAAAGTACTGTACTGTGATTGTTGCACTGTATCTCATTTCACAGGAGGTCCCAGTGCCGGAACCAGACCTGGGGTAAGTGTATACTGTGAAGGTAATTGATATATGTGTGGGCCACTAGTGGGAAGAAAGGGGGTTGCAGTGTCCCAGAGGGCTGTGACCAAGTTAGTTTAACTATTGCAAACCCTGACCTCTGGGTGGAGGCACCCGCCATTGGATCCAGGCCCCTCAACCTGTTAGTGGCAAATCAGGCAGGGGTAGTAGCCCCTGGGATAGCGCCATCTAGGGGTTACATACAGATTGGTCAATACCAGCAGGAACATCTGCCAGAATTAGACTCATAGTGGATTCCCTGCAGGGGGAGGGCCTCAAACAACTGGTACAGCAACCCACAAGAGACAGGGCTATCCTAGATCTAGTACTGACTAACAAAGAAGGGATCACAGATCTCCAGGTAGAAGGTCACCTGGGGGCCAGTGACCATCACATGGTATGGTTCAATTTGGCTACTACATCTAAATCATCCCATTCCAAGGCAAAAATATGGGACTTCAGAGGAGCTGACTTTGATAAGATGGCCAACAGAGTTAAGCTAGCCCTGGTAAAAGAAACACAGGTGAGGGGGTAGCAAAGTGGGCAAGCATTAAGGATGCAATACTTGAAGCAACATCCCATTGTGTTAGACAGAAAAGGAAGTGCAAAAGAAGAAGGCAACCACTTTGGTTCTCAAAACAGTAGCAGAAAAGGTCAAAAAAGGCTGGCCTTCAGGAAATATAAGGAACACAGCGGGATGAAGATAGGGAGGCATACCAAACTGCCCTAAGGGAAGCAGGTAAGGCAGTAAGGCAGGCAAAGTCCCAAACTGAGGAAACACTAGCATGAACAGTAAAGAAGGTGACAAGACTTTCTATAGATACATTAGTGAAAGGAGAAAGTCCAGAGGGGTATTGCTAAGCTTAATGGAGAAAAGGGAGCATGTGAGGAGGAGGACCCTGTAAAGGCATCTATCCTAAATAGATACTTTTGCTCAGTATTTACTGAAGAGAAGGTAGGGCAGGCCCACAGCTCAGCATCATGGACACAGGGGGAGGGAGGTGAGCACTACCCTTCACAAAAGAAAGGGTCCTACAAGAGCTTGCTAAGCTCAGAGTGGATAAGGCAATGGGACCTGATGGCATACATCCCAGGGTACTTAAGGAGCTAAAGGAGGAACTAGCAGAGCCATTAGCAGAATTGTTTAGTGAGTCTCTGAGCACAGGAGAGGTCCCAGAAGACTGGAGAAGGGTCATGTGATCCCGCCCACAAGAGTGGTAGCAGGGAGGAGGCGGGAACTACAGACCGGTCAGTCTTACCTCAGTAGTGGGCAAGATTATGGAGGCACTCCTTAAGGAAAGGATAGTGCAACACCTGGAATCCATAGGGGCACAGGATCCAAGACAGCATGGGTTTACAAAAGAAGGTCCTGTCAAACTAATCTCATAGATTTCTTTGACTGGGTAACCAGAGTGGTGGACCAAGGGGAGAGTTGATGTCGCCACCTTGACTTCAGCAAATCTTTGACACTGTTCCACATAGAAGATTGATAAATAAGCTGGGTAGGCTCGGGTGGGTCAGAAGTTGGTCAACTGGGTGGCAAACTGGTTGACTGGCAGAAAACAGAGAGGTGGTAAATGGTATACAGTTAGAAGAGATGCAAGTCACAAGTGGGTACTCAGGGATCAGTCCTGGGGCCAGTCCTATTCAACATCTTCATTAGTGACCTTGCAGATGGACTAGAGGGTAGGCTTGTCTGTTTGCAGATGACACCAAGATCTGCAACAGAGTAGATGAGCCAGATGGGGTGGGCAGAATGAGAAGAGATCTGGATAAACTAGCAGAATGGTCAGAAGAGTGGCAACTGGGATTTAATGCAAAGAAGTGCAAAATCATGCACATAGGGAAGAGAAACCCTGAAGCCACTTATAGGCTGGAAGGGGAGTTGCTAGCAGTCACAAAGGAAGAAAGAGACTTGGGCATCATCATCACTGATGACCTAAAATCATCCAAGCAGACCTCTAAAGCAGTAGGTAAGGCTAGGGGGGTGTTAGGGTGTATTAGTAGGGGTATCACAAGTTGTAAGAGGGAGGTAATAATCCCTCTGTACAAGACATTGGTTAGGCCCCATCTGGAGTACTGCATGCAGTATTGGAGGCCACACCTTCACAAGGACATTAACCAAATTGAGGCAGTCCAGAGAAGGGCAACCAAAATGGTGTAGGGACTGCATCAGAAGACATATGAGGACAGATTAACGGAGCTCAATATGTATACCCTGAGCAAAGGAGGAGAGAGGTGATATGATCGAGGCATTCAAACACCTTAAGGGCATAAACAAGGTGAAAGAGTCTAACATGTTTAAATATAAGAAAATAGTAGACAAGAGGACACAGCATGAGATTAGAGGGAGGCCGATTAAGGGGGAATGTGAGGAAATTCTTTTCACAGAAAGGGTGGTGGATGCATGGAATGGCTTACCACAAGAAGTGGTGGCTATGAATACAGTGCAGGGCTTCAAACAGGCATGGGATAGGCATAAGGGAGCAATACAAATGACTATGAATAGATAGGTCACTGACAGAGCAAAGGCCGATGGCACATTTATAAGGTAGAAAAAGAAATGGGCAGACTGGATGGGCCTTGCGGTCCTTATCTGCCGTCAACTTCTATGTTTCTATGTTTCTATGATCCTGTCCTGGTTTGTGCTGACAGTGTTATTTTACTCTGCTCCTCACAAATTCAACCATACTTGACACTGCTTATCTAGCATCATGAATATGAAACTGAGGTCACACTGCTCAATTAGCTAATCGCCTGTGAGCCTACTGCTATATTTCTTTCATCCTGTTAAGGACATTAATTTAATTTCAAATGAAACCTCAATTCATGCAAGGAAACAAACTCCATACTCTCTCAACCTATCTCCCCATCTCATTTTCAACTTCCAACAGGCCTTTAAATTTGCTTTCGTCTATAGCATTTAGCTTAGAGAAAATGTTCTAGAGAGTGAAACAATCTTGTAAACCAAGAAGATATGCTGTACTCCAAAATCTACATGCTTTAAATCAGAGGTCTAAGGACATGTAAACAAACATAAATACTAAGAACATTTGTGAAACTTGTTAATAATAAAAGATGAGCATTTGTTGACCATTCAAAAAAAAAAGTTTTAAAATATTTTTTAATCCATCCTTCCAGCGTTCAGCATGGAATATTAGAACTCAGTTACTATTGAGATAAATTGTGGCTCCCTTGCACTCTGGGAGTCCAATCCTTTACAAATTAAACTTTTTAGGCTCCATTGACCCAGGAATCCATGGCTGATGCAGTATGTGGGACTGGGAGATTTAATTAATCAAAAGTTGCCAGAGAGGATATTTCTGTTGGCAAGTAATTATACCCATTGATGTATGACAAAAAAATAAACGCACAGAGTTACAACCTAAACAGGTGTTTCAACTTCTGACACCTTAAAAGGAACATACAGTAGCAATTGGCTCCATATCTAATAGACCTAATTCAGTGACTCAAATGTTATATTAAAGAGTCCCGCTTAATAGATAAAATAATTTGATGATTAAATGCTTTAAGATTAAAGGTATGTGTTCTAACTCCAAAAGGAGGAAAATGTGCCACTTTGGGAAAGTTTGTTCTTAGTTGGTATCCACTAGTCGCTTAAGTAGCATCCCTGTAAGTCCAACAAAGAGTCCAACAAGGAGTGTCTTACAAGCACTTCATATTGCACAGTGATTGAGATTTCCATGCCCCTAGTTAAACACTCTAAATTTACCTCCTCGAGTCCGGCTCAGAAATCACAAAATATAAGGAATTATTCAAGGAACTCCTTTCTTAAGTTCTGTATAGACCAGTGCCCAACATTAAAAAGCAAAGGAGTTCACGTTCTCGGTTCAATGTTATGGAATGCTGGGCCAAGTGAGACCTTCTGTGAACAGAGTGTCAGAACTGAATCATTAACAGTACCTTCATGTGGAGAATCTTTAGCCCAAAGACCGTAAACAGGCATGAGTTCTTAATTTCTCACCAATTTTGCCCCGAAAGTTAACAGTATATAACTTTCTATCATTAAAGTTTAGCCGGTTTTACCACAGAGCTGTTCTGGGTCTCCTCAGTCTCTGGTCCACCTCACTTCCTCTATAATTCATCATGGGGAGGTAATCAATCTTTGATGTAACAAAAAGCACCTTAAGCACTGAAGCACTGATGGACCAACAAGCTCTAGTTCTCTAAGTGTGTTTGAATCCAGGCAGCCATCTCTCTAGTTGTCTCCTCCTCCTCCTCCTCCTCCTCCAGTTCCACTCCTATTATTCACCAACTTCAATAGATATGGTTTGCTTCTCTTTTCTTACATCAAACCCTTGAAGCTGGCTTTGACATAGGCTCTATTTTCCTCTAAATATAATAAAAAAAATTGCTAAATGCCAGGCATTGGCAAACAATCAAGACAGCCAAACAGGGGCTTTAAATGGTAAATGAGTTGCTGTCAGCACTTCTCTGGAAACTACAGGTAGAAATAATGTAAGTTTCATCTATACATAGTTTAAGAATAATTCTTTTAAACGCGTCTCCAACACTTATTCAATCAACAAATGACCAACAGAACGCCAGGGTTAGAGGGTGGCCGAATCAATTATTCAGAGTAAAAACCACTCTATAATTTACCAAACTATAAAGAAAATACATTTCCAACATTTAAAATCAGAAAATAATGAGGGTTTTATTCATAAGAGCCCCCTTAAAAACTTAAAAAATGCTGGGCAAAAAACAAAACCAAGCAAGAAACAAAGCCATGCAGCGTGGAGTGGAGCAGCACATCAGCAATCTTGCTGCTCTGCCCATTGCTCTCCACCTGTTAAATGATAATAAGAAAACAATTTAAAAGTTTGATATTTTACAGGCACATCTTGTTGGAAAAGTAAATTTGTTCGGCTACGAGTATAATCACCTTGCCCGAGGAAAATAAATAAAAGGAGAGAGATTTATTGCCAGGCTATATAGTTCTATGAGGCTACTGTAAATAAGACCAAAGTAGTGTAGATGGCACGGTTTCTGTTGTAGTGCATTAGCACAGTTTCACACACAATGTTGAGACGACATTTACCTAGTTATAAATTACAGGCAACAGCTTGTAAGGTGCAATTATTAGTTAGATTTCATTTTGGAGCATCGTAATCTAACAAAATATATTTTGATATGTGTCTTAAATTGAAACAGACATTTTACTATATATGTGTGTGTGGGGGGCTAGCAATCAATCCAGTTCTTTCTGAGACTAAATGCCTGTGTGAACAACACTAATGCAGACTCTTCCCTACCAAAAAAGTAAAAAATCTGCTTAAATAAAATACATGTTGTCTGCATTTGCTATGGAGCTCTGCTACCAGGCCTCCCCACAGGACAGTAAAATGTCCATTTCAAGATAATACACATATCAAAATATATTTTGTTACATTTCATTGCTCCAAAATGAAATCTGACTTGATCTCACCTCACACTATTAAGTTAGCTGTAATTTTAATAGTTAAGCATTGATTGAGTGTGGGGAGAGAGTGAGTGTGCAAACAATTGTGCAGCGCCAGCACTTCTCATTCTTTTAACATGATCAAACATAAAATTAATTAAAGTTCAATAAAACCAACAGCCAGACTCCACTAGCCCTTTAATAATTAACAATGAGGAGCCCTGGAGTGCAGCAAATAAAAATATGCTAATTTCCCTTTACCCCTAGTGCTACAGAGCATGGGTTCAGTTACACATGGTCAGCAAATATAGTTTGTGCCATCACTGCCAATAATCTGTTTATCTGACTGACATCCATCTGATCTCAATCTCCCATTATGGGACCTGATGACAAACAGTCACTCAGGTCATAATAAATATTCCCATCCCTGCTGTGCCACCCGCTAGTACAGCAACTACCCTCCTCAGACGCCTCCTCCTGAGTCCTTTCCTCCTGACTGAATCATCTCACCCTCTTATGCTGCAAAGATGTATTTTGCTGGCTGCTGCTGTCTTACGATGGGACTTGGGATTGGACTCGAGTGGTGGTGGATGACTCGGCACCTTCTGTAGATCTGATCCAGTTATGCCTCAGTCAGCATTACTCAGCAGCAGCTCACAAGGCTCTGCTTCACAAACTCACTAGCACTGCCTCAACGAAAGTGACAGTCAGCAGAGCGAGAGAAATGAATGTAGCAGCACACCACAACTGCCTGCCACAACCATAACTAACCTACAGAAATGGCCAAATAATTACAATTTATGGAATGTTAATAATAAATCATTGAGCTGATTCCTTGCAGAGCTGCTACTTAAATGAAGCCTTCGGTTGGCTCAGAGTGAGGGACATCCAATATGGCTCTCCAAGCTGCTTGTTTCCCACACCTCTCTGCTGTAGCCCTGCCGCACACTGCCACAAAAGCCAGTTTGCTGCAAAAACTAGGCACTCCCTGATTGTGGCAGCAAATAGTTTCAAGTTGGTGGGACGCCTGCAAACCAGTGTCACCACCAGTGTATGCTAGCATTGGTGACCCACAGCTGAGCCCATAAAAGCAGTGGTGGCACTGGCCGAAACAGTGCCACACCTCCATAGCCCACTTCTGTGCTAAGCTGCCACGACATGTTTCTTGCACATGCATGCAACCAAACATAAAAATGTGAAGAAGCAAAGTCTATATTGTGTGTTTGTAGACCTAAAATCAGCATTTGACAAAGTAAAGAGAACCAAGCTATGGGAAGTTCTGGAAAAATTGATAAAGGACAAAGATCTCGTGGAAATAATTAAAACATTATACTATGATAATTCCACACAAATAAAATATGATTCTAAAGGAAATAAAAGTGATCTATTCAAATCAAACAAAGGAGTGAAACAAAGATGCACAGTGTCACCTATATAATTTAATCTGTATCTAAATCAAATTTTAGAAAAGATGTATGCCACAAACTTTCATATACCAAAAAGTAGGAAATCATGCCTGCCCATATTTGGCCTATGCAGACAAAATTATGTTGATGCCAACCAGTTACTTGGGTATAAAAACAATGCTGGGAAAATTCAAAGAGCAATGTAAAAAACAGACTTGAAAACAAATGATCACAAAACAAAAGTTATGGTTTGTGGCAAAACCAGTAATAAGTACATTTCTAAAATTGATGAAAATTTTGAAGTAGTCAATGGATTTTGTTATCTTGAGGTAATAATAACAATGGACTTGAACTGGGGAAGACACATAAAGGAAACAGTGCTTAAAACAAAAATATTCTTGCCAGCAATTAATAAATTCCTATGCAAATATGATGGACATGTGGTATTAAGATACCTGAGAATAGTTAATGTCAAAATACGAAGTCAGCTCCTGTATGGGGCAGGAATTTGGGGGCAGAATGGAAGTAGAGAAATAGGTAAATGTATAAATATACAGTACAAGAAATTATTGGGGATTCTAAATGGTACACCTTCAGTGGCGATAAGGACAGAACTGGGTCAATACACTGTGGAAAGTTCAATTAAAATAAGATGTATAAAATATTGGTAAAAAAGCAAATATGTTGGAGGAAAACAGACCATCAAATAAATGTACAGAAGTATCAAATGACTACTTGTATAATGTTTCCCAGCATAGAAACTGTAAAGCAAAAGTAATAAAACCAAATGGACTGATGTGTAGTTTAATTGATATCTTCAGAACACCAATGGAAATTGTGAGAGGATATATACAAACAAGAATACAGAACACAGAAATACAGAGATATTTATAACTCTGCAAACAAAATAATAGATGTTTATGGATAGCTAAAAATAAACGGCAGCATAAGTTGGAAAACTATCTAATACAAATTAAAGACCCCCCCCCCCCAAAAAAAAGAAAAAACATAACCAGGTTCTGACTTGAAATGTACAAAAGTAACTGGCTTAATGCAAAATACAGGAAATGGGAGGATGAAATGAAAAAAATAAATGTAATCTGGATAATTTAGAACATATAACATACTTTGCCTCTCTACGAAAAAGAAAGAAAGCAGTATTTGGGAGAGAAACTGAGAAATCTAGAATATGAACCTAAAGATATGGTAACATATCTTTTAAAAACAGAAAAATATACAGAAATATATCATGTGGCACCCTTCCTGTTCTCTGTAGAAAAAAATAAATGTGATATACATTTTATGGAACAATGGAGTTGGTGACAGGTTTAAGGCCCCCGATCTGTGAGAAAATGATGTGGAGAGGAGATGACAGAACATTATTTAGAATAATTGTGATTACAGAGAAAGGTGCAATGTGGTTAAAAGATGGAACAGAAGTATGAGAATTTTTACAAGCAGAAAGAACTGCATACACAGATATATGTAGGAAAAGATGTGAAATATTTTAAGAATAATTGTAAATGAGAGATATACCTTCTGTTAAATATACGTATTTATATGGAGAGATGTTTTATATTAATTAAGAACTTTAATTTAAAAATACGATATGGAAATAACTATGCAAAATTTATAATGATATAAGTAAAGTGATTTTAAATTATAATGACATTCTTTCTGTCAAACAATAAAAAATATTGACAGATTTTGCATCACCACAACATTATTCCTTGCCTCAGTTGTGAAAATACAGTTTGGCCAGGATTTGAAAAATGACGGCTGTCACATTCATGAGGTGGAGTAAAACAATGGCCATGCTGAAAATTTGGTGTGAAAATATTTAAAATTACCTAAGTTATGAGGGAGCGCACCAAGTTTTCAACAGATGCCCATACCTTTACCATTTCTGCATATTTTAAGCCTCCATTTTCAACACAGCCTTCCTATGATGCCCCCCATGAAGAAGGGAAGTGATCATTTTGAGATCCCACCTGAAAGGTGATTTCTCCAAGTGACTGAGAAGTCACTTTTTGGGATATATTTTCATAACTCTACCAATACTGTTCATGAAGTGGAGTCCAGAAAATGCCATGTTTAAAATTTGGACTAAAATATGCAAAAATCACAAAATTGTGTATCAGAGTTCAAAACCCTAACTGAAATGCACACTGAACCACACTTAGCTTAGGTTATCATATTGCAGTCGGTGGTCCCAGCAGCAAGACATGCCTTTGGAGAGTGGATCTTTGACCAGTGACCTGTTCAGGTGAGTAAGTGTATGGGGGGTTTGTATGGTGGTGGATGCTCAGTGGGAGGTTGGGGTGGCAGAGTAGAACTGGAAAAGGACCATCGAGGAATAGTTTCATTTCTTTTAGATGGGGATGGGGAATGGATGCCACTGGACACCATGGAAACTTTAAAAAATACTGGAAAAGTGATCAGAGGGGTGGGGATGCCACTAGACACCACAGAAAGATGAGCCAAATATGGTGATGGCAAATGGAGGTTGAGGGTGCAATAGACAGCAGGGAAGCACTACAACATACAGCGATGGCAATCAGACTGAAGGGGACTGCCACTAGACACCATAGAAGCATTAAAAAAATTATTAGGAAGGTGATTGGAGGGTTGGTGGTACCAGAAGACTCCAAGGAAAAAGAGGAATTTATGGCTTGGCAAATTCCTAGATAAGCTGTAGATCAATTAATAACTACAGTTATGGGTAGGTAGGGAAATGAGCAGGCTAGGTGGGCCAGGCAGTCCCTATCTGCCCTCACATTCTATGTTTCTATCCTATGGGAATTCACAATTTTAGTATATATCTGTAGGCAATATATTATTATTATTTTCTCATTAATTATCAAAACCTGTGCAGCTATACAGTATACAGTATAAATTTGTAAATATAAATTTTTTGCAGTTCTGGATTTTGAAAGTTCAAATGAGCAAAAAGTGCAAAATCCTTTTTTGCTTTTGCAGGAATCATTTTCCTTATCAAATGAAAAAAGGAAAACAAAAAGGGCCCAGTCAAAATAAATAGCAAAAAAATGAAGTTCAAAATATATATATACTGGATATTTTTTTATACGGAGGGATCATTTTAGTTTGAATGTAAAAAGACATATCAAAAAAGTAAAAAAAAAAAACTAAGTCCAAAATCTTTTCTGTATGAATGGATCCTTTGTTGTTTGAAAGAAAAAAGCCATAAAAAAAAACCAAAAAAAAAACCTCCCAAGTCTAAAACCTTTTTTCATATGAAGGGATTATTTTTCATTTGAAAGAAAAAGGTTATACAGAAAAAGTGGAAAAAGGCAAAGTCCAAAATCTTTTTCCATATAAATTTATCCTTTTTCATATGTACAAAAAAGGCCAAATGAAAACAGCAGATTTAACATAGAAGCATAGACTTTGACAGCAGATAAGGACCACTTGGCCCTCCTAGTCTGCCCATTTCTCCACCAACTGGATAAGCTACAGATCCTAGTTAACCAACAGCCTATTTCTTCTAACCCCACACAAGAATTGCCTCATGTCTGTCCCATGCATCCTTGAATTCTCCCAGTTTTAGACCCCACAGCCTCCTCAGGAAGGCTGTTCCATGCATCCACAGTCCCTCTCTGTGAAAAAAATGCTTCCTTACATTGTCTCTAAGTCGTCCCCCCTCTATCTTAAAATTGTGTCCCCTTGTTCTGGCGCAACTTTTTTTCTGAAAAATGCTACCCTCTTGGACTTTGTTGATTCCACTGAGGTACTTAAAAGTTTCTATCATGTGCCCCCCCCCCTTCCTCAAGGGTATACATATTAAGCTCCTTTAGTCTCTCCTCATATGGCTTCTTTTGCAGACCCTGCACCATTTTAGTTGTCTTCCTCTGGACTGCCTCCATCCTGTCTATGTCCTTGCGGAGATGGGGTCTCCAGAACTGGACGCAGTACTCCAGATGGGGTTTCACTAACTGTCTGTACAGAGGGATAACAACTTCTTATTTTCTGCTGGTGATGCCTATCCATATACTTCCCAGTATCCCCCCAGCCCCCCCCACTGCCATCTTACATTGCTTGCCAACCTTAAAGTCATGTGGTAAGATTACCCCAGGTCCCTTTCCATTTTTGTTGTTGTTACTAACTCCCCCATTGTGTACTCTTCCCTGGGTTTTGTTTCCCAGGTGCATTAGTTGCACTTATTTGCATTGAATCCAAGCTGCCATACTTCTGACCATTCCTCTAACCTTGCCAATTCCCTTCTCATCCTTTCCATGCCTCCTTGTTTATCAACCTTGTTGCAGATCTTTGTGTCATCTTCAAAGAAGCGTACTTTTCCTTTCAGTATCTCTGCAATGTCACTTATAAAGACATTAAAAAAGGACTGGAGCCAGTACCCCACTAGTAACACCCCTTTTTTCAGAGTGGACTCTGTTTACTATTACCTTCTGTGTCCTGTTGTACAGCCAATGTTTTACCAAGGCTACCACCCTGGGACCCACTCCCAGGCTGGCTAATTTGTTTATTAATCTTTTGTGTGGGACTGTCAAATGCCTTGCTAAAGTCTAGGTAGGCCATTTCCACAGCCACTCCCTGGTCTGCTACTTTGTTCACCCAGTCAAAGAAATTGATTAGATTCATCTGACATGACCTTCCCAATGTGAGCCCATGCTGCCTTGGGTCATGTGCCCCACTGGCCTCCAGGTACTCAAAAATTATCTTCTTCAGAAGTGATTCCATCACCTTCCCTACCACATAGGTCAAACTGACTGGTCTATAGTTTCCTACCTCTGTCTTGCTCCCACTTTTGTGAAGGGGGATCACATCCACCCTCCTCCAGTCTTCAGGTACCAGGCCATCCTCCCATGATTTGTTAAAAAGGGTAGTCAGTTGTGTCACTAGTTCTCCCCTTAATTCTTTTAGAATTCTGGGGTGAATTCCATCAAGCCACATTGCTTTGTCCACCTACAGACCTGTAAGTTTGACCTCAGTGGTAGTGAAAATGATGGAATCACTTCTGAAAGAAAGAACTGTTGAGTACCTAGAGGCCAGCGGGGCACAGGACCCAAAGCAGCATGGATTTAAGGCAGGAAGGTCATGTCAGATGAATCTAATTGATTTCTTTGACTTGGTGACCAAAGTAATAGACCAAGGAGGGGCTGTGGATATGGCCTACCTAGACTTTAGCAAGGCATTTGACACAGTCCCGCACAAAAGATTAATAATCAAGTTAGCCAACCTGGGAGTGGGTCCCAGGGTGGTAGACTGGGTAGCAAACTGGCTGCACAACAGGACACAGAAGGTAATAGTGAATGAAACACATTCCGAAGAAAGGGGGGTTACTGGTGGAGTACCTCAGGGCTCAGTACTGGGTCCAGTCTTCTTTAACATCTTTATAGGTGAGATATTGCAGAGGGTTTGGAGGGAAAGGTATGCCTCTTTGCAGATGACACAAAGATCTGTAACAGAGTTGATACACAAGAGGGAGTAGAAAAGATGAGAAGGGACTTGGCAAGGTTGGAGGAATGGTCAGACATATGGCAACTTAGATTCAATGCAAAGAAGTGAAGTAATGCACCTGGGAAACAAAACCCAGGAGAAGAGTACACAATAGCAGGGGAGGTACTAACAACAACAAAAATGAAAAGAGACCTGGGGAAGTCATATCAGATGACCTAAAGGTGGGCAAGCAATGTCAGAAGTTGGTAAGGAGATCCAGGGGGATACTGGGATGCATAAGAAGGGGCATCACAAGTAGAAAAAGGGAAGTGGTTATCCCTCTATACAGACAGTTGGTGAGACCCCATCTGGAGTACTGTGTGCAGTTTTGGAGACCTCATCTACACAAGGACATAGACAGGATGGAAGCAGTCCAGAGGAGGGCAACTAAAATGGTGCAGGGTCTGCAGCAGAAACCATATGAAGAGAGACTGAGAGAGCTTAATATGTAAACCCCTGAAGAAAGGAGGGATGGGGGGGGATATGATAGAAACTTTCAAGTACCTCAAGGGAATTAACAAAGTCCAGGAAGGTAGCATCTTTCAGAAAAAGAGATGTGTAAGAACAATGGGGCACACTTTAAAGATAGAGGGGGGATGGCTCTGGGGTAATGTGAGGATTTTTTTTTTCACGGAGAGAGTGGTGGATACATGGAACCGCCTTTCTGGGGAGGTCGTTGGGTCTAAAACAGTGAGGGAATTCAAACAAGCATGGGCCAGACATAAGGTAATTATAGTGGAGGGTTGCAGGAAGTAGGCTGTTGATTAACTAGAATCTGCTGCTTATCCAGTAGGTAGGGAAATGGGATGACTGGGTGGGCCAAGTGGTCCTTATCTGCCATCAAAGTCTATGTTTCTATGTTTCAGTTTTAAGAGTTCTTCCAAAATCCTTTCTTCTGTGAAAGAACTAGGATCAACCCCCCCAATCCAGAGTGCTTCTGTTAATTGGATTAGGTACCTACCCCTCCTCCTCTTTTGTGAATACTGAGCAGAAGTATCTGTTCAGTATCCCTGCTTTTTCACTGTTCCTCTCTGCCCACCCACCATCCATTTTATTTAGCCTCACTATCCCACCCTTTGTCTTTCTACACACCCTAATGTACCTATAAAATGTTTTATCCCCCTTCTTAACCAAGTTTTCTATCTTTTCCTCAGTCTGAGCCGTTGCTATTCTGACTGCCTTCCCTGCTTCCTTCTGCCTTAACTGGTACAGTTTTCTGTCCTGCTCCTTCTGTGATTCCTTATACTTCCTAAATGCTATATTTTTCTCCCTAACCTTCCCCGCCACCTCTTTTGAGAACCATAGTGGCTTTTTCTTTCATTTTGATTTATTTGCATCAAACAAAGGCTTGTTGCTCTGTGATTACAGTTTTGACGTTTCCCCATTGTTGTTCCACCCCTCCTTCTTGCCTGTTTACTAGTGCTTTTCTAAGGCACTCTCTCATCTTGCCAAAGTCAGCCCTCCTGAAGTCCAGTACCCTCACTTTTGTATGGCTTGACTCTGCAGCTGAATTTTCCATGAACCACACTGTTTGATGGTCACTTGTTCCCAGATGGCTATCCACTTCTAGATCTGACATCCTCTCACTGTCCCCATTTGAGAATACAAGTCAGTTCCAACACTAACTGTCTGAGGCATGCCCCCTGTAGGGCAGCGAGAATGGCCCTGCTCTTGGATGCAGCTGCAGCAAAGGTGCTCCGGTTAACATCTGACATATTCAGGTCCCCCATCAACAGTATCTCCCCATTCTCTGCCATCCTAAGGATGCCTTCTATCATAACCTTGTCCATTCCCAACCCCTGGTGGGGGTCTGTATACAACCCCTGTGTGGATTGTGGTCCCATTTCCCGTCTCTAAGGTGACCCACAGTGCCTCCTCTCCTCCCTGTTTAGTCTTTTGTTCCTTTTCTTTTATCCCTTCCCTTACATAGAGAGCTGCTCCTCCCCTTCTTCTACCATCCCCGTCTCTCCTGTAGGTTGTGTACCCTGGTATGTTAACATCCCAGTTATGGTTCTCTGTATACCATGTTTTTGTGACTGCCATAATATCCAGACGTCCCTCTTCCATCAAACCCACCAGTTCAGGGAGCTTGTTGCCCAAACTACAGGCATTGGTGCTAATTACCCTCCATTTCTTGATGGCCTTACACCTTTTTGCCCCATTCCTGTCCTTACTGCCTTTGTCATTTTCTCCATTTGCCCCTGCCCTTTTCCCTATTGACATCTCTATCTTGGTGTTTACCTCACCTACTACACAGATTTTTTTGGGGGGCTAGGATTCCCTGCTCCTTTCCAGTGCCCCCCCCCCCGGCTAGTTTAAATGCTTGCCAATGAAGCATTTAAACCTATCACATAGGATTCTGGCTCCCCTCCAAGATAGATGCAGACCATCATGCCAGTACAGGCCTGTATCACCACAGGTGGATGCCCAGTCCCGAATGAAGCCAAACCCCTGAGCTCTGCACTAGTTTTTCAACCACTGATTAAATCTCATGGTGTGGAGCACCCTAGCCTCACCCATGCCATAGACAGGCAGCACCTCTGAGAAGGTTACCATGCATGATACTTGTTTAAGGTCCCTCCCCAACTCCACAAACTCTTCGTGCACTGCTCTGATCCCTTTACCAGCCAGGTCATTTGTCCCTAGGTGGACAATGACATCCAGCTCCCTCTCCAATGCAGCTGCTCCCATGATCCTGAGGATTCACTCCTGTCCCTCCAAGCCATGGTGCCAGGCAGGCACCTTACCTCCCTCTCCCCTTCCTCCCACAGGTCTACCCTCTTAACAATGGAGTCCCCCACCAGGAGTTGTTTCCTTCCCCTGTAGGGTCCCGTGCACCCTCCTGTGGATCTCTTTTATGAATCACAAAAAAATGATTTAAAATGTAAAAAAAAAAAAAAAAATACATTTCAAGGTCATAGTTCCAACAGTAAAGTGCAGAATCCACCTAATGGGTTAATGACGATCAAGACAAATGTCTTGGCCTCTCTGCAATAATGTCATTTTTGTAGGTTTTGAAATTAAAAAAAAAACAGAAACAAAATGGCAACAAATGAATTTTTTTTTTCTTCAAGAGAAAGGACTGGCCCCATACGTAAAAGGATTATTTTTCCATTTCATATTGCCATCATGGCATGTTTACTGAACATGTTCAGAACTAAAATGTTTAAAATTAATAACTTTGCTACAAATCTGTGGGCCAAGGCATTTCTTCCCTTAAAATTTCAGGCAAAAATTTTAAGTCTGGGTGCTATGGACTGACAAAAAAAAAAAAACAGGAAAAAAAAAATCACTATTTTCACAATCCAGATCTCAAAATTCACACATCTGACCAGAACAATACTGAGAACTACCCAACGACACTGCGCATGCAAACTTTTGTGTAAATCTGTTGTACAGTTGCAAAATTATTAGAGTGTATAAATTGAGGTTTAATATTAAACTGCATATGCAGTCCTAAATATAACAGCGTGACTGTGCCATTATAATAAATATATTTTTATACAACATCATGTGTGCTGATAAATAGCAAGATAAAAAGTGATACCTTGACCCACCATACAAAGATATATGAAATTCCTCACTAAACATGTTTATAAACATATTTTCACATGTGAGATCCTCTATATTTTTTGAAGTTCATTGCCAGTGCCATGCTCTGTAAGCTTTCTAGACATCATTTTCTTGTAATGCAAAACACTGAAAGGAGTGGCAGTTTACATTTTGTAATTTTCATTTTTTTTTATTTATACCAAAAAAAAAACAACACTCAAAATGTATAAACAGAACATGACATGTCCTGACTGAAGATATCAAATATATCATGTTTATCTTCGGTTTAGGCAAATTAATATGCTATCTTCAGTCAGGCCACGTCCTATCCCCTGTATAATATGTATACTTATAAAATGGATAACATAGAATTTGACAGCAGATAAGGACCGCTTGACCCACCCAGTCTGCCCATTTCCCTACCTAATGGATAAGTTGCAGATCCTAGCTAACCAACAGCCTACTTCTTCCAACCTCCACCCCCTTAAATTGCCTTATGTCTGTCCCATGTGTTCTTGAATTCCACCACAGTTTTTGAATTCACAACTTCCTCAGGAAGGTTGTTTCAAGCATCCACAACGCTCTCCATAAAAAAAATACTTCCTCACATTACCTCTGAGCCATCCCTCTTCTAGCTTCAAATTGTGCCCCCTTGTTCTTGCACACCTCTTTTTCTGAAAGATGCTACCCTCTTGAACTTTGTTGATTTCCTTGAAGTATTCAAAAATTTCAATCCTGTCCCCCCTCTCCTTGGAGCTATACATATTAAGATCCTTAAGTCTCTCTTGATATGTCTTCTGGTGCAGACCCTGCACTATTTTAGTTGCCCTCCTCTGGACTGCCTCCATCCTGTCTATGTCTTTGCAGAGATTGGGTCTCCCAAACTGCACACAGTACTCCAGATGGGGTCTCATCAGCTGTCTGTACAGAGGGATAACAATTTCCTGTTTTCTACTAGTGATGCCTCTCACTATGAATTCCAGTATCCCACCAGCCCTACTTACTGCCCTCTCACATTGCTTGCTCACCTTTAGGTCATCTGATATGACTATCCCCGGGTCCCTTTCCATGTTTGCTGTGGTTAGTATCTCACCCCCCATTGTGTACTCTTCCTCTAGGTTTTTATTTCCCAGGTGCATTACTTTGCACTTCTTAGCATTGAGTCTAAGTTGCCATACATTTGACCAATCCTCCAACCTTGCCAAGTCCCTTCTCATCTTTTCCACCCCACCTTGTGCATTAACTCTGTTGCAGATCTTTGTGTCATCTGCAAAGAGACATACTTTTCCTTCCAGTCTCTCTGCAATGTCGCTTATAAAGACATTAAAGAGGACCAGTCCTAGTACTGAACCCTGCAGTACCCCACTAGTAACCCCCCCCTTTCTTCAGAGTGGACTCTGTTTACTATTACCCTCTGTGTCCTGTTCTCCAGCCAGTTTTTTACCCAGGCTATCATCTTGGGACCCACTTCCAGGCTGGCCAACTTGTATATTAATCTTTTGTGTGGGACTGTGTCAAATGCCTTGCTAAAGTCTAGGTAGGCCATGTCTACAGCCCCTCCCTGATCTACTACTTTGGTCACCCACCAATTAGATTCATCTGACATGACCTTCCCGCTGTGAATCCATGCTGCCTTGGGTCCTGCGCCCGCCCCTCTGGCCTCTAGGTACTCAACAATTATTTCCCTCAGAAGGATTCCATCATTTTCCCAATCGCTGAGGTTAAACTAACAGGTCAGTAGTTTCCTGCTTCTGCCCTGCTCCCAGTTTTGTGAAGTGGAATCACATCTGCCCTCCTCTAGTCTTGAGGTACCACCCCATCCTCCCATGATTTGTTAAAGAGGGTAGTCAGTGGTGTCACTAGTTCTACCCTTAGTTGTTTTAGAATTTGGGATGAATCCCATCAGGCCCCATTGCTTTGTCCACCTTCAGTTTTAAGAGTTCTTTCAGAACCCTTTCTTCTGTGAAAGGGCTGGTATCAATTTCTATATCCAGAGTGTTTCTATTGTTTGATTTAGGTACCTTCCCCTCTTCATTTGTAAATACTGAGCAAAAGTATTTGTTTAGTATTTCTGACTTTTCACAGTCACCCTCTGCCCACACCCTCTCTTTTAATAGACCTCACCATCACTCCCTTGGTCTTCCTTCACTCCCCGATGTATCTATAAAAGGTTTTATCGCCCTTCTTAACTGAGTTGGCCATCTTTTCCTCGGTTTGGGCCTTTGTTGTTTTGACTGCCTTTCCTGCTTCCTTTTGCTTTAACTGATATAATTCTCTGTCCTGCTTCTTCTGTGATTCCTTGTACTTCCTGAATGCTCTCTTTTTCTCCCTAACCTTCCCTGCCACATCCTTTGAGAACCATATTGGTTTCTTACATAATTTTGTTTTGTTTATTTGCTTCATACAAAGACTTGTTGCCTCTGTGATGGCAGTTTTGATTTTTCCCCATTGTTCTTCCACCCCTCCTTCCTGCCCATTTGCTAGTGCATTACTTAGGAACTCACCCATTTTGGCAAAGTCTGCCCTCCTGAAATTCAGTACCCTTGCCTTTGTATAGCTTGACTGTACTGCTGTATTTACTGTGAACCATACTGTTCGATCGTCACTAGTTCCCAGATGGCTACCCACTTCTAAATCCGTGATCCTATCATCATCTTCATTTGAAAGTACCAGGTCTAAGACTGCTCCCACTCGAGTGGGTTCTGATACTAGTTGTATAAGACATGCCCCCTGTAGGGCATCTAAAATGACCCCACTCTTAGAAGTGGCTGTTGCAAATGCACTCCAGTTACTATCTGCCATATTCAGATCCCCCATTAGCAATATCTCTCCTTTTTCTGCCATTCTAAGGATACTTTCTATCATTTCCTTGTCCATTTCCTCCCCCTGAGATGGGGGTCTGCATACAGCCCCTGTGTGGATTGTGGTGCCATTGGCTGTCTCCAAATTGACCCACAGTGCTTCCTCTCCTCCGTTTACCCTTTTGTTCTGTTGCTTTTATACCGTCCTTTATGTAGAGAGCTACTCCACCTCCTCTTTTACCTTTCCTGTAGATGGTGTATCCTGGTATGTTTACGTCCCAGTCATGGTTCTATGTGTACCACATTTCTGTGACTGCCACGATATCCAGTTCCTCCTCTATCAAGGCCACTAATTCAGGAAGCTTGTTACCCAGACTATGGGCATTGGTGCTCATTGCTCTCCATTTTCTGATGGCTTTACCTCTTGTAGCACCATCCCTGTCCTCATTGTCTTTGCCTTCTCTAATTACCCCTGCCTCACTCCCGACTGACCTTTTTACCTTGTTTTTTACCTCATTTAGTACCCGGTTTTGTAGGGGGAGGCTGGAAATTTCTTGCTGCTTATCAGTGCCTCCCCTCTTGAATAGTTTAAAAGCTTGCCAATGAAGCATTTAGACCGATGGCCTAGTAGACTTGTTCCCTTCCTGGACAGATGTAGACCATCCTGCTAGTATAGGCTGGTATCCTTCCATGTGGAACCCCAGTCCCCAATGAAGTCAAACCCTTGTGCTCTGCACCATCTTTTCAACGATTCATTGAACTGCATGGTGCGAAGTACCCTCACCTCACCCTTGCCATAGACAGGCAGCACCTCTGAGAAGATACTGTGTGGGCTACTTGCCTTAGGCCCCTCCCCAATTCCACAAACTCCTTCTGCACTGCTCTAATCTCATGTTAAGCCAAGTCATTCATCCCCAGGTGGATAATGATGTCCAGCTCAGTCTCCCATGCAGCTGTTCTCATGATCCTGAGGATGCGCTTCCTGTCCCTTCAAGCCATGGCACCAGGCAGGCACCTTACATCAGTTTTCCCGGCTCCCCCAGTTCTATCCCCCTAATGATTGAGTCCCCCCACCAGGAGCTGCTTCCTTTCCCTGTGGTGTCCTCTACCTATTTCCTGTGGGGCTCCCTTGTGACTGTTGTCTGCAACCTCCTTAGTCTCCTCTGTGGATGCATCCATAGGGGAATTATGCTCCATCAGAATGGTATATGGATTGTGGAGTGGTATAACTGACTGGGTGTGCCTCTGTTCCAAAACCCTCACCCTCCCTGAGCCCACTGTGGTCCAACTGCTGTGCTTTCTTGGCAGTCTCTGAAGTAGTGGTGGTGGCCTTGGTGCTCCCTGGGTGGGGGAGGTTCCCTTACTACTGTCCAGTGTGGCCTGAAGATGGGCAACCTCCTCCCTCAGGGCAGAGAGTTGTCTGCAAATAGGGCAGCATCTCAGCCTCCAGAAAGACTCCCATATGACTGCTGCCCCACAGTCAGTACATTGCACTACTACCCACATGTTAGTCTACCTTTCTGTTTATTTTAAGTTTTTTTTATTTGTCCCTTAGGTATTGTTTTGTATGTATGTATGCATTTTATATCATGTGTACGCTTATATTGTCAGTGCAGTATGCTGAAAAGGATATGACAGCAGTATGCACATTGCCCTGTTGAGGAAATGATGTCAGAACCCCTGGTATAAAGGAAATAGTACCAAGGGAGGGTGGGTGGGGTGAGGGTAGGGGGATTAGGCCTAAACTGTGCCCTCTCGAAACAATCAGCTAAAAACTCTGACCCACCACTATGATGAGTGTTTACCTTAAAAAGAAAAACGAGCAGTTGAGTCAAACACAGGTAAACCTCCCCAGCCCAGTGATTTGTGCTCTGAAAGCAATCAGCCCCAAAACAAGTCAGCTGTGCACAAGGAAAGACACAGTAAACTATTTAAAAATAATTTGATGCAAACTGTCACAGAATACTAGTAGACAGTTCAGTTACCCACAAAGGGTAAAATGGTAATGGTAAAAGGGTAATGGTTGGCTCAATAGGTAGCACACTCACCTCTGAGGCTGGGAGATCAGAGGGCTGTGGGTTCAGTTCCCACATCTGACACTTGGGTTAATATCCCAGTACTGACACTGTAGTGCAGCATGAGAGGGGTGCTGCACTTCTAAGGTGCCATCTTTCGGATGAGACGTTAAACCGAGGCACCATCTGCCTGGATTGGTGGTAGTTCAGGAGGATGTTAAAGATCCCATGGCACTTATTGAAAAGAGTAGGGTAATTGCCCCGGTGTCCTGGCCAAATTTCCCTCATTCACTAAAAATACCACCAACAGCTTAATCTGGTTCAAGGTCAGCTGGCATTCATCTGTATCCCCCTCCCCCGGGTCGTGCCTGAAAATAGGCAGGATCTGTCTGGTGCGCTTACCCCGTCAACAAAAACTAAAATAAAAAAATAAACAAAAAAAAAGGAAACTCAAATATGCAGTTATTTCAACCCTTCTGAAGTTACTCACAAGATAAGCAGCTTTGCAAACCCCCTTCCTGATTTAAAAATTAAAATAACTAAACACAAAGCAATATCAATGCAAGAATGTAAAGTAAGGAACACCTCCCTCAGATGTAAGCAGGAGTGAGATTTGTTGCAGATTTCAAGTCCAATATAGTATCTCCCATGCAGCTCTCAGTTGTTTCAAAGCACACCCTGTTACACAACTTCAAGAAGACGGGAAGAGGGAAATTGCTTGGGATAAACTAGATATTTACCATCACATGACCGTGTGTATATCAGAGCGTGACCGCACACCCGCACTTTTACCCCCTCCAAATTTTTTTGACATTTTATAGGATATTTAAACCACTCTAAGGTGTGCAGTCACGCTTTGATATACTCATGCCTTGGGTGGTTGACTCACTCAGCTTGTGGCCTCATGTGTACAATGCACACCAAAGTGTGTGTATATCAGAGCGTGACCACACACCTCAGAGTAGTTTATCTATTACATATATCATGAATTTAAATGCACAGAACTGGAAAGGGTTTAAAATACTCTAGTTAAGACATATGTCATTGAATGTTGTGCTACCAGAGAATTAAGTATAAAGAAACTTTGAAAATGAACAACATGAATGTAAATATTAATAAGTTACCTTTGTAGGAACTTGCATAGAGTTTTTTTGGCCATGTTGCAGGGATCAATCTGTGCAATACAGATGGCCACCTGGGGGGAGTAGGCACAATACAGCCTAAGATGACAGTGTGATTAAATATTAAAGCATTGTCATTGAGAATGTGTGATTACTGAAAACACAATGATTTTGATTTAAAGAAACCTCAAAGAGGAGGACTATGTATTGTATATAACTTTGGAAAAATCTAGAATGACATATTATTAAGGTATAACATATTATTTAACATGGGACCACAGTGACAGGGTAGACTAGGACCCTGTCTGATTTTTTTTTTGAAAGAAAGTGTGGAAATGCAAAGATCTGTATTCTTTCCTTTTCTCTCTCCTCTGTCAGGTTGCACAGCCAAATTTTCCTGTGAGACTTTGGACTTGATCAACCCGAACAGTCTCGCAATTCTTTAGCTCTCACTGTCTCTGTTTTTGCTTGCTGTCTGTTTTCCTCCCTTGCATATCTATATCTGGTAATATAAAAATATATAAGAATCAGTTTATGGAAATGAAACTGATAATGGAATCTCTTTTGTCTAAAAAATGTTTAGTGTTGCTGTTGAAATGCATGTATTTATAATTTGAGATACCTGTAACTGTAAAAAGCTAGAGGTCATTTGAGTGCAAATGCTTGTGCCTTTTGCAAAGGCTGTAGAGACCTCGGGAAGTTCTAAGTGTTCTAGCAGTTCCTGAAATTGACAAAAAAAAAAAAAAACAGAATGTTTTGCAAAGACAGGATGCTTGCAAAGGATGGGGGTTGAAAAAGACTTATAAAAACAACTCATCTGAGCTGCAAGGATTTTTTTCCCCTAAGAAAGATTTTTTGCAAGAGATTTTATTTTGCTCCTGTATATAGTTATTTGGAACAGTTTTATTTTATTATGTTATTGTAACTACAAATAAACAGTGTTGTGGAATTTTACAACTGCTCCTGGGTTTTCTCTATGCTTCCTGACCTGTACCTCGACAACAGATAGTGTCAGAAGTAGGATTTAAGCTGTGCATACCCTAAGACAGGAGGTTTGTGTGTGGGTACTGGACCTAGTACCAGGGAAGCATAGAGGAAGGTATGGATTCTGCAGCAAAAATCTAGTCTGAGATTGTACAGCCAGCATGCGTTAAGGAAAAAGAACAGGCATTGGCAGAACCTAAAAGCCTGATGGACTTTTTGAAATGGTGGGCTATACAACAAAGACAGACTGAAAAGCAGAAAGAAAGAAAAAAAAAACCGTTAGAAGCACTGAGGAGAGAAGAGTTGCAGCAACAGGAACAGCAGATGAGAGAAGACATGCAACAACAGGAGCAGCAATGGCTGGATGCCTTACAAGCTATCAAAGGCCGAGGATCTGGCACAGACCCTGATGAGCAACAAATTGCAAGCAACTTAAAGCCCATTAAACTTTTTAAGTTTTGCCCCTCAGAAGATATTGAGGTATAACCTGACAACCTTTGAAAGAGTTGCCACAGCCTGCCAGTGGCCAAAGCAGCAATGGACAATCAGACTGGTACCTTAGTTGATGGGGAAATCCCAGCTTGCCTACAGCAGTATGGACATTGCACAGTCATAAAACTATGACTTGGTAAAAAGTGAAATCCTGAAAAGGTACACCTCCAGAGAGACTAATAGGCAGAGATTTCGATCTCTGAGGTACAACTTGGTTGACAATCCTCGAGAAGCCTTCATCTGACTCCAAGAACTCCTGATGAAGTGGATCCAATCAGAGAGCAAAACAGTCCCACAGATCATTGACACATTTGCCATGGAACAATTCATCAATATCTTGCCTACAGATGTGCAGCTGTGGGCAAAGAAATACTGATCAAAGAATGGGGAAAAAGCTGTTTCTTTGGCTGAGGATTACCAAATGGCCCAACAGACATCACAGCAGTGAGGTAACAGCCAAGCACTGGCATGAAACTCTTTTTCCCTTTTAAATTACAAACCTGCTAAGAACCCTGGTAGGGGTAACAAATCTGTGCCAAACGACATTATCTGCTATAACTGTGCCAGGACATTTTGCAAGAAAGTACAATAAAAAAGAGAGTGGCACTGGAGCAGATCTGTCCTTGGCAAACTGGGGCAAATACCTAACAGATGTGATGGTGGGGAATAAGACTGTAAAGGCACTCATTGATTCGGGAAGCAGACAGAGCCTATTGCATGTTAAAGAGCTAGGAAAACACTGTGCAAAGGGACAGTTACTGGTGTCACCTGCATCCACGGGGACACTCGATACTTTCCCACCACCCAAGTGACTCTGACCATTAAGGGTGTGTCACACCAAATGAAAGTGGGGGTAGTACCAAAGTTACCTGTATCTGTGATTATTGGAAATGACTTTCCAGTATTTCCTAAGCTGATGAAAGAGGGAGTAAATCCTGATCTTTCAGTAGCTGTGGTGACAAGAGCTCAGGCAAAGAAAATTTCAGATGGTAGAGACATTTTTCCTTTCACTGATTTTGATTCAGATTTGTTTGAGCACAGCTCCAAGATCCGGAAATCCAGGAAAGAAAGACAAAGCCTGAAAAAACTGTGGCAACAAATGACTGATGGACATGAAGGGTTAACATATGAAAATGCTGAAACTAAATTGATAACTGATCCTAATTTTCTTTCAGAGCAAGCTAAGGATGTTTCTCTCCAGGGTTATTTTTAGCAGCTGGGGGTGAAACCAAAACAGGGTGGACCGATGTTTAAAAAATGTAATGGGTTACTGTACAGAGTTTGGGTCAAACCTCATACACGGGAACAGACAGAACAATTGGTTATACCACAGAAGTATAGAACAGAATTGTTACAGATAGCACATGATAGTCCTATGGCTGGTCACTTAGGGAAGGATCACACCCTTGCCAGATTGCTGTATAGATTTTACTGGCTGGGAATTCATGATGATGTTGCAACCCATTGTAATTCCAGTGTTGAGTATCAGAAAGTAGCCCCAGTCACTAGAAAAGACAAGGTGCCCCTAGTTCCCCCTACCCTTAATAGATGTGCCTTTTGAGAGAATCACAATGGATGTGGCTGTTCCTTTAGACAAAAGTAAAAAAAGGTCATAATTTATCCTGGTAGTATGAGACTATGTGACTCGATACCCAGAAGCAGTTCCAATGCATACTGTTACAGCCCCCAGAGTTGCAACAAAGCTAGCCAAAATTTTCAGCAGAGTGGGCATACCTAAAGAATTTATTACTGATCAGGGTAGTAATTTTTGTGCTGCACTGCTTAAGGAGCTGTGCAGACTGCTAGGTATCACTTCCATAAGAGCCTCTCCCCATCACCGTAAGTCAGACGGTCTTGTTGAGCGTTTTAACCAAACCCTAAAATGCACGTTAAAAAGGTTTGTAAAAGGGGAAGGTAAAGATTGGGACCATTACTTGCCTTAACTACGTTTTGCTTACAGAGAAGTGCCACAGGCATCAACAGGGTTTTCACCATTTGAAATGCTGTATGGAAGAAACATAGAAACATAGAAGTTGACGGCAGATAGGGACCGCAAGGCCCATCCAGTCTGCCCATTTCTTCTTCTACCTTGTGAATGTGCCATAGGCCTTTGCTCTGTCAATGGCCTATCTATTCATACTCATCTATACTGCTCCCTTATGCCTATCCCATGCCTGTTTGAAGCCCTGCACTGTATTCATATCCACCACTTCCTGAGGTAGGCTGTTCCATGCATCCACCACCCTTTTTGTGAAAAAGAACTTCCTCACATTACCCCTTAATCGACCTCCCTCTAATCTCATGCTGTGTCCTCTTTTCCTGCTATTTTTCTTATATTAAAACATGTTAGACTCTTTCATCTTGTTAATGCCCTTAAGGTGTTTGAATGTTTCAATCATATCACCTCTCTCCCTCCTTTGCTCTAGGGTATACATATCGAGTTCAGTTAATCTGTGCTCATATGTTTTCTGATGCAGTCCCTGCACCATTTTGGTTGCCCTTCTCTGGACTGCCTCAATTTGGTTAATGTCCTTGTGAAGGTGTGGCCTCCAGTACTGCATGCAGTACTCCAGATGGGGCCTAACCAGTGTCTTGTAAAGAGGGATTATTACCTCCCTCTTCCGACTTGTGATACCCCTACTAATACACCCCAACATCCCTCTAGCCTTACCTACTGCTTTAGAGGTCTGCTTGGATGATTTCAGATCATCGGTGATGATGATGATGCCCAAGTCTCTTTCTTCCCTTGTGACTGCCAGCAACTCCCCTCCCAGCCTATAGGTGGCTTCAGGGTTTCTCTTCCCTATGTGCATGATCTTGCACTTCTTTGTGTTAAACCCCAGTTGCCACTCTTCCGACCATTTTGCTAGTTTATCCAAATCTCTTCTCATTCTGCCCACACCATCTGGATCATCTACTCTGTTGCAGATCTTGGTGTCAGCTGTAAACAGACAAACCTTACTCTCCAGTACATCTGCAATGTCACTGATGAAGATATTGAAGAGGACTGGCCCCAGGACTGATCCCTGAGGTACCCTGCTTGTGACTTGCATCTCTTCTGACTGTATACCATTTACCACCACTCTCTGTTTTCTGCTCGTCAATTAGTTTGCCACCCAGTTGACCAACATCTGACCCACCCCGAACCTACCCAGCTTATTAACCAATCTTCCATGTAGAACAGTATCAAAAGCTTTGCTGAAGTCAAGGTAGGTGACATCAACTGTTCCCCCTTGGTCCACCACTCTGGTTACCCAGTCAAAGAAATCTATGAGAGTAGTTTGACAGGACCTTCCTTTTGTAAACAAAGGCAGCCAAGAGAGCCACTGGATGTGATAAAGGAAACATGGGAAGATAACTACACTCAGAAACAATCTGTATCTTCTTATATATGTGCCCTAAGAAAGAAACTTGCAAAATATGTTGAAATTGCCCACGGTAATCGTGAAGAGGCTCAAAACCAGCAGAAGGTATATTATTCCAATGGGGTAAAAGAAAAAGTTTTCGAGCCAGGTGAAAAGGTTCTGCTACTGTTACCCAAACAGAAAATAAGTTTGTTAGTGAAGTGGCAAGGGCCTTATAAAGTTCTTAGATGTACTGGAACAGTTAACTATGAGACTGAGACCCCTGACAAGAAAAATCCTTTTAAGAATTACCATGCTAACCTCCTCAAGAAATGGGCTGAAAAAATGCCAAAAGCTGCTTTGCTAGTTTTACCAGAAACTGATAAGGAAGATATTGATGTAGCTTAAGATAGACTGGAACAAACAGTAAATGCTGATGCTGTAAAAGTGAATGTTTCATTAACCTCAGAGTAAACTGCAGGCATCTGTCATGTGCTAAAGACATTTAACAGTACTTTTACCATGGTACCAGGCCAAGCAAAAGGGGTTGAGCACATAACAGTGACAAAAGAATGCTCATCCGATTAGGCAAAGTCATACAGGTTACCAGAGAGGTTAAAAGCTGATGTGGTTAAGGAAATACAAAAAATGGAAGACTTGGCTATCATTGTGGAGCTGAGGAGTGCATGGTCATCTGCCATGGTAATTGTAAACAAAAAAGAAGGGGGTGTTAGAATCTGCCTTGATTTCAGGAAACTTAATCAAGTGTCAGAATTTGACAGTTATCCTATGCCCACAATAGATGACACAGTGGACAAGCTGCAGAGTTCAAAGTATATCAGTACCCTCGATCTCACCAAGGGTTGCTGGCAAATACCTTAAACAAAAGAATCCAGAGATAAAATTGCATTTGCCACCCCTATAGGATTCTATCAGTTCACCACCATGCTCTTTGGTTTACATGGTACGCCAGCTACGTTCTAGCAGTACATATATGTAATTTTATCCCCTCACACTGGTTATTGTGCTGCATACTTGGATGATGTTGTGGTGTACAGTCACAACTGGAAAAGCCACCTGGAACACCTACAAGCAGTTATCCAAACTATCAGAGATACAGGTCTGACAATTAATCCTACTAAATGTGCATTGGGCATGCAGAAAACTAGATATTTGGGCTATGTGTTGGGAAATGGAGAAGTCAAACCAGAGATTGCTAAAATAGAAGCTGTAGCTTACAGCCCTGTACTTAAAACAAAGAAACATGTCAGGTCATTTTTAGGGCTGGCTGGTTATCATCAGAGATTTGTTCCTAATCTTGCTGAATTAGCTATAAAGGCTGCATTATGTTCAGCACCTGTTTAAGAAGCCCAGACTTTGAGAAACCATTTCTGTTACAGACAGATGTATCTGAGGTTGCTTAGGTGAAGTCCTAAGTCAAAATAAAGATGGAAAAAAACATCATATTCTTTACATAAATAGGAAATTGCATTACAGAGAGAAAAAGCACTCCACTATCGAAAAGGAGTGTTTAGCAGCAAAGCAGTCCAAGGAATCCTTCAAATTTCATTTAATAGGAACTGAATTTGTTCTTGTAACTGATCACAATCATCTCTGTTGGCTTAACCAGATGAAAGATACACAATCCAGAATCACATGGTGATACCTGGCACTGCAGCCATTTAAATTCACTGTGATTCACAAATCTGGTAAAGAGAATAGCAATGCTAATTTTCCACCAAGATTTGGATCAGGAGTTGAGGGTTCTGAGGGTTGAAAAATAAACAAAACAAAAAAAACTAATGTATGGGTTTTAACTGTAATTTTTTGTGCTGTTAAAAAATGTATGCAAATGTCATTAAATTCTGAAAATTGAAAATGTTAGTAGAGACTAGAAGGTTTTGGAAGCCTGTTTAATAAAACAGGTTCCCGCTTAAAGAGGGGGGTATAGGTGATAAGGTAGAATAGGACCCTGTCCCATTTTTTCTGGAGAAAATGTGTAAATACAAGGATCTATATTCTTTCCTTTTCTCTCTCCTATGTCTGGTTGCACAGCCAAATTTTCCTGTGAGACTTTGGACTGATCAACCCGAACAGACTTGCAATTCTTTGTCTCTCACTGTCTCTCTGTTTTCTCTTGCAGTCTGTTTTCCTCTCTTGCATATTTATATCTGGTAATTTAAAACTATATGAGAATCAGTGTATGGAAATGAAACTGATATTGGGATCTCTGTTTGAAAAATGTTTAGAGTTGCTGTTGAAATGTATATATATTTATAATTTGAGATACAGTAACTGTAAAAACTGCTAGAGGTCATTTAAGTGTAAATGCCTGAGCTTTTTGCAAAAGCTGTGGGGACCATAGGAAGTTCTCAATGTTCTAGCAGCTCCTGAAATTAACAAAAAAAAAGAATGTTTTGAAAAAACATGATGCTTGCAAAGGATGGGGGTTGAAAAAGACTTATAAAAACAACTAAGCTGAGCTGCAGGGTAGATTTGTTTTTCCCCCAAGAAATATTCTTTATAAGAGATTTTATTTTGCTCCTGTATATAGTTATTCTGAACAGGTTTATTTTATGTTATTGTAACTACAAATACACAGTTTTGTGGAATTTTACAACTGCTCCTGGGTTTTCTCTATGCTTCCTGACCTGTGTCTCAATGAAAACCACCAGAAAAGTTGTGAATTTGCAATGTTTATGTTTTTGTAAAAAAAAAAAAGACATGAATGAAAAATTGGAAAAAAATGACAACTATTGTTCTTAATTTTTTTCAGAAATTGAATCCTCTGGGGAAAAAAACCCTATTAGGGCAAAATAGGATGGATTTAAAATAATGAAATGTATACTAGAATATTATGTGACAGAAAATGCTTATTCTTTTCACAAAGAGGCTGCATTCCCCCTCCCTGTTTCCACTGAACTAGTTTGGTTCAAAGGAGGTAGCTTCCCAGGATCCAACAAGAATGAGCTGCAGTTCCCCATGGCACCCTGGTCATTTTGGGTAACAACAGTCCCACCTGCAATATTTCACAGCAATAACAAGTGAACAATGGACGTTAAACAACCCAGTAACGTGATTAATGCAGCACTACTTAGCACTGCATTGCAATACCTTATTTATCATGGTACATCCAAGTAATGGGAAATCTCTGGCTGGCTGGTAGCAAACATGCCACAACTGGCATTTCAGCATCAAAGAAAAAGGACTATGTTAAGTTTTAATGATGTAATAATACTGTCTGTGACTCAGTAGGTAGCACACTCATCTCTGAGGCTGGTAGATCAGAGGGCTAAGTGTTTAGTTCCCACATCTGGCACTTGGGTCAATATTCCAATACTGAAACTGCAGTGTAGCATGGGGGGGGGGTATGCTGCACTTTAAAGGTGCCGTCTTTTGGATGAGATGTTAAAACTGAGGTCCCATCTGCCTGGGTTGGTGGTAGTTCAGGTGGATGTTAAAGATCCCATGACACTTCTTGAAAAGAGTAGGGGAATATTTTATTAAAATACACAACATAAGTATTTACAATAATAATACATCAGAATAAGAGGCAAAACGTTTCTGTCAGAATGAAAAGAAACAAATATTCCTGTATGTATAGACAAGGAGTTTGTTCAAAACCAGAAAAAATAAACCTAATGCTATCATCTTTATCCTATTTCTTCTTTCAGAATGGCACAGTTTTCCATCTACACATCCATAATGAGTTACTTAAAATCTGCTTCTCATATTTACATTACATATTTAATTCATATTCCAATATTTGAAACAGTTGTTCTGGAGTCTGATTTATTTGTTGTAATACCAATTTGACTTGGGCATGCCACAGAATAAATTTGATGCAAGACAATATTAGTCTAAACACTCCCTTTTCCACTTTCAAACCCTGTAAAGAGTAAACCCCTATTTCCTCATAGTGTAATTTTTCCCATTTGTGATCTTTCCAATGTATTGCCAGTTCAGACCAGAACAGCTTTTCATAAAGGGACAAAGTAACAGAAAATGATCCAAGGTCTCTTCTTTTGCTATTCATGTACTTCATGACACATCCTTTCCATTATACTTTTATGTTTGGTATTTGCCTTGACATTTAATCATCCATGGCAGGTTAACCAAGTTAAGTCCCACATTTGTGGTGGAAATAATTTATCTATTAGCAACGTATAGTTATAATTATTATCTGGTACTCCTTTGTATATTGGATTTCTTGTAAACACTTGTCCTTGTATAAACTGGGATATAGATTTCTTAGTTTTATTAATTATCTGATTATTTTCTAGTTTCCATTTATTAATTTAGTTATTGCTGGTTTTAAAAATATGGAGTACATCTTACATCCCCCAGTGAGTTCGGATAATTGAGGTTGTACTGCATTTCATTTTTTTAGGTTAATCTGCTGGTTCCACATCTGAAATAGAGAATGTGTCCATAAGGATGCAAATAGTGTCCATAAAGCTGTATTAGGGATATCTGGATCTCTCAAATTCCAGCAAAAAAAAAAAACATACCTTAGAAAAATGATATAGGATTCATTAAATTAAGCCCACCTTGTTTGATTGGGAGATACAGTGTTTCCCTTTTAGTTAGATTCAATCTGCTCTCCATATTATTTGAAACAATAAACTGAGCATTGTTACCTCACATGCTGGGGAAGAGGATATATGGCACTAAGTAGAAACAGGCAGTAAGAAAGTTTTCACAAGCATTACTTTTTTCTTTTTTCATTGCTGCCATGTTTTCCATACTTGAACTTTTTGCTTTGCATATTCTAGCTTTTTTCCCCAGATTAGCTCACTGTTATTTCCTCTCCCAAAATACATTCCTAAAATCTGATGAGGTTCTTTTGTAACTGGGATACTACCTAGCTAATCTATATGTATGTGGTGTCGCTTAGTAAATATATGGCACTTTTATGTTTATTTTAGCACCAGCTATGTTAGAATATTTTTCCAACATTTCTATTGCCCTTTCCTCTGAATCTGGATTAGCTATACATAAACATAAGTCGTCTGCATATGCATCAGTTTTAAGTTCAAAAGCTCCAGCTTGTTCATGACTTATGATTCAACTGTTTTGTGGCCTCCCTGGTAGTGACAGAACCTGGGCGTCCACATTTGTATTTGTTTTACTTATTTTGATTGAATGTTATGTTTATTTTTTTTATTTGATTTGATTGAATTTGTTTTTATTCTGGGCAGTGATAGTGCCTGGACCTCCCCTATTCCTTGGCTCTGAGAGGTCTTGGGGGAGGGTGACTTTATATTTGTGTTTTGTATCCTGTGAGAGGAGATTGCAGCAGTTTTTGGGATTGAAATCGTCCAAACAGTGTGGGGTAGGGTGGTATTTTATCTATATTTTTAGTTGGGTGGGTATTGTTGTTTAATTTTATTGTTGTTTTGTCGGTCCTTTTTAGGTTGGATGCCTGAATGTTGTGTATTTTGGTATTAATTCCTATTGTGAAATGTGTAAGTTCCCCCTCCCGGTCATGCACTATTTGTCCTCCACTCTCTGTGCCCTCTGCCCCTTGCCTCACCTTTGTTGTTGTCAACCTACCAGTACTGTTGTGTGCTCAGTATTGTTCATGTGGGGTAGGGGGTGGGGGGTGGACACTGGAGGATGAATGAATGCACCTCTCACATCAGTCTGGTAAGACCTAGAAGATGCCCTAGGATGAAATGGAGTCTGGAATGGGGTGCTCCTTATCTAGTCTCTATACCCAAGGGCATTGCCTCTTGAAGCACGCAAGTAGCCCGGGCAGCCCTTGAAACCCATCCAACTCGAGTAGTGCTATGCAATGCCAGATCTATTAAAAATAAGACTGCAATTATGGCAGATCTTATTGAAACAACTGATCTGGCTTGCATCACCGAGACCTGGTTGGATGAAAATGATGGCCCTATTTTGGATGCTGTAATTCCGACCGGTACTCGGTGACGCACTGCTCAAGATTTGGTTGTGGGGGGGGTGGCGGTCTGTTTTAAGACCGAGTTGGGCCTCACAAGTGTACCAGTTGAGGAAGCTGAATCATTTGAGTGTACCATGGTGGCTGGTGTAGGTTGCAGGTTAACTCTCATCTACTGTCCACCTGGGGACGAAACGCAATTCCTGCAAGAAGTAGCAGATTTCATCGAAGGCATGGCATTGGAGTCACCCAGGAGGATGGTACTCAGTGACTTCAATGCCTGGGTCGACGATGAACTCTCACAGTTTGGACAACACTTCCTCCAGCTTATGACATCACTGGGCCTTACACAGGTTGCTGCATCTGCCATCCATAAACATGGTCACTCTCTTGATCTGGTTTTCCTCCTGGGGATCGAGGCCTCTGACTTGGAGGTGGAACCTCTCGGTTGGTCTGATCACTACACCGTGAGGTTCAACTTTTGCACACCCCTTCGGAGGTCTACCCCAAAGGAGATGGTTAGTTACCACCCTTTATGGGAAGTTAGTCTTGAAGGCCTAGCCACAATGATCGACCTCTCAGAGTTTCCTGAGACCAGTTCAAGTCCAGAGACTTTAGTGGTGGCCTATAGTAAGGCCATCTCGGTAGCCCTGGACTTGACTGCTACCATCCGTGTTTGTCCTCTCCCCCTTCATCTTCAGGCCCCCTGGTTTGATGGGTCTTTGAGGGAGTTGCAGCAAGTAGGACACAGGTTAGAGCAGCATTGGCAGAAATTCATCCTGGTGGCCGGCCACCTTAGATTGGTTAAACATTATAAGATTTATCAATCAACGATCTCCCGCAAGAAGGCAGAGTTCCTGTTCGGGGAGATTGCTGCCATTCAGAACCGACCAGCCCAGCTCTTCCAAACCGTTGAAAGATTGCGCATCCCATCCAGTCTGCAGATCCGAAGACCTTTTTTGCAAGTGAAGTGTGATGAGCTTGCTCGGTTCTTTGTAGATAAGGTGGCCGACATCATGTCGGGAGTTCGTTCGACTCGCTCTGTGGGGGTTGTTGATGATCGGTGGTTGGTCACCTCACCTCGGGCTTCCTGGAGTACCTTTGTCTTGCAAAGCTCGTGGATGTCATGTGGATTGTGCAGGGTATGCGCCCTATGTGCTGTAGTTTGGATCCAGGCCCAACTTCCTTGATTATGGGTTGTTGGGATATGATTGGCCCAGTCCTGGCCCAGACCCTCCAGTGCTCCTTGGAATCTGGTGAGTTTCCAAGCTCCATGAAGGAGGCGGTGGTAATCTTCCTCCTAAAGGAAGCTTCTTTGGACCCGGATTCTCTGGCCAACTACAGACCTCTCTCAAATCTTCCCTTTATAGGGAAGGTGACTGAGAAAGTAGTAGCAGCACAGCTGGATGACAACTTGACCATCCATAACATCTACGAACCTCTCCAGTCCAGTTTTTGAAAGAGGCATAGTACTGAGACGGTGCTGGTTCGGGTGCTCAATGATCTCCTGATGGTGAAAGATCAGAGAAACCATTCTATCTTGGTGCTCCTTGATCTCTCCTCAGCTTTTGACACTGTAGACCATGGGGTGCTGCTTGGCCATCTGAGGTCCATCTGCGGACTGTCAGGTATGGTCCTAAGGTGGTTTACATCTTTCCTCACTGGCAGGAGTCAGAGAGTGGTGTCTGGGATTTTTTCCTCAGACCCTTTCTCCCTGCAATGTGGGGTCCCTTAGGGTTCAGTGCTGTCCTCCATGTTGTTTGCAGTGTATATGCTGCCCCTCGGACACATTGCAAGATGGTATGGGCTGAGGTTTCACTGCTATGCTGATGATACCCAGCTCTACCTGTCTTTTGCTCCTGACCAGGATAGAGCTGTCTCAGTGATTAATACCTGCCTCGCTGAAATCTAGGACTGGATGAATTTGAGCTGGTTAAAGTTGAATGCAGGAAAGACGGAAGTGATGGTAGTGGACCCGGGTCACCAGATAGAGGGGTTTAGGGCTGATCAGCCCTCTGGACTTTTTCTCGGGGGCTCTGAGATACTATCCTCTGAACAGATGCGAAACCTGGAGGTTGTGCTTGGCAATGGGCTGACTTTATGATCTCAGGTTTCGGCCGTCATCAAGTCTTCCTTTCATCATCTTAGGAATATCTCCAGGATTAAGCACCTGGTTCTGTCTGGGAACTTGCCTACATTGGGCATTGCTTTTGTGACTTCACACCTTGATTACTGTAACTCCCTGTACTTAGGGCTTTCTGGGGTTGAAATCCACCACCTGTAGCTCATGCATAACGCGGCAGCATGATTGTTAACTGGGGCTTCTCGAGCATCCCATATTACTCCTGTGCTGGGCGATCTGCACTGGCTGCTGATTAGGTGGTGGATCACCTTTAAAGTTAGTTTACTGACTTATAAAGCCCTACATGGAGTGGGCCCTGACTACTTGAAAGAGCTTCTTGTGCCTTACCGCCCGATGTGACAGATGCATTCAGCTGATGAAAGGTTGCTAGAGATTCTGTGGGTGTCTCTGAAGTCTTCTGGGGCACGTGCATTTATGCACGTGGCCCCAACCCTTTGGAATTCTCTACCCAGTCAGCTTCGGGAGTGCACAACTGTGGAGGGGTTTAAACAGGCATTGAAAACCTTCTTATGGTATCATGCTTATGATGGAACTGTATAACTTTGATCCCCTACTACTTATTTATCATTATGCTGTTTAATTTATTGTTATGCTCACTGTTTTATTATGATTGTTTTTATCTTTTTGAAATGCATCTTGTTGGCCTGAAAGGCACTTTTGTGAAATAAAATTTATTATTATCATCATCCTTTAGTGCTATACCTTTAATATGTTCATTCTGATTTATTAGCCTTAATAAAGGGTCCAAACAAAAGATGTATAGAAGGGGACTTAGTGGGCATCCTTGTCTCACCCGTTTCACTGGAACGTAAGACTCTAAATGTCCATTGATTAAGGGGATAGTTGTGGCTTGTTTACAAATCATGTTTATCCATTCTCAAAACCTATGTGGAATACCATATGCTCTTAATACCTGTATTATAAACTGATGGGGGACTCAATCAAAAGCTTTTTGTTGATCCAATGTCATTAAATATCCAGATATTATATTCTCTTTTCCTTGCTCCACCAGTTCCCTAATTAACATACAGTCATTTTAAATGCTTCTACCTGCTACTGAACATGTTTGACTTGTAGAAATTAAATATGGGTCTACTGCTGACAGTCTTTTCTACAATATTTTCATTAGTATGTTATAATCTGAGTATATTAAACTTAGAAGTCTCCAGTTGTCTAAGTTACAGCATTCATTATTTTTGTGGATAAAAATTTGGACAGATGTACATAAATGAAAATCAATTTTATTATTTAACAAAATCCAATTGTAAACCTGTACTAATGTATCCAAAAGTATGTCTTTAAAATGTTTATAAAATTCATAAGTTAGGCCGTCTACCCCTGGGGAAGTATCATTTTTCAATGACTTAGTAACACAATTAATTTTTTGTTTGCTAATGGGGTCTTATAATACTTAAGTAATTCACTGGGGCAGTAGGGAGGGATAAACAATCTAACTCCTCCTTCATTCTTCCTTCATCTAGCTGAGGATTAGCATACATTTGTTCAAGATATCTAGAAATGTCTTTCAATATGTCCTGAGTTGCAGTTAAAATGATGCCTTCCTGATCTTTAACTTCTGTCATGTTTCTATCTGCTATTCCTTTTGTGCTTGAGCTAAAGTGATCTCCAAAGCCACTTTTGCCGGGGAACAAATCCTATGTTCTAATAGTACTGAAGATGCTCTGGAATACTAGATGTTTTCCATTTCTTTTTTAATATTTTTTTTTATTTCTGATGTGAGATTAATCCTTTGTGTGTTGACAGCACTATATAACTTATGTAATTGAGATAGTAAATTTAAGTATTTTTTTATACTGAGTTGTGTTTTTAAACACTTAGGTTTGAGAAAGCTTAGTTTTTATTTCATTTTTTGGTATCAGCTCACCAATGGCTTAGATCATCATATAATCCAGAAATAGTTATCCTTACTCTTAATAAATCATGTATTTGTGTATTAATTGAAGATTATTTTAACAAATTAACATTACATTTCCAATATCCTTTCCCATATGATATATTTTCTTGTAATCCTAAAGCTGCTAATATAACGACATAGTCAGATGTTTCAGAGGGTATTGTTCTAGCATTATGAACCTTTATTAGATTTGATACAAACAAAAATGAGATTATTGTACAGAGTTTTCCTTTAGAGAACGTGTGCCCACCTTGTTCATGACATTTTCTATACATGTCATGTAACCCTACAGCAGACACAATATTTTTTAGGCAATTGGTATCACAGTAACATTTATCGGTGCACGCCTATATAACTGCTTGGTGAGGCCGCACCTCGAGTACTGCGTGCAGTTTTGGAAGCCACACTTAAAGAGGGACATTAAACTCCTGGAGGGGGTCCAGAGGAGGGCAACCAAAATGATTTGGGGATTGGGGACAGGACCTATGAGGAGAGGCTTGAAGAGCTAAATATGTACACATTGGAAGAGAGAAGGGACCAGGGGACATGATAGAGGTCTTCAGGTACATGAAAGGGGTAAATAGGAGAGGAGCAGTCAGGGTGCTTCAAAGGAAGGAGGAGGGGGCCATTAGAGGGCATGGGTGGAAGCTGGAGGGGGAAGATTCAGGGGAGAAAGGAAGATGTGCTACTTCACTGAGAGGGTGGTGGAGCCATGGAATGCACTGCCTAGGGGGCTGGTGGAGGCAGAGATGGTGGAGGGGTTCAAGAGGGGGTGGGACAGGTACAGGGGAAGGGTTCTGGAAGCAAAATCCAATGCAGTGGGAATATCCAGAACTGGGAAGGGAGAAGCCAGTGAAGGCGAGGGGGGCAGCAAGGTCAGCTCCCAGGGTGGGGGCTGAACAAATGAGCAGATGCGAAAGACCGTTAGGCCTATTCTGCTGGCATTTTAGTATGTTAGTATGCCCCTCTATCTTTCCTTGATGTTGCACAACTGAAATCACCTCCCCATATAATGTTTTTTGTTGTAAATAAATATGGTTTTATCATATTAAATGTGTACTCTCTTTTTTTGATGAGGCATATATATAAATTGCTGTCCATTCTTTGCTAGATCTACTGAAATCTGTCAATAGTGCCCTCCCTGACACTAGATCCAAAATTTTAGAAGCTATAAAATGATCTCCTTGTAGTAAAATTCCCACCCCATCACACGCAACTGTTCCAAATGAAAAAAGGTGGTCTCCAGCACCAAAGTTTCTGAGCAGATTGTATCAAAGATGTGTTTAATCTAGTGTTTTGTATAAAGCAGATGTCAGAATTCAACTCTTTTAAAATGTTAAAGGTCACTAATGTCCTTCTTGCATTTTTTACACTATTGGTGTTTAAAGATATTGTATACAAGATGGGCATGATTTGTAAGATAAAGATGCCCAAATGGAAATATCCCTTCCTGTTATTACCTTTCATCTTGGATTATTTGCACGAGCACTACTTCTGGTTCTGATCCTCAGTGTTTTAGTTCTAATTTTAGGATCATTTTGCTTTTTCTGAATCTGATGAAATCGGGGATTGGGAAGATGTTTCCGAGTCTCCCCCCCCCCCCCGTTCAGATTCCTGTGAACTATGGGACAGTGGTTCATATTTATTCTGCAATGGAATAGCAAGAACAGGGGAAGAGGCTTTTGCAATCTTTGCTTTGGATTTTTTTTTTGTTTAAGTCTCTCTTCCTTGACTCTGGAATCATATCAGGAGGGGGCATAGCAACCTGTTCCTTCACTTTTGCCCCTCTTTTGTGGCTCACATTTTCTAAATCTGGATTCTAGGAAATGTCCATAGTTTCAGGCGAGGAAACTGGAGGTTCTTGCAATTTTGTTTTTTGTTCTGCAGGTGCTTTTTCCTCTGGTTTTGAGGGAAGGGGGACAGTTTTTACTGGTGCCTGTTTCTGGACTGCAATATCCTGTTTTGGGACTTTAGTCACTATCGTGTTCTGATCAAAACCATCATTTTTATTGTGCACTGCCCATGGGCATACTCTGAAAGCATGTCCTACCTCATCACAGAGATCACATCTTAGTTCATTTGACAGTCAGTATTAGCATGTCCAGAGGGAAAACACAAATGGTACTTTAAACAATCACATGCGGAGCACAGATGTTGATATGACCCTGCATTTAAAGCAAATATCTGGCTGTCCAAAACAGAAACAATGACCTCTTTCCCTACCTAAAAAAAGCTGTTAAGGAGGTGTACTGGGCCCAGGTTATTTCTTAACCTAACTTTATATTTCCACCCCCCCCGTCCAGAAGTGCTCCTCATCAAAAATAGGTTAGGTGAGGAAAGAAGTTCACATCTGTTTTCCAGCCAATGGGAATTGTCTTGTACTGATACAGTTTCATTTCTAAATAAGATTGTTGCTATTTTTACCGAGGGTTTTGTTAATGAAATGACCCGGGAAGGGTAACCACAGCATTGAATATCTCCATTTATAATATTTCACCCAGAATCTGTCTAACTTTTGTGGAGTTTTAAAACCTATGTCAAAAAGACAGTCTCCTGAAACATGAATTAATGCAAAAATTTCATTTGTAAAGAATTCTAGTGATTCTTTAATTAAACGCTTTCCCATATAAAGTCTGCCTGGTTGTACATAAAGGCCTCCCAGATACTGCAGCCGCACTCCATTTCTTCTTTGATTTGGAAGTGGTTGCTGAGAAAAATGATCTTTCCGGTGAAACTCTTCCCATTTTGCTTTGGATTGTTCCCTTGAATTGGGGGGGGGGGGTACTGTTCTGTTCCATTTGCTCGCATTATGTTTGCTGTCTATTATTTATTCCTTCATCCTCAGAGAATGAACTCATGATGACTGCAACTTTCTTTAGTTTCTCAGTATCTGGCTGGTGGGGATACATGCATATCATCAGCATGGAGGTTTAAATCAAAATCAGTGGATGAATCAAATGTAACATTTTGTGCCTCCTTCATACTGTTATTTGAGTTTCATTCTGAGGAGACACCAAAAATGGGACTGTGCTGTGGATCAGGTAACCACTGACCAGTATCCCTTTTTTTCCATTCTGCTTCTTTCAGCATTTGTTCCAGTGATCATGGCGTGTTCCCTGTAATCGAGCTCAGAGGCATCTCAGACCTTCCCTTTCAGAGCCCCAATTCATGACTTGCATTTTTACATTGTGCTTTTTGTTTAGATTCATTTGCATTTGAATCTTGTTCCACGAATGCTTTTTGGTATTTTCTCGGTTTCTGATTGCTCAGTTTCTTTCATTCATGCAGCATTCTTATCAGCCGAGTTTTCAGGTGGCACAGCCTTTGATGTAACTACGTCATCTGCCTGAATGTCAGCAGTGAATTGGGGTCTGTCTGTTACATAGGCATTCAGTTCTTTACATAAATCCTCTTGTTTTTTTTTGTGTGGACAGTCAATATTTGTAGAAGCCATTTCTTCCCAATGAGGTATGTCAGTAGAGAGATTCTCAGTATTAGTACTGTTTGTATTATGATGAGTTTGCAGCTGTTCATGCCCACGCGGCTTTTGGCACACAGAAGCAGTTCTGTTTTCACTGCCAGCCGAGGTAACATGAAACGGGCTTCCCACATATGTCTGCACTAAAACTGGGGACATAATTTTTGATGTAACATCTGGATTTAATGTTTTTGAGGTTTTAAGGCTCTTTTCTCCAATCTGACTAAAACATTTTGCCTTATCCAGCTGTTTTTGTATTTTTTTTTGCAAACATCTACATTCTTCTGCCTGCATTTGACACATTATAAAAGCAGCATCTTCTTTTTCTGCAGATAGACTGACATACCTCCTGGTCTGATTCCATATATAGATCCATGTTTGTTCCTCCAAGATATCTTCTGTTTTCTGGAATTCCTGTAGCAACATTTGTCTTCTGTAGCTTCTAGATTAATGCAGCCAGAAGAGGAGACCCGTTCTCCTGCCACAACTGCATCCTCTCCCTTTGCTATCTCCAGACAAGTGGCCATCACACTCCTAATAGCCAGAGGTTCCCCCTACAGGAGAGATAGGGAATGTCCCTGGTTCCTGGCCAACATTTCCCCCCATTCACTGGAAATAACACAAACAGCTTAATCTGGTTCAGTCAAACTTTGTATTCATCTGTGTGGGATTGTGAAGGTGGAAGGGCATCTGCAAAATGGGGGGCTAGCTGCAGACTTGATAGACTGTGTGGCCTGTATCTGCTGGCAAGTAAGTAAGGTAAAGCCTTAGGTATCATATTTGTAGTCTCCATCTATAGGCCCTACCAGTACTCAAAAATACTGTATCAATAGCATATTTAGAATTATTTCATGAGTCAGATTTCAATTCACTATACTCCTCAGTTCTACAGCAAGTGCTTTTAGTTATTTTTTTCCACCAGTTGCTCAACGTCTTTCCATCAATGAAGATGAATATCTGGCCTCCATACTGTACCCTCAGTTCTGCTGAGTAGATTTAACAGGATACTGAATTTCGAGTTTTCATTTTCTGCCATCACATTTTTTTTTGCCTTTGAAGCATGGCACAGCCTCAGTCTGGGAACATTAAAATTCTACTGCAGTCAACCGTGTTGTCCTTCTCTTGCCTGACAGCTTTAAACATGGCATGGAGTACTGATCCCTGTTTAAGTAACAGCATGCAAGGTGATGATTCTTAAACTCAGCTGATACTGCATCAAAGCATAGTGTAACTGCTGCCCCCAACCAGAGCAAAATTGCATTGGATGAAGAAGACACAAAATTCCTCTGCAAGTCCATTTACACTGACATTTTCTTCCTGAACAAATTGTGACTGATAGAAGAAACATGGATGATATAAAATATCCTGATATTCTCTTTATGGGTGACTTCAATATTTGATATGGAAAAAGTAAACAAAAAGATGTTCACGAGAAACTAATAAGGGTCTTAAATATCCCTAAAAGAAACTCACTTGATAAAAAAAGTACAGGCATGCACAAGCAAATGGAATATCTACTTGACTCCTTGTAGCTAATAACATTAAGTGGGTGCTTTCCCTCAAACAATGATGGTAAAATGACCTGTGCATCAAGGGGCTCCACTATAGTGGATTATATGATAGTCCCACTATGATTGTAACAGATTTGAAGATTATTATTAGAAGAGAAAGTGAACATTGCACACTGGTACTGATTAAGAAGACCCAGAACATTCTAATAACTGAAGAACAGTAAGAAGTGCAAATAGTCAATAATAACATTAAATGGCATAATTTGCCAAAGGAAAAGGTGGAAGCCTTGAGTAAAGAATTTATACATGATATAACATCTAAAATTGAGTATGAAATTGACCCAGTAAATATATGTGACTAAATAATTGAACAGAATAAAGAATTGAGGCAAAAATAAGGAAATTATGGAAAATAAACAAAAAATAAGTTATGAGAATTTGTTTTACAAAAACTGTAGAGGAAAAGAGAAAGGTGACTGGTTCAGTGAGAGAAGTAAAAAAAAACAGCCAATAAGAAATAATATATTAGAATTAAATAACAAAAGTCAACAGTACAGATAGTATGTTAATATTCATCGACAACAGCATCAGATGGAATTATGGGAAACTATGCAAAAATCAATAGTACAAAAGGACGACAAAATGTTTTGGGCACTTGTTGCCACAGAAACAAATACCTATAAAAACAATATGACTCATACTTAGAACTAGATGCGTGAGTTATTTTCAAAGAGTATTTACAATAGTAGAACATTTAAAATACCAGAGATGAATGAAATACATGAACAGTTCACTTGACTTACTGAAATTGAAATGAAAACCACTACAGGATGTTTCAAAAGCCACAAGTCATCTGGACCTGATAATATATCAACTGACTTTATTAAATTAAAAGTAAACCGGTGGGAAAAGACACTCTCTAATTTTTATAATCAAATAGTTATCCACGCTTTTATACCAGATAGTTAACTGGGAAGTTACATTGTCCCAATTCATAAAAATAAGTGCATTTACTGGTTCAGCAAACTAAAGGCAGAGTAGTCTGTTGAATGCTATGTCCAAGATATATGCTAACATTCTCCTAACTAGAATAACTACATGGTTAGAACAACATAATTTGATCTCAGAGTTCCAAGCTGTGTTCTGAAAAAGGACAGGAAGTATAAACCAAATTGTTCTCCTTAACCATATGATAGAAAAATACTGTAACATTAAGGAACAACCAATTTTGCTTGCATTTGTAGATTATTCCTCAGCGTTCAATGCAATACACAGATCATTACTATGGGAGAAGATGCTTAGAACTGGAATAGCTCCAAACTTAATAATTCTAATAGAAAGGATCTATGCCAACACATGGACTAAAATAAATTATACAGGAACAGGGCTACTGACAGAAAAGGTCATGACGGAAGTTGGATTCAGACAAGGATGCATGTTGGCACCAACACTATTTAATATTTATATAAATGATATAATTGTAGCTCTTGATGAACCTGATTTCCATGCACCAAAGCTGGGTAGAAGGAGAATTCCAGTGTTAGCCTATGTGGACAATTTCGCAATATTATCCACAAGTCAGTTGGGTCTTTAAAGAGCATTTAAACAAAATGTAAAGATGTTTACAACACAATTTTCAACCTAATACAAGGAAGATGAACGTTATAGTCTTTGGATGAAAAAAGTATAGGAATCTTACTCTTCTGGGCACTAACCTGGATTTTGAAAATGAATTCCCATATCTGGGAGTCACCTTTTTAAACAAAAAAAAATCAAAAGTGGAATAAGCATATATAGACTTGTGCCAAGAAGCTTCATAATTCAATAAAGGCACTGAAGAGATTTAGTCATTTCATGGGGGCAATTCCATTATGCCAAGGATAAAAGTAATAAATGCAAAAATAATTAATCAAGCACTGTACGCAGCAGAGGTTTAGGGGTAGAAAGTTAAAATAAGATTGAGGACATAATAAACAAAACATGCAAACAAATATTAAAAATCCCTAACAGCATACCCAGTACATTAGTCAGTACCCAACTGGGTCAATCAATCTTCCAGTACTTGGCACAAACCAGATTTATAAATTACTGGATTAAAATAACATCGGAAAATGAAAACTTATTACGACAGTGCCTAAAAGAAAAAGTGAAGCTTCTCAAACATAACAATACAGGATGGCTGAAAACAATTCAGAGAACATTAGGAAAAAGTGGTTTAAATTATCTGCTGACCTGGGTAAAGCAAAAGATACAGCTAAATTCTGCATATATAAACTATCTTTCAGATATATAGTAATAAAGAAAAGATCATGAGAACAGACATAAGGGCTATTAAAACATTAAGGGTCACTACGTGGTTACTCAATAACACAAAGGAGCATTCTTTAAAACCTTATCTGGAAATAGTAAAGAAACCAGATTACAGAAGTACAATCACTCAATTTAGATTTGAAGTATTCCTGAGTAACATTATCGAATCTAGATATCATAAAGAACAAAATATAATAATGAACTGTTATTGTCAGCTGCAAGAAGTGGAAGACTTAAAGCATGTGGTGCTAAGATGCCCATGGTATGAGCAGGCTCAAGTCAAAACACTAAGGAAGTTTATTGGGTCATTATACATGCCAAGTAGGTATCTATCAGATCTGCTATTTAACTCAGAAAATTCTGCATTTCTCTCTATAGTTTGGTATCTTGTTTAAGAAAATCAGGAAAACATTTATACAAGTATTCCTAGTTTAATAAGTAGCAGTGTAGTCTTTGGCTTGGAATAGATTCTCTCAGGGTCACTTAAGTGCATTTATTTATGGTGCAATAAGCATTAGTCTCAAGTTAGTCAGGAATACACTTTCATGGTTTATCTTGTTAAAATTATATTTATAAAAAATATATGTGAAACTTTTTTATATTTTTTTTATTCATTTGTTATGAACATTGTCATGTGTATGAAATGAATTGTAAATGGTGTATGTCCTTTTCAGCTTCTCTTTGTAATGGCAATTTTGCTGAACAAATAAATCTAAAATCTTTAATTTGATATTTTCGTCTCACAGTAAACTGCCCAACTGTTCAAGGTGAGACAGAAGCAAATTATTTTATTTAACAAGGCCAACTGACACAGCTAATATCCTACACACATTTATTGCCTCTATAACCTCAACTATGTGGGTCTATGCCTGCTGCTTGACTATTTGGAGCCACTGAAAGAGTGAAATTTAGAACTTCAGTTCTATGGCTTCTTTCATCTTCTTCATGTATTTATTTCAACAGTTTCACCAGGAGAGACATATTGAGCTATAAACAACTCATTTCCAGACACGTCCTGGGGGAAGAGGGAGAAATACATATATCCATACAGCATAAAAATAATTTACAGAAAATACACACTAATTAAAGGAGAACTAAAGTCAAAATTTGCAAAAACATATGTTGTACAGAGTGTTTTTATTTATTTATTAGTTATTAAAGTCTAGGAATTACAACCCTTTGAGTCAAGAACTCATTTACAAAGGCTCCACATCATACAAAGAACAAAGTTAAATACAGAAGATAATGAGAAAAAATACAGAGAATAAGATACAGAGGTATATTTCATAACAAACACTTAGAGCAACACCATAGGTGTGTACCGAACAGTTATACAATAGAGTCAAGAACTAACCAGCAGAGGAACTTGACATTACAGGAAACCGGGGTTATCTGCAATCACATTTGGAGTTGGACAGAACGTATTCTCATAACTCAGTTTTAACAGATTTTTAATTTTTATTTTTTATTTTACTGAGTATCTGGAAAGTACCTTTGAGTCAAAGACTCTTTTTCAAAGGTTCCACATCAGGGAGAGGTAGATACAGTAGGAGAAACAGCACAGATCAAATTGAAAGCAGAGACACATACAGGAAAGCACTATTACTATGCATACAATTGAGCATCTGACATTTAGATCCAGGTATTAATATTAATAGTCACAGATTCAGTACAACTGCAAAAGTAGTAATACAAAGTAGTCAGGAAGTATGCTGTAGTACATTCAGTTGTCTGATATTTAGATCCCTGAGAGCCTATGTGCTAGCCACTTAGTCTAGGGAGAATTTGAAAAAACTCCAGTGCAGATTACCAATGAGGGATCCTGGAAATTAGTATGACAACTTATGTCCAATTAGTGGTGAAAGTGAGTATGGGCAGTTCGGTGGCAGTCACAGAAATTTGTAGGATGTAGGTGGTGCCTAAGGTGGGTTTTATAGGGGCCAAGTCTATTCAGGTTAGTGAGGGCGTTGGGCAGGCTTTTACCCTGGATGGGGCTCGGTAACTGAAAGACCTTTGTAATTGGGAGATGCGGCACCGGGGGACCATGTAGAGTTGTTTGCAAGAACTATGGGTGTTCTGCTGGGGTGTGGCCTGCTGTAGTATGGGGGAGAGACCGCTGGGGGCAAGAGCAAGGAAAATCTTTCTGGCCATGAGGCAGGTGTGAAACCTGATTCTGTTGTCAAGATTAAGCCAGTCTGTAGCATTGTACAGGGAACGTGTGTGGGTTAGACGATCACAACCCAGAGTGAGGTGGCAGGCTTTGTTGAGGGAGATCCAAAGTCTGGATAAGGCTGTGGGCTGACAGCACTGTAGATAAGTATGCCATAGACAAGAAGGAAGAGGACCAAGGAGGAGATCGCTAGGCGAATGGCATCCGGAGTGAGACAGTGTTTAAACCGATACAGGATGCTGAGCCTGATGCTGAGGGCCATGGACAGTAGGTGAAAGTGGGGGTTAAAACTGAGGGCAGGGTCAAGAGTAATCCCCAAGTATTTAAAGGAATCCACTTGTTTGAGTGGGGTTTGGCTGGCTGTTAGTAGAAGTGGACATTGGCCCTTCTTGGAATTTTGAGGGTGTGAGAAGTACATAACTTTAGTCTTTTTATAGTATAGAATAAGGCACTTTGAGGTAAACCACTTTTTGGAGTCACTGAAAGAGGATTGGAGGAAGAGGTGGAGTTGACAGGGGTCTTGGTTGGAGGAGTACAGGACAGCATCATCTGCATAGTGTAGGATCTTACCTGAACAGGACTGAGGGAGGGAGTTGAGAAAGAGGCTGAATAATAAAGGTCCAAGGATAGACCCCTGCAGGACGCCATAATGGACAGGCAGTTTGCTGGATAAGGTGGTTCAAATTTTTATTTACTGTGAGCGGTCAGCAGATAACAGTGAACCAGCTGAGAGCGTGTAGAGAGAGACCAAGTTTGGAAAGGGTAGTTAGTAGGAGGGAGTGGTTGATAGTGTCAAACGCTTTTGTGAGGTCCAGAAAGACTGCACCGGTGAGTTTCCCCTTCTGTCGATGGCTGTATGGAGGTGGGTGGTGAATTCTAGTAGGGCGGTGATCGTGCTGCATCCCTTGCAGAAGCCATGTTGCTGGTGGCAAAGTAAATTGTTTTTGTTTAGGTGGTCGTGAGCTGATCAGAGACAATACGCTCTAGGGCTTTAGATGGGGTGGGAGGATAGATATTGGGCGATAATTGTTGGTGGAAGTACGGTCACAATTTTTAAATATAGGTGTGATGGAGGCCATTTGCCAGTGTGAGGGGAATTTCCCAAGATATAGTGATCAGTTGATAATATGAGTAAGGGGGTGAGCACCTCATTTAGGGTGAGTCAAAGTAGTCTCAGGTCTAAGGAGTCACTACTGTGATTAGAGTGACTAATGGCCTTTCTGAGATAGGGCATGTGCCGATTTGGGGGGGATGCAGCATAGGTGAAAAGGAGGGTGCACAGAAGGGGAGGATATGGAGGTAGGGGTGGAGCGGGGGGTCGAGAAAGTGACAGGGGAGGACGTGGCTGAGGTCAGTGAAGGCATGGTTAAATGCAGAGGCAATCCAGGTGGGATCCAAAGTAAGTCCCTCGTGTACCAGGATTTGGGTGGGGGCAGGGCTTTTGGTTTTTCTGCAGACGTCCTTTATATTGTCCCAGAATTTGCGACCCTCGCCCCAGGTTGTGGTAAGGGCAGATTTGTAGAACTCGGCTTTGGATTTACATTTGCCCATGTGTATTGATTACAGGCCGTACGGTACTTCTGTCTGTCGGTGGGCTGGTGAGTCTCATTGGCGAGATGCCATAGAGAATCCCTGGACTGCATCAGGGCCAATATGTGATCTGTTATCCATGGTGCCGGGTTGCCTTTGACCATCTTTTTAGTCAGAGGGGTGAACATATCACAGGCAGTGCTGTATGTGTGCATAAAAAGGTTGAGAGCACCCTCCGGGCTCAGTGTGTTTGTTATAAATGACCAGTCCATTGCACTAAGATGGGCTTTCAGGAGAGTGAATTTTCCTGGATCAAGTTTGCGTCTGTGGATCAGTTTTGGTGGAGATTTGGTTGCCTTACAGGTCCACGAGCAGAGGACTGGGGAGAGGTGTAAATATTGTTTAGTGGGTAATGGGTCTCTTCCAGGTTCTTTGGCCCCCAGTCTAGGCTTTCAAATTCAAGAAAAAATATAGGAAATGTTGGGGGGCCCTTTGAAGTAAACACTCTTTGCTCAAGTTATTGTTCTTCATTCTTTCTTTTCATTTCTTTTCCCCCTACATTTCGCTCGACTTGGAGCTTGTTCACGGGGTTTATTCTTTGCTACACATCTGTAAATACACTTATTTTATGTCATTGATCAGCATTTTTTTAATATGATGTTGTTACATTTTTAATTCTTTGGTGTATACACATACCATTCAATAAAAATTATTGCTTGTGCACCCTTGTATATATCCTTAATTTTTCACAGGGTTAATTTATTTGTACTTGTTTAGATCCTAAGTTGCATCCTAAAAAGACATACACAGTATGTTAGTGAACACAGTGCTGCTAACAACTTGGAACAACGTTTAACTACTTGCCTGTAAGGCTTTTTCCCCATATTTCTTGGTTTGCAGCATACCTTATATATCTTACTTAAAACTTCTTGTCTTTCTTGTAAAGAATAATTTTGGGCCTGTAATGACATAAACATAATTTTTTGTAAAGCTTTGCTGTTATTATGTTGTTTAATATTATAACGTTCCCACAGTGTGGCTTCTATTTACTTATTTTGTTAACAGCATACCTTAAAGGAGACTGTGAGCTTCTTAGAGTGGAATTAGTGTTCTTTGTAGTCTGTGAAAACATAATCATAGTATTCCCCTATTGGTCTCATAGCCATTATTTTACTTTTATAATTAAAGGTTCTAATACCAACTTCTAAATATTCGTTAATATTTAAACTGCTTACCCTCATTCCTTCTAGCTCAAGTTTCTCCTTTTTGGTTAAGTTCCTCTGCATGTAAGCACTGAAGCCCAACAAATGTTAATGGTAGCTACTTCCTGATAACCTCTCACCCATTTTTGTGAGATCCCATGGTGTGACTAACCATGTCGTTACACCCAGCTGATCGCACCTGTGTGATCTCAGTTGCTAGGCAACCGAACACTACTGCACTGATCAGTGCAGTTGGGTGCTCACAAAAACGGGCTATTTGTTCCTAGTTGCTGCAGCTCTGTGTTAGTTTACTTTTTTGTTTATTTTTTAACTTTCTTGTGAGGTTATTAAAATGAAAACACACTGTTCTCATACAATGTTTTCTTTTCACGGGGTGACATAAGAGTAAAGAGGATTTTTTGCTAATATCAGCAGTTCTCTTTCCTTGATTAAAAATGCTGAAAATAAATTCCAGGTTTCTCAGAAGTATTATTTGTTATTATATCACCTTACATTACTGCTTTCTGCAACCCAAACTGTAACATTCATAATGTAACACAAACAGTTATTATTGTTTACTTGCTGAGGGGTCAACTGCAATTTGACCTTCCTATTCATTACATACTTTCAATCACTCACTGGCTTAAAATTGTCTTCTCAGATCAGTTCTCTAGCTCACATTATACAACGCTTGTTAAACACCATAGTATTGTTTAAACAATTATTATTCAGATAACACTGGGGTCAAATGCAACTTGACCTCCCTGTCATAAATACTGAAAGTTAATCTGGAGGTAAAACATCATCTTTACTGTTTTAGATAGTGATTGTACTATGTTATTTATAATATTCCTATATTTTAACTTATCTTAGTACATTTGCTATAACAGCATTATTTGTTATCTCTCTGGGATCGATCGCTGATTATTTTTCTGAGGGGCCAGTTACTATTTGGCCTCCCCTTCATTAAATACTTGGCACTCACTTCATGATTTAAAATTTTCTTCACAGATCATTTCTCTAGCAAACATTTATTGTTTTCTGAGGGGTCAGTTGCAATTTGACCTTCTCCATCCTTAGGTGCTTGTCAGTCACACCATGACTTACAATTATCTTCACAGATCAATTCTCCAGCTCACATTATATCAAACTTGTAAGTACCATAGTACTGTTTAAACAATAAGCATTTAGGTACTACTGGGGTCAAATGTGACTTGACCTTCCTGTTAAAAATACTGAACTTGCTGCTTATTTATTAAACTGAGGGGTCAGTTGCTATTTGACCTTCTCCTTCACAATCACTCCATGCATTAAAATTATCTTCATAGATCAATTCTCCAGCTCACATCAAACCAAACTTTTAAACACCATAATACTGTTTAAAACAATCAAATAACAAAGGGGTTAAATGCAGCTCGACCTCTCTGTTGTCAATACTGTAAGTTGTCCTGGGGGTAAAACATCATCTTTACCCTTTTAGATAGTGATTGTACTGTTATTTAGCATATCCATGTGTTTTGACTTCTCATAGTACACTTACTACAACAATGTTATTTTTATCACCTTTGGGTCAATTGCTACTTGACCTCCCTGTTGTAAGTGTTACAAGTTGTTCTATAAGTTAAATCTCTACTTCATTTAGTATATCCCTGTACTCTTAACTTCTCATAGTTTACTTTATACAGTAACACTATTGTGATCATACTGGGGTCAATTGCTATCTGACCCCCCTATTGTGAATGTCAAAATTTATTTCTACTGGTTAAATCTCTACTTTACTAGTTTACTAATTGATTTCTGTATAATGTTTATTTGTGTTATGTCTACCCTTTCAGTTCCATACGATCTAAATGCATGCCTGCCAGTTTGTTTCTACATTCATCCCAATCCTGTTGTCTAATGTGTTCATGTGAAATATCCACCTCATTTCAGCTCTTAAAAGATAATCCCTGTTATTACCTCCTCTTTCTGGTGTCTGTACCTTTTCAAGTCCCCAGAACCTTAAAGAAGCTCCATTATGACCTGCTTGTTCAAAATGTGTTGCTACTGGGGATGTCTCTTCTTTTCTTCTTATATCTCCCTTATGTTCTTGTATGAGGGTCTTCAGCATCCTGCTAGTTTGTCCAATATACAGCTTATCCCAAAGGCATTGTATTACATATATTACCCCTTCTGTCATGCAGTTAATATGCTGTCTAATTGGATGACCATGCCCTGTATGTGGATGTATGAATGTTTGTTTTTTTGATGTATGACTACATACTGAGCACTTGTCACAAGGGACCATGCCTGGTACTAATGGTCCCAACAGTAGTTGTGCTTCCTTGTTTTCTGGTAATTTAAATTGAGCGTTTACTGACTGATCCTTAAGGTTCCGTACTCTTTTTGCTGCTATTATGGGCTTATTTAAAAGTTCTGGTATTTGTTCACTCTCCATTCCAACTAAAGGCCAATGTGTGTTTATTACTTGTCTAATTTCTTTTAACTTACGATTGTATTTAGTAGCAAATACAATTGTTTGTGGCTTTGTTTTGGGTCCTTTACTTTTTAATAGTTCCTCTTGTGTCTTATTTTTCATTTTTTCTTCTGCTTGTTTCAATGTCTTAGGCTTATATCCTCTGTCTATGAACCTATTTAACATGAGTTTTGATTCTTTCTGTGCTTCTTGTATTGCTGTACAGTTTAGTTTCATTCGAGTTAACTGAGAGTATGGAATGCTCTGTTTAAGCTTGGCTTCATGGAAACTATTACCATATAATATGGTGTTTCTATCGGTTTTCTTCCTATAAAGTGCTGTTTCTATCTTGTTGTTTACCTTTTTTATCTTGAGGTCTAGATATGGTACTTTTTGTTGTTCAGTTCCTCATGGAATTTAATAAGTTCTTCCTGTGTTCCTTTCCATAACATAAAAATATCATCAATAAAACAAAGCCAAATGTGTATTTTGCTGTTATTTTCTAAAAAAAAGTTTTTGTTTTTTTTCAAAAGTGTACATATATGCATTGGCATATGCTGGTGCCATTGTGGAACCCATTGCGGTCCCTTATTCTGTTGACAGAATGCCCCGAACTCAAAATAATTCCTTTTTAATATTATATCTGCCATTTCTTGCAGTATTCTGGTTTTAGGTGAGCTGTTCCTGCCCCTAGTATCTAATATGTACCCCAGACATTGAATCCCTTCCTGATGTGGGATAGATGTGTATAAATCTGCTACATCAAATGTCACTAAGATGGTTTCTTCACTTAAATCTTGTTTTATGATTTTTTGTAATTTCAAGATCATGTCTATAGCATCCTTAACATAAGATTTTGTTTTTTCTATCAATGGTTGTAGGTGAAAGTTTATATATTTTGAAATTGGTTCAAAGATAGATTCAATGCCTGAGACTATTGGTCGGCCAGGTGGATTAGTTGCATGTTTATGAATTTTAGGTATAGAATAAAAAGTTGGTATTCTCAGGAAATCTTTGGATAATATTTTGGCTTCCCATTGTTCTATCCATTGCATGGCTTCCTATTCATTAAGCATGGCATACATTTCCTGTTTTATTTTTTTAGTTGGGTCTTCTTGTAAAACCTCATAATTTTCTGTGTTCATAAGTAAGTTCATGCACATTTCCTTATATTGTGTCCTATCTTGGACAACTATACCCCCTCCTTTATCTGCACTCTTAATTATGATTGTTTGATCTTGCTTTAAATTATCTAATGCTTCTCTTTCTCTTTTAAATTATTCCATTCTGGGTTCATACTTTCTTTGGTTTTAAATAGTCCCATTATTTCTTTTTCTGTAATTTTACAAAATGATTCTATGCCAAGATTTTTACCAGTAGGTGGATTATGTTTTGATCTAATTTGGATATTCTCTTTAAGTCTTTGTTTGTATGTATCAACTGTGGTGTCACTTCCACCAAATTGATTTTTTAGGCATAGATTCCTGTAAAACATTTGCAGGTCTACCTCCAGGTCAAACAGGTTAACTGACTGGGTTGGGACAAAAGATAATCCTAAACTCAGCACTTTTATTTCTTCCACTGTTAGTATTCTTTTGCTCAAATTGAATATAGGTATAATGTCTTCATTTGTATTTATTTGCCTCTGCCTCTCATTTGTCTTGTTTGCCTTCCACCTATTCCTCCTCCCCTGCCTCACCTCCCTCCTCTGAATCCTTCCCCCGTCTATAAATCTCTCTTTGGTTTCTAAGTTCATATCTATTCTCTGTACTATTTATATTTGATGGTCCTGGTTGTTCTGTTATATGTTGTTGCTCTGTGTCTTTTTGTGGGTCCCTTTGTATAGCTGCTATCGCTATCTGTACTTTCATATGTGTTGTACTGATTATATGACTGTTGTATTTCTTGTAGGTATATACCTTGTTGTCCCTATAATCATGTGTGTCCCTTATAAACTTTTTTAATTTTTTGTTGTTTTAATCTTTCCTCTTATTCTGCCAATTTTTGTTTACAGTCCATCAGATTTTTCTTAAATTCTTCTTTTTGCATCTTTAATTTTAATGATTCTTCTGCTAATTTTATATAATTTTCTAATATTTGCCTCTCATCTATTATGGCTTCGATGAGGGCATACATAAAATCACAACTAGCCTTGTTTCTCATCCCATCCCATTTATTGTCTAATTTTTCTGATTTTATACCTAGGTTAGGTTCAACATTGATTCTTAACCCTCTGAGTATTCTATTGTATTGTAAATATTGTGTTCGTGTTAAACCATGCCACTCTAAACAGCAGTTTTTGTATTTCAAATTTTCTGTTTTTTTTGGCAGGTTGTTTTGGGCCTTCACCCATCTGCACAGACATGTCCATGTCTCCTCTCATGGCTGTGAACAGTCTCTTCTTCTCCTCCTCTGAAAATGTCACAAAATGTAAATTACTTTGTATACTGCTTCCTATATCTGTAAATGCATCCATATTTGGTCTGCTCATTGTTAATATCTACATATATTTTACAATAAACTTATTTGTCTGATAATGTGCTACACCTCTTGTGTGGCTGTTAAGGCCTACTTCAAACTGTAAAAGTTTATACAATTTTCTAAGAAATAAACCAACTTCCACTATATACTCACTTTAGCCTACAAAAGTGAATCAAAAAGATACAATGTAAATATTGTTTAGTGGGTAATGGTTCTCTTCTAGGTTCTTTGGTCCCCAATCTAGGGCTTTCAAATTCAAGAAAAAATATAGGAAATGTTGGGGGGCCCTTTGAAGTAAACACTCTTCGCTCAAGTTATTGTTCTTCAATCTTTCTTTTTATTTCTCTTCCCCTATGTTTCACTCAACTTGGAGCTTGTTCATGGGGTTTATTCTTTGTTACACATCTGTAAATACATTTATTTTATGTCATTGATCAGCATTTTTTTAATATGATATTGTTACATTTTTAATTCTTTGGTGTATACACATACCATTCAATAAAATTATTGCTTGTGCACCCTTGTATATATTCTTAATTTTTTCACAGGGTTAATTTATTTGTACTTGTTTAGATCCTAAGTTATAACTTAACTAACTTACAACAGGGAGGTCAAGTAGCAATTGACCCAAAGGTGATAAAAATAACATTGTTGTTGTAAGAAGTCAAAACACATGGATATGCTAAATAACAGTACAATCACTATCTAAAAGGGTAAAGATGATGTTTTACCCCCAGGACAACTTACAGTATTGACAACAGAGAGGTCGAGCTGCATTTAACCCCTTTGTTATTTGATTATTTTAAACAGTATTATGGTGTTTAAAAGTTTGGTTTGATGTGAGCTGGAGAATTGATCTATAAAGATAATTTTAAAGCATGGAGTGATTGTGAAGGAGAAGGTCAAATAGCAGCTGACCCCTCAGCATAATAAATAAGCAGCAAGTTCAGTATTTTTAACAGGGAGGTCAAGTTGCATTTGACCCCAGTAGTATCTAAATACTCATTGTTTAAACAGTACTACGGTACTTGCAGGTTTGGTAGAATGTGAGCTAGAGAATTGATCTGTGAAGATAATTGTAAGTCACGGTCTGACCGACAAGCACCTAAGGAAGGGGAAGGTCAAATTGCTACTGACCCCTCAGAAAATAATAAATGTTTGCTAGAGAAATGATCTGTGAAGAAAATTTTAAGCCATGAAGTGAGTGCCAAGTATTTAATGAAGGGGAGGCCAAATAGCAACTGGCCCCTCAGAAAAATAAATAAGCAGTGATCGATCCCAGAGAGATAACAAATAATGCTGTTATAGCAAATGTACTAAGAGAAGTTCAAATATAGGGATATTATAAATAACATAGTACAATCACTATCAAAAACAGTAAAGATGATGTTTTACTTCCAGATCAACTTTCAGTATGACAGGGAGGTCAAGTTGCATTTGACCCCAGTGTAATCTGAATAATGATTGTTTAAACAATACTATGGTGTTTAACAAGCTTGGTATAATGTGAGCTAGAGAACTGATCTGAGAAGACAATTTAAGCCAGTGAGTGATTGAAAGTATTTAATGAATAGGAAGGTCAAATTGCAGTTGACCCCTCAGCAAGTAAACAATAATGACTGTTTGTGTTACATTATGAATTTCACAGTTTGGGTTTCAGAAAGCAGTAATGTAAGGTGATATAATAACAAATAATACTTCTGAGAAACCTGGAATTTATTTGCAGCATTTTTAATCAAGGCAAGAAAACTGCTGATATTAGCAAAAAATCCTCGTTACTCTTATGTCACCCTGTGAAAAGAAAACATGGTATGAGAACAATGTGTTTTCATTTTAATAACCTCACAAGAAAGTTAAAAAATAAACAAAAAAGTAAATTAGCACAGAGCTGCAGCAACTAGGAACAAATAGTCCATTTCTGTGAGCACCCAACTGCACTGATCAGTGCAGTAGTGTTCGGTTGCCTAGCAACCGAGATTGCACAGGTGCGATCAACTGGGTGTGACGACATGGTTAGTCACACCATGGGATCTCACAAAAATGAGTGAGAGGTATCAGGAAGTAGCTATCATTAAAATTTGTTGGGCTTCAGTGCTTACACGCAGAGGAACTTAACCAAAAAGGAGAAACTTGAGCTAGAAGGAGTGAGGGTAAGCAGTTTAAATATTAACGAATATTTAGAAGTTGGTATTAGAACCTTTAATTATAAAAGTAAAACAATGGCTATGAGACCAATAGGGGAATACTATGATTATGTTTTCACAGACTACAAAGAACACTAATTCCACTCTAAGAAGCTCACAGTCTCCTTTAAGGTATGCTGTTAACAAAATAAGTAAATAGAAGCCACACTGTGGCCACATTATAATATTAAACAACATAATAACAGCAAAGCTTTACAAAAAATTATATTTATGTCATTACAGGCCCAAAATTATTCTTTACAAGAAAGACAAGAAGTTTTAAGTAAGATATATAAGGTATGCTGCAAACCAAGAAATATGAGGAACAAGCCTTACAAGCAGTAGTTAAACATTGTTCCAAGTTGTTAGCAGCACATTGTTCACTAACATACTGTGTATGTCTTTTTAGGATGCAACTTAGGATCTAAACAAGTACAAATAAATTAACCCTGTGAAAAATTAAGAATATATACAAGGGTGCACAAGCAATAATTTTTATTGAATGGTATGTGTATACACCAAAGAATTAAAAATGTAACAATATATTAAAAAAATGCTGATCGATGACATAAAATAAATGTATTTACAGATGTGTAACAAAGAATAAACCCCGTGAACAAGCTCCAAGTCGAGCGAAACATAGGGGGAAGAGAAAAAAAAAGAAAGATTGAAGAACAATAACTTGAGCAAAGAGTGTTTACTTCAAAGGGCCCCCCAACATTTCCTATATTTTTTCTTGACTGGGGAGTGGTCACTGATTGCGTCGGGGAGAATGGTAGTGTTGCAGATTTTGTGTGGGTGGTTTGTGAAAATTAGATCAAGCAGAGAGGATGATCCTGTGCATTGGTGTAGTCTAGTGGAAGAGAGAACCATTTGGGTGAGGTCATGGGCAGAGGCTGCGTCAATAAGGGGCGGCCACTTTGGAAAGCCAGTTGACACTGCAATCCCCCATTATATTTTTTTCATTTTGAGGGGGCAGGGTGTCAAGATAGGACAGAAGGGAATGGAAGGCTGTTTTTTGCTCCCTTGGGGGAATGTATATTGCCATGATGAGCAAGGGGTTTGAGCAGCCCTACGGTTAATTTGAGGAAGTAAAGCCTGTGGTCCGGGGAGTTGTGGAGGGAGGATGTGTACCTTAGGGTGTCCTTGGTGTATAATGCGCAACCCCCCTTTCCCTGTCTGTCAGCCCGGAAGATATTATACCCAGTGAGGGAGACCGAAGACTCTGGGATATGGGAGGAGAGCCAAGTTTCACCTATTGCTGTGATGCCTGATTGATGTTGCAGGACCCATCCCTGGAAGGAGTCCCATTTTTTTAGTAGGCTGAATATGTTTAAGGAGGCTATACATAGTCCACCTGCAGGGGTTTGATGTGGTGTAGAGATAGTGATGGGCCCTGGGTTTGGGTGGATATTACCAGTCATTAAAAGTAGTAGGAGGAGAGACCTGATGATGGGATTCCAGGTCAGTTTTTTGTTATAATGCAGCTTGAGAGCAATGGGCCCTTTGTTGGCCGTGTGAGTAGGCATGGGGAGGGTAAGGATGTAGGTGGATGCATGGATAGGACCTTGTAGAGAGTTGGGGGGGGTGTCAGGTCCAGAGGAAGAGATAAGGGTGTCAGTGTGGTGCTTGTATTCAGGCACTCTGTGATTGTGGTGGACAGGTAATGAGTGAGGAGGTTTCCAGCATAGTAGATCAGTCGATGCGTTTTAGGGCAGGCATACTCAGTAGTCGCGGTTGGATAGTTGTTTTTTTGCTTCCAGCTGCTTTGGCAACTCTGTAGGCACATGTTTTTTTTTTTTTTTTGAAAGATGGCGACCACACTAGGTTGACCTTCAGAATGCAGGATAAGCAGCACAGTTTTTATTGTTTAGATTTTGTTTATATTCTTTTTCAGTTATATTTTGTTGTTTTTGCAGCAATATTATTTTTAGCTAGTGATTAGTTTAATTTTAGTGAGGGATCGAAAGTGAGTAAGTTATCGTAGTGCATTTTGGCATAGCTAGCAGCACCTTCATTAATGACTCCTTAGTTTTGGAGTCTTCTGTTGAAAGTTATTCTGGCCCATATAAATTTAAATGAAGTGGCGAAGTAGGAAAAATGCTATCTTCTCGGCCTGCCCGGCTGTTTGACTCCGTTGTCTGGATGATTTGTTCTGGGATTTTGAGGAGGAGTCAGTCTCTGCATCTACTTTCCACGCTCTGCATTGGAACTGTTGTCAGGGGAGCAGTGCTGGGTCAGTAGTGGAGCATGTTGGAGCGTGTGCGATTGGAACGCTGATTTGCCATTGGACTGCCTGTCGGCCCGGAACTGCTCCTGAGGGATTCCAGGGCTGTTGTAGAGATCGAGGGGGCCTTCAGTGGAGCTGTTTTTTCTGGACTGTGGTTGGCCTGGCATTGAGGCCCTATTCTCTTTTCCCCTTCCCGGCTGGTTGCTCGCATGGGGGTTGGGTTCGGGGTTTTACCTGAAGGTTAACCCTAAACCTGTTATCCCTAAGCTCTCTGAGGATTCAGCTGTTGGGCTGTGTTTAAGGAGAGCTGAGGTGTGGAGTTGCTGGTGATCAGGGAGGAAGGGTGACTGTGGTGAAGTATCACAGGCCCAGTCTGCTATAATTATATCTTGAGGCTTAAAGGTCGAAGGTTCCCATTTGGATTGATCTGGAGACCCCGGAAGCTTGACTGGAATTGAGTTGGACAATTAGACTATAGCCAGGTTTGACTTTCCCTTCACTTATTTATTATTTTGGCTAGAGTATTACTGTTGTTATGGGCTGTGAGAGAGCCTAAAACTTAGACTTTTGACAGTGAGAGTGTCAAAGACTCATATCACTTAATGATTTTCCCTACATTTGTGAGAGATATTGTCTGGGAAATCCAACTGTTTTATCTTCTGGGGAGGTATGAGCTCCCCGGTCCTCCCTGTCTGGTTCCCATACCCAAGGGCTCTGCTTATTGCAGACAGGTAACTCGATCTTCCCAGCTGCTATTGAACTCAGGCGGTGTTATGCAATGCCAGGTCTATTAAAAACAAGACCACCATAATTGGGGATCTTGTTAATTCAACTGACCTGGCTTGCATCACTGAGACCTGGTTGGATGGAAGTGCTGGCCCTGTTTTGGCTTCAGCGGTTCCACCCGGGTACTTGGTAGTACACCACCCGATGATCGATCGTAGGGGCGGGGGAGTGGACCTTTGTTTTAAATCAGAACTGAACCTGAGAGAAATTCCAGTGGCAGCCACCAACTCCTTTGAATGTATCATGGAAGAGGGTGTGGGGTGCAGGATTCTTCTCGTTCACCGTCCACTAGGAGATGAGAATGTTTTCCTGCGGGAGGTCGCAGACTTCATCGCCAGCCTAACACTGGGTCCCCATAGATGGCTGATCCTTGGGGATTTCAATGCTTGGGTCGATGCTGAACTTTCGCAGTTTGGACAAGGCTTTTTCCAGTTAATGAGTTCACTGGGCCTCACACAGGTTGTTTCCTCCTCGACCCACACTGGTGGTCATTCATTGGACTTGGTGTTTCTCCAGGAGATGGAGATATCTGACTTGGTGGTGGAACCAGTAGGGTGGTCTGACCATCACACCATCAGCTTCAGTTTTGAGGCTGCCCCAAGAGGCATGCCCCTATGGAGATGGCCCAGTACAGTACTATGAGGGGCATATCCCCAGATGGTCTGATAGCAGTGCTGAACCTATCGGGCATGCTGAGGGAATGCGTGGATCCAGGGGATCTTGTATTCGCCTATAATAAGGTGGTGACAGAGGCCCTGTATTCCATTGCTCCAGTTCATGTTCATCCACTCTCCCTTTGCCCTAGGTCTCCATGGTCTGATGAGGCCTTGACGGAGTTGAGGAGAGTTGGATGAAGGCTAGAGAGGTGATGGAGGAGGTCTGGCCTGGTGTGTGACAATCTTAGATTGATGGACCACTATTTGGTCCATCAATCAACAATTTCCCATAAGATGGCAGAATTCCTGTCCAGTGAAATTGCTGCCATGTGGAATCAACCAGCTCAGCTTTTCTGGACTGTCGACAGACTATGCAATCCACTCTGTCTTCAGCCCAGAAATGCTTTTTCACAAGAGCAGTGTGAGAAGATTGCTCAATTCTTTGCGGATAAGATTGCCACGATTAGGTCAGACATCGGCCTGACCCTTTCTCAAGGGAGTAGTAGTGGTCGGCAGCTAGATGTTGGAATCCCAGTTTGTATGGTGCGACTCTGGCCAGCCTACAATCAGTGATATTGTGATAGTTATCCAGTCATTACATTCTACCAACTGTAGTTTAGATTGGGGCCCTACGTGCTTGCTTGTTGGTTGCATTGATGTCATCGGCCTGGTCCTTGCTGAGCTGGTCTGGTTATCCTTGGAGAGGGGAATCTTTCCAGATTCCCTTAGGGAGGCAGTGGTTCGACCCCTTCTTGAGAAGTCCTCCTTGGATCCAGACTGTCTAGCAAACTACAGGCCAGTCTCTAACCCTCCCTTTTTGAGTAAGGTTATTGAGAAGGTTGTGGCAGTTCAACTGGAGGACCATTTGACCAGCCACAATATCTATGATTCTCTCCAGTCCAGTTTCAGGAAGAAACATAGTACCGAGACGGCTCTTGTTTGGGTACTAAATGACCTCCTGATAGTGAGAGATTGAAAGACTCGTTCCATCTTGATCCTTCTTGATCTCTCTGCAGCATTTGATACTGTGGACCATGGTGTGCTGTTGGATCACCTTCGGCTTATCTGTGGACTTTCTGGGGTTGTCCTCAGATGGTTTCGATCTTACCTCAAGGGTAGGACTCAGAAAGTGTTGTCAGGGGTTTGTACCTCAGCTCCATTCTCCCTACCCTGTGGAGTTCTGCAGGGATCCATTTTAGTGCCCATGTTGTTTGCAGTGTATATGCTGCCATTGGGAGCAATTATTAGATTGTATGGCTTGAGTTTTCACTGCTATGCAGATGATACTCAGCTATACATGTCTTTTGTCCCCGAACAAGATGATGCTGTCTCGGTGCTCAACAGCTGTCTGACTGAAATTCAGGCCTGGATGAATGTGAGCTGGCTAAGGTTAAACCTTGAAAAAACTGAGGTGTTGGTTGTGAACCCTGGTCATCGTGAGGCGGGTATGCTGGCAGGTTCCCCTTCAGGTTTATGACTTGGAGGTGCCCAGCTAGCTACCCCAGACTGGGTGTGAAACCTGGACATTATGTTTGATGATTGTCTGACCCTAAAGTTACAGGTGTCAGCAGTTGTTAAAACTTCTTTTTATCATCGGAGAAATATCACCCGAGTGAAACATCTGGTTCCTCCTGATGATCTTCAAACATTGGTTCACGCCTTCATTACCTTCCACCTTGACTACTGCAATGCCCTTTACCTAGGGCTGCCGGGGGGTGATATCCACTCCTTGCAGCTAAGGCAGAATGCAACAATGAGGCTGCTGACTGGTGCTTCAAGAGCCAGTCACATAACACCTGTGCACCACAGTCTGCACTGGCTGCCGATACAGTGGCAGATCACCTTTAAGGTTGCTTTACTAACCTATAAGGCCCTACATGACCAGGGACTTGGTTACCTGAAAGATCTCCTTTGTCCCTACTGTCCCTCCTGCCCTCTCTGATCCGCCAATGAGGGACTGCTAGAGATTCCTAGGGTATGTTTGCAGACATTGGGAGCAAGAGCATTTAGCTTTGCTGCTCCGTCCCTGTGGAATTCTCTACCTCATCGGGTATGAAATTGCCTAACGGTTCAGAATTTTTAAAAGCACCTTAAAAACTCATCTTTTCAGCTTGGCATTTGTTGAGTGACGCTGCTATTTTTGATATGTGTTTGGTATGATTTGATATGCTGCTACTATACTGCTTTTTGTCAAAAATTGTTTTTAATAATTTATTTTATTTTATGTATTTTATTGTACAGGCGCCTTGGTTTTAGAAAGGCACCTTTTTAGAAATAAAACTGATTTGATTTGAAAATGACTGATGCAGTATCAGAGATTCGGGCAGCAAGTCGTCTGTGGCATATTTAGGAAGATTAACTGGAAAGACTGAAGGGGAGGAATCAGTATTGGGAAGAGCAGGGTGAGTACAGGGAAGACTGAATTAAACATTTTGAAGATTTGTAGGTGTACTCCTAGTAAGGTCTTCCCTTTATTTGCCAAAAGGATTTTTTCTTCAAAATTTGCTTGCAGTTGTATATCTCCTTGGGATCTCCACATGAGCATTTCTAATGGCCTTTCTTGTTCCTACAATGCCTCCTGTCCCATGTAACACATCCAGGGCCATGGATTTAGACAGCAATAGCTGCTGCAGCAGCATCTACTATTTGGGGTATGATATTCTGGCTTTAACGAAATAACTGTCTAATCCAAACTTTCTATTTTCTAGGTATGTGTCTAGGTCTAGTCAGCAGAAGTATGCTAACAAAGAAAGAACCGGCACCAGGTTACAGCTGCAAAAAATCTTTATTCCACACAAAGTGCATAACACAGTGCAGACAAATGGAGCTCCCAAGGTTTTGACTCAAATGGCTTTCTCAGCAGACGTGAATGTTTTGTTTTTAAAGCCTTTCATTTTATGAAGCTACACACACAACTATTAAGAAAGCATACAAATCACTCAAGGTCACAAATGCCACAGATGCTACAATCAGTGACGACTCTTGCTGTTTCCTTACAAAACAGCCCATTCAATTATCCCCAAGGCATTTGCCATGTGCAAATGTAACCTTCATTAGAGCTCCCTGGATAAGGAGAGTTAATTAACATAACAGTTCTACTACTGTAAACTTGGTCCAGGGCACATCACTGTCACATGGGATAGGAGGCATTGTAGGAACAAGAAAGGCCATTAGAAATGTGGATATGGAGATCCCCAGGGGCCATAAAATCAGCACGCAAACTTGGAAAAAACTCCCTTCAACAAGTAATGGTAAAGGCTTACTAGGAGTACACCTGTAAATCAAAACATTCTGCACAAGATATTTTTTTGTAAATTTCAACTTTAGTTCTCCTTTAGAGAGGACTTTCCCTAGTAGTCCTTTTGACTTTCATGCATACATTATCCTTTTTTGCATTGATTCTTGAATTGTATTTCATTACTGTTCACTGCAGTTACCTTTTGCATTCTGAGCTGCTAAAAACTGCAGGGTGTACCAGAGCTTCAATAGCAAGCCTGCTGTTGCTGTGGACCTAGGTTTGTACTGCTGACATTATTATGGGGCAGAGTTAGGTTCAAAAAAAAAAAAAAAACACACACAGACTGATAAAGCATTTGGATTTTGGCATGATACTTGGGGAAGGGGGGGGAAACAGTATGTACATAGAGTACTGGTAGGTTTCCTTTGCAACATTGTTGCCACTGCATGGTACTGCACAGTGTGAGCCACTCCTCTACCCTACAGTGATGCCATCAGGAGCTAGCAGCCCAACAGCTGAACTGCAAAGACAAGTGCAGCAGGGCTCAAAAACAAATCCAAATTATTGAAGGCAGAGTAAACCCTGGCCAAAATTAAATGCACACACCTTTTCATGTCTAGTACTAGTAGTACAAGCTGTAACTTTTTGGACCATCAGAAAAGGTCCTCTTTAAGGCACACTCACTGTATGTACAGAATACCATAAATTTTATTTATTTTTTTGCATTTGCTAACCAGGTAAGTGCACTAGGCATGGCAATGTCTATTTTCAGGCATGACCTGGGAGGGTATAAATAAACAGTTTATGGCAGTACAAAAAATTGATATAACTGAGAGTAGTGGTACAAATATGAATATATATTGAATTTACAAGACCAAATACATACGAATTGTTTACAGATAATTCAGGATCAGCAGTAAATAACCAAACCAAATCTTATTTCTAGAGCACTATTCCAAAAATAGATCAAAGTGTTTTACACAATATAATTTAATTTAAAAACAAAACTCATTTCTAAAAACACAGCAAGAGTTTATATGTCAGTATAAGCCGGTTAAACTTAATACATTTTTTAAGGCCGATTTATAGGCTGCAACAGATGGGCAATCCCCCTACGAGGTAGAGAAATCCACAGGATTGGATCAGCAAAAGCAAAGGAACTAGCTCCCAATGTTGTTAAACAGACCCTGGGAATCTCCAGCAATCCCTCATTAGTGGAGCAGAGAGGGTGAAGGGGGGTGGTAGGGACGAAGAAGCTGTTGCAGGTACCACAGTCCTTGTGTAGAGCCCTCCAGCTCAGTAATTCAACCTTGAAGGTGATCCTCCACCACACTGGCAGTCATCACAAAGCACAGGTGTGTTATCAGATCTAAGTGAACCTGTCAACAATCTGGCAGCCACATTCTACACCAGCTGCAAGAGGTGATTTCCAACCCTGGTAGCCCTAGGTATAGGGCATTGCAGTAATCAAGGCACAAAGTCACCAACGTGTGGACCAACATCAGAAGCTCATTAGGTGGTGCCAGGTGCTTTATCCAGGTGACATTTCTCTGATAAAATGAGGAAGTGACAACAGCCAACACCTAGGTCTTAAAGCAGCAGTACTACGAGAAAAAAAAACTGCGCTTTTTTGACAGTTTATTCCCTGTGCCCTGTTAATCATATACCTGGTACTCTTTCTCACTGCATTACACTATCACCGAGTAATTTGCTTGGTTATACTCTGCTTTTGCTTACATGCCTACCACTAAGCATGTTGCACTGGAACCCCCTCTGCTGCCAACTGCACATGTGAATGACTTGCAGGGACATCAGGAATGGTCAGCAGAGGGTCCCTCTGTTGTTTTCAAAAGACATGATGTAACCTGTAGAATAAGCGCATGGAAAATTAGTCAGCTGCCATATTTGTTGTAGCACTACAACCATTCAAATAAATTGCAAATATCTAAAAAACTAAAATGACTGGAAAAAAACATCTACATGTATGGAAACTGGAACTTTGGCCGCATGCTTACAGCCAAAAAAATAGAATTTTCATAATTCACTTCCTGATTTCGTAGTACTGCTGCTTTAAGTGTCAGTTTGCTATCAAGCATGATGCCCAGATTTCGCACCAAGTCAGAGGCCATCAGTTGGCTGCCACCCACTCAAAGCCTGGATGACTGCCCAGTAGATAATCACTCCACCCAGTGACCTGTATATTTGGGTGGGAGATAGAGGAAGGAAGGAAGGGGGGGGGTGAAAGAACTGTAGTATGAGTGACAGGGAGGAGGAAGAGAATGGGGTGAAAAGAGAGGCAGCGGAAGATACAGGGCCAGTAACTGGGGGGGTCAGTAGCAGTTACAGAAGCGGGTGGAGAATACAAGTATAAGACTAAAGAAGGAGTGGTTGGAGGTAGCAGTATGAACTGGAACAGAGAGGGCATTCCAGAGTATGGGAAGGCGAAAAGAGAAAGCAGCATACCCTGTGAAGGTCCGCAGGGATGGGAAATACAGAGAACAAAGGTCAGAGCTCAGAGCTATGGAGAGAGTGGGAGGGGTTTAAAGGGGAGGAGAGAAGAGACATAAGGAAGGATGGCAGTGAGCCCAGCCTGTACTTAGCAATAAAGCAGGAACCATGAACAAGTCATCTGGCTTCCAGGGAGGGAAAGGTGTAGGTGTAGTGGTGGGTCTGGGGGATGCAATCAAGGGTAAGCCTACAGAAGAACTGGAAGAATGGAACAAGTCTGGCCAGAGCAGACTTGGGGAGCACTAACATAGATTGTGTCACTGTAGTTGAAGAGGGAAATAACCATTCTCTCCACAACAACTCTGTGGTCCAGCAGAAGGATGCACCCACAGTTTCTATACAGTGTACCAGGTTTAGGGTGAAGCTATTTGTGGACGGAGTCCACATGAGCAGAGACATCTAAGAGATTGTTAAGCCACACTCCCAGATACATTGAATGGGAAGAACCCCCTTCCCCCCTCAACTAGTGGTCAAACAGGGATTCATCATGTTTGCAGTTCAATTGCATCACCAGGTAAGAAAAAAAGGTCTGTCTCCCCATATGATGCATAGGGGAAATGTCAAACCTCACCCAACAACTAACACACCGAAATCTGGCCAATGAAAAATCATGTATACAAATGCTCACAGCCTGGGAAATAAGATCCCAGACCTGCAGGCAATAATGTCAGAGGCTAAACTGGACACAGTAGCAATTAGTAAGACATGGTTTACCAGTAACCACACTTGGGAGACTTCAGTACCTGGCTATGTACTGTTCAGAAGAGACCGAGGTGCACAAAGGGGAGGTGGAGTGGCCCTGTATGTCAATGAAAATCTCAAAGCTACAGAAATTCAGAATACACATAAGGAGCCAGAAGAACGGTGGGTCACCCTGGAAACAGGAAATGGGACAGCCATAAGAACTGTGGTTGCCTAAAGGTCCCCAGACCAGGGGGAGGACATAGACACATTACTGTTAGAAGATATACAAAACATGACAGCTAAAGTGGAGGTTCTGATAATGGGAGACTTCAACATGCCAGATACACACTGGTCAATACCAGCAGGAACATCTGCCAGAACTAGACACATGGTGGATTCCCTGCAGGGGGAGGGCCTCAAACAACTGGTACAACAGCCCACAAGAGACAGGGCTATCCTAGATCTAGTACTGACTAATAGGGAAGGGGTCACAGATCTCCAGGTAGAAGGTCACCTAGGGACCAGTGACCATCAGATGGTATGGTTCAATTTGACCACCACATCTAAATCATCTCATTCCAAGGCAAAAAATATGGGACTTCAGAGGAGCAGACTTTGATAAGATGGCCAACAGAGTTTAAACTAGCCCTGGCAAAAAGAAACACAGGTGAGGGGATACAGACAAATTGGGCAAGCATTAAGGATGCAATACTTGAAGCAACATCCGATTGTGTTCGACAGAAAAGGAAGTGCAAAAGAAGAAGGAAACCACTTTGTTTCTCAAATACAGTAGCAGAAAAGGTCAGAGCCAAAAGGTTGGCCTTCAGGAAATACAAGGGGCCACAGTGGGATGAAGATAGGGAGGCATACCAAACTGTTCTAAGGGAAGCAGGGAAGGCAGTAAGACAGGCAAAGTCCCAAACTGAGGAAAACACTAGCATGAACAGTAAAAGAAGGTGACAAGACTTTTTATAGATACATTAGTGAAAGGAAAAAGTCCAGAGGGGGTATTGCTAAGCTCAAAGGAGAAAAGGGGACATGTGAGGAGGAGGACCCTGTAAAAGCATCTATCCTAAATAGATACTTTTCCTCAGTATTTACTGAAGGGAAGGTAGGGCAGGGCCCACAGCTCAGCACCATGGACACAGGGGGGAGGGAGGTGAGCACTACTCCCTTCAAAAAAGAAAGGGTACCACAAGAGCTCGCTAAACTCAGGGTGGACAAGGCAATGGGACCGGATGCATACATCCCAGAGTACTTAAGGAACTAAGGGTGGAATTAGCAGAACTATTTAGTGAGTCTCTGAGCACAGGAGAGGTCCCAGAAGACTGGAGAAGGGCTCATGTGATCCCGCTCCACAAGAGTGGCAGCAGGGAGGAGGCAGGGAACTACAGACCAGTCAGTCTTACCTCAGTAGTGGGCAAGATTATGGAGGCACTCCTTAAGGAAAGGATAGTGCAACACCTGGAACCCATAGGGGCCCAGGATCCAAGACAGCATTGGGTTACAAAAGGAAGGTCCTGTCAAACTAATCTCATAGATTTCTTTGACTGAGTAACCAGAGTGGTGGACCAAGGCGGAGCAGTTGATGTCACCTACCTTGACTTCAGCAAAGCTTTCAACACTGTTCCACATAGAAGATCGATAAATAAACTGGGTAGGCTCGGGGTGGGTCAGAAGTTGGTCAACTGGGTGGCAAACTGGTTGACAGGCAGAAAACAGAGAGTGGTGGTAAATGGTATACAGTCAGAAGAGATGCCAGTCACAAGTGGGGTACCTCAGGGATCAGTCCTGGGGCCAGTCCTCTTCAATATCTTCATTAGTGACATTGCAGATGGACTAGAGGGTAAGGCTTGTCTGTTTGCAGATGACACCAAGATCTGCAACAGAGTAGATGATCCAGATGAGGTGGGCAGAATGAGAAGAGATCTGGATAAACTAGCAAAATGGTCAAAAGAGTGGCAACTGGGATTTAATGCAAAGAAGTGCAAGATCATGCACATAGGGAAGAGAAACCCTGAAGCCACCTGTAGGCTGGGAGGGGAGTTGCTGGCAGTCACAAAGAAAGAAAGAAAGAGACTTGGGCATCATCATCAACGATGACCAGAAATCATCCAAACAGACCTCTAAAGCAGTAGGTAAGGCTAGGGGATGTTAGGGTGTATTAGTGGGGGTATCACAAGTCATAAGAGGGAGGTAATAATCCCTCTTTACAAGACACTGGTTAGACCCCATCTGTAGTACTGCGTGCAATACTGGAGGCCACACCTTCACAAGGACATTAACCAAATTGAGGCAGTCCAGAGAAGGGCTACCAAAATGGTGCAGGGACTGCATCAGAAGACATATGAGGACAGACTAATGGAGCTCAATATGTATACCCTTGAGCAAAGGAGGGAGAGAGGTGATATGATCGAAACATTCAAACACCTTAAGGGCATTCAAACGTGAAAGAGTCTAATATGTTTAAATATAAGAAAAACAGCAGGACAAGAGGACACAGCATGAGATTAGAGGGAGACCGATTAAGGGGGAATGTGGGGAAATTCTTTTTCACAGAAAGGGTGATGGATGCATGGAACGGCCTAACTCAGGAAGTGGTGGCTATGAATGCAGTGCAGGGGTTCAAACAGGCATGGGATAGGCATAAGGGAACAATACAGATGAGTATGAATAGATAGGCCACTGACAGAGCAAAGGCCAATGGCACATTTATAAGGTAGAAAAAGAAATGGGCAGACTGGATGGGCCTTGAGGTCCTTATCTGCCGTCAACCTCTATGTTTCTTACTTGAAAGTTATGACATTTTCAAGGGTAGTCCCATCCAGTGTGTGGAAGGAGGGCAGGGCTGACAGTTTAGATGTTTTTTTATCTGGTACCAAAAGTAATAGATCCAGTTTAAGGAAAGCTGATGTGAGTGGAACCAGTGCTGGATATTGGTGAAAGCCAGTTGGAGTTTGCTTGTAAGATCTACTAGGAATAAGCATAAGGCAATTATGACAGTGTCAATAGCATACAAGTGTATGGATGCAGATGTACATGCAGAGGGGAAGGAATTTAGAAAGATGGAAAAGAAAACGGGTCCGAGCACTGAGCCTTGTGGGACACCAGTGTGGATAGGGAGGGCAAGGGACAGAGAATTGCCAATTTTGACAGCTTGATTTATGCCCATAAGGTAGGAACAGAACCAATCTTCTGCATATTTTATCACAATGAGGATAGGGTTTCCTACCATGTGTTAGAATTCGAGGCCTCCAGCATCTTACAAATAGGGTGGGAAGGATGAGAAGGGACTTGGCAAGGTTGGAGGAATGATCAAATGTGTGGCAGCATAGATTCAATGCTAAGAAGTGCAAGTTAATGCACCTGGAAAACAAAAATCCAGGGGAAGAGTACACAATGGGGGTGAGGTACTAACAACAACAAAAATGGAAAGGGACCTGGAGGTAGTCATATCAGATGACCTAAAGGTGGGCAAGCAATGTGAGAGGGCAGTAAGGAGGGATGGGGGGATACTGGGATGCACAGGGAGAGGCATCACCAGTAGAAAACAGGAAGTTGTCCCTCTGTACAGACAGCTGGTGAGACACCATCTGGAGTACTGCATGCAGTTCTGGAGACCCAATCTCCACAAAGACATAAACAGGATGGAGGCAGTCCAGAGGAGTGCAATGAAAATGGAGCAGGGTCTGCACCAGAAGATATATGAAGAGAGACTTAAGGAGCTTAATATGTATAGCCTTGAGGAAAGGGGAGGGGGGGCATGATAGAAACTTTCAAGTACCTCAAGGGAATCAACAAAGTCTAAGAGGGTCGCATTTTTCAGAAAAAGGTGTGCAAGAAAAATGGGGCGCAATTTGAAGATAGAGGGGAGGGGCGGCTCAGAGGTAATGTAAGGAAGTATTTTTGACAGAAAGGGTTGTGGAGTGAAAAGCAGTGGTGGAATTCAAGCATGCATGGGACAGTCATAAGGCAATTCTAGGGGGTTGGGGAAGGAAGAAGTAGGCTGTTGGTTAACTCGGATCTGCAGCTTATCCATTTGGTAGGGTATAGGGCAGACTAGGTGGTCCAAGGGGTCCTTACCTTCCATCAAATTCTATGTTTCTATGTAAGCAACCTTTGGCTGAAATTTAGGTTAGCAAAAAATCCTGCAAGCCTTCAGCAATGTTTCTAGGATTTTCCATTGTTTGAAATGCTTATGATGTGAACACATACTGCACAACCACTTTGGTACCAATTCTCTGATGCTTGAACAAAATTAAGATGATAAAAATAAAATGTTTGCACTTAGTTCCCTACTCTAAGCAGGCACTGTAGAAAAGTAACAAGATGTCCAGGATACTAGAGTGGAACCTAGTTCTCCTCTTGTTAATGAGAGATGGGTTAGTTATTGGTTAATATGGAGTTGTTAGAGCAGATACATGTCTCTTCCACTGCAGTTATGATATCTCCACTTGTCTTTCTGTTGCTGTTGGTCTTTCTCTTAAAAAGCTTTCTTTTGCTGCATTGCAAATTCTGATGCCAGTTGTTTAATACTTATGGGTGGAATTCCATCTAGAGTTGCTCCTCTCTTAAGGGCTGTCCCAAATTTTGTACTGAAAGTAGTCTTGTGTTTATTTTCATGATGCAGGACTGACTACATTTCGGCCCTGGGATGTCAATAAATATGTCTGTAGTCCCACAATTTTGGATCAATATGTGTAGTCAATCTTATTTATTTATTATTTATAAAAAATGTTTGACTGGGTAGGCCCACTGAGCCCCCCTTTTCAGGGGTGACCTATGATTACATTACTTAGGAGGAATATGCAGAGAAAAAAACAGTAGTCACAGTTTACGGGCAGTCAGACATAATACAAATTACAATGAGACATAATGTAGAGAATCACATACGGATAAAATAAAGTTTACAGCCTAGTCATAGAGCAAACATGAGCAGGCAGTAAGGAGTAGCAAAGTGAGCCACCTTGTAGTACATGACCTGTTATTTATTGATCTTGAGCTTCCCCATGCCCTGAGCAACTGGAGTGGCATACTAAAATGCCAGCAGACTAGGTCTAATGGTCTTTTGTGTCTGCTCGTTTGGTCAGCCCCCACCCTGGGAGCTGACCTTGCTGCCCCCCTCTCCCTCTCTGACTTCCCCCTTCCCAGTCCCGGATATTCTCGCTGCACTGGTTTTTGCTTCTAGAACCCTTCCCCTGCACCTGTCCCACCCCCTCCTGAACTGCTCCACCAGCACCCTGGGCAGCACACTCCATGGCTCCACCACCCTCTCAGTGAAGTAGCACCTCCTCCTTTCTTCCCTTAATCTCCTCCAGCTTCCACCCATGCCTCTAGTTGCACCCTCCTTCCTCTCGGAGCACCCTGACTGCTCCTCCCCTATTTACCCCTTCATGTACCTGAAGACCTCTATCATGTCCCCCAAGTCCCTTCTCTCTTCCAATGTGTACATATTTAGTTCTTCGAGCCTCTCCCTGTAGGTCCTATCCCCCAAGCCCCAAATCATTTCAGTTGCCCTCCTCTGGACCCTCTCCAGGAGTTCAAAGTCCCTCTTTAAATGTGGCCTCCAAAACTGCACGCAGTACTCGAGGTGCGGCCTCACCAAGCAGTTATACAGTGGGAATATCACTTCCCTCCTTCTGGTGGTGAGCCCCCTAGCGATGCATCCAAGCATCCTGTTGGCCTTTGCGCTGCCCTCCTACAAGTCTCCAAGTTGTTCATCTTGACATGCCCCACCATGCCCAGGTCTCTCTCAGCCATTGAGACGTGTAGCATTTCCCTCTCCAGGGTGTACACTGGGCCCAGGTTTCTGGCTCCCAGGTGCAGTACCTTTGTTTTCCTGCATTGAACTTCAGCTTCTGCTTTCTAGACCACCTTTCCAGAGCCTCCAGGTCCCCCTGTAGGGCCACCCTCCCCCTCCTCCCCATCCACCACCACCCCCAGTTTTGAGTCATCCGCAAAGAGACTCATCTCACTCCTGATACCCTTCCTTATGTCAGAGACATAGGCGTTTAACAGGAGGGGCCCAAGGACCAATCCCTGAGGGACTCCACTAATGACCATCCTTGGGGATGAGACTATCCCACCAACCACCGGTTTTGGAGCCAATTTCCTATCCATCTGATCATCTGGTTCCCCATCCCTATTTCTCCCAGATTACCCAATAGGCCCCCTGTGAGGAACAGAGTCAAACACCTTGCGGAAGTCAAGAAAGAGGACGTCCACTGGTCTACCCAGATCCAAGGCACTCGTCATCCAGTCACAGAACTCCACAAGGTTTGTCTGACACGATTTTGTCTGACATAGGTTAGTGTGGGGAGAAAGACACTGGAGGCAATGGAGATCCTGGCTTCAGGGATCAGCTGCTCCTTTAGGTGGTAAAGGGTACCAAGATTCCCATGAATTAATCTGGTTACTCGGTCGACATGGCCCTTTAGGATGAGACCTTGGTCCAGAGTGAGGCCTAGATATTTTAGGGAGGCCACCACTTCTGTTCAATTGCCAGAGACAGAGGTAATTTGAAGGTACGGAGTTCTGTCTTGGACAAGGGATCTTGGTCCAAACACCATGGCCTTGACTTTGGGGGTGTTCAGGACCATTATGTTATCTATTAGCCAGCTCTCCAGTGACCTCAGGTCAGCTTGGAGAAGGGGGCTAAGGCCTGCCAAGTTGTCAGTGGATCGATAGATGACGGCATTTCAGCATACTAGCAACAGAGCTACCTCCACAATGGCCATTTAGATCATTTGTGAACAGGAAGAAGAAGAGGAGGGAGCCAAGTATAGATCCTTGTGGTACCCCTTCTTTTAAGGGAAGAGGGTCTGAAATGGTACCCTTCCATTTGACCCTCTGAGTGAGACCAGATAAGTAGCTCTTGAACCAGTTGATAGTATGGCGGTCAAGACCTTGGTTGCCAAGTTTAGATATCAGGAGTTTGTGGTCAACCAGGTCAAAAGCCTTGGAGAGGTCAATGAAGACAGCTCTCATTGGGATCCCTTTATCTATGTCTCTGAGTAAATCTGCAGAGAATTTTTTCAGGGCAGCATCTGTGCCATGATTGGTTCTGAATCCGTGCTGGGAGGGGGAAAGAAGCTGGTGAGACTCGAAGTATTCGCAGAGTAGTCCATAGACATTTCTTTCTTGGATTTTTGCCAGAAAACAGAGCAAGGAGATTGGCCTGCAGTTGCCAATGGGTTCCTGTGGGCCTCCTTTGTGGACAGGGACAATGTGGGCCTTCTTCCACTGGTCTGGGACAACACCCTCCAGCAAGGATCTGTTTATGAGCCAGGTCAAGGGTCTGGCTAGGGCTGGTGCTCCCTCCTACAGCAGCCTGGGTTTGATCCCATCAGGTCCTCCTGTTTTTCAGGGTCTTTAGGAGGGTGAGAACCTAATTTGCCTTGACCAGTCACAGGTGAAAGGCTGGTCAGTTAGGGCAGGGGGGCACCACTGTTCTGGACTCTGTGTTTGGGGGTAAACTAGCCTTGTACTAGTCCAGATTTGTGAAGTAATAGTTGGGTGAGGAGGTAACTTGTAGGCCATTGCTCAGCATTTGACCATTGACCTTGAGTGAGCCAGGTTCAGACTTGCCATTTCCCTTTATCAGTTCATTGATATAGGAACATAATAATCTAGGGTTGCCTAGATTACTTTTCTGAAGGTGAGTGACGCACTCCCTTTTCGCAAGTTTAATTGCGTTCTTGCATTTGTTTCTAAGGGATTTATATGTCAGAAGATCGGCAGTGAGTGAGGAGTGCTTGAAATTCTTCCAGGCCTTGCCAAGGCTGATCATCAGGGTCTTTAGTAGAGGGGTGATCCACTTGTAACAACTGCCTTTCGCTCTAAATTTCTTCAGGGCAGCAAAGAGATTGGCTGTTATGAGTGAATTCTGGAAGAAAACAACAGCACAGTCCAGTGTTGGGAGACGTCTTAGTGGGCTCCAGTCAAGGTTCCTGAGCTAGGCATTGAATTGATCGGCTATAAAGTCAGAACAGTCACGTGTTATGAATATTCTGGGTAGGCTGTTAGGCACCCTGTTCTTCCAAACACAGTAGATGGGGAAATGGTCACTCGGGGCATCTGACATGGTGCCAGCTTTCTGAATATTGGAGGGGTTTGACACCAGAGCCCAGTCTAGGATGGTGTGGCTGCCCATTTTATGGATCAGTCTGGTTGGTTCTGAGATTACCTGAACAAGATTTGTTTCTTGTATCATGGCACTGACAGCCAAGTTTGAGTGCTGTGCCCAGTAGAAGTTGAAGTCCCCCAAGATGAGGAGTTCTGACGAGACCTCCTGGGATAAGACTTTTGTGATTGCCTCCAGGGATTGGAGGGTTGTATATGCAACCAATAGTGAGGTGCTTGGCAAGACCCAGGTGATGCGTATGATGATTAATTCGCTATCAGGGCAGGTAGTATGCTGAAGACTGCATTCAGTGTATCCTTCACAAAGATGAGTAACCACCACTTTTGTCTGCTCTATCTTTTCTGAAGGAGTTGTAGCCTAAGGCAGCGACTTTGTGAGGGAGGATGTGGACTTTAAGCCACGTCTATGAGACAGCAAGGATGTCCAGCTTATAGAGGACCAGCTAAGCCTGCACTTCATTCATCTTGGACCGAAGGCTACAAACATTCATATGTGCAATTCTCAGCCCCTTTGAGAACCTCTAGTGCGAGTCCTGAGGGGAGGATATTGAGAGATTTACAATAGGGGGACCAGGGTTAGGCTGTATATCATCTGCCAGGAGCAAGAGGGCCATAACCACGAAAAGTACCATAGGGTTGGTAGAGGGAAGCAGGTCCCTTCAGCGAAGCCTTCTAGAGCAGCAAAGCATACTGTGGCATATGCCTTTCTTTGTTAAAACATAGATAGTCAGGAGAGAGTTAGTGCAAAGGAGGGTGGGGTAGTTATGGTGATAGGTAGGGTGAGTATTAGGTCTCCAGGGGCCTTTGTAGTCAGTGTCTCCTGGGTAGGTAAGACAGTCTACCCAGAGAAGGGACATAATGCACAGTGATGCCAGAAGTAAACATCTGTTTGGGGGAAGGGTAAGGTTTGCCTGGCCCAGAGAACGAGAGTTTCGGTGGGCAGAGGTCAGGGCACTGACTTCAGGGGGGATCATGACTGGAGGATGATGGGTGAAGCAGTACAGTAATTGACTCCCTGGTAGAGGCAGGGGTGAGGAAGCAGTCCACACTGAGCAAAATATAGGTGCTGCTGTGAAGTGACCTTACTAGCAGGGATTCTAATAGTCTAGGATAGCCCTTGCATTCCTAAATATGGTACGTGGTCAGAGCAGCTGGTAACCAGCAGACTCTATGGAGGAATCAGAATGCCATGAACATTACAACAGAATAGAAAATGAGAACATAGTTAACAAAAAGAAGGTCCCAGCCTCCTTCAGACCTTTGGATGTATAATTTTGGCACGTACTAATTTCTGTAAATTAGTTGAGAAGTTTCTTGTTTTTCTGTTCCAACTGGTCCAGCTCATTCTGTGGCAAATGACACCAAACCTGTATGAGAGCACTGGAAGGGCAAGATGATTTACAGCTTGCACTTCACTCTGTGTTGTCAAGCAGTTTCTAGTACAAGTTTCAGCCACCTAAAGTATTCCTTGCCGATCTTTTCTCTCATGTATTCATGTTGCATTGCTGCTCCTTCATCTATACCCAGGTACTGTACTTACGCACTCCCTCTTGCTCAAGGTCTTTTCTGTTACAGTCCTCATTCAGGACTTAACAGTTTACAACTGCTCTTTCTGGCATTTGTCACATTAGCTGCAGTATGAAGCTTTAAGTCCTCTATATAAAGATGAGATGCCATTCATTTCCACTGTGGATTTTCTGATGCATTATCAGATGACCTGTCTGGGTAAAATTCTTGCCACATATGTCACGTTTATATAGTTTCTCACCAGTGTGAATTTGTTGATGTATTACCAGGCTACTTCTTGTTCCATGTAAAATGCTTATTACATGTGGCACATTTATGTAGCTTCTCAATGTAGGTTAGTGTCTCCAAATGTTTACGGATTTCTAATACCGTGGCAAGAATGGACCCCATTCTTTAGCCAGGGCATGTTCAAAACTCAAGAAATTAGTATTGTATTAATCTTTGATGTTTGCTAAGAGCGCTCTTCTCAGCACATGCAACATCCCAAAAATGGCTTCCTTTTGAAGTTCATAAGGTGTCACAAGTATTGGTAACTTATTTAAATGTGCCTGAAAGTTCTTTTTGATTAGTCACATTGCTCCAAGCACTACTGGAACAATTTGTGTGTCCTTATTCCACATCAGTTTGGTTTCTGACTGCATATCTTGTTATTTCATGACTGTGTATCTCTCTGTCATAGGACACTGTAGTCACTATGGGTGGCTATTTCAATCAGCAATGCTACCCTTGTTCTCTTTTCTTGTATTACAATATCAGGTTTTCTTGCTTCCACTTTCTTGGCTGTTGGTATTGGATGAGCCCATGTGATAATTACTTCTTCATTCTCTGTGATTCTTTGTGGTTCATGTTTCCAGTGTCTCTTTTCTTCCTGTATGTTATAGTGTTTGCACAGTTTCCAATGGATCACTCTTGCTACATTATTGTGTCTTTCGGTATACAGGCCTTCTGCCATGGGTACTTCACATCCAGTCATAAGAAGCGCAACTGTTTCTAATTCTGTACTACAGAACCTGCACTTGTCTGTTTCTCCTGTTTTTTCTACAGATTTTGTGAACCATCTTGTGCATAGCCCACTATCTTGGGCTGCCATTATCAGTCTCATCTCGTAACATAAATTTACCTCTTTTTAACCAGTCATGGGTCAGGGCTTGATCGACCTGTGGCTGTTACAGTAGCTCCCTATAATTTCCACTATAATTACGGGCTTTCCAATTGTATTTTTCTTTTCTGTTGGTCTTTGCCCTTATATTCCTTTTTTCTGATTCTTTACATTTTCTGTTGCTGACAGTTCCTTATCTACTTGTGGATTGACATCAATCTCTGCTACCCTTCTGAAAGCTACTCCTAATTTAATGAGCGAAGTCATCTTAGGCTTAATTTCTTCATGACACAAGACCTTGACTATATTTGGGTCCAAGGATGTCAGTAAGTATGTATGTAACCCATATGTGGATCTATATGTGTAATCAATCTCAATGAGGCCCATGCCTCCTTCCGACCTTAGGATGTATAATCTTGGCATGCACTGGTTTTGAATATTAATTGGTGAGCATGAAACATTTTTCTTGTTTTCCTATCTAGCTGGTTCAACATCTTTCTGTGGCCAGTCTATCACACCAAAGCTGTATGATATCACTGGAAGGGCGAGTTGGTTTAGAGCTTGCACTTTATTTCCTGTTGTCAAAGCAGTTTTCCGAATTAGCTTCAACCTTCTAAAATATTCCTTGTTTACTTTTACTCTCATTTGTTCATGTTGTGCTGTTGCTCTTTCATCTATTCACAGGTATTTATACACTCCCTCTTGCTCAAGTTCTTTTATGTCACAAACCTCCGCCAGGTTCATGTTTTCTTTATGAGTTAACTTTCCTGCTATAAATGTTGCTTTGGCACATTTGTCTAGGCCAAATATCATCCGTATGTCATCTGAAAAGGTCTTAACAATTTGTAGTTGTTCTTTCAAATGTTTGCCAGATGAACTATACAGTTCTAGGTCATCTACAAATAGAAGGTGAGAAGTTAGCTGCTGATTGTTTCTGTTTCTGGGGTTCAAGCTATATCCATAGCCTAGGTTGTTGATTACGCTAGTCAGGGGATTGAGTGCAAGGCAAAACAAAAGTGGTGACAGGGAGTCACCTAGAAATATCCCTCATTGGATGTTTATATTTGGAATGGTGATTTGACCTTTCTCATGATTTAATTGCAGGGTGGTTTGCCACTTTCTCATTGCTGTTGTGATGAAGTTTATCAGTGTGGGATGTATCCTGTAGATCTGTAAACACTCAGTGATCCAGGGTGTGCGATGCTGTCAAATGCTTTTTGTAGTCAATCCATGCTACACTAAGGTTTCTGCATTTTTGCAGCTCTCATAATGGCATTGTTTAACAGGAGATGGTCCTTTGTACCATATGATTTTCTTTTATTGCCTTTTTGTTCTATTGTCATGAGTTAATTGCAATCTAAATGATTGTAGACTCTTATCTACATCAATTCCAGTATATAGTTTATATGTTGTTGGCAAACAGGTAATTGGGTGATAGTTCTTGGGGAGATTGGCAGGCTCAGATTTAAGAAGTAGTATGGTATTCCCTGTTGTTAACCAGATGGGTGTCAACTCAGGATGTGCGTATATATAGTTTTTTGAGGTGGCTAAATCTTGGTGTCACCAGTGTGCTTTTGCTGATGTATTATCAGTTGAACCTTCTGTGTAAAACGTTTGTCACATTTGTCACATTTATGTGGCTTCTCACCTGTGTGGATTCGCTGATGTGTTACCAGGGTACTCTTCTGTTTAAAACTCTTATCACATGTGGCACATTTATATGGCTTCTCATCACTATGAGATAGCTGATGCATTATCAGGTTACTCTTCTGTTTAAAACTCTTATCACATGTGGCACATTTATACGGTCTCTCTCCTGTATGAATTTTCTGATGCCTTACAAGTAACTCTTGTCTGTATACCTTTTGCCACATTGGGACATTTAAACAATCTCTCACCAGTGTGAGTTTGCTGATGTACTCTCAGATTATTCATGTATTTAAAACACTTGTCACAGGTGTCACATTTATAGGGTCTCTCACCACTGTGAATTCGCTGATGTTTTATCAGATCACTCTTATATGTAAAAATCTTGTGACATGTGGCACATTTATGTGGCTTCTCACCAGTGTGTATTTTCTGATGCATTCTCAGATTACACTTCCGTGCAAAACTCTTATTACATGTGGCACATTTATAAGGTCTCTCACCAGTGTGAATTTGCTGATGTGTCACCAGGGTACTCTTCAGTGTAAAACTCTTATCACATGTGGCACATTTATAAGGTCTCTCACCAGTGTGAATTTGCTGATGTGTTACCAGATTACTCTTACTTGTAAAACTCTTGTGACATGTGGCACATTTATATGGTTTTTCACCAGTGTGAATTCGCTGATGTTTTACCAGGCTATACTTCCGTGTAAAACTAATGTCACAAGTGGCGCATTTATTTGGTCTCTCACCAGTGTGAATTCGCTGATGTGTTACCAGAAGACTTTTTTGTGTGAAGCTCTCGTCACAATTGGCACAGTTATATGACCCCTTTCCTTTGTGAATCTGCTGCTGTTCAGAGATGAGCACACAGAAAGTGTTCTTACACTGAGGACAGTGACATTGTTCCCCTGCTGAGTGGCACATTTCATGTATCTTGAGTGATAATTCCTGGCTCAGGCTCTCACCTCTCCTGTTGACTAAAAACAAATATTTATTGTATTTACATACATAGAAACATAGAATTTGATGGCAGATGAAGGCTGGCTTAGCTCACCTAGTCTGCCCATTTCCCTACCTAATGGATAAGCTGCAGATCCTAGTAAACCAACAAACTATTTCTCCTACCCCCAACTAGAATTGCCTTAAATCTGTCCCATGCATTCTTGAATTCCACCACCGTTTTTGAGTCCACTACCTCCTCAGGAATGCTGTTCCATGTATCCACAACCTCTCTATGAAAAAATACTTTCTCACATTACCTCTGAGCTGTCCCCCCACTCTATCTTCAAATTGTGCCCCTTTTTCTTCCACATCTTTTTTCTGAAAGATGCTACCTCTTGGACTGTGATGATGCCCTTAAGGTACTTGAAAGTTTCTATCATGTCCTTTTCTCTCCTCTCCTCAAGTATACATATTAAGGTCCTTTAATCTCTCTTCATATGTCTTCTAGTGTAGACCCTGCATCATTTAGTTGCCCTCCTGTGGACAGCCTCCATCCTGTCTATGTCCTTGTGGAGATGGGGTCTCCAGAACTGCATGCAGTACAGTGCATGCTGCTTAGGTGGACTGTTCTATGCAAACATATTTTGTCCACCAAATTCGCTGTCTGCCATTGCCAGCTGTGCAAAAATTGGAATTTGGAGCTTGATTACAGCTTGTGCTGTTATGTGAAACAATTGCATAGCAATTGTTAATCTTAAGTGAACATTGCACAGTGCTAAACTTTATTTTTTGTTTGTTTTGAGTATGTGTATTTTACTGTACTTTGTGCTTTTCACCTTTATTTTTCCAGGGCTTCAGGGGTTAATGTATGGGGCAAGCAGTGTTTATTCCAATTTGTACTCACTGCTTAAAAATGCTATCCTTTCAGGATTCCTAGTCGCTGAATTGGGTAACTCACACACTCCTATCACATCACTTCCACTTTCCTTGACAGGGGCATCCCAGGACGCCAAGAAGAAGCCATTATAGAACATTATCGAGCACAGATACAGTCAAAGGCTACAGTCAGCCATGCAAGGGTGTGAACACTGTTAATGAATGAAATGTAATCTAGTTCACACATCCTCACACCTGATTAATGACAGTACTGCCAGGAAGCTGTCAAGTCATTCAGAAAAGTCACTAAGGTTAAAAAAAAGGTGCATTTATCCTTTACTGTCCGCAGTAGGTGGCCAGTGTAGACTGCATTAGCCATGAGTTTTTAAACTGAGGTAGTGCTTTTAATTGGGCATCTGGATTTCTTCTGTGGAAAGTGAATGTCCATGGTAATGAAGTCCACCTAATGTGGCATGGACTGTATTCCAGATGAGGACTCACCAACTGTCTGTACAGAGGGATAACAGCTTCCTGTTTTCTACTGGTGATGCCTCTCCTATGCATCCCAGAGCCCTGCCAGCCCTCCTTACTGCTTTCATATTGTTTGCTCACCTTAAGGTCATCTGATATGACTATCTCCAGGTCCCTTTTCATTTCTGTTGTTAGTATTGTCACCCGCCATTGTGTACTCTTCCCCTGAGTTTTGTTTCCCAGGTGCATTATTTTGCACTTTTTTATGTTGAATTGAAGCTGCCATACTTTTGACCATTCCTCCAACCTTACAAGTCCATTTGCATACTTTTCACCCTACCTTCTGTATCAACCCTGTTGCAGATCCTTGGGTCGTCTGCAAAGAGACATACTTTTCCTTCCAGTCCATCTGCAATGTCACTTATAAAAACAGTAAAGAGGACCAGTCCCGGTACTGAACCCTGTGGTACCCCGCTAGTAACCCCCCTTTCTTCTGAGTAGACTCCGTTTACTATTACCCTCTGTGTCCTGTTGTCCAGCCTATTGTTTACCCAGGCTACCACCTTGGGACCTACTCCAAGTCTGGCTAACTCGTATATTAATTTTTTTTGTGGAACTGTGTCAAATGCCTTGCTAAAGTCTAGGTAGGCCATGTCCACAGCCCCTCCTTGGTCTACTACTTTGGTCACCCAGTCAAAGAAATCTACTAGATTCATCTGACATGACCTTCCTGCTGTGTATCCATGCTGCCATGGGGCCTGTGCTCCAGTAGCCTCTAGGAATGCAACAATTCTTTCCTTCAGAAGTGATTCCATCATTTTCCTACCACTGAGGTCAAACTAACAGGTCTGTAGTTTCTGCCTGTGTCTTGCTCCCAAGTTTGTAAGGAATCACATCTGCCTCCTCCAGTCCTCAGGTACCACACCATCCTCCTGTGATTCATTGAAGAGGGTAGTCAGTGGTGTCACTAGTTCTACCTTAGTTCTTTCAGAATTCTTGGGTGAATCCCATCTGGGCCCATTGCTTTGTCCACCTTCAGTTTTAAAAGTTCTTTCAGAACAGTTTCTTCTGTGAATAGACTGGTATCGACCTCCCTATCCAGAGTGCTTCTATTATTTGATTTAGGTACCTCCCCCTCCTCTTTGTGAATACTGAGAGAAGTATTCATTCAGTATCCCTGCTTTTCACTGTCACCCTCTGCCCACCCTCCCTTCCATTTATTAAGCCTCACTATCCCTCCCATGGTCTTTCTTCACTGCCTAATCTACCTATAAAAGGTTTTATCCCTCTTCTTAACAGAGTTGGCAATCTTTTCCTCAGTTTGGGCCTTTGCTATTCTGACTGCCTTCCCTACTTCCTTCTGCTTTAACTGGTACAGTTCTCTGTCCTGCTCCTTCTGTGCTCCCTTATACTTCCTGAATACTACATTTTTCTCCTAAATCTTCCTTGCCACCTCTTTTGAGAACTATAGTGTTTTTTTCCTTCGTTTTGTTTAGTTGACTCACTTCACACAAAGGCTTGTTGCCTCTGTGATGGCTGTTTTGATTTTTCCCCAATGTTCCTCCACCCCTCCTTCTTGAACATTTACTAGTGCTTTTCTGAGGCACTATCTCATTTTCCACAGTTAGCCTCCTAAAGTCCAGTACTCTTGCTTTTGTATGGCTGTGTTTATCATGAACCACACTGTTTGGTGGTCGCCTGTCCCCAGATTGCTTTCTAAATCTGAGATCTTTTCTCCATCCCTGTTTGACAGTATCACAACTAAGATTGCTCCCTCCCGAATGGGTTCCACCACTAGCTGTCTTTGGAATGTCCCCTATAGGGCATCACGAATAACCCTGCTCTTGAATGTGGCTGCAGCAAAGTTGCTCCAGTTAACATCCGACATATTCAGGTCCCCCCATTAAAAATATTTCCCCTTTTCTGCCATTCTAAGGATGCCTTCTATCATTTTCTTGTCTACTGCCTCTCCCTGAGTTGGGGGTCTGCTACAGTCCTGTGCAGATTGTGGTGCCATTGCCCATCTCCAGGGTGACCCACAGTGCCTCCTCTACTCCATTTATCATTTAGTTATATTGTTTTGATCCCTTCCCTTACATAGACAGCTCCTCCTCCTCCTCTTTTATCCTCCCTGTCCCTCCTGTAGCTTGTGCACCTTGGTATGTTGACATTCCAGTTATGGTTCTCTGTGTACCATGTTTCCATGACTGCCACTATATCCAGGTGCCCCTCTTCCATCAAGGCCACTAGTTCAGGGAGCTTGTTGCACAGACTAATGGCTCTGGTACTCATCACCCTCCAATTTTTCTGATGGCCTTATCCTTTTTAGCTCTATCCCTGTCCTTACACCTTCTCTGGATTTACTCTGTCCTGCTCCCTACTGACTTCTCTACATGGGTGTCTACTTCACTTACTACCCTATTTTGTGTGAAGGGGGCTGGAATTTCCCTGTTTCCCTTCAGTGCCCCCCTTGGCTAGTTTAAATGCTTACCAATGAAGCATTTAAACCTATCACCTAGGATCCTGGTCCATCTCCCGGTCAGATGCAGATCATGATGCCAGTATAGGCCTGCATCCCTCCAGGTGGAGCCCAAGTTCCCATGAAGCCAAATCTCTGAGCTCTGCAACAATTTTTCAACCAGTCATTGAATCCCATGGTGTGGAGTACCCTAGCCTCATCCATGCTATACACAGGTAGAACTTCTGAAAAAGTTACCATGTGTGCTACTTGTATAAGGCCCCTCCCCAACCCCACAAACTCCTGCTGCACTGCTCTGATCCCATTTCCTAGCCAGATCATTTGTCCCTAAGTGGATAATGACATCCAGCTCACTCCCTCATACAGCTGCTTCCCATGAGCCTGAGGATGTTTCTTGTCCCTCCAAGCCATGGCACTGGGCAGGCACCATATCTTCTTTTTCCATTCCGTCCCCTGTTCTACCCCCCCAATGATTGAGTCCCCTACCAGGAGCTGTTTCATTCCTTGTGGGGTTCTGTTCCACCTTCCTGTGGGTCTCCATTGTGGAGATTCCTAGCATCCTCTTTGGTCTCAACTTTGGGTGCCTCCATAGAGGAATCTACACTCTGCAAGAATGGTGAATGAATTGTGGAGAGGCATGACTTGAGGATGCTCCTCTGTTGCACTACCCTCACCTCCTGCACCCACTGTGGTCCAACCACTTCTCTTTCTTGGCAATCCCAGAGGCAGTGGTGGTGGTCTGAGTGGTCCCTGGGTGAAAGAGGAGGCTTACCAAATCCTTGCCAGGTCAACATGGAGAACAGCAACCTCCTCCCTCAGACCAGACAGGTGCCTGCAAATAGGGCAGCAACACAGTCTCCAGAATGTCTCCTGGAAAACTGCTGCTCTACAGCCAGAGCATTGCACCACTGTACATAGAGGCAGTATAGCCCAGTGGTTTAAGGCTCTGAGCTGCAAATCTGGAGACCTAGGTTTGACTACCACAGCCCCCCTTGCATGCTGTGTTACCTTGAGCAAGCCACTTAACTTCCATGTGCTCCTAGGTCACACCTGTAAACAAGCTTTCACGTTAGTGTGCTCTCCTGGTTAAAAAAAATGTGTCTCCCTTCCTGTTTAAGATGTTTTTCTTTTTGCTTCTGGTTTGGGAGGCGCAAGCTTGTGAGTGTATTTACCATTATTTGGTGTGCTGTGCCTTACTGATATGAACAGGTGTATGTCCTTAGCAGTTTTGGGGAAGTGATGTCAAAACCCTGATATGAAGGAACTGTTGCACTCTCGGCAGGGGGGGTGAAGGTAGGGAGGGTGGAGTAAACCTGTGCCTCCAGAAGCACTTAACTACAACTCTAAACCTCCACTCTGTTGAGTGCCTTCCTCCTTTCAGACACCTATTTCAGAGAGTTTAAATAGCATGTCTAGTCACATATGACTGCAAATATCTCCCAGCTAGATTTCCTCCATGGCAAATAAAAGTTAAACTAAGAAAAGTCAACTCCAACAGCAGAGAATCAAAACATTGACTCCTACTTAATTAAACAGGCCCAAAAAGCAGTGGTTCTGTCTCTCTCTCTCTCTCTCTCTCTCTCTCTCTGCTACAGCAGACATACTCCTAAACAACTCCTGTTTTAAATCCACAGTGAGGTAAAACATTAGTTTTTTTTTTCAGATTCTTTCTGAGGGTAATTAAGACTCTGTTGATATGTAATATCAGTTTTTCCAAACATTATTTGTTTCCACAAAATCGCAGCTTACTGGTGTTTAACACTGGCTACTGCTGACATAAGATAGACGTTGCTCTAAACAGGGCAACTAAACAAAACAAACCGGCACCAGGTTACAGCTTTAAATAATTATTTTAATTACCGCATAAAAACCCGTGCAAACACAAAGAGCTCCACACCAAGTTTTGCCTCAAATAGCTTTCTCAAGGGATGATCTAAACAGGTATTGTTACTGAGAAGTAGGGAATTTCTTTTTTTTTTTTTTTTAGGGACTTGGCTGCCTGTTTCCATCTGTTATTCATATGTTCTTAAGTAAAATTTGGATTATGCTGTCCTTTCTTTGGAACATCTCAATTTATTTATGAACTGATTTATTTTAATAATGCACTCTATTTGGGTGTACCAGTTATTTATTTCATGAGGCTATATGGAAGGAGAAATGTGGTAAAAAAGAGCCACATCTAAAAGACAAAATAACCATTAGCTAGAACACCATAACAAGAGATAAAATAGACACAGGGCAGAACATTGCACATGGAATTAAGAGTAATGAAAAGATTTTCTTAAGATTCATAGGGGAGAAAATGAACATTAAGTGCAGCACATAGAAGCCCAAAAAAGATGGGGTATACTTTCAAGAGAATTATTTATTTGTTTATTTATTATTGACTTATTTCAAAAGTTAATTTATTAAGGTAAGCCCTACATGGGTTTATTGTTGAGAGCTGTGATTCTGGGTCTCCTTGCAGCACAGTTTGTGGCAGTGGCTCTGTGGGACTCATGCATTGTGGTCCCGTTTTCTGTTTGCTACAATGGATGCCAGGGTCTTGGCATTTGGTTGGCTGGCCGAGCACCAAGGGTGGTTCCATGTCTCTGGGTGAAAGTGGGTCCTGTGTCCATTTTGTCTGGATGGTCCAGGCTATAGATCATGTAGAGGCAATAAAAAAAAAAAAATTATAAATAGCAACAGCAGCCACTCTCTGCATATCCATAGAGACAAGTGACAGAAATCCATTTTTTGGGTAGTGCAGCACCACCTGGTGCTGCCTTCAAAGCAAATGTAAATAGTTATTTCAGGACTAAATGTTCTGTAAGTCTTTGGGGCACATGGTTGTTTTGGCACCATGAAACTGGTCTGGACTGGACCTGCAGTTTTGGAGGGTGAGCTTTGGCAGCTTGGGAGAAGTATATAGGGGAGAGCAGCATGGGAGGAGAAGATCTGGTAATAAGAGGACTGAATGGGGCTGACTGCCCATTCAGTCAGGGGCCCTTTTATTTACTGTGTGTGGCTATATAGTTGGGAAGTAGGTGATCATGATGGCATAAATTTTGGAAGCCTATGTTGGGGCAGGCTGGGAATCCAGCTGAAATGATGAGTGTGAGCACTTGCACTGGGACCTGCAGTATGGGGTAGGTCTATTGCTGTTGATCCAGAGAACAACTGGTAAGAGACCCCACAAGACAGAATTGCTGCATGAAGAGCCCAGAAAATTGATCATCAGAGAGAGCACAGAATGAGGAGAGGCTGCATTGCCTAGGAGGCGTAGATGGACAAAGCAGGAGGAATGGAGCCTGTGAGGCGAGAGGTGCAGGAAGGATCTGGGGGTCTGGGCTACCTCTGTTCCCTAATCGCCCTTGGTATGAGATTGTACCTTTCTGTGCCTTACAGCCAAAGGAGCCTGATGATAAGAATCACTAAGTGCTGGGTTAGCCATCCCTTAAGAGGTTTGTGCTCCTATTCATGATGCACAGAAAGAGGACAAGAGTTTACTGCCTATAATTGAAAGCCTGATTCAGCTATGAGTTAAGTTGCCTGTATGTTGAACTGTGGCTGTCTAGCCAGAGAGTAGCTACCAGGACTTGATGCTTGGTTTGTGACCTCCATAATCCAGAGCCCCTATTAGCTTCTGATCTGATCTCCCCAGCCCAGAGTAACTCATGTGTGTTTTCTTGCTCCATGGGGTCACTGTTTCCTGATCTAAATTAACTGTTCAATAAATGAGATCCCCTGTTCCTGCAGTTCTCTTTTTTAATTTAGTTTTTATTCTGACACAACACACAAGTACAGTACAGAACGTACTTGTAGGAGGTACAGCCCATCACTTAAGAGAATGTACAATAAAAGTCCACCATCCGATGAAATTCTCGTATTTAGAATTCTAAAGATTTTCCTAAGACATTTTCATAATAGTTACTTAAAAGAAAAGAGGTGGGAGGGGAAGAAAATGGGAAGTTAAATCAGAAAAATGTTGCTTACTTTTTTAATCTGTCATCGGTTTGTTGTCAATTGAAATGCCCCCCAAACTCATGGAACAAAGTGGCATCCACCTGGGCCATATACCAGATTCATCTGTGCTGGCTCATAGTAAAAGTGGCAACTTATCTGACATACTGGCCAATCAATCTTTCAGCTGATATAGTGGTAGTATGATTTGTCTCAATTTCAAAATCATTGATATCACTGGTTTCATCTATTTCCTAGGAAGACCCCGGACTAGGCCTCCTTGAAATCATACTATGAACCCATCCCCAAAAGAATCACTAAAAGCAACCAAAGTTTTATTTACCTTCTATAGCATGCTGCAGTAGATCAGGTTCAACGTAAATAAGTACCAGGTCAGGACTGCAGAGCGGGTGTGAGACACCAGCCCCAATGGGGGGGAAGCCGCCACCAGGCTGCGCATGGCATTGCCAAACAACACTGTTAGGCCTGGCTCCCATACTCTTATTGGAACTCCACTGTGCACCACTGACAATATCTAGTATGTTCTTCATAATCGGTACTAACATTTAAGGTGTTAGTACTTACTGCACAAGAGTAAGTTACCAAGGACATTATTACTGTGATTATTATTGGAAACATACACGTAATGCACCAAGACTACATCTCTGTGTTCTTTGTCTCTCATTTTATATTCTTCTGAGAAGACATTGTAAAGCCTGCACTGTTATCATGCAGATTCACATAACACTGCACATGTTTTCTGTACAAGTTCTTTGTTCTTATTTTAGCTGATTTTACACATTTTGAATATCTCTAGATACACTGTGGAGCCACCTAATTTCTGGCCAAAAGGGCACGTTTCATATATCTAACTTGCATACGCAGCAATAGTTGCTATAGTGATTATCAGAATATAAGTTACTGTTTTCTGTATTGTCTCTGAGACCGTCTTCATACCATTGGGTATTGGGAAACTATCTCCCAGTGCCTATTTGGTAAAACCGGTTTTTAGAGCATAAGTCTGCCTTTGTGTAATAAACAAGTTTATTACTGCATGTGTCACTTGTCTGTTTCTTCTGCTGGTTTATTACTACCAAGAATCTGAGAAGGGCTTAGACCCTGACATTATTGGTGACCATGTGCAGGTAGTCTAAAGTAGTGAAGATTCACTATTTGCTGGCTTCTCCCTTATGGGTAGTAAACAGGTGTACACACCCATACCACCCTAGCCTGTGTTTTTCACTTCATAGCACCCTGCAAAGTCTGGCTGCTTACTGGGCAAGATTGATACCATCTCATCTTGTTCAACAGCAGTTTTGAGTTGCAGGATTGTGTGAGTGCAGAAGCCTGACCATCTGTTTGGTTTAACCACTGCGGATCGATACACAGCAGGGCAACCACTGACAGATTAACTTGGGTTTCACATCCTTTCTCACCATAGCCAACACCTGTGCAGATCTGAGACTTTATGTCTCTAACTCTTGCTACCTACGGAGGCTGGAGTGACTTCACGCTGGATGCAAAGCACTCTGAAAGCCCCATGCTGGGGATCTCAACCCAGTACTTAGGAAGTGAGACAAACAGCCAAAGAGCACGATACTAAAGGGCTGCCTATCACAGCTCTTTATGCGGCTTTGGAAGCCTCCGACGTGAGGTTTCGTTCCCTTGAACGGCAAAACTCGGCTCTAAAGAAAGACATGGGTTTGTAGGCATCTGAAAGTCTTAGGAAAGAGCAGAGACTGGAAGAGGAGCTTCAGTCCCTGTACAGTAAGAACGAGAATTTTGTGCATTGTACTGTAGATAATAATTATCGAGACCTATTCATGCTGAGAGAGGATTGTGATGATTTGAAGCAGAATAAGAGGCAGATTTTGCAAATGAATGATATGTTGAGTGAGATGAATGATTCTTTGCATGAGGAGAATGAGGACTTGAGACAATCCAAAATGGGTAAGTGATGAGCTGGATAGAGAGCTCAGGGACAAGTGTGAATTGAGTGCCACATATAGAGTGTTGTAGAAAGAGGTTTTTCATTTAATGTCATTTATTTGTAATTGCAGGTAGGCACACTGATACAAGATCCAATTTTCAAGCATTACCTGAAGTCAGCAGGTTCAACAGACAAAGTGACAACGTACAATACATTCATCAGCTATTAAATACAATAAAACAATTAACATCATTTTTTATTCATTTATTTATTTAGTTTTTGTTGACTGGGTAAGAGCACTAGACAAATCCTGCCTATTTTCAGGCATGACCTGGGGGAGGGAGATACAAATGAATGCCAACTGACCTTGAACCATATTAAGCTGTTTTACACAAGAGCAAACATTCATTTTTTTTTAAATGAATAGAAGTAGCAGTGGAGAAAGTGGTAACTGATAAAGACGATTTTTACTTAATCAGGTAAAGGGTTCCACACTGTTGCAGCGCAATAAGCAAAGCCGCCCCGAGTTTGTACGGACCAATAGAAGAGTCAGTTGGGCCTTTTCTAGATGATAGTGAACTGTATGGGGAACTATATGTATCTAAAAGTGCTTGAAGTGATGTTGGAATACCTGTATGTAGCATTTATGTTGCATTATTTATTTATCAGCCTCCACGTGTCCCATCAGTCTCTCCTTCAGGCCTTCTGCCAAGGACTTACCCCGTATCTCCATTCCAAACCCTCCCTGATGCCAGCTTCCCCTGATCCCAGATCACAGCCGACCAGGGTAGTCCGACATAACCCTTCATCAGACGGGCCCCCTCCTTCCAGAGGGAAATTGCCTTTCAGGCATTCTTGCTCTCGGCCCTGATGCTGCTGGGACTCAGTACTCCCCTGGCTTCTTTGGCGGTTCCATGGAGGCGGGGGGGGATCCAGGCGGCCGTCATCCGGTCGCTCGGATGCCATTTTTCTGCTTTTCTGGATTCCCTGATGTCGCGACGCTTCTTGTAGTGCCTCCAGTCTCCACCGGGGGCCGCTACAGAGTGAGGCATAACCCTAACCCACCCCTGGGGAGGAGAGCAGTCCTTAGGACACTCAATCCTCTCCCGTCCCCTGCCGACCCCCAGCGACCCCAGTCCGTTCTCGAACCCGGGTCGCCGGCGTGGTTTGAGGTAAGACACCAGCGCCTCAGCCCTCTGCGCCACTGGGCCGGCATGTAGCATTTTAAATGTAAAACATGACAGCCACTTGTATTTTGAATGGTATCCATTCAAGGCTAGTCAAAATATATAGTGATGTGTCTGGGAAGGTGCCATTAATACAAACTTTCCAATTTTATATAACAATGTTTCTTTCTGGGAAATAAAGGAAGAAGATGACTCATCAGTAACTAAAGAAGTGTAATTTAGGACAGGTAAACAATGTTGTGCAATAGTTCTACGAGAATCTTTGGTCAGAAATTTATTAAGCTGATAAACACTACCAATTTTAAAATATAACCTGGTAGGACCCTTTTCTATGTGTATATTATATTTCAATGATGGGTCTAGGTACATGCCTAGCTATTTCAATGATTTAACAACTTCTATAACCCCACCCCCCAGCATACTAACAGCAAAATTACCAGAATGTTCCTTGTAATTTAGATTCTGAGCCAAATATCATGGACTTGGTCTTTAGCTTATTCAACACTAGATTGTTTTCAGATGGACTGGATTGCATATTGTTAAATTCAGTGTTCAATAATAGATTAATACTGGTGAAATAATAATCATAAGTGAATAAAACTGCATCATCTGCATATAATGAAAGATCACAATGCTTCTCCGCTTTCACCACTGGGTCTATGAACAGTCAAAAAAGTAGAGGGCCAGTTATGGAGCCCTGAGAGACCCCACACTGGACCACTTGCAGCAATCTTTTCACCTGCCGACCTAGCCAGAATCAAAGGACTGAGCTTTATGCATATTAATGTATGTAGCGTACTAAAAAGTGTGCCTCTATTCAAGCATTGACTTCCCATACAATGCCTGATATACTCCTGGTCCCTCAGACTAGGCTTAGACCTGGTACCACAGATAGTGAGGAGAATATCCCATCTTATACACTGTTCAGAACTGATAGGCTCACCAGTGGAGGAGAAGTTGCCATCTATGCCAAGGAGAAATTGCATCTGTTATAGACTCGTCCTCACTCCCAAAGGAATTTGACAGCCTGACTCTCAATGTCAAGCTACCTTCCTCAGTCTCAATATGCGTCCTAGGATGCTACAGATCTCCATCTACGGGGCTACAATTTCAGGACCATATAACCAATACAATGGGATCCCTTTAATCGGAGATCATTATACTAGGGGGCCTCAGTATGGACTGGTTTTCCAACAGTTCTTTACCCCTAAACACTATTTGCGACTCCTTTGGTCTTTCCCAACTCAAAGCCATTCTGAAGCAATGCATCCAAACAAAAAGTGCCCTAAAAATAGCACACTTCTAGATCTCATTTAAGTAAACAAACCCCATCTGTTTTCACATGCAGGAGTGTTTTTCTCGGATTTCAGTGACCACTGTATTATAGCAGGTGTAAGTTCCACCACAAAACTACCATCCCTTTCCAAATTTTCACTCAAAATGAAACGACATAATTTTGACATCTATGCATTCCTCTACGACTTGCAAGATTCCTTGAGATGGCAGGATTTTAACTTGGCCAACTCAGTGCCTGCAGCCTATAATATCTTCCAGGAAATCATGTTGGGGCTCTGGATAAACATGTACCACTTGTCCAGATTCATACTAAAAATAAATCATGTCCTTGGTTTATGGCCCAATTAAAGGCCTTCCAGTTACACAGAGACTGGCTTTGGAAAAAGGCTCAGAAATCAAAACTTATTGATGACTAGACATCTTTCAGGTAGGCTAGACACCACTGCAACAATCTGGTTAAGGAGGCCAAGGCTAGCTATTTTCACAAGTAACTGGATGCTTCCACCAAGTGCTCAGCAAACTTCTGGAAAACCATCAAGGATATTCAAGGGCACGCGGCTATGAGCAACTTACCCACACAAATCACCATTGGCACAACTTCAATGTCAGATAAATCAACTATCCTTAATGCTTTTAATAACCATTTTTCCACTGCAGGTCTCGCTTTCGATGCCTCCCCTGCCAATAAACTCTACTCTAGTCTTGGATCACCTGACTTATCAGATCCAGTCACAAGTGCAGCCTTCTCCCTCCAGCCTACCATGCTGAGAGAAGTTGAGGATTTCCTCCTACAATTGGATACCAGGAAGTGTGCAGAGGCAGACCAACTGGACCCATTCTTCCTGAAGCTTAGTCTTCACATCCTGGCTGTGCCCATAATGCACCTTTTAACCTTTCCTTTTGCAGGCGATATTCCTCCCATATGGAAAACAGCTTGCATAATCCCCTTTAAAAATCTGGAGACCCAAGTGACCTGAATAACTATAGGCCAATCTCCTTACTTCCCACCCTTTCCAAACTGTTGGAAAAAATAGTTTGTGTGCAGCTCAGGAACTACCTCGAATGTGGGAACCTGCTCAATCCTTATCAGCCGGGATTTAAGCCTCATCACAGTAGTATTTCAGCTGTTGCAAAGGTCACCAATGACTGGCAGTGTGCCATGGATTCAAAGAACCTCATTTGCTCAGTATTTCTAGACTTAAGCAAGGGATCTGATAAAGTTGACCACAAGCTGCTCCTTGTCTTCCTCAGAAACATCGGCTGTGACCCCCCCCCAATCACTGAGGTGGTTCTCAAACGATCTAACAGGGCAACAGCAACATGTCACGGCTGAAGGGGAATTCTCATCCCTGAAACCTCTACAGAGGGGTGTATCACAAGGCTCTATACTGGGTTCTTTGCTTTTTTGCAATTTACATTAACAATATTGATGTCAACAATAAATTTGCTAACATCCACCTATTTGCCGATGACACAGTACTTTATATTGGAAGACCCTATCTGGAAGCAGCTTGTAAGGATCTACAATGGGAATTTAATCTTCTACATCAACTACTGCACCAGAAATGGCTCCTGAATGCAAAAAAAAAAAAAAGAATGCTTTTTTCTCGCTTTGCATACATCAATAACCCCACAACTCAAGGTAATATTCCACAGGTCCACACTCTTCTTGGTGAATCGCTAGAATATGTTACTAAATTCAAATACCTGGGGGTGTGGATTGACCAAAAGTTTTCCTTTTGCGATCACATTGAGGATTTCTTAAAAGAAGCTTGGGAAGAGGCTTGGTCTCTTCCATAGGAACAAAAAATTTCTAACACTGGATGCCAGGAAGAGACTGGTCCAAACCACATTCCTTGCCTTACTGGACTATGCAGATTTCCTTTGCAGCCAAGGCCCTGTGTCTTCCATGGCTAAATTAGATACACTATCATCGGGCCTTGAAGTTCATAACTGGCCTCCCATACTCCACACATCACTGCTCCCTTTACATCGCAGTAGGTTGGCCATCCCTCAACTACAGAAGACAGAGGAATGCAGCTGTCTGGACAGTTAGGGCCATCACGAAGATGCTGCCTCAGTACATCTCAGACTGTCTTCCTCTAGGTGTGCTAGGTAAATATGCCTTAAGGAGTTCCTCCATTATTTCTTTTGCAGTACTGAAGATCAAGTCACGCTTCTGCAGATCTGCCATATCTCATGCTTTACCCTCTCTCTCTGGAACAACTTCCAAAAAACCCTGAAGCTGGCTTACCCAATCAAACTATCAGCCTTCAAAGCACTTTATTCTCACTCTATCAAAGAATCCTGTAACGCTTCCACTGATGTCACCTTCCCCTAGCCTCATCTCCATCTGCTCCACTGCATCCCTTTACTGGTACTTCTTTCCCACCCCTTTTGGGCAATGCTACAGCCTATAAGAACCTACCTGTCTGCTTCTTCTTTTCTGACCCTGTGTTTTTTTCCCTTATCATTAGCTCCTTTTCCATGTTACTCTGGCTCCCACATTCACCCCTTGCTTAACCTCCTTGACTCCATTATTGGTGTTTTGCTTTTCACTCCCTAACTGTTGCCACCTTCAAACCTGCTACCACCACATGCCCTTGTGGGCATGTGCCGTTCTCTCCTTACTCACCCTCTTGCATCCCCACCAATGTCTCTCCAAGCTCCTTCAATCAATAATTATGTTCAAGGATGCATCAAGTACACACTGTAACTATAATTGCATACGTTTAACCAGTATACACTGTACAGCACTGCAGTTGCTATACTTTTAGTTGCATATCCTTCATGGTCTTGCTTAATGGCTCTTTTAATATCTGTTTTGTGTGTATTATAAACATCCTGTATACTGCTCTATGTAAATACTATGCAAGTGTGAATTCATTTTCTATACTGTTTACCCAAATATGATGCAACTGAGTATTCCTTCTTATGCATTGTTAACTCTCCTTTCCAGGTCCATCTGGAAAATGAGCTTGCTCAATGAAGATTGCCTGGTTAAATAAAGATTTTGATTGATTAACTGATTGAAGATGAACATACTCAGTTTAACTTAACACAATGCAGCCTATTAGTGAGACAGTATCTGAAGCAAGACAAGGCAAGACCTCCACCCCCAATCCAGATAGTCAATCCAGTAAAACTGTATGGTCAAAAGATCAAATGATTTGGTTAGGTGACAAACACTGCCCTGTTAATTACTGCTCTCGGTGGGCCTGAGGACAGTGCCCATGAACACAACCAAGGCAGCCTCAATACAGTGCCCTCCTAAAGCTATGTTGGTTAGGGGAGATCAAGTTATGGGTCTTGATATAATTGTTAAACTGTTTATATACCAGATTTTCCTGATAAAGCAGTTAAAATTACAGAATTCAGTCTGTGACCGAGATTTAAAGATTGGGGAAATATATGTTTGCCATAAATCAGGAATCTGGTTATGTGTGAAAGTATAAATTAAAAATAATACTAATCGGGTATGCAAGTTGGGAAGTGGCAACAACCAGGATTTTAGGTGATAGCCCATCACAGCCAGGAGCTTTATTGGGCTTCAGGCTAGTTAGGAGTCTGAACACCTCAGAACTCCTGACAGTTTTCAGGTAGAATTTCTGCTGATTCAGGTTAGGTTCAGTACAGTAGTTGGCTTGATCTTGTAAAACACAGTGCTTAGTTTGATTCAACAGGTCCCTGTGGTATGAATCCAGATTAGAGAATTGGGAAATTAATTCCACTGCAATGAGGGCAGAGTCTGTTAGCAATTCCCCATTTTAGCACACAAGGGCCTCTATCACCGGGGAAGTAAAGATTTGATTGAGCTCCAAAACATCTTGGGGTTGGAAAGACTGGTCTGTTGCTGTTTCTGAAAGTAACACATTTTATCTAACCTAACTTCCTTTTTATATAAATTCTGCCTTAACTGGTAAGCATTTAAATCAATGGCTGCCCCATTTTTCCTATAATTTCTCCAGGCAGCGTCTCTTTCCCTCATTAGTTTAATTAAATTTCTATCAAACCACTCTCTCCTTTCACTAACTCTTATCCTACTCTACAATAGTGCGATCCTTTGTCGTGAAACATATGGTGACTCATGTACGCAAGCCAGCACCCCATGACAGGTTGCACAAGGTGTTGAGAAGAACAATGTAAAAGTTAGTCACACACAGTGAGAGACCTAAGATGGCAAAACTGTATCATCGGTGGAGAGGTACTGGCTAGCCACATCAAAGTAATGGGTGGGTTCCATTACACACCATTGACTTTACATCATCTGGAGATGACACTTGGTGATGAAACCAGATACACTCTCAAATGGTGCTTCCCCACCGCCACCTCACAAAATGGCAGCCTCCACACTGCATAGCATGACCTACATCATTAAACATATTCGACATCCCATGTGCAATGCCAAGACAGCGACCCCATGACAGGAGGAGGGCACGAGGCTAAAGCCAAACCCCTCCGATTGCCATCCTGAAAAAAAGACAAAACAGATATTGATCAGATGATTGAGGCAGCCCTCACTAGGACACAGATGAATGAGGAGCAAAGATGGATCTTTCATGAACAAATGGAAACCATGTTGAAGGAGGCTGCTGCTCAGCCGCAGTGGAGGCCATCCTTCATGGCACAGACTCAACCCTTTTCCCAATCATTGTGCTGCAGCTCAGAACTCTAATCCCCTTCAGGCATCTCACTCTGTACAGCAGATCGCTGACAATGTAAGGTCGTCATGACCCCCAATGACAATCTCAGCTGTCATTTGGAAAAAGTTTGTTCCAAATGCAAGATGCTCAGTCTACCGGTGGGCTATCAAGTACAGATCCTCTGACAGACTGTAGACCCTGGCCTCTGGGCAAAACTCTCAGAGAACATCCAACAAACCACAGATGCAACCTTTGATGACGTCACCATGGAACTAATTGCCACACACTCCCCAGGCATAGTTGGCATTATGTTGGCCCATCCTGTTAAACAGTATGCCAAGAAAAGTCCAATGTCATATTATCAAAGGTTATGGTTGGCCTACTGTACTGGCAAGATGCTCTCACAATAGATAGTGGACAGGGACCAAACTGAGTACAAGACCTTGCTTATTCAGAACAGGATTCCGGCCATGCATGACAAGGTCGAGCCCATGGTTTACCTCAGAACCAACAAATTCTCAGACTTTCTCATGAGAATGGAGCATGTCTACCAGCTCTTCCTCCGAGATCTGAACTCTGGCTCAAAAGCCAAAAAGGCCATAGTATAACCTGCCAGCAAGCCCACAACTCACTACATGGTGGAAGGCAAGGCCCAGGACAATAAAGCCATACCTTCTGATGACAAACAGGCCCATAAGAAGAGAACAACAACAGAACAAAGAAACTACGATAATTCAGGTGCTAGTCAGAATGACAATCAGGGCAATTGAAATTATCAATAAGTCCCTTCCTACCATGAGGTAGAGGTGGAGTAAACCAACCTCAGCGCACTCTTTGGGAGAGTCCAATCAGTGGCTGAGTCTATCCCAAGGCAGGCCATTGTAGTATTAGCACTGGCAACCCGGTCCTTACTAGACCATGGAGACAATGGTACCCTCTGGCCAGGCTGCAGCAAGCCCCAATTCTAACCCTCAACTGTTGCAGCTACTACCAGTAACCAGGACTCCCTATGTCCTATGCAGAACCTAGAAGATTCCCAACAAGATCCTGTCAGCACGCATTTTCTGGACCCACCGAAGACACCAGTAATAGTTCAGATTGACAATTACAGGCACCAGTCCGTGTGTGAACAATATTACTATTGACACATATGGATGGTCTTGTACTGATGCAAGACTGGGGCCACCAAACTGTATTGTTAGATATAGGCGCAGCTGTGTCTGTACTACATGATGAGAATCCAGCTTGTCTTGTTCCACCAGCTAGGGGACCAATGCTCAAGGTGTGCATGGCACTAGACTGCCTATCTACCACTCTATATTACTCTCTGTGGTGCTGGGAACTCTCAACATGAATCACACTTTTGATCTCATGGTATTGTGTCATCATTCCAGCATCCTAGGAATTGACTTCCTAGTACTACATGGCTGTGTAAAGCACTACATGGTTGTGTAGTGATCTTGGTCAACTGGCTCTTGATTAAAATCAAGGACAATACCATACCATCACAATTCTGGATTCCCACATGGTGGCCATACTGAGGTCAATGACAAGGAATATGACATCATAGCTCTGTTCCAGACACATGACTTCTTCAAAGAACTTTTGCTAATCCTGTAGAAGTACCTTGATGTTTTCACAACACACAAACATGATTGGGGGAGAATACAAATCATTGTAGTCCCAGGCCCTTAACATGCCAGGCAAAGGCAATTCCCTTTTCCTGCAGAAGGCTTACCATCACTAAGAGAAACCATTCAGTCACTCCTTCAGCAAGGTGTGATCAGGCCTTGTGTCTCAACCTCAACTCACTCATCTAACCAGTGAAAAGCCCAATGGATCTTTGAGACTCACTACTGACTACAGGAGACAATCGAAGTCACTTCTAGCTGCTCCTCTACAGTAGCATTACCACCAGATGTGCTCAAATTGCTAACACTAGATTGTAAGTGGTTTAGCACCTGATATTTCCAATGAGTTTTGGTGACTACCCTTGCTCAGGAAGCCAATATAAGTTTGCTTTCCACTTTACGGGTCGTCAGTGCACCTGGACCTACCTCCCACAGGGCTTTACAAAAGCCCTTCCTCTTCCATCTACACATGGTGGATGCCTTGCAGGGTTTCTCTGCCCCACAGTGTCATCTGCAGTATGTAGATGACTTTACTCCTGGCAACTACCACTAAGGAGCAACATTTTGACTTCTTGATGAGTTACTGACTCTCCTACAAAGAGCAGGCCTCAAGTGCAATCCTGCAAAAGCACAATTGTGCCAGAAAGAGGTTATCTTCCTTGGTCTGCATATCACAGAGCAAGGCAGAAGCCTGGAAGAAGATCCAGGTTCTACAAGATCTGACCCTTCCTACCAGTGTGGCGACACTTAAGACATTCCGTAGGACTGGTCAACTATTCTAGGGATTTCATTTTTGTGACTCTGCACAAAAAGTTGTGTCCCCCCCCCGCGTATGAACTCTTGAAAAAGGATGTCCCCTGGACCTGGGGTCTCATTCACACCAATGCTGTAACCCTTCTTAAACAGTGTTTAGTCTCTGCTCCAGCTTAACCCTAATGCAGTCCTACCTTTCCATTTGGAAATGGCTACTTCAAAATCACCATGTCTGCTGTACTTGCTCAAAAGGTTAATGATATTTTGAGATATATTGCCTAAGCTTCCCAGATGCTGTCCCCAGTGGAACAGAAGTACAGTCTTTGTGAAAGAAGCCTTCTCTCTACCTACTTGGCCATTCAAGCACTTTCTGTACATCATAGTTCTGCGCACAATCACACCCCATGAACATCTTGCTGTCAGATGGTAACCCGTGAGGTGGGTGCATGGTAAGCGACATCCATAATAGTGACTCCTTCCCATTGCAATCCTTCACAGCAATGGGAGGGTAGGGTGACCAGATGAGGAAGTGGGCGATCTGGGTGACAGGATGTCGTTATGTGTGTATGCGTCGCAGGGAGGGAAAACACCGCAGTGGCGTGGGCTGGAAAGGGCAGAGAATCTGTAGGGGTGGTGCTGCAGTGGATTGCCGAGCTGCACAGTAGCATTGGGAGTTGGCTTGTGGTTGGGGTGGGGGAGGTACCGGGTTCGGGTCTGAGTGCTGGTGCGATTTTATTGCACCCTGCCCAAACTTTTTTTTTTTTAAATGCTTTAACTCTCCTGACATGCACCCACCTGGAGTTGAGAATCCTTTAGTGGGGGGGCAGCCCCCTACAAAAAGCATTAAAATACTTGTTCCGGTGCCATTGTCCCGTGCGCCGAGGGTAACAGAATGCCAAAAATGTTTTCGGCACTCTGACTGTGCGATAACTGTGATCGCCTTTAGGCTTTCACCTTTATCACATAGAACCCTGTCAGACAGAGTAAAGGATGGCTCAGTATCTAATGCAAGATTAACTTACTAGTCTCTTCTTCTCCAGAACAGTGACATACAGGTTCACACTGCCAAAATACACTCCATTCTGGCTCATGATCTCCTGTACCAATGATCCCCCTGCATGACTGCACACTCCAGCCTCCTGATTTGCCTGATCTAGAACCTTTCTTACCGCTTCTCCAAAACTCCTTGCTGACACTTCCTGGGTCATGTCTTTAATGATGGCTTTGTCTCTTACTACCAAGTAGAGCAGGTAGCAGGATTTGGAGTGCTGATCATGAACCCAATTGGTACACATTCCATGCATCCAAACACAGCAGTGTTGCATCTTCTCATTATGCAGAACTGGCAGCGTGGCCTGTGCACATGAACTGATACACCATAGTATCACAGATACCATCATCCTCATACTTCAACTGGGTCTGTTGCTCTCTAACTGAATTCTTGCCATTCTGGGAAAGAACTCTTCCACCTCTTCTGATGTCACCCCTGTGAGTACAAAACACTTTTGTATACATTCATGCTCTGACAGAAGCTGTTCATTCACAAAGTGAAGTCACACCATGTCTGATCCAAACCATGGGTTCAACAACCAAGCAGATACTCTTGCAAAATAGGGTGCTTTGTGGGGGTGCACATGAGATATGGCTCACCCTGTGGTGCTGGCAGCTATACAAATTGCTGCCACAAGGGAAAAAAAAGCTGAACCTTTCATGTCACAGGACTTGTCCACAGCACAACAATCTGATCTTCAGCAAAAGAAGTGTTCAGAATCCTAGACAAAAGAACTGAATATGAACTTCCGACCAACAACCCCTACAAAACATGCAGACAAACTGAATCTGTCACATAACAAGCTGACATGGTATCAGCCTGAAGAACTGAACCACAGGTTGTGAATAGTTCCCAAATAATTGCAATCTGAGTTCATCGACCAGGTACATGACACCCCAACTGGTGGACGCCAGGGAGTGGAAAATACAGTCCAAAAACTGAAATCTGGGGGTTGGTGGCCTGGCACTAGTAAGGATGTTAAATACTGCATCAACAACTGCCTAGTTTGTGTGCAAAACAAACATGTCCCAACCAAAAAGAATGTTAAATTACTTCCCCACAGTCAATCTGGTCCCTGGCATGCAATTCAAATTGACTTTATTGGCCCCCTGATGACCACTAGCAGGAACAACAGGTATGCCCTTGTGGTCACTAATCTGTTCTCCAAATGGATTGAGGATTTCCCCACTTGCAAATACACAGCTAAGGCAACTGCAAAAGCTCTGGTAGAACTGTTTTCCAGGTGAGGGCCTACCTATCAAGGTTGAATTCGATCAAGGACCCAGCTTTACAGATGAAACATAAACATAAAAACACAGAATTTGATGGAAGATAAGGACCGCTTGGCCCACCTAGTCTGCCCATTACCCTACCTAACAGATAAGCTACAGATCCTAGTTAACCAACAGCCTACTTCCTCCTACCCCCCACTAGAATTACCTTATGTCTGTCCCATGCATTCTTGAATTCCCCCACTGTTTTTGACTCTACAACCTCCTCAGGAAGGCTGTTCCATGTATCCACAACCCTCTCTGTGAAGAAATACTTCCTCACATTACCTCTGAGCTGTCCCCCTCTATCTTCAAATTGTGCCCCCTTGTTTTTGCACATCTCTTTCTGAAAGATGCTGCTCTCTTGGACTTTGTTGATTCCCTTGAGGTATTTGACAGTTTCTATCATGTCCCCCCTCTCCTCAAGGCTATACATCTTTAGTTCCTTTAGTCTTTCTTCATATGTCTTCTGATGCAGACCCTGCATAATTTTGGTCACCCTCCTCTGGACAGCCTCCACTTTGTCTTTGCGGAGATGGGGTCTCCAGAACTGTACATAATACTCCAGATGTGGCCTTACCAACTGTCTGTACAGAGGGCCAACAACTTCCTGTTTTCTACTGGTGATGCCTCTCCCTATGCATCCAAGTATCCCCCCAACCCTCCTTACTGCCTTCTCACATTGCTGGCCCACCTTTAGGTCATCTGATATGACTACCCCCAGGTCCCTTTCCATTTATGTTGTTGTTAATATCTCACCCCATTGTGTACTCTTCCCCTGGGTTTTTGTTTCCCAGGTGCATTACTTTGCACTTCTTTCACTGAATCTAAGCTGCCATACATTTAACCATTCCTCCAACCTTGCCAAGTCCCTTTCATCCTTTCCACCCCACCTTGCGTATCAATCCTGTTGCAGATCTTTGCGTCATCTGCAGAGAGACATACTTTCCCTTCCAGTCCCTCTGCAATGTCACTTATAAAGTCATTAAAAAGGACTGTCCCCAGTACTGAGCCCTGCGGTACCCACTAATTACCCTCCTTTCTTCACTGTGGACTCCATTTACTATTACCCTCTGTGTCCTATTCTCCAGCCAATTCTTTACCCAGACTATCATCTTGGGACCCACTCCCAGGCTGGCTAACTTGTATATTAATCTTTTGTGTGGAACTGTGTCAAATGCCTTGCTAAACTCTAGGTAGGCCATGTCCACAGCCCCTCCCTGATCTACTACTTTGGTCACCCAGTCAAAGAAATCTATCAGATTCATCTGGCATGACCTTCCCACTGTGAATCCATGCTGCCTTGGGTCCTGTGCCCCTCTGGCCTCTAGGTACTTGACACAATTAAAGATGCAATATTTGAAGCAACATCCCATTGTGTTAGTGAGAAAAGGAAGGGCAAAAGAAGAAAGAAACCACTTTAGTTCTCAAACACAGCAGCAGAAAAGGTCAGAGCCAAAAGACTGGCCTTCAGGAAATATAAGGGAACGCAGCAGGATGAAGATAGGGAGACATACCAAACTTCCCTAAGGGAAACAGGGAAGGCAGTAAGGCATGAAAAGGCCCAAACTGATGAAACACCAGCACGTACAGTAAAACAAGGTGATAAAACTTTCTATAGCTACATTAGTGAAAGGAGAAAGTCCAGAGAGGGTATTGCTAAGATAAAAGGGTATAAGGGTGTGTGTGTGGAGGAGGACCATGTAAAAGCAACTATCCTAAATAGATGCTTCTGCTCAGTACTTACTGAAGAGAAGGTAGGGCAGGGCCCACAGCTCTGCACCATGGACACAGGGGGGAGGGAGGTGTGCACTAGTCCTTCACAAAAGAAAGGGTCCTACAAGAGCTCGATAACCTCAGAGCGGACGAGGCAATGGGACCTGATGGCATACATCCCAGGGTACTAAAGGAGCTAAGGGTGGAACTAGCAGAGTCATTATCAGAGCTGTTTAGTGAGTCTCTGAGTACAGGACAGGTTCCAGAAGACTGGAGAAGGGCTCATGTGATCCCACTCCACAAGAGTGGTAGCAGGGAGGAGGCAGGGAACTACAGACCAGTCAGTCTTACCTCAGTAGTAGGCAATATTATGGAGACACTTAAGGAAAGGAGAGTGCAACACCTGGAATCCATAGGAGCAGAGGATTCAAGACAGCATGGGTTTACAAAAGGAAGGTCCTGTCAAACTAATCTCATAGATTTCTTTGACTGGGAAACCACAGTGGTGGACCAAGGGGATGCAGCTGATGTTGCCTACCTTGACTTCAGCAAAGTTTTCGATATTGTTCCATATAGAAGATTGATTAATGAGCTTGGAAGGCTCGGGGTGGGTCAGACGTTGGTCAACTGGGTGGCAAACTGCTTGACGGGTAGAAAACAGAGGGTGGTTGTAAGCGGTATACAGTCAGAGATGCAAGTCACAAGTGAAGTACCTCAGGGATCAGTCCTGGGTCAGTCCTCTTCAATATCTTCATCAGTGGTATTGCAGATGGACTGGAGGTAAAACTTGTCTGTTTGCAGATGACACCAAGATCTGCAACAGAGTAGATGATCCAGATGGGGTAGGCAGAATGAGGAGATATCTGGATAAACTAGCAAAATGGTCGGAAGAGTGGCAACTGGGGTTTAATGCAAAGAAGTGCAAGATCATGCACATAGGGAAGAGAAACCCTGAAGACACCTATAGGCTGGGAGGGGAATTGCTGGCAGTCACAAGGGAAGAAAGAGACTTGGGTGTCATCATCACCGATTACCTGAAATCATCCAAACAGACCTCTAAAGCAGTAGGTAAGGCTAGAGTGATGTTGGGGTGTAGTAGGGGTATCACAAGTCATAAGAGGGAGAATAATCCCTATTTCCAAGACACTGTTAGGCCCCATCTGGAGTACACGGCAGTACTGGGCCACACCTTCAAAGGACATTAACCAAACTAAGGCAGTCCAGAGAAGGGCAACAAAATGGTGCAGGGACTGCATCAGAAAACATATGAGGACAAATTAACCAAACTCAATATGTATACCCTAGAGTAAAGAAGGAGAGAGGTGATATGATTGAAACATTCAAACACCTTAAGGGCATTAACAAGATGAAAGAGTCTAACAAGTTTCAATATAAGAAAAATAGCAGGACAAGAGGACAAAGCATGAGATTAGAGGGAGGCCGATTAAGGGATAATGTGAGAAGTTCTTTTCACAGAAAGAGTGGTGGATGCATGGAGCAGGCCTACCTCAGGAAGTGGTGGATATGAATACAGTGCAGGGCTTCAAACAGGCATGGGATAGGCATAAGGGGCAATACAGATAAGTATGGATAGATAGGCCATTGACAGAGCAAAGGCCTATAGCACATTCATAAGGTAGAAAAGAAATGGGCAGACTGGATGGGCCTTGCGGTCATTATCTACCATCAACTCTATGTTTCTCTCTTGGCTTGTCCATAACTTTACTGGTCCCTCTTGCATCTCTTGCATCTCTTGCATCTCTCTCTCTCTCTCTCTCGCATCTCTCTCTCGCCCTCTTGCATCTCTCTCTCTCTCTCTTTCTCTCTCTCTCTCTCTCTCTTTTCTCCCCACCTCTACTCCTACACTCTACCTAGTCCCCTCCTCTCCTTCTCCTTTCACTACCACTGCCATGTGCGGTGCTTCTACCTAGATGGTTGGTTGTTGTATATACTGCACACAAGTATGCTTACTGTAATATCACTGTTGTTGCTCTACCTATTACACATTGTAATTGCTATATACCTTTTCATTGTGCAATTATCTGATTATGTTCTGTAAATACTACGTAAATATCTCCTAGTACACCTCCCCCCATGATGCATCTGGAAACTATGTCTTTCCTGGGGAAACTTTTCAAATAGATAAACATGTAAGTGGCACTGGCTATGGCATGGTGACTGTAAATCAAAAGCAAAACAAGAGTCAAGGATCTAGCAGAAGACAATATTTCACTGTAGTTGAAGATTCTTAATCTTTTATTCAATTTCCATTTATAAAATCACATAGGCACAGCAGCAAACATCAGTAGGAGCACCACTGGAACTCAACATTTTGTGCATGAATTCCATCCACAGCCACCTGTATCTTCACTTCCTGGTCCTCTCCAGAACTATAATCCAGGCCAGAGAGTACAGGAAATGACTCAGAGCCTCAAAGCACTCATATCATCTGCTGTTGGGGAACCACACACAAAGTTCCTTTGGGACAAAATCAGTCACCCGGCAATGTCCCCATTAACCATGTCCCAGTCAAGTGGCTTGTACATAACACAGTTCATTGCACTCTGCTTCTTATTCACAAATCCAGCTGTTAGTGGTGTTAACTCTCTTGTTGAACTGCACCTGTTTGTTCTGCCCCTTTTTGTAGCTGCAACCATTTATCCTCCTCCCACCATCTGCAACTTCTTGTTCTCCTCTTATTGGCAGATTTCATGGACTGCATCTCAGCCTTAGTGGATAGAGGTAAGGGGTAGAATCACCTTAAAAAAAAATTTGTTGACTGTCTTAATCTCCAGAGCCAATATTACTGTGTTGGGTACTACCACATTTTTTTTTTTTAAGAAATAATTTTGTTTTCCACATTTGAACACTATTATTAGGATGATCACTTTTACATCTCTTGTCCACATCTTCTATTTACTTGATTTTATTTTATGTTTAACATTTCTAGCTGCACATTACGTGGTAAATTCCCAAGTTCAGCCGAGCCAGTGAACAGTTCAAAATTGTGCTATTTCTTTTTCAGTTTCTTTGTTAGTTCTTCTAGTACCTGTTTGTGGTGTTCCTTTCAATGTGAACTATATACTGTGCACAACAGATGGGGACACACCTGAAAGAAATCCCAGGTAACATAAGGGTGAAAACCGGGGTCTCCAGTGGTGCTCCCTATTGATTTTTGCTGCTGTGCCTATGTAACGTTTTAAAAATGGAAATTAAAAACTGAAGAAAAGGTTCACAAATAGTGTAAGGTGTGCTTCCTTATGGACTGGAGTGCTAGATCATTTCACTTTCTGTTCCCCATTTATGACCACCCTCCTTCTCCCTAGTTAATGTTCCAGCCACCTGGTCAGCTTCTCCCTCACCCCTGAGTCACCCAACTTTTTATGAACTATCTGTAGGCACAGATTCAAAGGTTTTGCTAAACTCTAGTTATATCTAATGGCTGGCCCCTGGATAACGTCTGCAGAACCACATGTACAAAACCCATCAGTTCTCCCAGTCCGGCAGCACAGCAGTAGACTTACAGCAAGTAACCCTGTCTGCTTGGGTCTGGGCATGAGCATAGTTGTTGGAGCGCTGGTCGGGGGAGGCGAGCGGAGCATTTGAGCAGATGCTCTCTACCTTAGGGAGGGAAGTGTATGGCTACCAATGCACTACTGCCTTCTGAGGGACCAAGGGTGGTGGTGCACTATCACATCAGGGTAGAAGGATGCTGTAGTTCCTCCAGCACATCAGCATGTCTCTGCATGCCCAATGTTCCAGGTGGGGGGGGGAATACAGGGAAATGTCCAACTGTGGCATGAGGAAATCTGTCCCACTTCACAGGTCCCACACCACTGACCATGGCACTGGCTCCTGAAGTACTGACGGAGTCTCTGCCAAGGGACAGGGTGTTCATGGTGGCCACACCCTGGTAGGCAAGTCAGGGTACCCAGAAGGGTAAGTCCAGGGAAGTGGATGATGGGACTAGGCGTAGAGGTGCAGACCAACGGGAGATGGTTGACCGCAGGAGGAAAAACAGTACACTAATTAAAAAAAAAAAAAATCTCCACTCAGTTTATTTCTGGCCCAATCTGCATACCACTAACCTATGCTGCTTACCATAGTGATAAAAATACAAACACACAGGCGACTAAGATCAAAGTGCTGGCACTCCAGCAAAAAAGTAAACAAAATTATTCACAGTAAGCTCAGCTTCACAGACCATGATAGAGCAGAAATACCCTCACTGTGCTGCATGATAATGTCCATCAAAAGGTTCTTTATTTCTCAGCAACAACAGCAAACATTATAAGACTCCCTTGTTAAGACAAGTCAAATGATTTTCAGAGGCGAGCACCTGACCTGAAGTGATTGGACAAAGGAAGCAAGATTCAATGCCTAGTTCACAGGAAGTTGGGCCTTGGCCCAAAACAAATGTAGCTCTGACCCAATGAAGTGAATCACCTGTGAGGGTTCAGTTTAGACTTTCTGGACTGACCAGAAGGCCCAAGTTTCTGCAGGTCTGGAGAGCCAGGTCCATGGACTACTCTACTGCCTTCTTCAACAGCCTGACAATCAGCCAGTCATGCAGGTAGGGTATACCCTGACCTCCTGGCACCACAGGAATGCTCCCACCATTGCAACACATGGTGAAGACCCTGGGCACAAAGCAGAGGCTGAATGACTTGCCTGGAACAAGTAGAGAACAAAGCACAGAAAGTGCAGTTCATGAGAACTTACCATAACAGTAGGTCTTCCAGGACATGTCTCTTGCAGTAAGTCATTACGTATAGGAGTCACCACCAGGTGGAGCTGTCTACAGCAGCTTCTTCCAGCAGTCTAGTACAGGGCTGCCTCATGACATCACTTCTGTCAATAGAGTATAAGTGGGGCGAAGTACCCTTTGTTCACCGCCAGCTTTGGCACATGGAGGACTGAGGTAAACTGAGGACTAAGGAGTCCCAACCCAAAGTCTAGAGTTGCAAGGACTCCAAGCAAAAAACCAAGGAACAACAAAGGCAGGAGGACAGAGGGTGGGGCACGTAATGCAAGAGACAGGTCCTGGAAGATTTACTGTTACAGAACGTTCTTGCATAACTGCACTATCTTCCATGGACTGGTCTCTTGCAGTAAGTCACTACTTATGGGAGATTGCCAAGCAGTAAGATCCACAAGGGAGTATCATTAAAGCCTGAAGCTAGGCACAAGGATAGAACCGTAAAGAAGAGGTGAGCACATTCCAGGTGTAAGTCATGGAGGAGCGGTAGACACATTCAGTGGACAGCCATTTGAGCCTGGAAAAGGAAGAGCGTTACAGAGCCAAAGTCAAGTAAACACATGCCACACCTAAGGGTGGTGAGAAAAGTAGTGATCCCCAAAGGGAGAGACTGAATAGGATCATGCTAATGATACAAGTGAGCCTGACAAGGAGGAAAAGAAAGCTGCAGGAGGTCAAGCTCAATGATACATCCTGACGAGGCAGGGGTCAAGAGGACGTGGCACGTAGACAATCCAGAAGTGCTCCAAAGGCACGGAAAGCACAGGAGATACTGGAGAACCTAAAGCAAGGAGACACTGAAGAGCTACCAAAGGAAGAGTAGCAGAGGACCCCAAGAAATCCATGTGGAGCGTCAAGTCCTGTAATTGGAGCAGGCCTATACAGTAGGTGGATGGAGTCCCCAATGCCTCAGAGGTTTTCAAGAGGAGGATGCGGAATACCACATGGAGAGAATACAGAAAGGATTGGGTACCGGCTCCAAAGAGCCAGGCCCCGCAGGACGGGGCATCAGTCAATGACAAATGAACGTCGAGGGCCATACCAGGCACCCATAACCAGACAGGGTGCCGCAACGTGATGCCAGTGGCAGACAGGTGAGCAGTGGCACTAACCGCATCATAGCTCACCCGGAGAAGGTGATGGGCAAGGGAGAACAGAATAGCCACTGACCAGGCAACCCATGCTGAGGATGGTGAGAGCGGCATGGAGGACAGAGCAGCTGCTGCTGAAGCACGCAAGACACAAAGACTGCAGGCCAAGTGGCTCAAAGAATGAAGGATGCACAGTATTAAGATACTGAGGCACAGACCTTCTTGCCAAGAAGATCAAGGTGCCAGGATACACTGTCCAGCAGCATCACACTAGTATAGCAAGGCCAGGCAGTCCGGTCATGAGTCACTTATGCTGAGCACCCAAGTCAGCCGCGGGAATGGTGAATAAGGGGTGGCCTGGGGGGGGTACAGTAAAGCTGGTCAGGGCCCACAGGGGGTGGGTGTGGTGAAACAGGGTGGCACCATTCCTGGGACACTGTGGTTGGCACATGCCAGAACCATGCGAGGGACAACCGGGACAGGTTCAACTGGTATGCCAAGGCAATAGGTGAGGTTCCGTAAAGGAATCTGCATCCCCATCAGGGAAGCAGAAGATGTTCTGGATCTGCACCAAAAGATCCATGAAGGAGGCGTCTGCAGAAGTGGAGGCATCCGGAGGGCAGGCAGGACATCTGCAAACACAGAGGAAATGGAGAATGGTGAACCAGGGTCCTAGTAATCTGGGAAGCCAGTGTCCAAGCCCAGGACCCCAAATGGGTCATCCCCATCCAAGGCCCCAAAAGGGGAGGGCAGACACACGGGAGGAGGAGAGGGGGGTCCAGGTAAGAACTGGAGGATATTGGCAAAAGCGCTTGGGCGGGGGTGAGGGAGAGCGGTGTGGAGGGGTACACACAGGGGAGCCTGAGGCTGAGCTGTGATCCAAGGAACGGAGGACATCCATAATGATGTGGGCAATGCCCGGCACCTGGGAAGGGGGAGATCAATGGAAGGAGGGTGCGGAAGAGTGGCACCTGGAGGAGGGTGAGGAAACATGGGGGGTCCAGTGGTGGCCCCAGCAGGAGACATCCTGATGCCAACAGGGTGGCACGGGATGAGGGGCAAGGAAATTGGAGTGGGCACCTGAAAGCGATCGGCCACAGAGTGGGTGGGGGGGTGAACTCCAGCCAACACTGCAGCAGGGTGCCCATGGCAGTGCTGGAAAGGGGGGCCCGATGCATGCCCATGGGCTGGAAAGACACCATGGTACAGAACACCCTCCTACAAAGAGGGAGGCTGCCCAATGGAAGGGGCAGAATGCCAGTAGGTGCCATCGATGGGGCAGGAGCCCCATTGAAGACGGATGCAAAATATGACTATCCGTCAATGAGGGAACATGTCCCCGTTGACGAGGAATGCCCTGTCAATGGGGGAACATGTCCCCGTCGACGAGGAACACTCCTATCGATGGGAGAGGATTTCCCATCAATGAGAGAAAAAGTCTAGAACATTCCATCCTTGGGGGAACGCATCACATCGACAGGGAAGAAGGAGCAACAAGCTCCGTAGATGGAGGGAGGTCCCCAGTCAATGAGGGACATGTCAGTGATGGGGGAATAGTGCCAATCAACAAGACATGCCCCAGTAAATGCTCAGTCAGTGGGGAGAGCAGCCACGGAATACAGGATGCCCCACTGACTGTGGAGGGAGCTGATGATGAAGAAGATCGGCAAGGGTGTGAGGAGTGTTAGTTCTGTGCCCTCTGATACAGGCCACCCCTCCGACGCCAGAGGAGCCACCGATGACAGAGAGAATCAGTAGGGGTGTGAGAAGTGAGAGTCCTGCTCCCTCCAATGCCAAGAACGACAGTTCCTATCAGAGGTACTCTGAAGATGGGTCCCTGAGCCCCGCCTCCATTTCCTAAGGTCTGCCTTGTCAGGCATGGAAGAGGCCCCTAACCTATTCTGGGCAAAGGAGTAGCGGGAGTACTGTGAGTGAAAACCGGCCCACACACAAGGAGAGCCTGGGGTACTGTGAGGAGCACAGGCCTGGCTCCTGAACCTAGAAGGAAGAAAAGTGGAGCCTGGAAGCAAGCCACAGGGCCATGGGACAGAAAGAAAAATTGGGTTCAGGTTCTATCGAAGACTACAACTCAGGAGACTGAGTTAGCTGCTATGTGAGCAGAAGCAGGCAGGAAAATGAACAAAGGATACTTAGGTCGGCCCCACCTATACTACATGACGGGAAGCGATGTCCCATACTGGACTGCTGGAAGAAACTGCCAGGTGACAGCTCCACCTGGTGGCAACTCCCATAAGTAATGACTTACTGCAAGAGACCAGTCCGTGGAAGATCAGAAGACACCGTCAGTGGGATAGATGGACAGGAATGTGGAAGAATATATCCTTGATGTCCAGGGAGTAGAGCATGTCTTGCTTCACAGATGGTATCTGGTTCAGTGTGATCATCCTGAACTTGTGCTTCCTAAAACACTGATTCAGATAAAAAAGATCCAGTACAGGTCACTAACTCCCCCTTCCATTTCAGGACCAGGAAATACCTGAACACAAAGCCCTCACCAGCCACTGAATGGAACATGGGCTACAGCTCCTTTTTACAGGAGCTTGGTAACATCCTCCCAGAGGTGGACAGCGTTTCCTGAGTATTGAAGTTCGGAAGCAACACTCTAGCCACCACTTCTAGAACCCATTTGTCTGAGAGAATTATGGACCAAGTGTGCCAGAAGTGGTGCAACCACCTCCCCTCCACTAGGAGCAGTAGCAGGGACTGGACAGATGGGAGAGAGACACCCCCAACCCATCACTCAGCAGCTTTGAAGGGGGCATCAGTGCCTGCTGTTAGAGGGGCACAACTATCCACACTCTTGACTTTTTTTAGGCCCTCAACCAGTGAACTTGATCTTAGGGTGCCAAGCCTTAGATTGTCCCTACTAGGGCTACTGCTGCCTAGGCTGTTATGACAGAAAGGGCCAAAACTGGAAAAAAAAAATTTGCTGATAAGCACTACTTGGGAAACATCTGAGTGTGTGAGTTCCATAGACAGTTGGCCTGGTAATCCGGTATCTGGTTGTTGTGGAGGAAGTTCCATCTGAACTGGTAGAGATCATATTGGGGACAGCTGTCTCGGCAGGACCAGTGTGGGCTGAACTGGTGAAAATCAGGTGATTGTGGGGGTTAATGGATAGAGCCCTTACCTGCCCAATCATTGCCCAATGCTGCCCAAGGAGCTCCTTGTAATGCCACTGCATATGTCGATGGAGTCTCTCACATCCAAGGATGAGGACGAAAGAACAGCCTCAACGGCGATGCCTCCCACTTCTAGGAGACCAGGAATGCAAAATTATGCAGCCTCGATCTGATCTCCAACGCCAACATGGCCAATGGCAATGAGGAGACATGACACAGGGCAATATAAACTACTCTTATAGAGTTTTGACCATTTGATTCAGAGGAGGCAACTCATGAGAGGAGACAGCTGGGCTCCGTGACTGCTTCTGGCCCTCTTGTGTGAGGCCTGACAAAACCAGGACCCCAGAGATTAAACTGTCTTTAATCCCCTCAGACAACAGTTAGTAAGTACGCAAGTAAGTCTGTTTTACAGGCACCCAATCCCAGAGGTTCTGGGCGCTGTACATAAAAAAAAAAAAATCTAGGATCATAATAATAATAATAATATCACAGTACAATTACAGAATAATCAAAATCAAAATTCAAGCAACATTAAAGCATTAAAGTATGTTTTCAAGGTATATTTTAAAGGAGAGTTTTCAGGCCCCCTTCTGAATGCCTCCACTGGGGAGGCCTCCCATTAAGATCTGGGGAGCAAATTCCAGAGGACTGGGCCACCCCCGAGTAAACAATTACCTGTGGTTTCCAGCCCAGTCCTTGGAGCCGCAAGGAGACTCTGGGTGGAGGAATAGAGGGAATGGGTCCTAATGGCTGGAGTAAGGAGGTCTGAGAGTGAGCCAGGGCCCAGTCCATATATGGCCTTATAGGTGAGCAAGCCAACCTTGAAGAGAACCAACCACCTAATTGGCAGCCAGTGCAAACCCACAGGACCGAGGTCACATGACAGAATCTTGGTAATCCCATGAGCAGTCTGGCCATTACATTCTGCACTAGCTGCAGTCGGTGGAGGTTCCACCCACCCCAAGATATAGAGCACTACAGTAGTCAAGCCTAGATGTCACAAAAGAGTGCACCAGGGATGGCAGGTATTCAGGTGGAATTAGGGGCTTGATCCGAGCAATGTTCCTCACATGGTAAAAGCTGTTTTTGATGACAGCCAATGCCTGAGCCTCAAATGTCAGCCATCGTCGAAGATCACACCCAGATTTCACACCGTATAGGATGCCATCAATGGTACTGACCCCAAGACAAAGCCTGTTGTTATCCTGGAGATGCCTTCACTCCACTCGCGACCAGGCTCAATCACTAGTACCTCCATCTTGCCAGGGTTTTTATTTATTTATTTGTTTTACCAGCAGAGAGACACTATGATGAAAGCTTGTTTACAGGTGCAACCTGAGAGCACAAAGAAGTTAAGTAACTTACTCAGAGTCACACAGTGTGCAAGTGGGGGTTGTGGGATTCAAACCCAGGCCTCCAGGCTTGCAACTCAGAGCCTTAAACCACTGTGCTATACTGCCTCCTCAAATCATCCCTAGGGGGCTTGAACCAACAACCTTTAAGTTAAGGCCAAAAGCACTACCCAGTTGTGCCACAGATACAACACTAAAGCTGAGTCTGAGTTGAGTTTCAGCCAGAAGTTCATTCAGTCCTGGATCTCAGCAAGGCATTTTTCAGCACTGTGACAGCACCACTTGTTCCTGGTACAAAAAAAAGCATGTACAGTTGAGTGCCATCTATATAGCAGAGAAAACCCAAACTGTACTGTCTGATGATCCTCCCCAAATGCAGCATGTATACCAAGAGCAACATTGGTGACAGGACTGAACCTTGAGGGGTTCCACAGGTAAGAGGCAGGATGAGATGAGGAAAATATTCCCATCACCACCCTTTGCCTCCTGCCTGAGAGAAAGTACTCAAACTAGTTGATGACAACACTGGCAAGTCCATACCACTCTCTGAGGAAATCCAGCAATACAACGTGGTCCACAGTATAAAATGCAGATGACAGATTAAGGAGAATGAGGACTGACCATTCCCTTCAATCTCTGGCCATGAGGAGGTCATTATGAAACTGGACCAGTGCCATCTCCGTGCTGTGCCTTGCCCTAAACTTGGACTGGAATTGCATGTGGATGTCACAAGCCTCCAGATGTTCCTCAAGCTGCAGAGCCACCACACTCTCTACAACCTTCCCTTAAAATGGAAGGTTGGAGACTGGTCTATAATTGGCTAGGACATCAGGGTCGAGAGATAATTTTTTCTTAAGGTACTTCACCAACACCTCCTTTAAGGTGTTGGGGAAGACCCACTCCAAAAGCGAGCACCCAACTATACCACTAAACACTAGGGCCGATAACCTTAACACATCCCACTAGAGACATGTCAGTCCTGTGCGCTCACAGCAATGGCCACAGCTTCTCAAATCACCTCAGAGCTGGGGTCACCTCCACCAGCTGAAAATTTCCCAGGCAATAGGAGTGCTCCTGCTCCAACCAGGCCCACTCTGCGGTTGACAGGGTCAAGAAAACTCCTGACTGCCTGTTCGACCTGTGTCCACGCTGATGAACTTAAAGAGGTACCATGGACTTAGAGGCCTGTCCCTTGACCAAATTAGGGTTGTCTGTAGCCAAGTACTCAACAACCATCAACTGTGCGAGGGAGTAGGAAGAATGCACCCTTTCCTCTTCCTACATACAACGGTGGGATTTCATTGGCTGTTTCACCTTACCAAGGTGAGCAGGGCTCTCCCCGAAGGTCTGGAGGGTCTTGCATATTTCACGGAAGTTACTTGTGAATATCATATCAATACTGACTATAACAGCGTCAAAACTGATGAGGTGCCTGCTGCGTCCTTGGTTGCTACATAGAAACATAAACTTTGAAGGCAGATAAAGACTGCTTGGCCCACCTTTGCTGCCCATTTCCCTACCTACTGGATAAGCTGCAGATCCTAGTTAACCAACAGCCTACTTTCTCCTACACCAAACTATAACTGCCTTATGTCTTTCCCATGAATTCTTGAATTCCCCTACTGTTTTTGACCCCACGACCTGCTCAGGAAGGCTGTTCCATGTGTCCACCACCCTTTCTGTGAAAAAATACTTTCTCACATATGCCCTGAGCCATCCCCCCTCTATCTTCTAACTGTGCCTCCTTACTCTTACACATCTCTTTCTGTTAAAGATGCCACCCTCTTGGACTTTATTTATTACCTTGAGGTATTTGAAAGTTTCCTCTTCCATAGCTGCCAGGTGAGCCATGGACACTGCAGCTGTGGGATCCATCTTGCAAGCTTCCTTGGATTTCACCAGAGGATTCCATTCAGCTGGCCAGCCAATCAAGCAGAAGATGAGCACAGCAGTCTTGGAGAGAAGTGGGAAGCATAGCCTGACAAAGGCTGTAGGCTGCGATGTCATGTTATTCACCTAAACAGTAAATGCATGACATGCAGATCTGACTGTAACATTTTTGACTGCAATGGCCACAGCACTGGAGGCTGGGAACCAATTTAGAATCCCCACAGTCCATCATATGCATTGGAGGACGAGCACTGGAAAAAGTTTTGAACAATGTTAACCAAATGGTGCACTATCAATAGTTTGACCAACACAGTGCTCAGAGCTGCAAGGAGGAGACCCAATTCTTTCAGTGGAAAGGACGATCTCACATCACAGGGTGAAGCCAAGAGACACCACCTAGGTGGTGGGAGAAGCTCTCTTAAAGACAGTCCATTATTACTAAGAGTTTGCTAGGATCCAGATTACATGTAGTATTGTAATTAACTATCTCTACAAGAGGATGATTTACAGTACATGCTGGGACTCTGACATAGAAATGCATGGGCGATGATCTGACCAAATAACCTTATCAACCCAGACATTACAAATTTCAAGTCTACAAGACCAGATCCAAGGCATGGCCCTCAGGATGGGTTCCAGAGGCAAGTGCCAGTGCACGGCCCAGTGATGTCAAAGTGAAGGCACTGTTGACCAAAAAGAGGAGCCTTATCACTGACCCTGTCAATAAAGAAAAAAAGCCCATAAGATAATTGCCACTGTCCTCTCTTGAATTCTTATGTGTGGAGCTGGCAAATGTTCAGTGTTCATTCATCCAAAAAGGAAAAGGTTCTCTGCCTGATAAAGCGAATGTCTTACACAGTTCCTTCAGCTGATATTCATAATTTATTTAAAATTATTTCAAGTTCCTTCCCAACATTTTGCCTGGTAAACAGGCTTCTTCTGGGAAATTATAGATTTAATCACAATAATATATGCATCCAAGTACACACATATTTATACCTTACATTATTACATTGTCACAATTTCAATTAAGTTGCTTGCTGATTTCTCTTCTCTGATTCACTACATCTAAACAATCCTCAAAATGCACATGTGGTTTAATGTTTAATTTAATTTTATTACTTTAGTCGCCACTAACAACAGGCCATCATTACTTATATTAGTGTACAAAACACTACATGTCCTTTAAACGGCTCCTTAGTTTCCTTGGCTGCAATGTTCTAGTCATTTATTTCACAAATGCTAAAAGGAAAAATAAACTTAAGTAAACATATAATTTCTTTTTATAAAACACCACTCATTTTCATGATTTAATCTGGTTACCTGCATCAAGAGTTTGCTGCTTTACAGCATTTTTTATAAGGACATCCAAATTCTGTTGTTTTCCTGTAAATTACTGTGTACAGTGCTTTACAACTCACAACTGAAAGTTTTATTTCACTGTTAAAACCACCACTAAATCCTTTACCATTCTTACAAGCTACCACTTCCTAAAGTACAAGTATTCTTTTTCTTTTCTTGTGTACTTGCTCTCCTTAATATGTGCTGCATTTCTACTTTAACTGATGACACTTTTTTAAATTTGGGTTAAATGGCCCACTTGTGTTCGAAGTCTGTAAAACGTCATTTTTACAACTTATACATGGCATGGCGGAAGTAACTGAAATGAAAAAGCCTTGTGTCACTAATTAAAGTACTGAATCTTATCAACATTCTCATAAAGCTGCATTACATATTTCCTTTTTCTCTTCTCAATAATTAGTTCCTTTTTTTTTTTTTGTCTTATTTCTTTTCTCCTCTTTGTGCCTCGAGACCCACCACTCCTTCGGGCTGCCTAGGTTCCATCCGCTCCGACTGTCCCTTACTGAGCCATCCAACCTCAAATCGGCGGCAGCAGTGGACCAGCAGCCGTCATCCAGTCGGCTGCAAAGTGAAGCAAGGATGGTGCTCTAAACATGAAGGAGTGCTGAGCGTGCACAGTGCTGCAGAAAGGGACCCAGAAGGAGGGTTTGATGAGCTCTGAGCGATGACGGTTGTTACTCCCTGCTGAGGGCCTAGACCAAGGCTCATTTTCTTCATGAATAGGCAGGTTTGGTAGGAGATCCTGCTGTGAAGATTCAGCCAGTTCACAGTGGCATAGAGGTCAAATGTGTGGGTGTAGCGGTGGGCATCTGTGACTAGGCGGCAGGCTTTGTTAAGGGTAACAGTTAACTCCTAAGTGTGGTATTGGCGGCTGAGCCATATATTATTAGCCCAAAGTCTATAATTGAAAGGATGGAACTAGAGATTGCTAGGCAGAGCACTTCTTGGGACATGCTGCGCCTGTGTCTATACAGAAGTCGAACCCTAATGCTTACAGCTCAGGAAATTAAATTTACATACTCATTTTAGGATAGGTAGCTGTCACGTGTTATGCCTAAATATTTAAAGTTGTGGACTTGTTCGAGGGGTGAGCTGTGGTTGTTAGGAATAGTAGTTAGACATTTTTAAATTTGTTGAGGGCTGGCAAGGAGCATCACTTTTGTCTTTTTGTATTTCATTATTAATTTATGTTTGGTGAACCAGGATTCAACTGTAGTGAAGCTTTCTTGCAAACTGCTGATGAGAGGTAGAGGATCTGTCTGGCTAGTGAAGAGCACCACATCATACACGTAAGGAGTAGGTTAGAAAGGCAAGCTAGGGAAGGGTATTCAGATAGCAGCTAAATAAGAGAGGACAGAGAATTGAGCCTTGGGGGACTCCAGATCATAACGGGTGGCTGGCTGAGAGTGCATGCTGATAATTTTCACTCTTTGGCTTCTATCCTCCAGGTAACTTTCAAACCAAGATGTGATATCATGAGAGAGACCTAGCATGGGTAAGGACCTAAATAAAACGGTATGACTGATTGTATCAAACACATTTGTGAGGTCAGTGTAGACTGACCCCACAAGGTGTCCATGATCAAATGACTTATTGATGAAATCTGTACATTCAAGGAGGGCAGTGGTGGTGCTATGCATTTTCTGAAGCCTTGTTGTTGGACACATTGTATATGTTAGCATATATCATCATAGGTATCATAGGTATTTCAGAGCTAGTAGACCATAGTCCATAATGCTCTCAAATTTTAATTATATCCCATTATGCATTTGTGATGTAAATAGGTGTCCAAGTTTTTTTAAAGGTAGTCATATTCTCACTCAGTACTATTTCCATAGGAAGACTATTCCAAATTTTACAGACTCTATCAGTGAACCAATGACTTCTTTTTTGGTTTCCACTGTTCAATTTTCAATTGTAAAGAACGTGCCCTAGTTAAGTGAATTGTTTCCTCAATTTGAGGCCTAAAACTTCCCAAAGATGATCATCATATAATGTCTTAAATACTAGGCATAAATCACCCTCATTCTGCGATATTCCAAAGAGAGCAGCCCCAGATTCTGGAGTCTGGCATCATAATCTAAGTTAATGACTTCTTTGATTTTTAGTTGCTCTATGTTGTATTTTTCCAGTGATTTAATGGAGCCTTTGTCTCCTGGTGCCCAAAACTGGGCACAATATTCTAAATAGGGCCTCACTAATGATGAATATAATGGGAGCAACACATCTTACTTTTGCTGCTGATGTGTTTATTGATGCAAGCCACCTGCTGCCTTTTGATAACACTGTGGCAGTGAAGTTTGGAACTAAGATCATTAGATATTCTTATACCCAGATCACGCTCATCATCCACAGCTCTTAATGTTTTCCCTCCTAAAGTATATTGAGCTTGAGTGTTTTTATTACCAAAATGCATCACAACACATTTATCTGCATTGAATGACAGCTGCTTTAGGGTAGCCCATTTTAGCATCTCACTTAGGGCATACTGGCGGGTAATTATGTCATCATTATTCTTAATTGGGTGTCCTATGCGTGTATCGTCAGCAAATTTAGTTAACCAAACATTTGTCAAGGTTTTTAATGATGCAATATATATATTAAACAGACATGGACCTAAAACAGAGCCCTGAGGCACCCCACTGGTCACTATATCCCAGTCTGAGAAAAAAACTTTAATACACACTCTCTGGGTGTGGCCTTTTAGCCATGATTCCACCCAATGTGTTATATTTCTTCCTATTCTAAGACCGATCATGTCCTTAATAAGCTGACCATGAGGATCTTTATCGAATGCCTTGGAAAAATCCAGAAATATGACATCCACTGCCTCACCCCTATCCAATGCTGCACTAACTCCATTATAGAAACTCAACAGGTTAGTCTGGCATGATCTAGCCTTAACAAAACCATGTTGGGTAGGGTCAGGTTCAATTTTGTTACACAGATGTTCCTTTATGATTCCTTCTAACATTTTACCTAGTATGGATGTTAGGCTAATAGGTCTATAATTTGACACCTCCTGTCTAGAACCCTTTTATAAATTGGAACTACGTTCGCTTGTCTCCAGGCGTCAATAACTTGTCCTTCATGTAAGGATTTATTAAATAGGGCAGCAACAGGACCAGAAAGAGGGACAGCCAATTCTTTGAGGATTCGGTGATGTAAACCATCTGGTCCAGCTGATTTGTTAGGATCCAGATTCTGAAGCAATTTTTGGATGGTATTAGCATCTACTGAAAAATAGCCACTCAGGTTATGATCATTATGTTTTATTCTAATTTCAGATTTATTATTAAAGACTGATGAAAATTGCTGCTTATACACAGTAGCCGTAAGTGTTTTATCTGATACTAGTTCTCCAGAGGTATCTTTAAGTGGACCTATAATGGGAGTGCCACCCCTTTTGTTGTTTATATATTTAAAAAAGGATTTATAATTATCCCCCACATTCTTAGCAAAGCGTACCTCAAAATCCATTTTTGCTTTCTGATACTAAATTTTGTCACTTTTAACTGGAATTTAAAGGCTTCTCAGCTCTGCTTTGTTCCACGTGACTTAGCTTTCTTATGAGCTCTGTTTTTATAATAGATATGTTTTTTTAACAGTTTCATTCATCCAAGGCCTATTTAAATTGATTTTGTCTGTTTTTTTTTATAATTGGGATATGTTTACTAGAGGCCAAAGTTAACTGACTGATAAAGATTTGCCAGATTTCAGTAAGTGTTTTGTCGAGGAATGAATGTTGCCAGTCCCAGGATTGTAAATCATGTGCCATAACCAGAAAGTTTGCTTTCCTAAAGTTGTACACTGATGTGTTCCCACTATCCTGTCCCAACTTTTCACTGACGGTAAAGTGCACCATGGAATGGTCACTGGAGCCAGTGGTTGGAGTACTTGCACTTAGAAATAAATTTCGCTGGCGCTGAGGGTTGAGGCGCTGGATGCCACACCTCGCTACGCTGGCGACCCGGTTCGAGACGAACTCGGTGGCCGGGGTCGGCAGGGGAAAGAGGATCGAGCCCCAATGGATGCTTTCTCTCTCAGGGTGGAAACCAAGAACACATCTGCGCTTCTGCATCCCCTTCGCAGCCAGTGAGAGCACCGACAACTGAAGGATGGAGGCGGCTCCGCCGGAGCCGGGAGGGGGTGTCGGCGTGCATGAGGTCTGGGCGCGCAACAGCACGCTCTCTCGGGACATACATCCTGCTGCTGACGCCCCAGGGGTAGGGAATTAAGGGGGGAGAAAACGAAAAAGACACTCTCAGCAGCCCTAGATGAAATCCACTCCGGATCCATCCAAGACCACCAAGAGGGACAGACCCCTGTGCAGGAGGTAAGGGAAGGAGGCACTCTAGGGCAGATCCAGGAAGGTGAAGTGGGGTGGAAATGAGCAGGATGGAAGGAGTGGACACCACAGAGGAGGGAGGAAAATAGAAAGTATCAAAAAAAAAATAAAAATTTCCCATATTATGTAAGACAAGATCCAAAATGTTATTGCCCCTGGTATTAGTGTTAACCATTTGTTCCATATCTGATAACAGAAATAATTTAAATATTTATTTTCTAGGAAGATGAAGTATGTATAGTATTCAATTTATGCCAGGAGATTAAAGTCACCTACTAACAGGAATATTTTTTTTGTGGAGGACATCTTTTCCACAAAATCCAAAAGATATAAATCATCATCATGTGTAGTTGCTGGGGGCCTACAGACTACTCCCATATTGATATAGGGTGCTGAGACAGGGAAAATTTTGACCCATAATGCCTCAATATTTGGCCACTAAATAAGCTCAATATTCTTTGCTTTAATAATACTTAATAGGAACAATACCACACCCCGCCTTACTTATGCTTCTGTCTTTATGAAACAGAGTAAAGCCTGGGATGCTTTTTTCCCAGGGGACATCTTAATGTCAATTAAGCACACCAGTTTCAGCGAGTCAGTTATAGCGACTCGATTTTAGCGACTGGAATTATAGCAAGTGAGTACTATTGATGACAGACAACTATCGCGAAACAGAGTTACAGAACCTACCTCTGAGGTCCAGGTGTGAGGATGTTATTTTAGAAACAGCACAACCCCCCTCCCCCATATGACTCTGTTAATTGGATAAGGGGAACGAGTGTGGGGTGGGTATTTAAACAGTGAAGTGTCTGGTATGTGTGTTCGACAATGTTGGTGGAATACATTCGGAGCCAGCGTGGGATGCCCCTGCTTGTGTATGGGGACTTTGTCAACGGAGGGATAAGGCTGTCACCCAGAAGGCGTACCGGCATTTTGCAGATACACATCATTATGGATACAGAGCCAGGTTACACCACTGTTGTTGATCAGGTTGTGGCTACTACGAGGGGCTGTAATCATGTTCATGAGTATAGTGTACGTTCCCGTTAGACTATTTGTGTGGCTTGGCTTATAATTTTCAGCTACATAAGTAGTAATGTAGCTGAAATTGCATTTGCTGCGATTGATGTTCGCTGTAAATACCGTCTCTATACACTAGTTGCTGAAATTGCATTTGCTGAAGTTAAATCGCGAACTTGACATGGAGCCACTGTATATTATAGGTGGCAAGGTAGTCAGTCAACTGGTCTGAAACTGTTCTCTCTAATGCTTTGGAGAGGGATGGCAAAATGGGGGTAGCATGATAGTTGGCATGAGTGGCCCTATTACCACTTGTGAATGGGAGTAACAACTGTCGCTTTCCAAACCAAGGGGAATTTGCCAAAACAGAGGGACAGATTGAGTATCTTGGTGAGAGGTGACAGGACAGAGTCAAGGCTGAGGCGAAGCAATTAAAGATCTAGGGTGTTGTTGATAAATCTAGATTTTGCTAAGGACACGTAGTAAGTATTGTTTAGCTGTCATGGTATTTATAGTCTTGAAGTAGAAAGGGGATGCTTTCGGGGGTGGTTTCACTTTACTATCAATAATGGTTATACGTAAAGATGAATATCTCCTGCTCATTTATTGAGGGCTTGGTTTAGGCACTAAATTAGTCCCCTCCTTTTCCCAGGAGTCCCTCTGTCACAGTTTTAGGCACCTAGCTGATGGATTGGCCACTGCATTGGGTTTAAGGTGTCACAAACACATCAGCCCCCAGTTGGTTTAATGCAATACAAAACAGTCCTTGTGTTCTTGCATCTGGTGTAGCCAAAGCAACTACTTTCATTTTAAACCAACCCCACTGCAGGGTAACCCGTACTGTCCCTTTCTAAGTGACCACCCCCAACAAGTCCAAGTAGTCTCCCATAAGACTGTTGCTGCCGCTGAAACTCTGCCCCCCCCAGTTGGCAGGCAGCTCCCTAATTAATATTTATGAGGGCTCATGAATGATTCACGAGTGGTCATTCATGTGTAACCCCCCTACAAATGGGGGTTCCCAAAAGACTTCCAGGAGCTTGCTTGAATGCTCCAAGCCTGAATGGTGTTTGGCGTTTAAGCCATTTATCAGTGAGTGTTTTTAGAACCTCTGGTACTGTCTCTTTAAGAGCTGTCTGCTTGCAGACATAATTAGTTTGTATGGGGGACTGTGTGCTTCTCTGTTTGAGTACCACTCGAGCTGCTGCCAATTCACTCCATTTTTGCAGTCACTAGGAGTGCAAAGGGAACCTATCTGAAAGATGTAACTGTTTGCCAGAAATCATTTACAGTAATAATGAAATTACAGTTTGTCTAACCTGCTTTCTTTGCAGTCAGAACTGTGTCTGCCTAGTTCCCATTCTGGTTTTGAACTGCTGAACTGGACCAATCAGTGTGGGGTAAGCTAGCTCTAAAATGGTGCCTTGGATGAATCAGAACTTGGACTCATAATCTGAGCCAGCCACAAGAGGATTGATTGGGCAGTGACTCTGGGAGATGTAGTTTAGACTTGACGCCTTTTGGACCAACAGCAGCAGTCTATTGTGAGTGACAGCCAATCCAGTCAAGAACTGGGAGGAACTCAAAGGAAGTGCCGGTTTTGTCTGTTGGAGTTTCAGTTGAGCTTTGGCAGTGAAGGGAAAGGAACCCTGTGCTCCTTCAGTGCACAGTTTTAGTCAAAAACATGTGTAAGGTCCAGAGTTCGGTCTGCAGCTTGTTAGGACTGAATCCGTCCTGAAGAGAATCAAAGGATATCTGAAGAGTAGAAACCAGGCTCACCCTGTAGAAGACTGGAGGAATTGCTGAAAATTGCACTCGGTCTGTCAAGAACTGAATCTGCTGTGTGTTCTCCGGGTATTGTGCAGTAATTACGATCGGGATACAGATGCAGCCTGCCTGGTATAGTGCTTTCTTTTACCATATAAATGTGTGAAGAGGTTTGTGTACCTCAAGTGAATCCTGCTGCCATTAAGTGACTTTTGCCTGTGACTGTTTACCATATAAATGTGTGAGGAGTCTCTTGGAGCTCAAGAGTAGCCCTGCTGACATTGAAGGACCCTATCTTATTTGGAGGTCGTGAGTACTAATTCAGAGTCGCTCCTGTTGGTGCCACATTAAATCCAAATGGAATTACTGTACTGCTGACTGTTTAATTCTCCTTTTCTCTGTGTGAAAGGGCCCTACCAGCTGCCACAGTTTGGACTAGCCACTAGGGCTCAGGGTACCCAGGGACAGTAACTGATAGGGATAGGCCTGTGCACAGAGCCATAAGTGAGATAGTAGAGTGATAAGCTAATTAACCTGATTTCCCCCTGTCCTTGTTATATCCCCCTAAATAAATCAGATCTGCTTGTTTCAGCAAAGTTATACTGCCTGAGGTATTTGTCTATGTTAAAGTACTGTACTGTGATTGTTGCACTGTATCTTATTTCACAGGAGGTCCCAGTGCCAGAACCAGTCCTGGGGTAAGTGTATACTGTAAAGGTAATTCTGATATATTGTGTGGGCCACTAGTGGGAAGAAAGGGGGGTTGCAGTGTCCCAGAGGGCTGTGACCAAGTTAGTTTAACTATTGTAAACCCTGACCTCTGGGTGGGCACCCGCCATTGGATCCAGGCCCTCAACCTGTTAGTGGCAAATCAGGCAGGGGTAGTAGCCCTAGGATAAGCGCCATCTGAGGTTACATCTTGGAGGCTCACCGCTGGATTGTGTGTCCTCTAGTGGCCATATTTATGAACCACTGTTAAGAAAAAATGGGTACCCCGACAGAAGTGGCTGTGCACCGCTGGTGGAGTGGTGTACTGGGGAGGAGATCGACCCCAAAATGCTATGTTATCCTGGACATCCCCTGGTATCAATACGGACACTGTGCAGGAGTACTTTCCAAGGTGGAAGGTTTACAAAACCCTGTGGTGGTGGGTCGGCATGCTAATCTGCTCACCCACACTTTCCTGGCCTAGTAGAGTTTAAGGATCCATAGATAGCTCCAAAGTGCCACAGACCATTACCCCAGAGGAGCCCTCACTGCTCGGAGAGTGATAACTAAGGACAGAAGACCCGGGGGATGAGCCCCACCACTATCTGAAACTTTGAGGAGAAATTTGCTAAATGGTTGCTGGGGAAGGAAAACTGTGGAGGACTTGAAGAAACTATTCTGCCACCTGGGGTGTTCCTCCCAACACCTTCTCCGCTCAGTGCCCGTAATGGTGGCTGAACCAATGCAGACTCCAATTTCTGCACCTGCCATTAGTCACGACTCTTACCAAGGTTGAGGATCTTCTTGGCACCCTCCCACACCCCAAGGGAGGATGACTGGGAGACCTGGATAGAACTATGTTGCCCCAAGTGCTAGAATGGCAATGCTCGGAAGCAGCGAAAGAGGGTTAGTGAGAGCCTCGAGGTCCTGCCTGGCTACCATTCATGCTAAGCAGGCCAGTAACCCTGAAGTGACTGCACAGGCCTATCTTGAGACCCTGGAGAATGTGTATGGGCCCAGATTCTGGCGAGGACCTATGGTGGAGAGTAAGAGATGCACAGCAGTACCAAGGGGAGTTGTCTGTGTATGTATCTCGGTTGGAAAAATTGTTGCAAGAATGCCTCAGAAAAGGTAGTTTGCCAGCGATTGAACTGGACCGAACCAGGCTGGACAGGATCCTTAAGTCTGCCCCCTTCTCAGAACTGCTGTTGCTTCAGTTATGCCTGGCAGATCGACTGGAATCCCCACCCTCCTATGATGAGTTAATGAGAGAAATTCGAGGAGTTGAGAAAAGACGACCTCGGGAGGGACCTGCACCAATAGCTGCGGCTACGACCCGAGTGACTGAGGGTGACCCATCAAGTGAAGTTCAGGGGCAGAGGTTGGCAGTAAATAGAGTGCTCTGGCAAGGAAAAGATATACCACAATGGGGGCGAACTGTTGAAGAGATCCGGAATTCAAAACAGTCCCTTTATGAAGCCCGCCTGCAAATGCAGACCCTGACCTATATTGACTGCATCTGCTATAGGGGTGGGGTACTCACCATGTATCTCCTCTGATAACAGCTCCAAACTCAATTCCTTGACCATGGAAGTGGAGAAACTGATGAGAATCTCCAAATGCTTATCACGCCGCAGACAGAGATGGCACCAAGGTTTCCAGTTAGTAATACCCCGCCCTGGCTCCAGTGTGGCGCCCCGGCCAGCTCAAACTCCAGAAAGTATGTTTTGCTATAATTGTGGGAAGGATGGGCACATGAAAAGAATGCGGTCCCAAAGACACTGACAAAGTTGCATATAGGCTACAGAGGCTTGGAACAAAATCAGTGGTTAAGAGGTGCCTGAAATGATCCCAGTGAGGGGCACCAAAATCTAATTCACGTCCTTTTGTAGCAAGGTCAGTTGCCCAGGCCCCCACTACCGCCTCTCAGATTGGTCCAGAATAGTGGGTCCCTCCATGGAACCATTGTAAAGAGAATGAAGTGTCTCTACGAGAGCTGTATTAGACAGTGCTCCCAAGTGACAATTATGTTCCAAGATTGGTATCAGAAGCATTTGTCAGACATACCCTTACAACCATTAGAAGGACTGCATGTATGGGGGTTAAGTGAGAAGGCCTACCCTATTCCGGGTATATCCAATTTGTGTCTTTCCCACCTCCGTGGCTGGGTGGCCGAACAAGTAGAGACCCTAGCCTTAGTGTGTCCCCCACTGGACTGTATGATGGTGTCCCTTTGTTGATTGGAACAAATGCTCATATGTTGGAAAGCTGGCACAGTTGTGTTATGAAAACAGAGGGTCAAAGACTAGTAGAGGCTTTAAGAGTTCAACTTTAACAGAAGGCCTATGAGGCACAGAGAGATGCTGAAAAAACAGAACCAGAGGAACCGGTCGGAATTGTATGGAAGAAGGATCCTGTCTCTCTGATCCTGGCGCCAAATGCCCAGTGTACCTTACAGGAGAGGTCCGTATCAGAAAGGATGTTAAGAATAAAATATTAATGTTGGATGCACCAAGCGATGGAAAATTGCCAGAGGGACTGCTGGTCAACCCCAGTATTTTTGCCCGCTAGAGCCCATACTTATGCCAGAAGGGTAATGGTCCAAGTTCATAATATGTCTGAAAGAAACATTCGAGGTAAATAGAGGTTGCATCCTGGCTAATGTGCATTGTGCAGACACTGCTGTGCTACCCAACCAACAGAGAGTTCAAGGAAGAATGACAAAAGTAACGCCGACTTGTTTAATTCTGGCGACTCCCGCTGCCAGCTGAATGGAAAGTGAGGATCAGTGAGAAGCTTGCCCAGAGAGACCAGGTGTTTTCTTTAAAGGAATGGGACGTAGGATGCGTACAAGGAGCTGAGCACAATATCCGGCTGCATGACGAAAGACCATTTAGTGAGAGGTCTCAACGCCTGGCACCTGCTGACATAGATGATGTAAGTGACATCTGCAAGAGATGTTAGCTGCTGGTGTAATACAAGAATCCAGAAGCCCTTATGCTTCCCCATTGTGGTAGTGAGGAAAAAGAATGGAACAGTAAGGATGTGTGTGGATTATCTTCTGTAAACGCGGACTATCCCTGATCAGTACCACAATGCCCGCATTCAGGATGCTGGACTGCCTAAGCGGGAGCAAGTGGTTCTCTGTGCTGGATCTCCGCGGTGGGTACTACAGATCCCGATGGCCCCAGAGGACCGTGAAAAAGACAGCCTTTATCTGTCCGCTTGGCTTCTATGAATTCATGAGGATGCCTCAAGGGTTTCAAGTGCCCCAGCCACTTTTCAACGATTGATGGAGCGTGCAGTGGGGACATGAACTTACTAAGTGCCTGGTATACCTAGATGATGTTATTGTGTTTGGCAGCTCACTGGAGGAACAAGAGCAGATTATTTAAGGTATTGGACCGACTGGAGGACTTTGGCCTTAAACTATCCATTGATAAGTGTCAATTCTTTCAAACATCAGTAAAGTATGTGGGACACATAGTATCCACCAGGAATAGAGACCGACCCAAGTAAAGTTGAGGCCTTGACCACCTGGCCACAGCCAAAAATCTAAAGAACTGCAAAGATTCCTGGTTCTGTGGTTATTATACGTGTTCATCAAGGACTATTCAAGAGTGATCCGCCCTTAGCTTAACCTTACTCAAGGGTATCCCCCAACCCACAAAAATACCAAAGTCAGCGTCCTCAAGACTGAAAGAGTGTATTTTCATCCGAGTGAAGTATTTGGGGCCGCTGGACTCCTGATTGAGACTGCTTTTCATGAGATCATTTATCAACTTACCCATGCTCCAGTGCTGGCTTGCGATCAAAGAAAACCTTATGTCCTGCACACTGATGCTAGCTTGCAAGGGTTGGGGGCTGTGTGTACCATTAAAGCACGAGAATGGCCTGAGACCAGTGGCCTTTGCCAGTAGAAGTCTGACCCCATCAAAAGAACTATCCTGTACATAAGTTAGAGTTTCTAGCTTTGAAGTGGGCTATTGTTGACCAATTCCATGAGTACTTGTATGGGGCTAAAATACTAGTAAAAACTGACAATAATCCTTTAACCTATGTGCAGACCTCAGCTAAGTTGGATGCCACTGGCCATAATTGGCTTTCTGCATTATCTACATATGACTATGCTCTCGAATACCGAGCAGGTCTGAACCACACAGATGCTGATGCTCTCTCCAGAAGCCTGTTCCCAGAATGATTGGGTCCGATTGGCAGAACCTGACATTTGGGCACTCTGCGGAAGTTTTACAGGGGAGGAACAAATGTCCACGGACGCAGTGGACTGCATGGTGGATTGCTTGGGACCCTCTGAGAATTGCATATCCTGCTGCTTATTGCCACTTTTCTGCAATAGACATTGGTGCACTGCCTCAGCTGGACAATGACAGTATTAGCGGCGGCTCAATCCTGCACATCCCATGATCAAAGCAGCTTAGAAGCCCTCTATGCAGGAAAAGATGTGTCCAAATTACGCCCACTGATTTGAGAACTGCACTGTTATACAAAGAAGGTCCTAAATTGAAACTGATCAATAAACTGTTATACAGAGAAACAGTAGACAGAGGACAAGTAGACAAACAACAACTAGTGCTGCCCACTGCCTTCGAGACTCAGTATTGAGGTCCTTGCACAACCAGATGGGGCACCTTGGTATAGACAGAACACTTGACTTGGTGAGATCCAGATTCCTATTGGCCTAAGATGGGGCTGATGTGGAGCAAACACATTCAACCTTGTAGTCGCTGCCACAGAGGAAAGTTTTTACCCCAGAGGGCTGCCCCTTGTTAACATAACCACCAGTGACCATGGAGCTGGTCTGTATTGATTTTCTAAGTCTGGAGTCAGATCAAGAAATATCAGTAATGTGCTGGTGGTCACTGACCATTTCACGAGATATGCCCAAGCTTTCCCACCAAGACCAGAAAGCATCCACTGTAGCCAAAGTACTTGTAGAAAACTTTTTGTTCACTATGGGGCTCCACAAAGAATCCATTCTGATCAAGGAGAGACTTTGAGAGTCGTCTGATCAAAAGATGCTTTCTCTGTGGGGTCTGCAGTCCAGAACCACTCCTTACCACCCCCAGGGGGGACCCCACAGCCTGAACGCTCAACCGTGACTTTGCTAGATATGCTAGGCACCCTGCACCCAAAGGACAAGCCTAGATGGAGCCAACAAATTAGCACCCTGGTACATGCTTATAACTGCACCAAAGTGATGCCACTGGGTTCTCCCCTACACGCCTGATGTTTGGAAGAAAGCTCGACTACCAGTAGATGTGTGTTTTAGGGTCTCTCTGATGGGGTTCAAGCTGACAACTATTTACAGTATGTGCAAAGTTAAAGGCCCAGCTAACTCATGCATACCAACTGGCTCAAACCATGGCTGCCAAAAGAAATCTGGCCAACAAAGAAAGGTATGATAAAAGGTGAAAGCACAGGAACTCCAGGAGGGAGATCGGGTATTGCTAAGAAATCTGGGACTGCATGGCAAGCACAAGATTGCTGACAGATGGCACCATCTCCCTCACATTGTAGTGGGCAAACTAGATGATCTGCCAGTGCAAAGTAAGGCCTGAGAATAATTCAAAGATGTAAAAACAATGCATGGAAATCATTTACTGCCCATTGGACAAATCTTAATGAGTCTGAGCCCCTAGAAGATGCCCCTCTGGACCAGTGACTAGAGCTGCTGCCTAGAAAAGATCAAGAAAGTCTGCACCTACAGAAGCAAAGTTAAAGTGTTCCCTCACAAGTCCCAGTTGAGCATGACTGTCAGTCCATATCGGAAGAAAGTGAAGTGACTTTGAATACTATCCTTCTTACGAACTGAGTCAATTGTTTGAGGCAATCCCTAGTCAATACTGGAGATGAAGCTGGGCCTTCTGGACTGTCTAAGCCCCAGCTTCATCCATGGAGCCAATGCTCCCAGAAAGTGAAGTGCAAGCATAGATCAGATGAAATGGAATCATTGTGCATGGTTGAACTGTTTGAGCTTTCAGGGGAGAAAATGATAGATTGGGGCAGACTGGTGATACACCCGAACAAGAAGAGTATTCTGAGTGCCTGATAGTCCACTGCCAGTGTCAAACTCTCCATGCGAGCCAAATGTTGTGGACTCAAAAACTGTAACTCCTGGAGCTGAAAGTGCCCCAAGTTCCAGCCTCTCTACCCCATGGAGACTCCCCTGACAAGTGAGGACAATGCTGAAAATGAGGCTCAGAGTGCAGAGACTACAACAGTTCCCCTAGAAAGACTGGTCGAGCTGTAAAGCCTGTGGTGCACCAGTTATGATTCCTTGGGAGGCCTGTGGATTTGCTCTCAATGTTGTCCATAAAGGAGTATGTGTCCCCAGCTCATTGCCCAAACTGAGCATCAGTGCTAACCCAAGTTACTTGTGTTGCCCTCTAGTATGGTGCCCTTGCCCGTCCAGCCCCAAGGTAACTGATAGGAAGGGCCCCCTCTCCTCAGGTTTCATGTACAAGAGGCATAACGAGTTATGGTACAATGTGTGTGTAATACTGTGTAAAGAGTGACGATACTGCAATGTTTCAGAAATGTGTTCTTGGTAAAATGATGTATTGACTGATGATTACATAGTGTGAGCCTAATGCAAATGTATATGGTTGCAGTTGAAACTTATGGGGTACTTGCTTGACACGGACGTCAAGCTTTCCCAGGCCAGGAAGGGTGTAACCCCCCTGCAAATGGGGGTTCCCAAAAGACTTCCAGGAGCTTGCTTGAATGCTCCAAGCCTGAATGGTATTTGGCGTTTAAGCCATTTATCAGAGTGTTTTTAGAACCTCTGGTACTGTCTCTTTAAGAGCTGTCTGCTTGCAGACATAATTAGTTTGTATGGGGGACTGTGTGCTTCTCTGTTTGAGTACCACTCGAGCTGCTGCCAATTCACTCATTTTGCAGTCACTAGGGTGCAAAGGGAACCTATCTGAAAGATGTAACTGTTTGCCAGAAATCATTTAACAGTAATAATGAAATTACAGTTTGTCTAACCTGCTTTCTTTGCAGTCAGAACTGTGTCTGCCTAGTTCCCCATTCTGGTTTTGAACTGCTGAACTGGACCAATCAGTGTGGGTAAGCTAGCTCTAAAATGGTGCCTTGGATGAATCAGAACTTGGACTCATAATCTGAGCCAGCCACAAGAGGATTATGGGCAGTGACTCTGGGAGATGTAGTTTAGACTTGGCGCCTTTTGGACCAACAGCAGCAGTCTATTGTAGTGACAGCCAATCCAGTCAAGAACTGGGAGGAACTCAAAGGAAGTGCCCGGTTTGTCTGTTGGAGTTTCAGTTGAGCTTTGGCAGTGAAGGAAAGGAACCCTGTGCTCCTTCAGTGCACAGTTTTAGTCAAAAACATGTGTAAGGTCCAGAGTTCGGTCTGCAGCTTGTTAGGACTGAATCCGTCCTGTGAAGAGAATCAAAGGATATCTGAAGAGTAGAAACCAGGCTCACCCTGTAGAGACTGGAGGAATTGCTGAAAATTACCTCGGTCTGTCAGGAACTGAATCTGCTGTGTGTTCTCCGGTATTGTGCAGTAATTGCGATCGGGATACAGATGCAGCCTGCCTGGTATAGTGCTTTCTTTTACCATATAAATGTGTGAAGAGGTTTGTGTACCTCAAGTGAATCCTGCTGCCATTAAGTGACTTTTGCCTGTGACTGTTTACCATATAAATGTGTGAGAGTCTCTTGGAGCTCAAGAGTAGCCCTGCTGACATTGAAGGACCCTATCTTATTTGGAGGTCGTGAGTACTAATTCAGGAGTCGCTCCCTGTTGAATTGCCACATTAAATCCAAATGGAATTACTGTACTGCTGACTGTTTAATTCTCCTTTCTCTGTGTGAAAGGGCCCCTACCAGCTGCCACAGTTTGGACTAGCCACTAGGGCTTGGGTACCCAGGGACAGTAACTGATAGGGATAGGCCTGTACAGAGCCATAAGTAGATGAGTAGAGTGATAAGCTAATTAACCTGATTTCCCCTGTCCTTGTTATATCCCCTAAATAAATCAGATCTGCTTGTTTCAGCAAAGTTATACTGCCTGAGGTATTTGTCTATGTTAAAGTACTGTACTGTGATTGTTGCACTGTATCTTATTTCTAGGAGGTCCCAGTGCCAGAACCAGTCCTGGGGTAAGTGTATACTGTAAAGGTAATTCTGATATATTGTGTGGGCCACTAGTGGGAAGAAAGGGGGGTTGCAGTGTCCCAGAGGGCTGTGACCAAGTTAGTTTAACTATTGTAAACCCTGACCTCTGGGTGGAGGCACCCGCCATTGGATCCAGGCCCCTCAACCTGTTAGTGGCAAATCAGGCAGGGGTAAGTAGCCCCTGGGATAGCGCCATCTAGGGGTTACACATGCCCCAATTCAAACTTCTTTATTTAAAAAAAACCAGGGTCTTCTCATCAACCCCTCATGGTCAGCAGTCCCCATTTAACTCAGAGGGCACCGGGACCACCAAGGAACTCCCAAATTACCAGAAAACAGGTGATCTGCAGAACCAAAAGCGCTTCCTAGCACATGTGTGAGCACTGGCAGCACCAGGTACATGCCGACAGCTCACGAAATAGAATTTAAGCCCAATGGAGCTAAATAAGTATGGTGCTGGCTTTGGGGACTTGGGAGTGTAACAGAGGATTGTAGAGGCACCAAAGGACCATGTGGTGTGGTGGACAAACAGAGGAACCGCCAGCAGCAGTCGGGAGAACCGGGGGCAATTCAGGTAGCCCCAAAGGGGAATTACACCTCCCATAAATGCTTGGCTTTCATGCCAAGCTATACAACCATTTGTCAGTGCCAAATGTTGTCTTACTGGTGTTGGCATTGATAGTGCAGGAGTTCGGGAGATGCATAATAGGAATGGGAGAGAAGTATAGCACCGACGTCAACCCCAGCCCACCCTGCAGAGAGTGACAGGTATTGAGGTGTGCCTTTGGGTCACTGGCCGTAACGCTCATGCCATTTCACCTCATCTTACCCTGCAGAGTCTGACAAGTGTTGCGTTGTGCCTTGGGGTCACTGGGCCTTATGCTCACCCCATTTCATAAGGAAGTAAGTTGAGATGGGTGCATCATAGGAGAATGGGTTGAACTTTGGGGCCAAAGAGCCCAAGGCACACCTTAACGCCTGTCAGTGACTGCAGGGTGGGGGTGGGGTGCAATGGCATGAGCTCTACAGCAGACAATCCAAAGGCACACCCCTGATGCCTGTTAGTCTGTACAGGGTGGGACATTAAGGTTAGAAACCCTAACGTCCTGGGCATTTGTTCGTATTTGCACTCCAAATTTTAAAACATGGCCTTTTTGTGACCCCACCTCATGAAAGCATTTGGGACCACTGCTCATGAACAGTGTTGCTGTGATTTTGTTAATCTGTCTTAAACGTTGATTTCCCACAGTGACAGCACCATTTTGCACCACATTAAAATGTCAGCTGCACCATTAATAAGGAGGTGTAAAAAGATGGCAATGTTGAAAATCTGGAGCGAAAATATTAAACATTCTCAAAGTTACAAGCATGTGTGAAAACTGCGTATCGCACGCTCATAACACAGTCATTTAGTGGAATTATTTCACCAAATTTTTAACATAGGCATTTTGGGACCTCTGCTCATGAGCAGATAGCACTATGATCATCTTAATCTGCCACGAATGTTGATTTCACACAGCGACCATGCGATTGTGCACCAGATGTGCGAACCCACATTTCAGGCAGGATGTGACAAGTGACAGCTGTACTGTTCATAAGAAGGTTTGCAAAAATGACAATGTTGGAAATCTGGAGCAAAAATATTACAAATTCTCTAACTTACGACTGTGCGTGTACACTGAGCAATGCACGCTTGTAACAGTCATTTTATGGAATATTTTCACCAATTTTTCAACATAGGCATTTTGGGACCTCTGCTCATGAAAAGTCTTACTGTGATTTGTGATTTTCTTACGCTGTTCTGAACATTGTTTTCCTAGAGCGACTGTGCCACTGCGTGCCGAATGTGCGAAAACATATTTTGAGCAGGACAGCGAAAATGACAGCTGTACTGTTCATAAGGAGGAGTGAAAAATGGCAATGGTGAAAATCTGGAGTAAAAAAATTAAAAATCATCAAAGTTACGAGCGTGCATGGAAACTGTGCAATGCATGCTTGTAACATGGTCATTTTTTGAAATTCTTTCACCAAATTTGCAACATAGGCTTTTTGGGAGACCATCTCATAAATAGCGACACTGTCATTTTGTTAATCTGTTCCAAAATGTGGTTCCACACAGTGACTGCAAAAATCACCTTTTGGGACCAAATAATGAGATGACAGTGACTGAATTCATGAGGAGGGGTTCCAAGAACCCCATGTTGAAAATTTCATGCCAAAAGTCAAAAACGTAGCAGAAATATGCACCAAAGTTGAAAAAAATCCTATTTATGCCATTATACAGCTTCCCGGCATTTCTTCAGTTCATGGTTGGCTTTGAAGAGTGCAAATGTGTTCCAGGTCCACCGAAGATTGCCGGACCAAGCCCTGGAGGTAAGTATGGGGTGAGGGGGGGTGTGGGGAGGTGAGGTGTGCAGAGGGCTGGAGCAGGTTGGAGGAGAGGACCTGACAGCGAAGAGACCATTTTCTGTCTTTCAGGTAAAAAAAAAAAAAAAAAGCATTTGTCAATGCCGAATGTTGATTGTGCTGGTGTGTTGAGCTCGCTCACTTCCCCTTTGTCACTCGCTCAGTCAGTTTCTCCCGGTGCTGTAGGCTGCCATTTTCTACTGGGCTCCTGCCTGCATTGGCACCTTGTTCTGCCAACTAAGAAATCCGCAGCTGTCCAGACAGAGCTACGTTGAGGTGGTTCACTTCCCCTCTCACACTCACTCATTCTGTTTCTCATGGCGCTGCAGGCTGCCCTTTTGTACTGGGCTCCTGCCTCTGTTGGTGGCTTTTTCTGCCCACAAAGATATCTGCAGCAGTCCCAACACAGGTCTGTTGAGCCTGCTGAGTTCCCCTCTCTCACTCACTCATTCTGTTTCTGCCGGCGCTGCAGGCTGCCCTTTTGTACTGGGCTCCTGCCTGTGTTGGTACCTTTTTCTGCCCACAAAGAAATCCACAGCTATCCTGACAGAGCTCTGTTGAGGGTGTTCACTCCCCCTGTGTCACTCACTAATTCTGTTTCTCCTGGCGCTGCAGTCTGCCCTTTTGTACTGGGCTCCTGGCTCTGTTGGCACCTTTTTCTGCCCACAAAGAAATCTGCAGCAGTCCTGACAATGCTCCGTTGAGCTCGCTCAGTCCCCTTCTCTCACTAGCTCATTCCATTTCTGGTGGCATTGCAGGTTGCCTTTTCTATTGGGCTCTTGCCTGCTTTGCCACCATTTGCAGCAGTTATAATACAGCACCATTGAGCTCGCTCACTCCCCCTCTTTCACTCGCGCATTCTGGTTTTCCTGCTACTGCAGGCTGTCATTTTGTACTGGGCCCCTGCATACATTGCTGTCTTTTTCTGCCCAAAAACAAATCTGCAGCAGTCCCAACAGAGCTCCGGTGAGCTCACTCAGTCCACCTCCCTCACTCGCTCATTCTGTGTCTCCTGCCGCTGCAGGCTGCCATATTGTACTGGGCTCCTGCCTGCATTGGTGGCTTGTTCTGGCCTGAAAGAAATCTGAAGCAGTCCCGACACATCTCCACTGAGCTCGCTCACTCCCCCTGTCTCACTCACTCATTCCGTTTCTGCCTGCACTGCAAGCTGGCCTTTTGTACTGGGCTCCTGCCTGTGTTGCCGCATTTTCTGCCCACAAAGAAATCCGCAGTAATCACAATAGAGCTCCGTTGAGCTCGCTTACTACTGCTCTGTCACTCACTCGCTCTGTTTCTCTTGGCGCTGCAGACTGCGCTTGTGTACGGGGCTGCTGGCTGCATTGGCACCTTTGTTTGTCCACAAATAAATCCACAGCTGTACTGACAAAGCTTCATTGAGGTCGCTCAGTCTCCCTCTGTCACGCGCTCATTCTGTTTGTCGTGGTGCTGCAAGCAGCCCTTTTGTACGGGGCTCCTGCCAAATTGGCGCCTTTTTCTGCCAACAAAGAAATCTGCAGCAGTCCTGATAGAGCTCCGTTGAGCCCACTCAGTCCCCCTGTCTCACTCACTAGTACTGTTTCTCCCACTGCTGCAGGTTGGCCTTTTCTACTGGACCCCTGCCTACATTGACACCTTCTTCTGCCCAAAAAGAAATCCGCAGCAGTCCTGACAGCGCTTCGGTGAGTTCATTCACTCTCTTGTTCTGTTTCTCCCAGTGCTGCAGGCTGCCCTTTTGTACTGGCCTCTTGCGTAGGGGCCTTTTTCTGCCCACAAACAAATCCGGATCAGTCCCGACAGAGCTCAGTTGAGCTTGGTCACTCCCCCCTCTCACTTGTTCCATCTTAATCTATCCCAAACACTGATGTCCCACAGTGTTCGTGCTATTCTCCGTCAGGAGTGCAAAAACATATTTTAGCCAGGTTGTGAAAAATGATAGCTGTACTGTCCATAAGGAGGTGTGAAAGAATGCCACTGTTGAAAATGTGGCATGAAAATATTACAAATTTGTGAAGTTACAAGGGTGCGTGGAAACAGTTGAACGCATGCTTGTAATACAGTCATGTTATGGAGTTTTGACACCAAATTTCCAACATAGTGATTTTAGGACATCTGCTCATGAAAAGTGCCACTGTCATTTTCTTAATGTCCAGAACACTGGTTTCCCACAGCGACTGCGTTATTCTGTGCCACAAGTGTGAAACCACATTTCACTCAAGGTTGTGAAAAATAACAGCTGTACTGCTCATAAAGAGATGTGAAAAATTGCCATTGCTGAAAATGTGGCATGACAATATTACGAATCTGCAAAGTTACAAGGGTGCTTGGAAAGTGTGCAACACACACTTGTAACACAGTCATTTGATGGGCTATCACCAAATTTTCAACATAGGCATTTTAGGACCTCTGCTCATGAACAGTATCACTGTCATTTTATTACTCTGTCCCAGACAGTGATTTCCCACAGCGACGGGTCTATTCTGTGCCGGAACTGCGAAAACACATTTCGGCCAGGATGGGAAAAATGACAGCTCACTGTTCATAAGTAGGTGTGGGAAAATGGCGATGATGAAAATCTGGAGTGAAAAAATATACATTCAAGAGATTATGTGCATGTGTGCAAACTGCACAATGCCCCTCAATATACAAGTCATTTTATGGAGAATCATTACAAATTCTCAACATAACCATTTCAGGACCTCTACTCTTGAACGTTGTCACAGTAATTTTCTTAATGTCCTGAACGCTGATTTCTGACAGTGACTGCACTATTCTGTGCCAGAAGTGCAAAAACATATTTCCGCCAGGATATGAACAATGACAGCTGTACTGTTCACAAGGAGGTGTGACAAAATGCCAATGTTGAAAATCTGGCTTCAAAATATTGCAAATTCACGAAGTTATGAGCGTGCGTAGCAACTATGCAGCGCATACTCATAAAACAGTCATTTTTGGGATTTTTATCACCAAATTTGCAACATAGGCTATTTGAGAGCTCACCTCATGAACTTTGGCACTGTTGTTTCGTTTATCGGCTCCCAAAGGTGATTCTGCGCAGTGACCGCGAAATCACCTTTCGAGGCAGATTAATGCCACGACAGTTGAAGTAGTCATGAGGAGGGTCCCAAAACCCCATGGTGAAAATTTGGTGAAAAGATTCCAAAAACACATGAGATATGCAGCAAAGTTGAAAAAAAATTTACTCTATTATACAGCTTACGGCATTTCCTCAGTTCGCGGTCGGCTTTGAAAGTGCAGGCGTGTTCCCAAGCCCACGAAGATTGTCGTGCCAGACTCCGGCGAAGTATCGGGTGAGGGGGTGTTTAGGAGGCATGGTGCGGAGGGTGCAGTTGCGGGAGGGGTCTGGGAGACCGCGGTGACTGTTTTTCTTACAGGTAAAAAAAAAAAAAAAAAGACAACATGGGACAGTTTTAACGTCACAAGGGCATTGTACGCTGGGGTGAGCTCCCAGCATGCCATTGGAGTCTACAGCTTTGAGGGCGCTATTAGTCAACAGGGATTGGGCACCCCGTTGTAAACAATAAAGGGGATTCCTTTCTGCGGCGAGGGTTGGGCACCAGTCGGCAACAAAGCTGGGCGAAATCCTTTCTGCCGACAGGGACTGGGCACCCCATCAGCAGACACTGAAACAGGGGAGGGCACATTATGCTGATGAGGAGTGGGCTCCCCCGTCGGCAGATAAACATTGTTGGGGGGCTTATATTGTTTGTGAACGGGGCGGCAACCCGCCACCATGTTCACAAACAATATCAGGCTTGCTAGATCTGCCTGCTATGACAGGTCGCTCCCTCATTGCAGCGGATGGCTGATGCTACAATGACGAGGCGGCCCCTGATTGCAGTGGCTGATTTGTCACAAGTTAGTGCAAACGTTCCAAACTTGTGTCACCAGTAGCCTGCAACAGCATTGGGGGAAGCAGGACAAGCCTTTGCAGGCTGTGGGGGCATTGGCCACAACAGTGTAGTGCCTCCACAGCCTGCTTCTCAGCAAGCTGTGCCAATATGTTTCTTGCGCTCTGCGCAATCAACATAAAAAGACATAGTGGGAAGGTTTTTTATTTGCAGGTTTGCTTTGGGCACAGTGGAGTGGGCTCCCAGTGTACCACCTGCGATTTTGAGGAACGGAAACTGAACCGATGGGGATTGGGCCCCCCATTGGACAGAAAGCCTATTGGGGGGCATGATATGAGGGGACTGGGCACTCCTCGGCACACAAATAAAATTATAAAGGGGGCCATTATAAAGAGCGAGGATTGGGCACCCTCGTCAGCAAACTGAACACAGGAAGGGAAACAAAGCCGGCGAGATTGGGCCCTCTAGTTGGCAGAAAGCGTGGAGGGATGCACAATGCCTAAGGGGATTGGGCACCCCTCAGTACACAACTTCATTTATTGGGGTCATTATCCCGATGGGGATTTGGCTCCCCATCAGCAAATAGGACTGGGAAAGGGCATGCCGACAGGGCATTGGGTACCCCAGATGCTGGCTTTTCTGGGGACTGTGAGAATGGACGGCACAGTCACCTCCATGTCTTACTGAAATGTTACACCAAGGAAGGCATGCCCTGCAATGAGGGGGCGCTCCCTGATTGTGGCGGCTAAATCGTTTCAAGTTGGTGTCACACTTAGCAACTGCTGTCATAGACAGCATGCAATCTACTTCATGCCACAGAGCCAAGCCCAAAAAAGCAGTGGCACCACTGGTCACAACATGACCGTGCCTTCAAAACCTGCTCTTCCACGTCAAGCAACCCCAGTATGCTGTCTACGCTGTGTGCGTAAGACAACATAAAAATGGAGTACTATAAAATTGCCATCAGATTAATTTTAGCATTAACATACATTAACATTTCTATCTATACACCTGGTTCCTAACTATCATAACATTAACCATTTAATAACAGGAATGCAACTCCAAGATGCTCCTAAACAGTCCACCATCACCATCAAATTTCCTACACAATGCTTTTACCACTTGTTCAGGTATCTTGACCAAGCTGGAATGCTTAGTCCCCTGAGTTAAAGGGTGTCGGTACAAGGCATCAGCATCCACATTATTCAGCCCAGGCCGGTACTCTATGCTGTCGTCCTAGGTAGACAGAGCTGACAACCACCGCTGGCCGGCTACATCTAGTTTGGCTGTGGTCTGTACATATGTAAGTGAAGTGAGTTGTTGTTGGTCTTCGCAGTAATCTTCATTATGAACAGGTACAGTAATCATGAAACTGGTGCACAATAGCCCACTCTAGTGCCAAAAACTCCAACTTGTGGACAGGATACCTTTTTTCAGAGGGGTTGAGACTCCAGCTTACATATGTCACTAGGTGCAGACCTCTGAAATTCTTGGTACAATACTGCCCCATGTCACTGAAACTTGCATTTGTATGAAGGATATAGGGCTTCTGTGGGTCAGCATAGGCAAACAGCGGTGCATGAGTCAGGCAGTATATAATGTCCTCCAGTGCTCTTTCACATTCCTCAGTCCACCGGAGCCAAAAGGTTCAGATGGTGAAAATATTTATGTTGTTCAGCTTGATCTCCAGTGGTCTTCCTGCTCTTATTTGTTGGAGGATACCCCTGTAGTACGTTCAAAAGAGGCCTGACTACCCTGGCGTAGTCCCTCACAGATCTCAAATAATGCCCACAAAAGCCAAGCAGCCATTGTAGTTCTTTCAGGTTTCTGGGTTTTGGCCAGGTGGTGAGGGCCTCCACTTTACTGGGGTCAGTCTGAATGCTCTTGGCAGAGACTGTGTGTCCAACATAGTTAACCGAAGCCTGGAAGGATTGGCACTTATCAACAGAGAGCTTCAGGCCAAATTCTTCCAGCCATTCTAACACCTTGAGTAACCATGTCTCATGCTCTTCCAGTGTCTTCCAAACATGATGATGTCATCTAAGTAAACCAAGCACTCCAGCAGGTTCATGTCCCACACAGTCCTTTCCATAAGATGCTGAAACATCGCAGGGGCACCCAAAATGCCCAGAGACATTCTCAAAAATTCATAAAATCCTAGGGGGCATATAAAAATTGTCTTCTCCCGATCCTCCGGGGCTATGAGAATTTGATAGTACCCACTTCTGAAGTCCAAAACAGAAAACCACTGGCTGCCATTCAAGCACTCTAGAGCATCTTGTATTCGTGGCATCGTATACTGATCTGGCACCGTGCGCTTGTTCAAGATGCGGTAGTCCATGCACATCCTAAGAGCACCACTCTTTTTCTTCACCACCACTATAGGTGGCACATATGGACTTCTGGACTCCTGGATAATGCCTGCAGACAGCATCCCCTCAAGGTGCCTTCTTACATTATTTATGTCCGTGGGGGCAAGACATCTGTCTCTCTCCCTGAAGGGGTGCTCATCTGTGAGCCTTATGCAATGTTGCTCTCCAATAATGCAGTCAACATCCCACTCATGTAAGGAAAACACATTTTTCCTGGTAACCAACTTCTTTTGAACATGCTCCTTCCACTCCACTGGGATGGAGGAGTTACTCAAATTAAACAAGGCAGGGTCAATACCACCACAATCACTTATTCCTTGAGCAGTGGTCTGCACAGCTGTGTTGGCGTAGCAAACCCTGGCTAACGTCTGGCCCCTTCTGACAACCATTCCTCTGTCAGTTGTGTTTCTCACCCGCAATGTCACTCTTTGAACACAAGCATGCGCCTATGCCAGTAAGACACTGGATTTCACTACTAATCCAGCCGGCAATCCATGTTCCTCAGGTCATCTAGCATTAACATTTTGTTATTGACCTCCTGTTTTAGCTGCACTACTCTGTTGATATACACTCCACATTAGGGGCAACACTTCTCCTAGGACTATGTCCACAGATTCATCTACATCCTCGGGGGGGTTGCCCTTGTCTCTTATAGGCCTCCTGGACCAGTGGATACATAGATACATAGACAGTGTCGGCAGATAAGGGCCTATGGCCCACCCAGTCTGCCCATTTGAGCTTGTAAGTTCAGTTTATGTTTTCCTAGAAGTCTGTTGCCCCTTACACCTGACCTCCAGAATTCCTTTATGTTTATCCCATGCATTCTTAAATCCCATAATTGTTTCAGCCCCCACCACTTCCTCTGGCAGGGTGTTCCACTTGTCCACCACCCATTCTGTGAAGAAATTCTTCCTCACGCTTCTCTGAATCGTCCTCCCTCCAACTTCATCCCATGCCTCTAGTCCTGGAACATCTTTTTCGCTTAAAAATAGTGTATTCCTGCACCCTGTTCCTCCCTGTGAGATACTTGTATGTCTCTATCATATCCCTCCTCCTCCTCTCCTCCAGGGAGTACATGTTCAGTTCCTTCAACCTGTCTTCATAGGACTTGTGATGCAATCCATGCACCATCTTTGTTGCCCTCCTCTGAACCTTCTCTACCCTGTCTATGTCCTTACGTGGGTATGGTCTCCAGAACTGTACACTGTACTCCACGTGGGGCCTCACTAGTGTCTTGTATAGTGGAATTATGGTCTCCTTTTTCATGCTGGTGATGCCCCTGCCTATACATCCAGCATCCTATTTGCTTTACCTGCTGCCTTGTCACACTGTTTCCTACCTGAGGTCATCAGAGATGATAACTCCAAGATCCCTTTCTGCTTGGTTGCATGCTATATCCTCACCCCCAACTGATATATTTTGCCAGGGTTTTTGTGCCCATATGCATTATCTTGCACTTTTGCACTGAATTTCAACTGTCAAACCCCTGACCATTCTTCAAGTTTCTGCAGGTCCTTCTCAATCTGTCTACACCCTCTGGTGTGTCTACTCTATTACAGAGCTTGTGTCATCAGCGAACAGTGAAATTCTGCATTCTAGGTCTCTTGAATGTCACTGATGAAGATGTTGAATAGGGACCGTCCTAGCACTGATCCCTGTAGTACCCCACTGGTCACTCTTTCCCTCTGTGGAGTGACAGCCATTTACCAACCCTCTGTGTCCTGCCACCCAGCCAGTTACCTACCCACCACACTACTGTCCTGCCCACACCCATATTCCCAGTCTGTGTAATAGTCTTCTATGTGGCACAGTGTCAAAGGCCTTGCTGAAGTCCAGATAGGCCATGTCCACTGCCCTCCCCTGATCCACCTCCCTAGTCACCCAGTCAAAAAATTCAACGAGGTTGGTCTGACATGACCTCCCCCTGGTGAAACCATGCTGCCTTGGGTCCTGTAGTCCACTGACAACCAGATGTTCCACCAATCTCTCCTTCAGTATTGCTTCCATGATCTTCCCCACTACCGAGGTGAGGCTGACTGGTCTGTAGTTCCCTGCTTCCTCTTTGTTCCCACTTTTGTATAAGGGGACTACATCTATTGTCTTCCAGTCTTTGGGTACCTCCCCTGTTTCCAGTGATCGGCTAAACAGGATAGCCAGAGGTTCAGCCACCGCCTCTCTTAGTTCTTTAAGGACCCTGGGGTGCACCCCATCTGGCCCCATTGCTTTATCAGCTCTTATTACTTCCAGTTCGTTCAGGACCCTTCTTTGTGTAAAGGGACTTGTGTCCATTTCTGCACCATTCTCACCCCTTGTACTCCCTTCAGACCCATTACCCTCCTCTTCCTCAGTAAAGGCTGAGCAGAAATACCTGTTCAATATGTCAGCTTTACTGTTGTCATCCTCCACGCGGCCCCCATCCTCCCCCTTCAGTCTCACTATCCCTCCCTTTGTCTTTCTTTTTTCACTTATGTACCTGTAAAAGGTTTTGTCCCCTCTAACCACTGATTTTGCAATGTGTTCTTCAGCCTCAGCTTTGGCTTCCCTTACTGGCCTCCCTTTGCTTCTCCTGGTACTTCTCCCTATCCCCTTCTGCCTGTGTCTTTTTGTATTGCCTGAATGCAATCTTTTTGGCTTTCACTTTGTTGCTACCTCTTTGGGAAAACCATAATGGTCTCCTCTTCCTTTTCCTCTTGCTAACCTGCTTAATGCATAATTCTGTTGTTCTTGTAATCCCCATTTTAAATAAACTTCTTCATTCACTGTTGTTCTTCTCTGGCTTGGCCAGGCCTGGCAAAGCTGAGTGAGCCTCCCAAACATGGGGACATTTGTGCCCACCACCACTGTATCCCACTATATACCAGTCTCAGGACAGATTTAAGTCAGGCTCTGAACTGCATCTCCACTCCAGCATCGTTAGTGGTGAAAGCCATCCATACTCTGACATATCACTGAAGAGGCTTTCACATTAGCTATGGAACTGGACCTACATGGGGCCCAGTGCACATCCTTTATCGGGCCCCACTGATGTTTCCTGTGGCTTTGCTTCCTTGACCAACAGTCTGTAAGCCACTTGAAGGGATCGACTGGTGCCTGGCAGCCTCTCTAATAATACCCATTCCTTCCACAGCGGTAACAGATTATCCTTTTTCGCTTGGGTTGTCCTGGGTAATAGGCCTCAGGAGGTGGATATCATGGGGCTACTGGGCACACTAAAGGAACAAAAAGAGAAACTTGGGTGATTGCAAAGGGAGCAGGGGGAGAAACTGGGGCCATTGCTTGGGCCATAGCTATAGGTTTGGGAGCCCCTGCCCTTACCAGCCCCTGGATCTTTAGCTCATTTATAACCAGATTCATTTCCTGCAAACAGGCTTCAATCTGAGATACAATAGGAGCAGTGTAGGTGACAACCCCAGGCCCATCACAGGAAGTGTGGCAGAGGCTGCCTGAGTGAAATATTCAGGGGTCCTAACAAGACCAACACCAACCTTATCCAGCATTTCTCTGCATTCTTTCAGTAACTTTTTTTTACCTCAAAAACCTCAGTCAAAGAAGTGGCTTCCCAGACCTGGGCAGTAGCTACTAAAGTGGGCCGGGCCCCCCATTTGGTGTCCTGTTCCTCCACCTCACTCACCTCACTAAGCAGCACCCGGAGCCGAGGTGGATTACTCATTTTGTCATTTAGGCTGAACTTTAGTAGCAACAACTCTGAGTACCGGCACCCCTCAGTACTTGTTCTAACCTAGTCTTATTCAAGTCAGAGGCCTGAATCTCCACTTTCCTATATACCATCTGTACAGCCTTCTCCAGCCTCTGCATATATTCAAACAAGGGTTCTCCCTTTTGTTTGCAGGTTGCTCTGAACCCCCAACCACAAATCTTCACATGTCTCTGTGCAACCAAAAGCACTGTCCAAGGCAGCTATATAGTCTTCTACCTTAATCTCGGGTAGTGGTCCAGTGGGAAAAATGGCATCAAGAGCAGAGCCCTGCAAGCTCTCCATTAACCTTTTCCATTTTTCCCTTCACTGCACTGCCAGTCTTGGGGCAGTGATATCATAATTTATCGAGACTCATAATCCTCCTCCCCACGGGAGTGGGCTTACTGCCAAACATCCTAAACTTCCTATATGATTCCATGGGTGGGCACCTGCCCGTGCCTAAGCCTCACATCTGGCACATGGACCTGAAATTGTCAGGATTCCCATCCCCACCCTCCCCGGGAAACAACACTGAACATTGTCACTATAGCCCAGGCTTCCTCTTACCTTGAAAGAGGCAGTATAGTGCAGTGGTTTAAGACTCTGAGCTGCAAACTTGGAGATGTGGGTTTGAATCCCACAGTCCTCACTTGCATTACTGTATGATCATGAGCAAGTTACATAACTTTCTTGTGCTCTCAGGTCCCTGGGCCCAAGCTTCAGCTTAGTATGCCTCTCCTGGTTAAAATATTAATTGACTATATGCGTTTCCCCAGATGTGATGTCATTGCCTATGCCTATGATTTAGTAAATGGATGCCTGTAGCTATGAAAGGAGGGGAAACTGAATGGGTATAATTCTGGCCCTAAAAGTGTTACAGGTTCAGTCATCAGCATATGTGAAGCTGATTTCCATTTGTAACAATACTGATTAATTTAATCCTAGATGGACGTTTCACCTTAAACCCAGGGGATTCTCACCAAACCCCTTGAGGTCACCAGTCCCCATTTAGCTCAAGAGGGGCACCGAGACCACTGAAGAACCCCCCAAAATGACTGGAAAACTGCCGGTTGGTAGGACCAAAGCACTTTCTAGTGCATGTGTGAGCACCAGTAGCACCAAGGACATGCCAGCAGCTTGTGAAACAGGATTTAAGCCCAGCAAGGCTAAACAAACACGGTGCTGGCTTTGGGGACTTGGGGAGCAATGGGAGACTGTAGGGGCACCAAAGGAACTTGTTCTGTGGCAGACAAAACAGAAAAAGTGCCAGCAGCAGTCGGGGGAATGTGGGGCAATTCAGGTAGCCCCCAAGGGGATTACATTAAGATGACCTGGCCATTCCCGTGGAACTAACATACTGTCTATGAATTGCCGGCATCTGACAGAACCAGACTAGAATCCAGAGCCCACCAGTCTTCATAATCCGAGATGTCTGTCAATGGAAAATTCTCCTCCTTGAAATATCTGGCTGTCTGGATGGACAGCCATTTTGATCTGTCCCACCAACTCCCCTACAAGCTTGGTGTGCTGTATAGATCATATAGATAGACAGTCAGATAATTTAATGAATACAGCACCCCATCCTATACAATGCCCCATCCGAGATGCTCAGGTGCTGTACATAAACCCACGACCATGAGCAGCAATTAACAAGCAGAGATTTAAATATCAAATAGGGTACACACAATAAACCACACAAAGTTAATCATAATCATTAAAAATCATTGCATGTATTCAGTAACAAAGCCTGTATCCCAGTACCTGCCAGCTAAGAGATTGTGAAAATGATCCTCCCTGCATTAATATGAGGATATAGTGTATGGTGCCACCATAAAAGCCACACTTACCAAAGTAGGCTCCATTTCAACTTCTTCTGCCGCTTTGTTCTTAACAACCCTCTTCAAACTTCACACTGCTGCCATTTCTCCGCTCTCTCCCACTTATCACTCCAGGAAAGGTTCCTCTCTCACAGTGGCTCCCTTATTTTCATATTCTCATATGCATCACTCCTCTGCTATCTCAACTCCCTTCTCGTTTGCCCCCGATATTAGCTACTTTCACCTCCCTCCACTCTTCTTACTCACAGTCTTTCTTCCTACCCCGCTAAAACCTCAGCATAGTAGTCTTACATTTCCTATCAGCTCCAGTTTCTCTGGTCTCAGTTCAGAAAGCCTTGCTGTGTGACTCAGTTTCTCATGTCTGCACCTGTCCCTATGTCAATCTCCCTGTGACATCCTTAAATTACTCACATACTTTACATATTCTCCTCTCCCAGATTTCATTCTCTAACGTTCATTTTTGCCACCCGTCCCTTCTACTGATTCCTCTTATTTCCTGTCTGCCTGTCTTCCTTCCATAACCTGGAACCTCTGGTACCTAGCTGAAGCCCCAAATACATATATGTTCTGCCTCCTAACCCCTTCTCAAACTTATCACTGCTCCTATTACTCCTCCCCGTTCCTCCGATCTACAGTGAAAGGCACCTATCTCACTGAGCCTCCCTTATTTTCAGATTCTGGTAAGGATCCCTTCTCTGCTGTCACAGCTCCCCTATATCCTGCCCCCTTCTTCCATTCTTCTGACTCTCAATTTTTCTCCCTACCCCCGTTATAACATTAGAACAGCAGTTGCATGCTTCTTAAAAAAAGACTCCTTTTCTCTGGTCTAGCCTTCAGATCTGTTTCTTTTCCAAGTCCTCCCTCCATTTAGAAATCCCTGCTGTGACTCCACTTCTCATATCTGCTCCTTTACCGGACCCCTTTCCATGTGATGTCCTCAACTCACTCACACTCTTCACATATTCTCCATTCCCACATTTCATACTCCACCCATCACTAATACCACCCTTCACTTCTACCGATTCTCTTACTTCCTGTCTGCCTCTCACTCCTCCCTAACCTGGCACGTCTGGTACCTAGCCCAACCCACCAGTTCCCAAAACACATATACGACACTGCAGGACTGCCTCCTAACCCCCACTTCATTAAGTTGATACAACCAAGGTGGACAACCAGGAGGTAGGGGTGGAGCAGAAAGCATTCTTGTGGCACTAGGCAGACTGCCCCCACGGTTGCATGCTAGCTCGCTCCTCACGCTACAGTAAATGGATTATAGAACTGGACACACTCACAAGGGAGGCTGACTGAACTAACCAATCTATGTAATAACAAGCATTTGTCAATGCTGACTGTTGTCTTGCTGGCATTGGCATTGGTAGTGCAGGAGTTAGAGATGCATTATAGGAATGGCAGTGAAGTATTGAATTGATGCCAACCCCACTCCTACCCTGCAGAGACTTACAGGCATTAGGGTGTGCCTTTGGGTCGACAGCTATAATGTTCATGCCATTTTACCTCACCCTATTCTGTAGACACTGACAAGTGTTGTGGTGTGCTTTGGGGTCTTTGGGCCTTATACTTAAGCCATTCCATAAGGAAATACGTTGAGACAGGTGCAGTATAGAAGAATGAGGTGAACTTTAGGGCTGAAAAATTAAGGCAGACCTCGATGCTTGTCACTGGCTACAGGGTGGGGGTGGAATGGCATGAGCATTACAGCCAATGATCCCAAGTCATACCCCTGATGCCTGTCAGTCTCTACATGGTGGGGTGTTACAGTTGGAAACCCTAATGCCGTAGGCGTTTGTTGGTATTTTCAACACAGGCTTTTTGTGACCCCACCTCATGAAGAGCGGCTCTATCAGTTTGTTAGCTGAAAGGTGGTTTTGCACAGTGGCTATGCCATTTGGCAACACAGGGACGAAAACACATTTTGGGCAGGATGTGAAAAATGACAACTGTATTATTCATGAGGAGGCGTAAAAAAATGACAACATTGAAAATCTGGACTGAAAATATGAAAATTGGTGATGCCATGAGCATGCATAGAACTCTGCAACACACGTCCTAACTCCAATTATTTTGGGATTTTTAACCACATTTTCAACATAGGCATTTTGGGACCTCCCCTCATGAACAGTGGTGCTGTGATTTTGTTCATCTGTCCCAAAAATTGATTTCCCACAGTGACCACACCATTGAGCACCAAAGGTGCGAAAACATATTTTGGGCAGGATGTGAAAAATGACAGCTGACCTGTTCATAAGGAAGTGTGAAAAAATGCCAGTGTTGAAAATCTGGCATAAAAATATTGCAGATCTGTGAAGTTACAATGGTGCGTGGAAACTGTGCAATGCACACTTGTAACACAGTCATTTTATGAACTTTCATCACCAAATTTTTAACAAAGGCATGTTAGGACCTCTGTTCATGAACAGTGTGAGCATCATTTTCTCAAACTGTCCCAAAAACGGATTTTGCACAGTGATCACGCTATTCTGTGCCAAACATGCAAAAACACATTTCGGCCAGGATAAGTAAAATGACAGCTGTTCATGAGGAGTGTGGAAAAATGTCAATTTGAAAATCTGGAGTGAAAATATTACAAATTCAGAGTTATGAGGCGTCGTAGAAACTGTGCAATGCACACTAGTAAAACAGCCATTTTTGGATGTTTTCCACCAAATTGCAACATAGGCTTTGTGAGCCCTTCTCATGAACAGTGGCACTGTCGTTTATTAATCAATCCCGAAAGGTGATTCCGTGAAGTAACAGCGAAATCAACTTTCGGGACTGAATAATGCCATGACAGTGACTGAATTCATGAGGAGTGGTCCCAATAACCCCATGTTGAAAATTTGGTGACAAAATTCCCCAAAATGCCCGAGATATCCACCAGAGTTGAAAAAACCCTATTTATGCCATTATATAGCTTACCAGCATTTCTTCAGTTCGTGGTCGGCTTTGAAGAGTGCAGATGTGTTCCCGGTCCACCAAAGATCAGCTGGGACTCGGAGGCAGTGTGGGGTGTGGAGGAGGCAGGGTGCACAGTGGGTGGGTGTGGGATGTGGAGGGGCAGGGAGACCGAGAGGGACTGTTTACTTTTTACAGGGTAAAAAAAATTTAAAAAGGGATCATTGAGGGACGGTTTTTGTTTTTTCAGGCACATTTGGCACACTGGAGTGGGCACCCAACATGTCACCAGATTGTTTTTTGGGGGGGGGCTGTAGCCAACGGAGGATTGGGCACCACTCTTGGCACACAACAATGGGGGAGGCAATATGCCGACGGGGAGTGGGCTCCCCTCTTGGCAAATTAAACAGGTTGGGGGGGAATAATGCCGAGAGGGATTGGGCACCCCCTAGGCACACATTTCAAATGGGGGGGGGTTGCATTATGCCGAGAGGGAGTGGGATCCCCCACTGGCAAATGAGATGGGTCGGGGCACTCTGCGGTGGCACGCCACCATGTTTTCTTTTTTGTAAACTGGTTCATCAGGAAAGGCATGCTGCGTGAGAAGCCTGGCTCTCATTGCAGTGGACCTTTCCCTAGATCTAGTGGCCAGTTTACATGTTGAGGGTGTCGGTGCCTGCAGCTGCCATACTGGGGAATGAGTAACGCACCTACTGATGCATGGCCTGCATTTGCCCACAGTGACCGTGACTCCGTATCTGCTACTAATGGAATATGTTGGCTGGCATGCAAGCGCGAGCCAACATAATCACAGCTGTACTGTTCATAAGGAGGTGTGGAAAAATGGCAATTTTGAAAATCTGGTGAAAATATTACACATTTACAGTTGTAATGTATAGCTACCTTTCTGTCGTCAAAAACAGCCATTTTAAGTTTTTCCACCAAATTTGCCATATAGGCTTTTTGAGAGCCCCTCCCCCCATGAATAGTGGCAATGTCATTTTGTTAATCAGTCCTCAAAGGTGATTCTGCGAAGAGACCTCGAAATCACCTTTTGGGACTGAATAATGCCATGACAGTGACTGAATTCATGAGGAGGGGTCCCAATAACCCCATGTTGAAAAGTTGGTGCCAAAATTCCCAAAAATGCCCGAGATAAGCACCAGAGTTGAAAAAACTCTATTTAGCAGTCGGCTCTGAAGAGTGCAGCTGTGTTCGGTCCACCGAAGATCGTTCGCTCGCACCAGAGGAAGTATGGGAGTGAGGGGTGTGGGGAGGCAGTGCGCAGAGAGGGTGGCTGGGTTGGGGAGGATAAAAAAAAAATGTGAGGTGGTTTTTATTTTACAGGGGATTGAGCTCCCGTCGGCAAAATAAACAGGAATGGAGACTGAAGCCAACAGGGATTGGGCTTCCGTTGACAAAGAAAGACTGTTTGGGCGCATAATGCGAGGGGATTGGACACCCCTCGACATACACTTTAAATGGGAGGGCATTATGCCGACCGGAGTGAACTCCCCATTGGCAAATGAAGTGGGTTGGGGCACTCTGTGCGGCAGCAGTCAGTGCCGTCATGTTTATTGAACTGCTTCACCAGGAAAGACACGCCGCTGCATGATGAGCTTGGCTGTCACTGCAGCGGACTTTTCCTTAGATCTGGTGGCCAGTTTACATACAGCTGGTGTCAGCACCTGCATGCTGCCTTATTGGGGGAATGAGGAACGCACCTACTGATGCATCCCTGCATTCAGCCACAGTGACCGCACCTCCAAATCTGCTACTAATTCAATATGTTGGCTAGTGCATAAGTGCCAGCCAACATAAAAATACAGTGGTACCAGCCTTGATGCAAGACAGTAATACCGCAGTACTGCATATCACAAAATACTGCAGTACACTACAGGGATCAGTGTAATTCAATGACAGTTAACCACTTTTGTCAAGCAGCACTTTCTGACATGTCAGTTACTGCAAATCTCTGCAAGAATGAGGGCAACACAGAAAGTGAGAAGTTTGTAAAAAGATATGATCAGCTCCTAGCCTTGTACCAGAAGAATGCACTATTCTACATTATCTTTATTTCTAATGTTCTGGATCTTGCAACACCTGAAACTGCACCATATTATGTTAAGGGATGAAGACTGGCTTGCTGTCAACACCAAATATTAAATAAGACAGTTAGTGCATTGTACTCCCTTCAAATGTTGTTATTTTATTATACAACTGACTGTTCACCAGTACACAATTGCTTGAGGACGTCACTAATGATAGCTCTTAGGTCACTTTCCTCAGCCACAGTACTTGGCCTCAACCCACCCATCTGGTACTCCGTCCTAGGGATCTTATTCCCTAGATGTATTACTTTAAATGTTTTGATATTGAATTTCACTGCACTTTTTTGGCATTCAATTTTAACTGCCAAACCACAGACCACCCCTCTAGCTTTTGGTAAGTCACTCTGCATTTCTCTGATTCCCTCGTTGATATCCACCTACTCATAGAGCTTACTGTCATCTGCAAAGAGACACAGCCTGCTATGGATACCTTCTCCCAATTCTCTGATTAACATGCTGAAGAGGACCAGGCATGGGACAGATCCCTGTGGCACCCTGCTCGTTACCTCCATCTCTTCTGATTTTACCCTGTTCACCACAACCCTTTGCTGCCTACTCTTTAGATAGTTTCCTACCCAGTTAACTATGACCTTAGTTGCATCCAGATCCTCAATCTTTCTAAGCAAGGGTCCGTGAGGCACCAACTCGAAAGCTCTGCTTAAGTCACTGTTTAGAAAATGCAAGGCATGGCCCCTATCCAATTCTCGTCATCAAATCAAAGAAAAGTATCAGGTTTGCCTGACAGCATGTCCCTGCCATGAATCCATGCTGTTTACTATTCTGGAGACTGTTGTTCACCAGGCAATCTACAAGGTCTTCTTTGATCAGTGCCTCCATCAGCTTCTCTACAATGGAGGTCAGACTGACTAGTCTGTTTTCTTGTTCCCCCTCCCACTTATGGAGCAGAATGTCTGCCACCTTCCAATCCTTCTGAACCATTCCCATCCTTAGTGAGCAGTTGAACAGTAATAACAGGGGTTCAGTCAGTTCCACTGCCAATTCCCCCAATTGTCCTCAGATGCAACCCATCAAGTCCCAGGGTCTTATATATCTATAGGACTGTCAGCCCATCACTGGCCATGTCACTTGTAAATACTGGCCGTCTCATCTTTGGAACCCTCTTACCGGCTGTTATAATGCCCTTTCAGTCTTGGCCCTGCTTCCTCCCAGGTGAAAACTGAGCAAAAATAATCATTAAGGAAGGCAGCCTTTTGCCCATCCTCTTCTATCGCCCTACCCCGCCTTCCAATAGCCTAACTGCATAATTCATTCGACATAAGTGTTATACTGCCCCACAACTTCAACATCCACTTTCTGGAAAATAAACTGTTGGTGACTGTTACTGAAGTCTGGCCTGGTTTTGATTCACTCTGAAAGTACATGAAGAGCTTTTGATTCAATGTTAGCGTTCTTTCATCTGTTACAAACATCCCACAAATCAGCTTGAGATTATTCCTTGGTTGTTCTAAGCTGTGCGCCTGTGAAGGTATCTCAGATATAGCCAATTTTATACGTCACACCAATGAGCGAATATGATGTTTAAAGATCTGCTGATGCCTTTTAAAAAATCTTTAAAAAACATAATAATTAGGTACAAGTCAGCTTCCATTCCATATATATATATATATATATATATATATATATAGTATCTTCCTCCGCAGTATTTATTACTAGGGACATTTGCATGAATGCATGAACTGTATCCCTCAGTGTTCATCTACCTCTACAGCAGACTCACTGCTTGAAGTCACAATCGTCTGTTGTGACATCACAGTTTGTTGCCATGGGAGTAAATGTGATGTCACAAATAGTACATTATGACCTCAGGTAGGGAGACATGCAACAACAGTAGCAGATGAACTTTTCAGGAGCAAAGACCCTATTTTCATGCAAATGAACTCGGTAATAAATAATGAGGAGGAGGAATACAGAACTAATGTGAAGTACAAGCTGGACAGCATCTAATATGATGTTTTGGTAAAGTTCTCCTGAAGGCATCAGCTGCTCTTTAAATCACAGTTCACTGAAGTTCAATGAATACACTAGTTTCAAAATACTCTTTCCCTGGAAATATGGGGAATGTATCTAGTAATATCTTTATACATTTGTAAATGCTGTAAGCTTTAAAGTTTTCAAAGGGAAACACGCAATGGTGATTTCTTTCTATCCTACTTACTCTCAACCATTTTTGGCAAAGCCCCATACATGCCATCTACTTACTGTTGGGGGTGTCTTCAAGGTGATCCTCCTGCTGCTGAGTTTCTTCCTCCTTTATATCATCGATGAGTTCCTCATCCTTCTCAAATAGCAATAACAAGTGCTCCAGTGGGATATTGTACCCTGCACATTTATTACAAAAACAGAAAGCAGGTAATAAAGCAATTATCTATAATCAGAGCTAGACATCTGACTTTTATTTTATTGTTTTAGCAAGATGTGGGCTGGGCCAATGTCCCATTTTCAGTCATGCCTGGAGTGTAATAATGTTTCCTTTCAGACAAAGGAAGTTAGGGGAAGAGGAAACTGACAAATCCATATTCAACAGGGCTGTCTTTTGGCTGGATAGTCAGAATCTGTCCGCATGGGCAAAGGAAATAAAGTCAAGACTACATCCATGTACCCTCCCCTGCCAGCCTAACTATTCCCTTCCAGTTTCCTTGTTTCCCTTATGTGCCTAAAAACATTTATTCCCACCTTTTACTCCCTCAGCAATCCACAGCCTCTTATGTGCATTTGGGCCTCCTAATCTCCGCCATTGCCTCTTGGAGTTTAGTCTGACAATCATGCCAGGCTTCCTACACCTTGTTCCTCTTGTACTCAGAGAAGGCCTCTTATTTTTGCTCTCCTAGTTGCTCTCATCCTCTCTGAGAATTAGATCAGCCTTTTGTGTTTGTTCCTTTCGGCAAACTTCCTTGCACAACTTTCATCAGGCGAATCCATAAATAATAAATCATGTTTTTTGAAGTTCAGTCATCATTGTTCCTTGTTAACCATCAAATGTTACCATATGAGCATCAAGGGATGATCAGCCTGTCGATGCAGTGGAAGCCCTATAGCTTGCAATGCCAACAACCCAGGTAGTAAAGTGAGCCAAGACTACTGGCTGGCTGGGAAAGAGAATCGAGTGACCACTGGACTGCTCTCCTCCTCCAGATGGGAGGGGAAGGGAGAGCCCAATGCTTGACTGAATCTGGTAGAAGCCAGGGGAGAAGAAGACTGAGCTGGAAGTTTGGGAAGGAGTGGCAAACATCAGCATGTGCACCATGATGTCACTTCATGTCACATCTCCCACAGGGGATCAAAACAGAAAAATCCTGGCTGCAGCAAGATGACTGCTGTCCACTGCAGGCCCTGCACCTGGCAACACTGGCACCTCCTGGAATCTGGATCTGGTGCAGGCAGGTCGAGGGCTCCCTGCCATGCTACCACGAAGGGCAAGCTGTGGGGCATATGTAAGAGGTAAGCCCTGGGAGACACAGGGGTGACAGAGCTGGGAAGACCAACAGGAAGGAAGGTTGGCAATGGAGACAGGGAGCATCATCTAGATCATGATTTATCGGACATGTAACTATAAAATCACCAACCATGATTAGTGATTAGTTTTCTAAACTTAAAATCGGCATGATGGTCTCTGACGCTCTGTGGATAATCAATGAAAAAAATATTAGTTCTGTACAGCAAATGTTAAGCCACGTGAATAATACTGTACTTGCTCCAAAACAAGTGGCCCAGGACAAACCAGCCACACAGAAAGTCTTATTTTTAATTTCATGAATTTTATTCTCTTCTATAAGCAGGCCCTCGAGCCTTGCTCAACATATCACCCTAAGTGGGCTTCTTCAGGGGATGAGCGCCTTGTCAGTATTTTGTTCTAATTAATTTTTCTCTCTTTACACAAGTGAACAGTACATTAGTGGTCGGTCTCTCCAGAACCAAAGAAATTGCATATCTTAATATTACAGCACTCTCGATCCATTTGTTCAGTTAAGGTAAGGATCATACTTCTTCTATAACATCTGTATAGAGGAGGAGATGCTCCCAGTATGCAGAATGCTCCACAGAGTGTGACCAGAATAAAACAAACAGAAAAATTACTGCTTGTCTTAGAAGACGATATAAAGAAATCTAATCCTTACCTACAACGAACTGAGGGCTAGGTTTTAAAGAAAATAAAATTCATGGACTTGAAAAATAAGACTTTTTGATTTGTGTGGCTAGTTTGTCCTGGGACACTAGTTTCTGAGCATCTTTGCCTACCAGCTCGGAGAACCACCTAGACATTTAAAGACCGTTTCTGAAGGGTACCCAACTGCATCTGGTCTTGTACCATAATATAATTAACAATGTTTTGTTTCATAGTAATATAAAAATATGATGTCAAATATCACCAAATGCAAATTAATTATGATTTATAAAATGAGTAAAAGGAATCCTGTGTCCATATTGGTCAGGACCTGTGTCCTTACAGGACAACCCTGCATCTGGCACTTTTTATAGCATGCTGGATGCAGCACAGCCCATATATCCATGCCTGCCAGAAACTTTTGAAAAAACCAAAACATTTCTGCCAGACATTGCTGTAATGGAAAAAGGCTGACACCCACTGATTTATTTATTTAAACTTGGGTGATCAGAAAAAGTACACTGAGCTAAGGCTCATTTCCAGATGTGACCGGGGGGTATAATGTACAGAGCAAGAATACAGACACAGATGCACAGCAGATCCAGTATATTGGCAAAGTTACACAACAAATAGAAATTCTAACATAAAGCAGCGGTATGAACAGTGAATATTGTGACAACATAGAAATGCATAACAGGGATTACAAGTGCAAAATGTATGATATATAGACAGACTTAGCCTGGAGGAACTATTTAGTTACAAGAAAATACTGCAGGTGAGAAAGTGGAATGGAAGTGCTCACTCAATTTGGGGGGTGCAGGGAGGAGATGGTAGCTGGTGTATAAGATTTTTGAGGGACTGGTAAGTTGAGGTGTTGGAGACTAAGGGGGAGATTATTCCATGGAAGGAAGGGGGTGATAGTTGACAGCATGCTGGCCTGCCGTAGTGCAGTGTGGGGGACAGAGAAAGAGCGGGAATCCCAAAAGTGAAGAGAGTACAAAGGGGGTAGGATCAGGGCTAAGACAGGAGGAGAGGGTGGGGAAAGGAGGTCAAACCAGAACTTGGCAATGAAGGTCATGGCGTGAGTTTGCCTCCTATGCAAGAGTGGGGCCATAGAGAGAGATGAGTACAGGAAGCAGTGGTCCTCCTGGTGCGGGGAATTGAGGGAAAATCTGCAGAGGGCATTCAGTGCTGTGTCTAGTTTTGAGAGGGATGCGGCTGGGGCTGTGCTGTGTATGATGTTGGCATAGTCGAAAGATGGCAGAATCAACTTGGAGATAAGGTCATGACGAACAGGGAGAGGGAGAGACTTTATTTAGATATAGGAAGCCCCATTTGGGTCAGAGCTTGGAGATTAAGTTATAAATATGGGTATAGAAAATAAGGTGCTGATCCAGCCATACCACCCAGGTGTTTGTCGGCCTGTAACAATTCAAGGGGGGGAATTTGTTCTGGGAGTGAAATACAGACAAGGAGCTAAACATGGAGAGCTTCTGAGCAGAACCAAAAGTCAGAGAGACCATCTTCTGGTTTACTTTGAGATCATCAACTTTAAACCAAGTCAAGAGATTGCTGAAATTGTGTTGGAGGAGTGGCTGCACAACCTTAGTTGATGGTCCCGAGATGAAGATGACAGTGTCGTCCGTGTACATATGAATCTGGGAGTGGGAGCAGATGGAGGGGAGATTGTTAAGGAAATGGAGAACAGTATAGGGCCAAGTATCAACCCCTGGAAGACACCTGCTAGGACTGGCAGATAAGGGCAAGAGGAACTGTTGAATCAAACTGCTTGCTGTCTACTGATGAGATTGGAGGTGAACCAGAGGATTGGAGGGGGGGTGCTAGTCCAATGGAGTGCACTTTTTTCAGGATGATTGTGTGTGAGACAGAATCAAAGGCCTTCACAAGGTCTATGTACATGGCTGCTGTAATATGGCCTGCATCCAAGGCTGAGTGGATTGCATCAGTGACACCCAGTACAGAATGACTGTGGAGTGATGCTTGTGAAACCCAGAATGATAACAGGAAAGTGTTTTTAAGGAGGTGATGAAATCTAGAAGTCGTGTGTGTGTGTGTGTGTGTGTGTGTGTGTGTGTGTGTGTGTGTGTATATCTATATCTATATCTATATCTTAGTAACTCCTGAACTTTGGGAAGAGGGATATGGGGCAGTAGTTTACAGGTGACTACGGGTCACCCTCCTTATGGAAAGGGATCATGTATGCCATTTTACACAGGATGGGGACCAAGCTAGTAGAGACTGAAAGGTTGCAAATGTGTGTAACCCCCTCCTTTCCCCATTCTTCCTGGTGCCCCTGGTTCCTCCACATTCCTCTGACAGCCAGCTTGTTGTTTTCTGCCCTGCTTGGGCTTAAACCTTGACCATGAGCTGCCGGCATGCGTGCTTCAGCCCGGCACTCATGCATGCGTATGGAGTGCTTTTGAATTCCCTGACTGTGATTTGCGGTCGAATAGGAAGGCATCCAGTGCTCCCGGAGTCCCTCTGCAACATATGGGGGGGGGGCTAGTGACTAGAATGCAGCGGCAGGGAAGTCACTTAGGGCTCCAGAAAGATGCGTTTGAAATCAGTCAGCCTCACCTCAGTAGTGGGGAAGATCATGGAAGCACTACTGAAGGAGAGATTGGTGGAACATCTGGTTGTCAATGCACTACAGGACCCAAGGAAGCATGGTTTCACCAGGGGGAGGTCATGTCAGACCAACCTTGTTGAATTTTTGACTGGGTGACTAGGGAGGTGGATCAGGGAGAGCAGTGGACATGGCCTATCTGGACTTCAGCAAGGCCTTGACACTGTGCCACATAGAAGACTATTACACAAACTGGGGAATATGGATGCGGGCAGGACAGTAGTGGTGGGTAGGTAACTGGCTGGGTGGCAGGACACAGAGGATGGTGGTAAATGGCTGTCACTCCACAGAGGGAAGAGTGACCAGTGGGGTACCACAGGGATCAGTGCTGGGACGGTTCTATTCAACATCTTCATCAGTGACATTGCGCAGGACCTAGAAGGCAGAATTTCACTGTTCGCTGATGACACAAAGCTCTGTAACAGAGTAGACACACCAGATGGTGTAGACAGAATGAGAAGGGACCTGCAGAAACTTGAAGAATGGTCAGGGTTTGGCAGTTGAAATTCAATGCAAAGAAGTGCAAGATAATGCATATGGGGCACAAAAACCCTGGCACAATATATCAGTTGGGGGGTGAGGATATAGCATGCACCAAGCAGGAAAGGGATCTTGGGGTTATCATCTCTGATGACCTCAAGGTAGGGAAACAGTGTGACAAGGCAGCAGGTAAAGCAAATAGGGTGCTGGGATGTATAGGCAGGGGCATCACCAGCAGGAAAAGGGAGGTCATAATTCCGCTATACAAGACACTAGTGAGGCCCCACCTGGAGTACAGTGTACAGTTCTGGAGACCATACCACGTAAGGACATAGACAGGTACAGAAGGTTCAGAGGAGGGCAACAAAGATGGTGCATGGATTGCATCACAAGTCCTATGAAGACAGGTTGAAGGAACTGAACATGTACTCCCTGGAGGAGAGGAGGGAGAGAGGGATATGATAGAGACATACAAGTATCTCACAGGGAGGAACAGGGTGCAGGAATACACTATTTTTAGCGAAAAGATGTTCCAGGACTAGAGGCATGGGATGAAGTTGGAGGGAGGACGATTCAGAGGAAACATGAGGAAGAATTTCTTCACAGAATGGGTGGTGGACAAGTGGAACACCCTGCCAGAGGAAGTGGTGGGGGCTGAAACAATCACGGGATTTAAGAATGCATGGGATAGACATAAAAGAATTCTGGAGGTCAGGGGTAAGGGGCAACAGACTTCTAGGAAAACATAAACTGAACTTACAAGCTCAAATGGGCAGACTGGGTGGGCCATAGGCCCTCATCTGCCGACACTGTCTATGTCACAGTGTCAGTGGCTCAGTAGGTAGCACACTCGCCTCTGAGGCCGGGAGATCAGAGGGCTGTGGGTTCAGTTCCCACATCTGGCACTTGGGTTAATATCCCAGTACTGATACTGTAGTGCAGCATGAGAGGGGTGCTGCACTTCTGAGGTGCCGTCTTTCGGATGAGACGTTAAACCGAGGTCCCATCTGCCTGGACTGGTGGTAGTTCAGGTGGATGTTAAAGATCCCATGGCACTTCTCGAAAAGAGTAGGGGAATTTCCCCGGTGTCCTGGCCAAATTTCCCTCATTCACTAAAAATACCACCAACAGCTTAATCTGGTTCAAGGTCAGTTGGCATTCATCTGTATCCCCCTCCCCCGGGTCGTGCCTGAAAATAGGCAGGATTTGTCTAGTGCACTTACCCGGTCAACAAAAGCTAAATAAATAAATAAATGTATCTATGTATCAGGGCATAAAGCAAGGCTCATGAATATTAATGAGCCCCACATAAATATTCATTAGGTTGCTGCTTGCCACCTGGGGGAACAGAGTTTCGTCAGCAGCGACAGCTGTTTGACGGGGGTTATTCTTTTACACTTGGACTTGTTTGATAGGGGTAGATGGGACTACGATCCAGTGAGGTGTTTGTTTAAATAAAGTATTATATTGGTCTGCTATTGCCCTATGAAGCTGGGGGAACTGTATGGACTCCAAAGAACTCAATGGGAGCTACATGTTTGTGACACCTGACCCCAGAGGCGCAACCAATCGGCAATCTAGGTGCCCTAAACTTGAACAAAGGGAGTCCTGGGAAAAAGAGGGGACTAATTCAGGCACCTAGATCATGCTCACAATAAACGAGCAGGAAATATTGATCTCTATGGTTATGGATTATTGATAGGTTTCATCAGCCAATCAGAGAGGTGGATTCTTGGCTGAACCTGTGTGGACCTTTTGGGTTTTCTTCAGTCTGTTCCTAGACTCTGTATGAGACAGGAGTATCCTGTGAGAGTGAACTTTGGGGGCTTTCCCAGGCCCTATTTGGAGTTTGTTGTTCACAGAGCTGGATCAAGATGGGGAAAGACAGAAAATAGACTGAACTGTGATCCTGATTCCCCAAGTGTTTAGAAGTTGCTTACTTATTGTTGGGAGAAACTAAATGCTGCAGAAACCCTGCACTCGAAGTAGAACTGGCTGAGAAGAGTGTGCAAATTATTCAACAGCTACAGTTGCTGCAGAGAAGTAGTTTGCTTGAGTGGGACTCATATTTCTCAACTTGCTGCCTCAGAAATCAGGGACAAGCCTTAAAAAATAAAAATCAGGGACACATCTTCAGATTTGGTGATATCCATTAAGGAAGCTGGTAAAATAAGGGGCTTAGTATAAAAGGTATTTTCTATGGAAGAACAAGTCTGTAACTTTATTGTTTGACATTATTTTGTGCTTACAACCTCCACTGTTTGGTCAGGAAATTTTAGGAGGAACAGAGTAAACTTTTAAGGAAAAATCAGGGACATCTTTGAAAATCAGGGACAGCTGAGAGGTATGGCGGGACTGAAATTTTAAATCTGAAAGGCAAAGCGCCTCTGGATGTCAGGGTACTAGCCAGGTGCTGTACTTGTCCTGCATGAACTGGTTAAAGTGTCCGAGAGCTATGTCCCAGCTACAGTCGAAGAAAAGTTTGTGGACATTGTTTTACTTGAAAGTGAGGACTGGCGTGCAGGGGCTTGTTGTTCTTAAAGTCCCCTGTTAGACTGCACCTGTGCTTCTAGGGCTAGCACCCATTTCAAATGGCACTGGACTTTATTGGAATAACTGCCTGTGAACTTTTCTTGCTTTGAACCTCAGTGCAGAAACTGCAGGAGGACCTCTACTGTTTGGGAATTCTTACCCACAACCAGGGAGAAAATTTGCTAACCCCTTCCAAGTGGGACTCACTACCTCAGGAAGTCACTGGAGCTTGCTGGGGTGTCAGGGCACCTACTACCCATTGGGGGAGTCGGACCGTGGAACCACTCCCGGGTCTGGGTTTTCTGCTGTCCTGCCACAGTGCACTGCAATGGGCCAGAAGCAACTGAATGTGACCAGCTGCAAGATCTTTGAGCAAGTTCCACCCTGCTCGAGTGACCAAAGCCAGTCTTTTTCTGTCTTTTGCTGCACTGAACAAGGAGCTCCATACTCCAGGTTTTTGAGATCAACAAACAGTGAGTATTTATTTATTTATTTATTTTTTGCTGACTGGGTAAGTGCACTAGACGAATCCTGCCTATTTTCAGGCACGACCCGGGGGAGGGAGATACAGATGAATGCCAACTGACCTTGAATCAGATTAAGCTGTTGGTGGTATTTTTTTTTTTTTTTTAGTAAATGAGCGAAATTTGGCCAGGACACTGGGGAAATTCCCCTACTCTTTTCGATAAGTGTCATGGGATTTTTAACATCCTCCTGAACTACCACCAATCCAGGCAGATGGGACCTCGGTTTAACGTCTCATCCGAAAGTCGGCACCTGAGAAGTGCAGCACCCCTCTCATGCTGCACTACAGTGTCAGTACTGGGATATTAACCCAAGTGCTAGATGTGGGAACTGAACCCACAGTCTTCTCATCTCCCGGCCTCAGAGGCGAGTGTGCTACCTACTGAGCCACTGACACTGCCTAGGATCTGGCTCCTGGAGAAAGAAAAAGGGAATAGGTGTTGTTTTCTTAAACCAAGTTCTTTGCCAATATTTCAGGGCCCCAACAGCCAGTCAACCCACAGCACTAATCAGGCCTGCACCTGGTGGGTACCCCAAGAGAAAATTTGGGGACACTGGTACCAGTGGGGGTGGTCTTGGCCTGCGGGTCCAGTTTTTATTGTTGTTAAATATTTCACTAACCTTCTTTCCTTTCACAGTCACCCTTTGTCCCAGTATCCTTTCCCTAGCCCTTACCCCCGAATAAAGCTGCGAATTGGTTGCTTGAAACGACTGTGTTAGTGAGATCCACTGCATGTGCCTCCTGCTAAGATTTATGGTTAAGGTGGAACACGGCCATTGGGGATACAGTGTGCAGAGGGACTGGTTGGGGAGGTACAGTATCCCACGGGGCTGTGCCAAGTGGATACCTGACCCACTTATAATTTACTCTAGGTGGAGGCACCGCACTATTATCTATATCTTTGGGAACTAACCCCCAATAGACACTATAGCATGACACATGATCATTACCCTGTACCAGGGACAGCAGACAAAAGGGGAAAGCTCACTGGCACACGTTGCCTGGGCTACATGTGGGCAAGAGGTGCAGCAATGACTGCTGCTGACAGAGGAAGCAGTTTAGGAAGAAGTCCCTCCAGGCTAGATTTACTGGGGTTTAGCAGACGCAGGGCATCAAAAACTTCCTGGGTTGAGATTCGGGGGAAGTAGTAACCATTGTTTGAGGGAGAAGGTGGAGCTGAAGGGGGGGTTGGTGCAGGGGGTGGTTGGGCAGGGCAGAGGCTGTGAAGAACCTACTAAATAGATCAGCCACTGTAGCTTGACTAGAGATGAGAGTAGCATCAACCTTGAGGGTGGGGGCGCTTGGTATAGAGTGTACTGTTTTCCAGAAGGAGGATGGGTTGCGGACTGCTTGTGTAATTGTTTTTAAAACAGGAGGATTTGACAAGGCACATGACCTTTGTACATTTGTTTCTGATGATTCTATAGGCAAGAAGATCAGTTTGTGGCTGGGAGGTTTTAAAGCTGAGTCCAGGCCTGGGCGTAGGATTTGCACATGGCAAGAAGTTGTGATGGGATTTCTTTACTTGAATTTTTCTCAAGTGGGGCATGAAGATCCCAGACTTGGTGGAAAGTTGTCAGGAAATGTTCAAGGGTGGTGTTAGAGTTGGAAGCAGAGAAGTCAGGGGACCAACTGGCAAGGGTTACGTCATGTAAAAGGGAATTTAGGTCGAAGGACCGGGTTGGACTGATACTGATATTTTGGTACGGAGCATGAGAGATTGCTTTTTCTGATGCAGAAGAAGCCAGAAGGGGAAGGAAGGAAACATATTCAATTCAGTGCTTTAGAGTAACTGGTAATTGCTATTTTTCTTTTAAACTTAGATTGTGGGCTTTTAGTGACACTGTACTTTCTTTGTTGTCTTTATTTAGAATTGTTTTTGGGCTGTTGAAAATTTTAAACGTAGTGGTGGTGTAATTCTGTGCTGTCTTTAATTGCTGCAAATTTTCGCCCCAACTCTTAATTATATGCCCCTGTTAAATCTGATTGACAGGAGCCAAACACAAGGTATAGTAAGGTGTGAAGTAGGAGGGGCATAAGGGGGAAGAAGCCCACCCTCAGCACGACAAGTGTTTTGACTCATTTATTTATTTATTGGTTTCTTTTCTTTTTTTTTTTTTTAAAGAAAATTATCTGAGGATCAGTGGCAGGATTGTTAGGACAGTAAATTAATAAAAAGGGAACTAGGAGAGCTTCAGTAGCAGACAAGTAGTGGAATAGCAGTATAATGTGGGGAGTGGTGCAATGCAGTGGTTGTGGGGCAGCCATATTCAGGCAGACCTTCTGGACACTGAGGTGCTGCCCTATCTGCATGCATCTCTGGACTGCGGGATGAGGTAGCCAGACTCAGAGCTGAAGTAACTGGGTCAGGAGTACCATCACCCCATCCAGAGACCACCAAGTCCAATGCAACTGCCTCAAAGGATGCCGAGAACGAGGAGCACTTGGATGACAGTGGCTCAGGGAGGGTTAGAGCGGTCAGGCAGAGGCACATCCCAGATCCTATTCCACTCAAGAACTCATATGTCACACTGGCAAATGAGGACAACCAAATAGAGGTACCCAGAGAAGTGGAAGGAAAGGATGTGGAGGTTAGCCAAGGAGGTGACCTCAGCGGGAAAAGCAGTGGACCCAGAGGAGGAGGAAGTGGATCCTGCCGGGGGACTCCATCATAAGAGGGATCCAGCTAGGAACACAGGAGGGGGAGGACAGGGAGGTGAGGTGCCTACCAGGTGCCATGGCATGGAGGGATGGAAGGAAGATCCTGGGGATCACTGGGAAGGAAAGATGGGAGGTGAGCTGGATGTCATTATCCACCTAGGTACTAATGACCTGGCAAATGGGGAGCAAAAGGAAGTTCAGGAAGAGTTTAGGAAATTGGGAGGGTCTCACAAGTAGCTACTTCTGTCACTTTCCCAGAAGTACTACTCCAGAGAGGCAAGGGAGAGCATAGGAGTGCATGCACCAGGAACTTTAACTCATGGTTGAAGAACTGGTGCTGTGAGGAAGGGTTTGGATTCATTGGTGACTGGGACCCACCTGAGGATGGAGGTTTGTTCAAGCCTGACAGCCTGCATCCATCCTGGAGGGAATCCAAGCACTAATGATAAGTTTAAATGCTACATTGACAAGCATTTAAACTAGCAAAGGGGTGGCAGGCCAGCAAGGAGGGTACCTACTTGATCACCCCCCACAGCTAACAGTGGAACCAGTGAAGCAGAGGAGTGGCTATCTCTGCAAAGCAGTGCAAAAGATGGAGATTAGTGCCCAAGAGGTGGATAGGCAGAAAAGGGGCAAAATTCAGCAGAAGGACAGACAGCAAGGAGAACCAGGGATAAAGGACAACCAAGGAAGGGGCTGGAGTAGAACAGCGAAACAGTCTAGGGAGGTCAAATCATGGAAAGCTGTGTGCAAATGCCAGGAGCATTAGCAACAAGATGGAAGATCTGGAGGCTGTCACGGTGCAGTCAGACCTGGACATTGTGGCCATCACTGAAACCTGGTGTAATGATAACCACGACTGGGAGATGGCTATACCTGGCTACAACATATTCAGAAGAGACAGAGCAGGCAGGAAGGGAGGAGGAGTGGCACTGTATGTGTAAAAAAGACATAAGGGCCACAGAGATACAGGAGGAACAAAATGGGGGAGAGATACTGTGGGTTAAGCTGGAAAGGAAAATGGGGACAGCCATCCACACAGGTGTGGTCTACAGACCACCAGCCCAGGAGGAAGAAACAGATAGGGAGCTGATGCTAGCCATCCAAAGGATGGCAGACAAGGGTGAGGTAGTACTGGTTGGAGACTTCAATATTCCAGACGTGGACTGGAGCATCCCAGCAGCAGCAGCAACTAGGAGCAGATTTATCCTGGACTCCCTTCAGGGTGCCTTCCTCAAGAAACTGGTCATGGAACCAACTCTGCAGAAGGCAATACTGGACCTTGTGCTCATAAACAGAGACAGTGTGATGGGGTTAACAGTGGGGGAGCACCTGGGGAATAGTGACCACCAGTCATTGTGGTTTGAAATCACAGAAAGAGCAGAATCAAACCACACAAAAACACGTATCCTGGATTTTAGGGGGCAGACTTTGGGAAAATGGGGAGATACTTGAAAGAGGCATTAAGGGAATGGGACAGGAATCAGGGGTTGAGGAACAGTGCAGTATTTAAAATGGGATTACAAGAACAACAGAATTATGCATTAAGCAGGTTAGCAAGAGGAAAAGGAAGAGGAGACCATTATGGTTTTCCAAAGAGGTAGCAAAGAAAGTGAAAGCCAAAAAGATTGCATTCAGGCAATACAAATGACACAGGCAGAAAGAAGGGATAGGGAGAAGTACCAGGAGAAGCAAAGGGAGGCAGGGAGGTCAGTAAGGGAAGCCAAAGCTCAGACAGAAGAACGCATTGCAAAATCAGTGAGTAGAGAGGACAAACCTTTACAGGTACATAAGTGAAAGAAGAAAGACAAAGGGAGGGATAGTGAGACTGAAGGGGGAGGATGGGGGTCGTGGAGGATGACAACAGTAAAGCTGACATATTGAACAGGTATTTCTGCTCAGTCTTTACTGAGGAAGAGGAGGTAATGGGTCTCAAGGGAGTACAAGGTGAGAATGGTGCAGAAATGGACACAAACTTTTACACGAGAAAGGGTCCTGAAGGAACTGGAAGTAATAAGAGTTGATAAAGCAATGGGGCCAGATGGGGTGCACCCCAGGGTCCTTAAAGAGCTAAGAGAGGTGGTGGCTGAACCTCTGGCTATCCTGTTTAGCTGATCACTGGAAACAGGGGAGGTACCCAAAGACTGGAGGACAGCAGATGTAGTCCCCTTATACAAAAGTGGGAACAAAGAGGAAGCAGGGAACTACAGACCAGTCAGCCTCACCTTGGTAGTGGGGAAGATCATGGAAGCAATACTGAAGGAGAGACTGGTGGAACATCTGGTTGTCAATGGACTACAGGACCCAAGGCAGCATGGTTTCACCAGGGGGAGGTCATGTCAGACCAACCTCATTGAATTTTTTGACTGGGTGACTAGGGAGGTAGATCAGGGGAGGGCAGTGGACATGGCCTATCTGGACTTCAGCAAGGCCTTTGACACTGTGCCACATAGAAGACTATTACACAAACTGAGGAATATGGGTGTGGGCAATACAGTAGTGTGGTGGGTAGATAACTGGCTGGGTGGCAGGACACAGAGGGTGGTGGTAAATGGCTGTCACTCCACAGAGGGAAGAGTGACCAGTGGGGTACCACAGGGATCAGTGCTGGGACCGGTCCTATTCAACATCTTCATCAGTGACATTGCGCAGGACCTAGAAGGCAGAATTTCACTGTTCGCTGATGACACAAAGCTCTGTAACAGAGTAGACACACCAGAGGGTGTAGATAGAATGAGAAGGGACCTGCAGAAACTTGAAGAATGGTCAGGGGTTTGGCAGTTGAAATTCAATGCAAAGAAGTGCAAGATAATGCATATGGGGCACAAAAACCCTGGAGAAATATATCAGTTGGGGGGTGAGGATATAGCATGCAACCAAGCAGGAAAGGGATCTTGGAGTTATCATCTCTGATGACCTCAAGGTAGGGAAACAGTGTGACAAGGCAGCAGGTAAAGCAAATAGGATGCTGGGATGTATAAGCAGGGGCATCACCAGCAGGAAAAAGGAGGTCATAATTCTGCTATACAAGACACTAGTGAGGCCCCACCTGGAGTACAGTGTATAGTTCTGAGACCATACCTATGTAAGGACATAGACAGGGTAGAGAAGGTTCAGAGGAGGGCAACAAAGATGGTGCATGGATTGCATCACAAGTCCTATGAAGACAGGTTGAAGGAACTGAACATGTACTCCCTGGAGGAGAGGAGGGAGAGAGGGGATATGACAAAGACATACAAGTATCTTACAGAGAGGAACAGGGTGCAGGAATACACTATTTTTAAGCGAAAAAGATGTTCCAGGACTAGAGGGCATGGGATGAAGTTGGAGGGAGGACGATTCAGAGGAAACATGGGAACAATTTCTTCACAGAACGGTGGTGGACAAGTGGAACACCCTGCCAGAGGAAGTGGTGGGGGCTGAAACAATCACGGGATTTAAGAATGCATGGGATAGACATAAAAGAATTCTGGAGGTCAGGGGTAAGGGGCAACAGACTTCTAGGAAAACATAAACTGAACTTACAAGCTCAAATGGGCAGACTGGGTGGGCCATAGGCCCTCATCTGCCGACACTGTCTATGTATCTATGTAGTGGGTAATGCAGTGGTCGCCTAGTGCATCTGGAAGGATGACAGTGGCTGAGATTCTGTGTGGATGTGGAGAGAGGATCCAGTCTACGAGCAAATGGTTAACGGAGCAAGGGTTGAGTTTGGAGGGTTCTTCTATTAGCTGTGAAAGGTTTAGGGATTCAAATTTTGGGTTGAGGGCTTTGAAGAGGGAGTGAGCCAGTCCATATTATTGTAACCCCTAGGTGGCGCTATCCCAAAGGCTACTATCCTAGCCTGATTTGCCACTAACAGGTTGAGGGGCCTGGATCCGATGGCAGGTGCCTCCACTCAGAGGTCAGGGTTAAGACAGTCTGATATGACTTGGTCACAGCCCGCTGGGTCACTGCAACCCCCCTTTCTTCCCACTAGTGGCCCACACAAATCAATCACAGTACCCTTGCAATATACACTTACCCCCAGGATTGGTTCAATCAGCTTAACTCTGGGGACCCCCTGTAAAGTAAGATGCAGTTATACAATACCCATTGTACAGTAATTCAACATAGACACACAGTTCAAGCAGTGTAACTTTGCTAAACAGCCAAATCTGATTTATTTAGGGGGTAGTAACAAGGACAAGGGGAAATCAGGTTAATTGATTCAGTGTCATTAATAAATCACAGTACTGTGCACATATTTCAGAGTCCCAAATGTCACTCTTACTGGGTACCCAGACAAAAAGAGGCTAGTCTATTTGGTGCAGCTGGTTGGGGCCCTGAGCATGGAAAATGCATGCACAATACCCACTTTGTAATCCGGAGGCGGTAGGCTCAGTTTGTGAAGAAAGAAAGGAAAAGTAATCGGATGGAACACTTGCAATTAGATGATGGCAGGGAACTACCCTGATTTGTACTCACAAATTCAATGCTGAAACTGAATGGAAGGCAGATTGTCCTGGATTGCCAGGAGAAGCAGACCATGTGGACAAAGTCCTTGTGACTGGACCCCACTGCAGTTTAGAGCAAATGGATGTAGTCTGCATTAAGATGGGGTTTACTTCCAGCTTCATGCACTCTATTCACAGTACAGGGGATTTGAAACGCGATTCCCCACAAGCACTACACACATTTATATGTAAAAGGCAAGTACTATACCAGGTAGTCGGCTTCTCTATCCTGATCACAACAAGCATTTGTCAATGCCGAACGTTCGCTTGCAGGTATTTGCAGTGGTATTTGGCACTTGGATATGGCTTAAAAAAATTAGTGACAAAGAAGTACAAGCATTTGTCAATGCCGAATGTTGCTTGCTTCTATGTGCTGTTTAGGTATTTAGAACTCATTGGAGTGTAAATATTGAAAATTCGCGTAGTTACGAGCGGCATGAACCGCAACGCACGCCTGTAAGTGTTATTTTAGAATTTTCACCAAATTTTCAACATAGCCATTTTAAGACCTCTGCTAATGAACAGTGACACTGTGATTTTCTTAATGTGTCCCATACATTGAGTTCGCACACAGACTGTGCCATTATGCACTACATGGGCGGAAACACGTTTTGGGCAAGATGTGAAAAATGACAGCTGCACTGCTCATAAGGAGATGTTGTAAAATGGCAATGTTGAAAATCTGGAGTGAAAATATTGAAAATTCGCGAACTTACGAGCCTGCGTGGAACCTTTCTTAGCATGCCTTCAGTAAAACCGTCATTTTGGAATTTTCCACCAAATTTTCAAAATAGGCTTTGAGAAGCCCACCTTATGAATGCTGGTTCGTCATTTCGGGCCCGAAGGTGATTTCCGCACAGTGACTGTGAAATCACCCTTCGGGCCTGAATAACGCCATGACAGTGACAGAATTCATGAGAAGGGGTCCCAAAACCCCATGTTGAAAATTTGCAAAAATTCCAAAAATGCCTAAGATATGCAACAAAGTTGAAAACCCATCTAGCCCATTATATAGCTTACCGGCATTTCCTCAGTTCACGGGTCGGCTTTGAAGAGTGCAGACGTGTTCCCGGTCCAGCGATGATCGCCGCGCCGAGCTCGGAGGTAAGTATGGGGTGGGGGTGGGAAGCAGGGTGCGCGGGTGGTGCGGGTTGTGAGAGGTGGGGAGACTGCGAGGACCGCTTTTCAATTTAGAGTTTTTTTTTTTACTTTGACGACGCTGGACGCTTACCACGCTGGGTGGGCCTCAGCATGGCAGAAGGGTGGCTGGGGAGGCCGTGGAGCCGACGGGGTATTGAGCACCCCTGGCCGGCAGACGACGCAGGACGCTTGCCACGCTAGTGGCCTCAGCGTGGCAGAAGGATGGCTAAGCTGTGGAGCCGACGTGGGATTGGGCACATCCGTCGGCAGATGATGTGGACGCTTACACGCTGGGGTGGCCTCAGAGTGGCAGCAAAGATCTGGGGCATGACGCGTGCAAGCACACAGCGGTGGTTTTCTTTGAAGAGAAGACCACCGCTGTCATACACAGCAGCGGTGCGGATTGGTGCAGGACCGCCACACCTGCTCAAGGGAGCAGGGGATTGGTCAGGAGAGGCACACCTCTAAAGTGTCCCATTCTCCCAAGATGTTCCTTGCGCAGGCGCGGAAGTGAATGTAATTACTGTACAATACCCCGGAGAACACACAGCAGATTCAGTTGGTGACAGACCGAGCGCGATTCAGCAATTTCTCTAGTCTTCTACAGGGTCTGCCTGGTTTCCTCACTTCTGGTGCTTCTTTCTCCTTACAACTCTGATTCAGTCCACACTGGCACTCACAAACAGTTGTAGGCTGAACTTCAGGGCCCCACACGAGCTTCCCATGCGAAAACTCAACAGCGCAGGATCCCGGAGCTCCTTCCCTCTTCACAGTCACAACTCATCTGATCTTTCCAGTAGACAGAGCCGGGCATTTCCTTTGAGTTCCTCCCAGTCAGTTGGCTGGTTTTGCTGTCACTCACAGTAAACTCCCCCGCTGGTGGAAAAAAGGCACCAGAGTCCAAACTACAATTCCCAGAAGCATTGACCATACAGTACATAGGTGGCTGGCTCCACCATTAGAGTCCAAGTTCTGATTTGCCAGCAGCAGGCTCCATTTCAAAGGTCCCCCCACACTGATTGGTTCAGTTCAGCAGTTCAAAACTAGAATGGGGGACTAGGCAAACACAGTTCTGATTGCAAAGAAAAGCAGGTTAGACAAACTGTAGTTTCGATATTATTCTAAATGATGTCTGGCAAACAGTTATATCTAAAAAGTGCTCACTCTGCCCACTTAGTGATGGCAGAAATGGAGCAATTGGCAGCAGCTCGAGTGGGACTCAAGCAGGGGAATACACAGACCCCCATCCAAATTAATTATGTCTGCAGGCAGACAGCTCTTAAAAAGACAGTACCATAGGCTCTAAAAGCACTCACAGATAAACGACTTAGACGCCGAACACCATCCAGGCTTGGAGCATTCAAGCAAGCTCCTGGAAAACTTTTGGGAACCCCCATTTGCAGGGGGCTTACATTATAATTACCCAACAGTATACTCTCACCATCAATAGTGAGGGAGGCAATAAAGGGGATGCACTTTAAGAGTGCTTCTGTGGAAATTATGGGAGTGGTCTAAATGACAGAGACATAAACAGGAAGGGAGGAGTGAAAGGTAAATTGTGAGATTAGACACTCAAGAGTACCAGGGTTAGGTTTGCATGAGGTTGTGGAGCTGGTGATGGAGTCATGGATGTACATGGTGAAACCCCAACCATGCCTACCATGGTCTTGACAATGTAACACAAAATCAGGGATGGTTAGAGTTGAGTCAGGTATCCTGGATGAAAGCCAGTTTTTTGAAATGCATAGGACATGTGGGAAGTGTTGGTACATCCAAACTTTCACAGTATCAAGTTCAGGAAGCAGACTCCTCCAATTTAGGTGGAAAATGCAGAGGACCTTGGGGAGAGGGGGTAGCATTGTGGGCTGGGCCAGGGTTAAATTCCATGTCACCTGAAAGGAGCAGGATTAGGAAGATGCAAAAGGATGAAGCAGAGTATTTCCATAGTTTAGGATGGTGGTGTGAGCAGTAGGGAGACAGTCAAGGTGGTGCAGAAAAAATGGTATTTTTCAAACAACATGAACTCTTGCTGTATTCTGACTATTGCAGTTAGCCCCAGCACTTGAACTGCCCTGGAGAGTAGAGGGTTAAATTCTAAGCAGAGCATAGAAAGTTGAGCTCGAGCTCGGTTCAAACCTCTGTCTGCTGCACTTTGAAAGGTAACTGTCAGATTCTTTACTCCGCCTAACCTAACATTCACCAGAGATTTCTCCTCTGCTCACAGTTCAACAATCGGTTAAAGTCGCCGGTTTTACTGATTATTTTTGTCTGTTTTCGGTTCAGATCTCTGTCTGTTTTACAGTAAGTACTAGCTAGTGAACTAGCCATAGTAAAAACCTGTGGAAATTGTAAAGTGATATTCTGACTGGTTCAGCTGAACCAGTCACCTAGTGCGTTTTGTTTTCTTTACTTTAGTGTGTGGTTATCGGTTAAAAAAACAAAAAAAACACGTATTTCTTGCGTTTTATTCCAACACCCATGACACAGTTAGAAACCGATAAGGCAGTCTTGCCTGGTTGTTTGCCGTAAAAAGGGTAAGTTTGTTGGTTAGGATGGCTACGTCAGAGAAACCAAAAAGAAAAACCGGGCCCACTGGGTTTCAACACTGCAGTGTGTGTGGGGAAGTCTTTGCTAAAGCTGATCCCCACACCACCTGTGTTTATTGTCTGGGGTTTGACCACCTCGATTCAGACTGCCAAATTTGTAAGAACTTCCCTAAATCTACACTGGAAAAAAGGTTGGGCAGGCTTAGGGATAAGGAGGCCAAGAAGTCCGCTGACCCGGATGGCCAGCCCGGTTCGGTTCCAGCCGAACCAGAAGGAGTGCCCTCTGACTAGGGCAATACTTCTTCAGGCAAGAGGACAGCCGATTCCAAGGTACCAGTTCCATCATAAAGAAAATGAAAAAAGAAAATCATCCGGTTCAGATCCAGAGACCCATGTTCCCACCGCCAAGGAGATTGTCTGAGTGATTAGGATTGTGTAATCGCTTCATCTGCTTCCATCTGATCCAACGCCTTCTGGCAGGCGTTCAGTTGGTTCCTCCAGTTCAGGATTATGTCCCTGAAGATTTTTATCAACCGGATTTGGAGGGGGACGAGGATTACGAAGGTGGTGATGATGATGATGATGGTATGGAAGGTGTGGATGAGCCCACTGAACCGGACATCTCCCCAGACAGGCCTTCTGGTATTTCCCCTCCTAGGCTTTCTGAGTCTCCTTCCCACTTCATGTTTTACAGTAAAGTGGCAGATACCCTCCAGCTCACTGTGGAAGAAGCTGTGGAGGAACAGGAGGATCCCGATTATGTGGAGATGATGGACACCCCAGAGTCCAAGAGGCTGTCTATTCCCCTTCATAAGTCTTTTGGGAAACAGACACAAAAACTGTTAACGACTCCAAATTCTGTACCTCCTATTGATAGAAGGATGGATAAGAGGTACACTTTATCAGGCTCAGGTAAGGAGTATTGGTACCAGCAATGCAGCCATGTTGGGGTTTTGCAGGCTGCAGCCTGTGATGAGGCTTACATTCCCTTGGCTTCACAGCCCCCATATAAAGACTCCAGGAAGCTGGATGCCATGGCAAAGAAACAGTACATGGCATCCTCCTTGGGACTCAGGCAGGCTAATGACATGGCCTATACAGCCAGGTACCAGAAGTCCAGGTGGGACACTGTACTGGCACTCACTTAGCAGGCGTCCCCCAGCTTGCCAAGGAGCTGGAGGAGGTGGCTGCTGATGGGATTGAGGCATCAAAGGTACAATTTTATACTGCTGTGGACTCCAATGATGTGTCATCATGAGTCATGGCTACATCTGTGGCTCTTCGGAGAATGGCTTGGCTCAGATTTACTAGCCTTTCACAGGACACCCAGGCTAAGGTAATGGATTTCCCTGTGGTGGGTAATTCTCTGTTTGGGGAGCAGACAGAGAATTACATGAAAAAGATGGACCACCTACAGGAGTGCTCAGGCCAAGGAAAGGCAGGCAACTCCTGAAAGGCAGCAGGCTAGGGGCAGAGGCAGGCCTTTTCACAGCCTTTCTACCAAGCACGGGCCTCCTCTCCCTTTTTTCAGAGGGGGTTCTTCAGAGGGAGAGGCAGAAGGGGGATGAGCATGGCTGCATCCATCCCTCAGCCTAAGGCTCCTGCCAAGCAGACACCCTGATGTGTCAGCCAGTGTTGACTCCCCCATCCCTGTAGGAGGCAGGCTGGCTTACTACTTCCAGGACTGGAAGTCTGTTACCTCAGACAAGTGGGTCCTGGAGGTAGTAGGCCTGGGGCTGGTTCTCAGCTTCAAAAAATTCCCAAAGCTGAGAGCCAGATCCTTTCCACCTGCAAGCATCTCTGAAATCATTGCCCTAGAGGTAGAGGTTTCATCTCTACTGGCCTTAAAGGCCATAGAGAGAGTTCCTACAATACACAGGGGCAAAGGTCTGTACTCCAGGTACTTCCTTACCCTGAAAAAGATAGGGGAGTGGCAACCCATCCTAGACTTAAGATACCTGGACAAACATCTTTTAAAACCAAAATTCAAAATGGTGACTTTGGAATAATCCTTCCCTCTCTAAGGTCAGGGGACTGGCTAGCCTCCTGGACCTAAAAAATACCTACTTTCACATTCCCATCAGGTGCTTCCACAGAAAGTGCCTCAGGTTCGGATTGCCTTCAGGCCATTACCAGTTCAAAGCAATGCCCTTCGGCCTAACATCAGCTCCAAGGGCATTTACAAACTGCCTAGCAGTAGTAGTGGCCTTTCTAAGAAGGAAGAATATTTCCATATTTCCATACCTGGATGACTGGCTCATTGTAGGTCAGTCTCCAGACCAAGTTAAGACAAATCTGCAAGTGACCTGGCAAGTGCTCACTTCTCTAGGATTTCTTCTCAATCTTCCCAAGTCAGTTATCGAGCCTGTACAGCTTCTCACTTTCATAGGGGTAGAGCTGGATACTGTCAAAGCAAGAGCTTTTCTTCCCCTGGAACGAGTAAGGGCTATTATAGAGCTAGCTTCCTCCTTCCACCTTCTGGTTTCTCGACCAGCAAGGCACTTCCTTCAGTTTCTGGGCCACATAGCAGCTTCCACTGCAGTGGTCCTAGGGGCCAGATTTCAGATGAGGGACATTCAGTTTCATCTGAGGGCTTTTTGGGCTACCTGCTTCATGGCGTGAACTGCCTCCCTGGTGACCGACTGTGGCCACAGCAGCCGCACCACAGACCCACACATCGACAGTCCAGATTTGTGAATCATTCACAAATCTGGACTGTCGTAGTTAGGTATGGGCTGCACACCCATTGGCTGTAGCTCTGCACCACCGGGCTGCAGCCCCACCGACAGTCAGTCGGGCGGGTGGCGGGTGGCAGGCGGGTGGATGCTGTCGTCCCGGCCGCGGGGAGCGGGTGGAGGGGCTTCGTGGGTGGGTGGGGGGACACCAGACACCAGGGAGATGTTTTGGGGGTTGTGCCAGACATTCTGCCCGCGATCGGGCTTTACGCTCCACTGACCACCAGGGAGTTATTCGGGCTGGGGAGGGTTACATTCCTGCCCGTGATCGGGCACTGGGGCCAGCACAGGTTCTGCCCATGCATCGGGCTGTGGGAGATGTGTGTGGGGTGTCATGTAACTGTGATGCCCACGCATCGAGCTGCATTAGGCCGGGTCCCCACGGTCTGCTGCCTGGCAGGGGTGGCCAGGAGCAAGTCCTCGATTAGCGCATCTACATGCAAACGGGTATGCAAATGGGCTAAATAGATGCAAATGGCCCCCTGTGCCTTGCATAAATTATGGCCCCATTTGCATGTCACCTTTGAATATCGGAAATTGGCGCATGGCGCAATGGTACTTGTGCCACCGCAGTTTAATGCTCAACCTGGCAACTTGCGGTCGGTAGCTGTTCCATCGCTCTACGCGCAGTGTTGTGGTTGGTGATATTTCAAAGGAGTTGCTCAACAGCGCAACTCCTTTGAATATCTCCCCGGCCACACCCCTGCGCAACTATTTTGAGCAGCGCAGGGGCTTGCGCCTCAGACTGGCGCAGTTTGAATATCTGGGCCTTAGAATGTTGTATTCATGTTCAGAAAGTCTGTTACTAATTGAATAATATATTTTTTGCATAATTTACTATGGATTTTTGCTTTAAAATGTTGGCTTTGAATGAGGAACAAGTCCTTACAATGTGGAATAGGGAGCTTTTGTGAAGTAAAATGAGGGATGTTCCTTGTAATGTGGTACAGTTGAGAGGTATGCAGACATAGGATAAAGACAAAGACTAAGGAGTAGACTGGAAAAATAGAATTGAGTGCAGCTTCTGGTAATAGTCAAAACTTGGAACTGAAATTCAATTGCAATTCTGTTATTCATTTTGTTCTGATATTTTTAAGGAAGTTTCAAGGTTTAAAGGTGAACAGAAACAGCGTGATGTGCACAATTCATGTATATGCAGTCATCAGACATGCCCAAATTAGCGTACTCGCGATATTAGCAAATGTTTTATACTCACAGGCTTCTTACATTTTTATTTTTATTGCTGCTTCGTAGCCGCATCTTGTTCCTCCCCTTTTCTCGGTCGCTGTCAGATCACTGCGCATGTCAGGAGTTCCTTGCTGTGACGTAAATAACTGGAACTCCCCATGCCGATTGTAGTGATGTTTTGTGCTGATCTGTGATGTAGTACAAAGCCTGGTGTAGAGTTTTCCCTACAGGGGTGTTAACGCTGCTCATTATAAGCCCTGTGTATGTGAATGTCACCAAAAAAAATTATATCATAATAAACGTCTTGACAAGGGACATTGTTATCCCAATCTTGATATTTTCAGTCTGTAGTGACAGCGAACAACAAAGTGCCATAAATTCACATCCCTGACACCCCCAACACACAGATACCAACACTGGTTTAATCTCTTCACTGAAATCCCGCTTCTCCTTGTACTGACCAATTAATGCTGTCATGAAGTTCTATGTCCTGGCACCCTTTTTCAGTTCTACAACCATGTTATTGGCTATTACAGCTATGTTGATACATTTTATGTCAATAATAAACATGTATTTTCCCCTGTGTTTGGTCTCATTCCATTGTTTGTGGTGCTGTGTGTCTTATGTGCTCAGATTGATTAACTGTAAACTGTTATTTGCTTTAATATTTCTAATTAGTGCATGTAGACATACTGTACTGCATAGCTCCACTATGCAAAAATTATTCCAAAACTGGAAAATCATTCTTTATGTTCCCTAAGTCAAAGAAGCTGAGGGCTGCATGGGTTCATGCTTGCAGATGCGAGCTGCATTGGGATCCTGGACAACGTAGTGTGTTGTGCGAGGATCATTTTGAGCCTACGGATTTTACTATGCTACCTGACATTGCACGTCAGTGTGGCTTTAAGTGTCTCAATTTGAAGAAGGGAATGATACCTAAATGGATTGCTGTTCCATCCTTGCCTGCACCCATGAAGAAGCGTACATTGAAGTTGGCCACCATGCAGCGAATTAAAGAGGTATCATACAGCATTGTACACTACCCACTTCTGTTCTCATCGCCTACATTCTTCTTTTGCTGAATGTTTACTTCAATTGAGTGTTTATGCGCACACTGTGGTAAGGTAGGACACCATTACAGACACCGCTGTGGTCAGTATGTGCTTCCAGTTGTACTATGACACACCCTACTGTTGCCATCTCATTCTTACATGCAGCCTGTGTTGTGTTTTGCATCACTGATTTGACTGACAATGTTAGTTTTTTTTTTGGGACCAGTGTTGTACCTTCTCTGTATGTGTCAGCAGTTACTACCTCACCAGATGTGTGCATCTGTAACCACACCTACCCTTCTCCCTTAGTCACTTACAGCAGGATGTTACAAATTTAAATTCAGGTGGCTGCAACCATTGTTTGCAGAACCCTCCTGCCTCCCAGAATTATATGGACCAGTATGGATAATCTGCAGCATGTGTTGACACATGCAACAGTGATTGTGAGTGTAGAACAACACTGCTTTGTGTTGTATGTTGAGCCCTGTGTCAAGACATGCTGCGCAATATACATACTGGATCTGTACATGTATTACTCACCGAGTTTTCAATATGTGCAACCCATCACCCACCACCCTCTACACACAAATATATACACACACACACACAGTTGATTAGAATATTGCTGTTGAAATTGTTGTTTATGTGAATGTAACCATTGCTAGGGAAGGTCTCCACCAACCTCCCATTAGTGCAACCATTCAGTGTGCTTTGGAAATTGATACTGGCAGTGATAGACTATGTATGTGGACCCCTTGATCAACACAAATTGTGCGCATCATACATACTTGAACACCCTCATGTAGTCTATCGTGATGCAGCAGCACGCAGATGCTGACACTGTTTATATATAGCCCCCCACACACAAACACATTTGCTTATATTATGTATCTCAAATTTGCAGTTTAGTTGGATGCTACCATTGGTTGCACATCTATACTAGCTACCATTGAAATCACATACTACTAGGATGTGTATCCAGAATCATGTGTCGACCCAGGCATGAATGGCTTGTTTTGTGGACATGCAGTGGTAGGCCATGAACACGGGCAGATGAGAGTGGGATGTGAAGAAGCCCAACAGAGGCAGATGGGAGTATGATGTCAACAGGCACAGCAGGTGGAGGATAAGAAGAAGGAGGAGGTTGTAGATGGCAAAATGTTTCTATGACTGCAAGATAGTAGAGAACTTGTACAACTGGTATGACAGAGTTCAGGATGGAGGACTGAATGCCTTGGGAATGGTTGTTGAAGGCAAGAAAAGGGGGAGCTTCGAGTAAGGAGACCCATGGGAGGTGGTGGATGTGTAGTACTTACTAGGTAACTGTTGTGTATTGCGAGGTGTTGTTGTTTTGCAGTTAGGTAGCAGAACATATGGTAATATGGAGAAAGGGGAGGTGTGTAAAATAGGAACCCTGGTACCAACGCAGCAGGGGTTGCGCATATGACTTGGGGTGGAACTGTTGGGTGACTCCATGATTACGTTGATCCGGGAGGGGGTAATTTCACATGCCACATCTTGTTGTGTCAAGAGCAGGAGTGCATGACTGTGGAGGTCTGTAAGAAGGCACTAAAGACACAGTTATGGCACCAAGCTTACATGTATTGATGTTAGGTGTCAACGTATTTATCTGAATTGTGATTTTACTGTGTTACTTATTCTGACTGATCATCGACGTGGCAATTGAAAGGTGCAGTAAAAATAAAGATACTATTATTATTATTATGGCAGGTGCACTAACATACCAGGGGTCACACCACATTCACATTCAGTCCGATCCACCGATGAGGGATTGCTAGAGATTCCCAGGGTTCATTTGAAAACTTCTGGAGCTTGTGCATTTTCATATGCAGCTCCAGCCCTGTGGAATTCTCCACCTCATTGGATACGAAGCTGCCTGACTGTCTAGAGTTTTAAAATAGAGTTGAAAACTTTTTTTATTTATCAAAGCTTATGGCCTATGATTTTATATTGTTAATATTGTATTGTTTGTTTATTGTTTTTGTAAAGCGCTTTGATCTTTGGAAAAGTGTTTTTAAATAAACTTTACTTACTTACTTGCAATAGCAAGGGGAATTTGCTTGGCCTTGTGCACCGTCAAGCCATGTTTCTTAAAGCCCTTCACAGTCGTGCAGTCCCGTAACTGATGTGGTAGAGAATTCCTCAGGGCTGTGGCCTCATACATAAATGTACGGGCCCCCTATGTCTTCAAAGATACCATGGGAATCTCCAGCAAACCCTTGTCAGCTAAGATGAGTGGTCACCCAAGCAGTAAATAGTCCTGGCCCTGTCTGTCTGGGGCTTTATAGGTCATATGCCATACTCGCAAGGTGATGTGACAGTGAATAGGCATCCAGTGCTCTTTGCACAGTGCCGGTGTGATGTGAGACACCTGAGGGTAACCTGTCAACAATTCTGCCTCAGCGTTTGGCAGTAGTTGCAAATGGCAGATATCAACCCCTAGTCACCCTAGCTACCGTGAGTTGCAATAATGAAGGTGCAAGTTCACAATGGTGTAGATTAACATAAGAGGCTTCTGTACAGAAGTAGGTGTTTTACCCAGGCGATGTTCCTCAGGTGGTAAAAAGAGCACTTGATGAATGCTGACATGTGAGACCATACAGTCAGCCCATCACCATTCAGAGATGAGAAGCTGTGAACCTCCCACATAGATTTACGAATGTTGACCAGCCCCCAACCCTTTTATTCATTGGCCCTGATCCACAACCATCACCTCAGTCTTTTCCGAATTGAAGGTCAACCAGCTGTAATTGATCCAATTCTGGATTCCAGTGAGGCAGTTGTTAAATAGCAAATGCACAGTACTTTGTTGCCTGCAAAAGACAGGTAGAGCAGGGTTGGGGGATGATGCAAGGGGAGGGGTCATGGTTTGGTGTGGGACTTGCAAGCCCTGAGGTAACAGGCCCTGTCACACCAGAAGGGTGGAGGTGGCGGAGATTAGGTACACTGGATATTGCAGGAGTGGAACCTTCTACGCAGGTACCTGGGAGCGCTCACTGCCGGGGAAGGGTGTGGTAGGCATGCCTCGTGGGCTGTAGAGGATCCTCAGTGGCCACCTGGATGAGATATGCCCACTGATAGACATTGAGGCATGGTGTGAGTGTATTGAAAATGAGAATGAGAATGAGAAAAAAATGTGGCTTATATCCCGTACAAACATTCTCAGGGTAATAGATCCCGGGGAGAGTGTTACACAACAGCGGTGAAACAAGATGGCGGTTGCACTTCCTTGATTTCGCCGAAGGATTTTTTTAAAAGATGTGGCTGGCTGGCACCTTTGCCATTGATAATGCTAGATTTTATAATGGTGGTAAAGTACCACTGCTGTTTTGATTGGTTGTTGTGAGAGGTGCATGGTATAATAGGGATACATTATCCAAAACACGCCAGGTTCATGCTCTCCAGCACGTAAATAAATTTATTTATTTACAGACTGATGTCCCTGCTAATTATTTTGGGTTTTGTGTGCTATGCTTTTATAGTTGATGTAATTGCTTTTTTGAGCATTTAAGCACCATACTCCATGTGCTTGCACTGTGACTATTCTTTCTCCCAAACAGATTGTTGCTGTGCCAATTCCTGTATAATGCTTATATCTCAGACATCAGAAGAGGTATCAGGGTTGAAATGAGCCTATTTGTGGATGACTCAAAATTGTGGTCAGTGCTGGATGAGTAAGAGGGGAAATTAGCTCCTGAGGAGGACCTGGAGACTCTGTGGAGGTTGTCCTATACCTGGAATGCAGTGTGCTCCATGTGGTGTCCAAAAACAAGGTGCATGTGTACACCTTGGTGTGGGTACATGCTACGATTCTGTATGGGGTAAAAGAACATGGTGCTGGTAATGGATGCCAAACTGATCAACTTGGAGCACTGTGTAAGTGTTGCGGCTCAAGCTAATAAGATGCTGTGGTTCATTGTCAGGGTGCTAACCTCCAGAAGTGGATGGCTACTCCTTATGCAGAATAAATGCATGATTATGCTGCACCTTCAATACTGCATGCATTTTAGTTGTCCTTACTTAAAAATGCAATATTGCTGGTCTGGAGATGGTCCAGAGGAGGAAAACCATGATGATACAGGCTGTAGGTCAAAGGTCCTATGAGGAACGGGTACAGGACATCAACCTTTACTCGCTTGTGGAGAGGATGAGCATAGGGGATGTGATTGAAGTCTTCAAGTTCCTTAAGATAAGAATTAGTGTCAGTCTTGAGGCTGTTTTGTGGCTGTCGGAAGTAGGGTACAAGCGGGGTCACTACATGGCGCTGGTCAGTGGCACAGTAAGGGTGGAGACAAGGATGAACTACTTCTCAGACAGTGTTGTTGAGCCCTGGGTTGCGTTGCCTCTAGAAGTGGCGTCTGTTGTAACTGTGGATGGGTTCCTAAGAGGCTAGGAGAGCTACAGGTGTAGGTTGTGGCCCATAGCCTCAGGGTGGGGGGTGAGGGAGAGGAAGTTGTGGGGCGTGTTGTCTATTACTGTGCCATTATATGGCAATGATCCAGAAGCATACTCGATGACTGGATATATGGGTCACCCCATACTCCGCCACCCCACCACACAAACACACAGTTGATCCTAGTATACTTGTAAATGTTAACATTTCGATTGATGAAACACATGTATGCTGCACCCTGCTGTCATACCCACTGTTGCTAGTAGCATACATATTCCGCACTACGTGTTGTGCGATTCCACATCTGCAACCAAATCACATTGTTTTTGTAGCTGACCCCTGAAATTTTGTTTTATATCTTTTTATATTTCTCTGTAATATTCTGATTCAGTTAAAGTACATATGAGTAGCAACATGTTGTTTATGTTACAAATTTCTAGATTCTGGGCTCTTGTACTCCTAATGTTGCAGATGAATTTGTAGATGAACCGATGGCATCCAGCTCCATGATGTCTGAACTGATTCAGTGTGACATTAATGGGGAATCTGATGTCACCATCACACCATCTGAACCAATGGAAGGGTGCTCCATGTCAACTGATTGTGAAATGGATATCAGCAAGTCAAGCAACCATGAAGCTGATTGCATTCTTCTGCATCATTTGAGTCCTTCAGTGATGTGTCATCCGCAATTCATACACGGTCTATTGCAACTCAGATTTGTGTTGAGGTAAATCCAGTTTGTCACAGGCATGTCATTATCTTTGGTGATACACACAATATCCCTTAGTCCAAAACTGACTACCGAGATGAGTCATTTAAGCAATTTATCCCTCTAGGGTGTGGGTATACTGGAGAATTTACCACGGCTGGTGTGGTTCGGTCACAAGGCGCAGCTGAGTGAGCAAACCACACTAGTCATGTTAAGTCCTCCAGTATACCCACACCCTGGAGGGATAAATTGCTATTATACAATGTCAAATGTTGTTTATTGAATGTTTTTTTAAATATTTTCTAATTCAGTGAGGTCGTACAGTTTGAAAGAGGATGTAATTTTTTTACAATCTACTGCCGTGTCTTAGCGAAGCAGTGACAGGAAAATGCCGGCAGTTTTGTTTGACGTGAAAGTGTCGTATTGATACATTGATTGGCACGAGATAAAGTTGGTTGATACCTTTTCCAGTGGGTACACTGGAGGATTTACAACGCTGGTGAAGATACCAGCCAAATCAATCAGGTTGCAGGATTTGACTGATTGAATTTACCCCATTGTATAATTACAATTATGAACCGGCGATCGTAAATGGACGTCACTGATTGGCTGAGACGTTTTTGAAGCCGTGTTGATATCTAGCTACATCATCACGGTTTCAAACAGCCTCCAGCCACCAGCCTCCTCACTGACAACAGCAACAAATACATCCACACTGAAGCTGCACTCGGTAAGACCAGCTTCTCACTCGTTGTCACTCACAAATTCAAAAGCACTGACCTTCGGCAACAGCATGCGAGTGGCAGCTACTAATGAGTGATATATTTTTTTTCTTATAAAAAAGAGAAACCAGAGACCCTCATTCGGACATAAACTGCTGCTCAAACTACAAACTCTTGCCCCACCAAAAGAAAACCACAAGACGACTATGTACAAAAACTGCCAATCTTCTCTCAGAGCTTGGTCAGAGCTCTACTACTAACCCTAATAGTAACACCCCCAACAAATCGCACCAAGATCCACCTTTTTCTCTTTTTTTTTTTTGACAGTTTTAAACAAAAAGCCGTACAGAGCGTCGTTTTCACAAAAGGCGCGTGGCGGTGCACAGATTATCTGCTCCCCAACTTCTCTCTCAGCTTTATTTACCAGTCCTCCCCACTGCCATTCTCAGCACCCAATTCAGAGCAGTTTCTCGCAGTACCCCCCCAAAAAAATAATGCATAAAGTATAGTGTCCATGGAGACTAATGTAAAAAAAACGACAATGAGGACAAGGTCACCCAGTCACTGACGCCCACTTCCTCCTTCATGGCCAATAACTGCCACCTGCTGTCCACAGCCCTCCAGGAACCATTTTTTTTAAAGATATTCCTCCAACACCCCAAGAACACATTTTAAAAATGTTTTAACATTTTTTTTTTACCTAAAAGATGTTAAAACCAGTTCATATTAGCAAAGTCACTCCAGGGTGGTATACCGCGGATATCGCTACCGGATGGTTGATTCATTCTCACGCGGCTCGGTGCTCCAACCATTACCTGAAGTGTGACGATATTCCCATGATATACCACACCCTGTCGTGCCTTATTGCTTAATTATACAATGGAGTAAATTGAACGTGCCAAATGCTGCATCCTGATTGGTTGGCTGGTACCCTTCCCAGAGTGGTAAATCCTCCAGTGTACCCACAGGAAAAAGTGCCAGCCAACCTTATCTTGTGCCAGTCCAGTTGCTTTCACTGTAATCGAAACTGCCACCATTTGTCCTGTCGCCGCTTCACTAAAACACCATGGTAAATATTCAAAAAATGACATCCTCCTTCCAACCGTACGGACCTCAGTTAGTTACAAAATATATAAAAAAAATAAATAAAACAACATTTGCCACTGTATAATATCAATTTATCCTTCCAGGGTGTGGGTATACTGGAGGACTTAACATGACTGGTGTGGTTTGGTCACTCGGCTGCGCCTCATGACTGAACCACACCAGCCGTGGTAAATCCTCCAGTATATCCACACCCTGGAGGGATAAATTGCTTAGATTCTTAACAGTCATTTTATAATACCAATAATACATTCCAGGGTGTGGTAGATCATGGCATATCGTTACTTCTCTGGTGCATGACACACTTGGCCTGCAGGCTCATTCATCACAATGCATATGAGGCATGACAATATGTCATGATGTACCATACCCTGTCATGAAATAAATAAATAAAATAAATGTATTATCGCTTAATTGTATCACACTTCTGTGACATTTATTTATTTCTTTAGTAATACGATGCAGCATCAGGTTTCATACTGTCGCTCAGTTTAACACTGGTTTTGGTCAAGGTGACACTGGGATGCACCTCATACTACATGAATCCCATAGGCATTGAGTAACAGACTGTTACTATAACCCTGTGTCATGCTGTCATTTATTGTAATATGACAGTTCACTGCCTGCTTGTAAAGTAAGGTATTTTAAGTTCTGGAACTGCTAATTTATTTGTTTTTGGTGCGTCCTTCACAGTCTTTCTCTAGGAAATCATTAACTGTTTTATCTAGGTTCATGGCAAAGCAACACAAACAAAACCGAAGACGATGTCCAAAGGAACACAAGCGAAACTAAAGATGTATTTAATTGGTATGCAGTGCCTTCCGTTAGTCATGATAGATGCCGAAACACAGTGTGAAGACCCTTTTCAACCTGCATTATGTCCTACATCAGATGAGAAAATGTCAGATCAGGAGTCAAGCAATGGTGAAGATGTAAATGATGATGATGATGATCCTGATTGGACAATGATGGATGTGGATACTGATTCTTACTCTGATACTGATACTGCGGATCAGCCTGACAGGTGACTTCAGTTCCCACAGTAACAACTTGGTAGTTTCATAGTCCAATTAAAACAGCTACTTAGTATCCCTTTTCATTTCTGATCTCAGCTTCGACACCTTGGAAAGGAATCCCTCTGCTCGACCACAGAGAAAGTTCCTTGTGTTCAAATCATGTTTAGCAAGCTTACTTGCATTTTTTTCTCTGTGCCTGACACATTGCACTGTGAAAATAATAAAGTGTATGGGTTCATTCATTTGTGTGGAACGGGTTTGCAGCATGGGACATAGAACTATATGGGAAAGTCAACCTCGGCATGGACTGTTACCAATGGGAAACTTAGAGGTCGCTGCTGGGATTTTTTTCTGTGGCTTGCTACTGCAACAGGTACCATGTCTAATCCAAGCCATAAAAATTCAAATGATTTGTAGGTGGACGTTTACCAACATCCAAAGATCCTATTTGATCTCAGTGGTGCACCGTGTCTGGCAACAGAGACAAAATGCAACAGTTGCTAGCTTGAGTGAAGCACTAACCCTTAGCAGTGATGCCTGCTGTTGCAGCCTGGGACATAGTGCCAAGTATGGCAGCTATAGCCTTATGGATTTGTCAACAAACAAGGTCTTACATGTTGAGCTTGTGCAGGTACACACTTACTTTCCTTACAGTGAACACTGTATTTAGTTTTTGCTCTACTTGCTTCATGTTGATATTGTTGTATAATAGAGTAATGAGGTCTGCAATTCAAATGCGATGGAATTGGAGGGACTGAAGCGCTGCCTTGAGTACCTTGAAGGGAACTCCATTGAGATTTCAGCTCTGATCATGGACTGCCACCTATGTGTGCAGAAGTACATAAGAGAGCATAGACAGCAGTACAAACACCTTTTTGATATGTGCATGTTGCCAAAGGTAATAGGTGGTGTTTGACTTACTATTGCCGTATTAGTCATTGACTGTTACTGTAATACAATAAAATCTGCTGTTAACCTTTCACAGGTGTGGCGAAGAAGTTAGAGGCCAAGTCGAAGTTACGGACATGTGCAGAACTGACACCGTGAATACACGGGATTAGCAATCACCTGTATTGGTGCGCTGCATCAAGTGGTGGTCATGGTGAAATGGCTGTCCAGAAATGGCTAAGTGTTCTAAATCACATCTCCAACATCCATGAAGGTCACAGTGAACTGTTTGAATGCTGTCAACTTGGCATTCTTGAAGAATGTGACTGGATTGATCAAGGTAAATACATTCACTGCACTTGTGATTAGTGGTTGGGTAAGCAGTAAGACATGTCCGCTTGTCTGTATTACTGATAGACCTGCAAACTGAAATGCATAGTTATGCATGAGATTGCAGGCCAGGTGCCTGTGGCCACTGGGATTGCAGATATCTCAGTACTATCAGCACCCAGCCATGTCATGTTGCTTAGTTATACTATGCACCTTTCAGAACAATCAATCAAAACAGCAGGCTGGCACCTTACCACTGTTGTAAAATCTATCATTACTAACGTAAAAGGTGACAGCCAGACGCATCTTAGAAAAAAAAATCCAACGGCGAAATCAAGGCACTTCCACCGCCATCTTGTTTCACCGCTAAGCAGAGACTGTAAAACAGCTGCTCCATGCATCAGTTGGAAAAAAGAAAAAGTGCGCTGTACTGCTCACTGACTTATTTAAGCAGTATACCAAGTACTGTATTTATTTAAAAAAAAAACAGTACTTGGTATAATCGCAATAAGCCCCTTGGGGGGATGTGGGTTCTCTTGGGATTTACCATGGCTGTGCCTCGTGGGCAATCCACTCCAGCCATGGTAAATCCCCCAAGAACCCACACCCCATCATGGCTTATTGGTTAAATTTACAATGGTGGTAAACTGCCAGTCTGACGATTTTGTTGGCTGTTCACTTATGTCCATGGTATAATGGGTGATTTACCCACGTCTTGTGTGGTTCGGTAACTCGGCTGCGCCACATGACACACCACACAAGGCGTGGGTAAACCCCAAATAACCCATACCCTGTTGTGATTTATTGCTTAAAAAGGTAACTTTGTAAAACAGGACTGTTCCACAAGTTTTCAAAGCAACAAGAAAGAAACTGAAATATTGGTACATGATGTACTGTAGAGTAACACAACATGCTGTACTATATTGTTTACTTATTTCACCTGTTGTTTATTTTATTTTATTTTTTTTATTTTAATCTTTGGTAACCGGGTAAGGCCCACTAGGCACATGTGCCTGTTTTCAGGGGCAACCTGGGAGCACTGGGCAGTTAAGTGACTTGCTCAGAGTCACACAGTATGCAAGTGGAGGTTGTGAGAATCAAACTCAGGTCTGGTCTGCTGGATGATCAAGCTTGTTCACACCTCATTCCTCTAACCTCTGGGCTATACTGCCAGCACTGTTGTATATTGTCCAATCCACCGCACCCACACACAGAGTCAGGTAGTACCAAAACCAGCATATTGGTACTGTGTATCTGAGTCAATGTTTGGTGTTGAGCGATGTGTGGGTATTATATGACATGGTGTGCTGTGTGGTGCCAGTAGACATCACTGAAGATGATGACCTGATCTAAACTTTACTGTTATACACATCAAAGCACTCTTAAAATCTTACATACCCCGATGCCATTCATTGACACATGTAGTTTGTTTTGTCATATTATCACTGACTCAGTTCTTTTCAGGTGCAGGGCTCACAAGGAATTGGAGCTCGTCGTTTGGAACAAAAGACTTCTGAAGGATATTGAATGGCTATCACTCTACGAACAAATGTCTGGCCTTGAATCTTATCACAAAGTAATAATTTACTTTGTCCCAAAGTCTGTACACTACTTTTATGATGCAATGAAAGCAAGGTAGGGAATGTAACATACATTGACATGTAATATGTAATATGTGTTATGTTCCTGACACCAGTAAAAATCAACATTTTTTTTTTACGCACAGCTACACTCTCGATCCACTTCTTCTGACCTCTGATCAATCCCCCCACAGCAACACCAACAGAGTCTGCCCCCTAGAGTGTCAGGATATCTCCAGTTCTCCCTCTTCCTAACTCCTCTCCTAGGAGTGCCTGCACACAGCGGGGTCTGCCCGTGGGAGGGTGGTTGGAGGCGTGGATCGGTCCGCATTTAGGATCCAGAGGGTGTGTGACCTGGAATGCTGTATTGCTACTGTAGGTGCGCTGGTTGCATTTCTGAGATATTCATACCTGGACATGCAAATGGTTTCATACTGCATGCATGGCAGAAATGGTGCCATTTGCATGTCATTAAGGCCACATTTCTATGAGTTGGGCAGGGCTGACTGCGACTATGGGAGGGAGGGTTGGTAACAACACATTACCAGGGAGTTCTTTATTGCAATTGTACCAGAGATCGTACTATGGGGAGGGAGGAGGGTACAAGTCTCGGTTGCTGTAAACAAGTTTGGGTGTTTATAATTGTAACTGTTGCTACAAAACATGGTTTGTGGTGTTGATGGCATGGGCTGTTGATCCTGATGAATTTAACGATTTATGGGTAATGTTAACTAAGAGCATTAGAAGTTATGTTTACTGCAGGACAGGTTGAGCATAGGCTGACGAGATGGGTCAATTTACTGCAACTTTACTTTCACACATATACAAGTGAATTATTACGGCACTGTACACTACTTGGCAAGGCTGCATTTGTAGTACTGCTGTCTACACTGCAGGCACTGTGCAAAGAATGACTTTGTAGAACATGATGTCAGTGACAATATAATGCTGATTACATGTGTCTGACACTTTCAGATTGCTGCTCAGTGCTCTACATTATAATGAGAACACCGGACGTGCCCAGGTAATTGGTTGTGATGGCAAACCACAATGGCGAGTGACGTATCCGAAGTACAAGAAAGGGGAGAGCATAGTGCAACAAGTGAAGGTGCCATGCACTTACAGTAAGTAGAACAGTACATGAACAGACCACCTGACTTCAACAGTTTCTGTTTTTTGTGTAACATGGTATTTACACTTTGCTGTGAAGGGCCATAACATTATAGTGTTGCTCTGAGCAACACAAACTCAGTTATTGATGAATTCACTGTATAGAGAATAGTAGATAGGCAAGGGTGTAGCAGCGTGTATTGTTTTGAACACACAATGTGTTTTATGACCCATAACCTTACAGAACAAAGATGAACTTGTTTATGTGGTCATCAAACACAGACGGTGTTTAAAAAAACTACATATATACTGTACACATTTGCCTACTCATTGTTCCTAATTGCTGTTGTGTACATTTCAGTAAGTGTCAGTTTCCTGGACTTCCCACTCATAATGTAGCACGTCCGAGCGGTTCACTATTGTAAAAAACTGTGGACAACTTGTCCACAAACAGAACACAATACCTTGACATGTTTCTTTGAGCAAATACTGCTGGTTTATATGATATTTGTACAATTTTGTTTATAATACTGAACTGCTTGGTAATTCTACCGTCTTCGTTGACACTGTTTTGAAATGACGTAATACACGGACCTCTGGTTAGTACATCTATTGGTAGCATAACAACCCAAAGTCTTGTTATCACAGCATTTTAAAAGAACGGCGATCTGGTTACTATTTGATCTAACAAGTAAATATTTACAGATCTTCACTGTCATACCAATATACCATGGAATGTGTACCATGTGGGTGTTCAACACTACATTTCCTTTCTTTGTTTCACAGCATACCAACAAGAACTAATGGAAGCAACTTACGATCTGCGAGATCAGTATCCCAGCTATGCCACAGCAAAGACACTAATTAAAAAATTACCAACTTGGCAAGCCTAATGCGGTAACCAGTACTTTCACAAAAACCGAAAAGTGTGTGTTAGTACAACGTCACACAAGTCGATTTTGCAAAGATAAAGTAACTGTTGGTGTTCACTGACATATTGCAATATTAAGATATTATTACAAAGGCAGATACTGATGATATCTTCATTTATTCATGTACATGAATTGAACCATCTGTTGTACTGATTTCTGCTGCCTTACTATAACATGTATACCTACAGATTTATATTATGGATTTACTATGTGCAGTAATCAGGCAAGACACACAGTTTTCTGCAGGTTCATCAACATGCAATTTTATTGTATGTGAAAATCAATTGAGCTGAAAAAACAGCAAACTCTGTATGTTACCCCATCACAAGCAAGCACATTTCTGCATTTGGAAATGTCATTCAATGTTTACTCAATATTTGACATACAAGGAGTTCACGGGGATGCATGGTACATAATCGATGAATGTGAACTTAGAAATGTCTCACTTATATACATAATTTATGTAGCCACGGTTTACAAGAAATTGCATGTTATATTCAATTGTCTCCATTAACAGCATATTAGATATATATTGGATTTTGTGCTGAACTATTGCACAGTATGAGTCTTAAACTGAATTTCTGACGTTGTTACTATAAGGTATTGGGCTTCATAGGCCGATACCTTGTATCATCCTGAGCTCCACCCTGCAAAGATTTTAATGTGAAACTTAATAATTTTAGCAGTGGAAATTAATCGTAAGTGGTGCAGAACCCTTGACCAGCTGATCCCTTCCATCTTTTTGGTGCCCCCGGTCCTCCTCAACTCTGGCCCCACGCTGTGTGAAACTGTGATGTGTGGCCAGGGAGAGTGCATTGGAGAGCTACATACAAGTAAATGGGGACTATTTGCAATGCCGTTTTTCATCAGTTTTTACCAGTCCAACACCAAAATTCAAACGTTACGTTAAATAGTGGAGTTGGGGAGGAGCGGGGACACCAGGAGGCTAGAAGTGATCGGCTGAGTGATGGTTCTGTGCCAGTTACGATCCCTTCCATTCATCCCTCCCTGCTCTCTCCTCATCTCCATCTAGACTACCGCCTTTATATTTCCCTCCTCTCCTAATCCAAGCTTGCCTACTCTCTTACACCATCCCTTTCCTCTCTCCCTACTTCGGTCTCCCTCTCCACTGTCTTAGCACTTATTGTACTGTATCTCACTACCTATCTACTTCTGAACTTTCTTATGTTACCCCCTACTGTCTATAATTTGATTTCACAGTACTTCCACCTTTCACTATTCATTATGTCAATATGTTTATATCTAAGACCGATACATTGTTTCCTACCCTGATTTGTACTGCCTTCATGTGCTGCATCACATGTATATTGTTTGTCTGTAAACTGTTTTCGCACCCTGATTTGTACTGCCTTCATGTGCTGCGTCACATGTAAATTCTTTGTCTGTAAACTGTTTTCTCCCGGATCGTGCCTGAAAATAGGCATTGTCTGCCTAGTGCACTTACCCGGTTACCAAAAGCAAAATAAAATAAAATAAATAATGTTATGAAGTTTAACATTAAAATCTTCACAGTTGATGATATAGGGTATTGGGCTATGAAGCCCATTACCTTATATCAGAAACTTCATTTACTATGAAGCCCATTACCTTATATCAGAAACTTCATTTAAACAGCCTTGTTAAATGTTGTACAGACAACAGTTGCTATGTAACAAATACTCAAAATAAGTAATGAGTACTACCATATATGGATTTGAGACATATACAATGTCCGATTCAACTATTTGACACTATCAGTTGTAAGCAGCCTTGTTACAAGTTGTACAGATAAAAGTTGCTCTTTAAAAAAAAAAATCAGTTGATAACTACTAAGTATAATCTTTTTTAGATACATGTGGAATGTCATGTTGAACTGTTTCAGATTATGAGTTTTAAACAGCCTTCTTAAATGTTGTACAGACAACAGTTGCTCTGTAAAACATGCTGCAAATGTAAAGTAAGTGAGCATGGTGAGCGGTTACTGTCGATTCTTCAACACAACAGGTGCATTGTGAGTCACACGGCTACATGGGGTGTTGTCACATCACCACGTGTGTCAATTAATGCACAATAACAGCACACCCAGGAATGAGTTATTGCAGTTATAACATGGGATGTCAACAGATATGGAAAACACAGTATAAAACAATCAGTGAATAAGAATTGACTGATGCATGTCAAAACATTGAGGAAAGACAGGGAATTGCAGCATCCACTATGTCTGTCTCCCTAAACCTGCCTGCTTTAAGTTGTTTTGAGCAGTTTGCGACCAAGAAAGACAGCATGACAGAGCTGCAGCAACACTCCTTGAGCTCACTCTGTAATCACCAGCAATCTGAAAATGGGAGAGAGAGAGACAGAGACACATCGGCAGCAACTGTCAATCTGTGTCTTGACATCCGTTTTTTTTTTGACATTGCTGCGGACATGTGAAGGTGCAGAGAGGCAAACACAGCCATGCCAGCTGTTTTTCTCTGCTGCTAATGTCACGCTGTGGCAAAAAAGAAACTGGATGAGAAGCGACAGACTGCAATGGTGTTGCTGCCTATGTGTCTCGGTCTCTTTCCTGCTCTCAAACTGCTGGTGATTATAGTCAGGGAACATGGACTGTTGCTGCTGCCATGTCATGTTAACTCCCCAAGTCGCATCTGTGTGTGTAGAATGTGGTGGGAGTGAAAGTATATGAAAATGAGCTCATGAATTTTTACAGTATATCTGCAGAAGGACTTTGTGACTGTTATTTAAATAAATATAGGATCCCATTTTATAACTTCAATAAGACACTCCAGGTGTGTGCATGGAACATGTTTTAACGCATGCCATGGGCTAAAGGCACTTGGACATGACCTTCTTCCTTATTATAACCCTTGCTGTGCAGTAAAACATGTTCTATGCACACCCTGTAGTGTCTTATTTCTTATTTACAAAATGGCTTTTTATTTCCTGGCATCTGATTGGCTAGTAGCCTTGCCAGGAGGGTACATTACGTTACAATAGATGCCCAGGAAATAAAAAGTGCCACCTGGCTGTCCCTTCCCTGACACAGATGTCATTGTGACCACCATGCTTGATCATTGGCCAAAAGCACCACACTGAATCCAAAATAGCAGTCATTGTTTTTTGTCCTTTAGCTACAGATATTGTCCCCCAACACTCCCTACTTCAGTGCTAGCTGTTAAACCACACATAATCCGCCACTCCACCGTGAACATTTATTAGTTTTTTTCTTTATTCATTTGATGCATGACAAACTCCATGCCTTTTCTTAACTTAATATTTTACTTGTATTCTTTTGACCTATGTGACACCACATTGTATCAGTGCAATAAGATACTCCCAGGTGTTAACACACTCCAGAGTGTGCGTTTCTTGTGGATTAATAAACACCCCATGTGCTGTGAGGACATTCGGCCAGCAGCATCATGGCTCACAATGAACCTGAGCTGTTGGTTAATCCATGAGAGACGCACACCCTGGAGTAGGTTATTGCTTACAAATAACATTCACAAAACATTAACATTTCAGTACAAAATTATTACCTGTATAACCAATGTCATAACATGAACAGCTACCACTTGTAATAAAGACATGTTATTACAGTAGGTCATTTACAGTCAGCCTTGGATACTTAAATCCACAATATTGTTCAAAAGGAAATGCAGAACGTATTTTGTTGACAACACACGATGGGAGAACTTTAAGAATGTTTCTTCCAAGCTTCCGAAATATCCATCTGACAAACTGATGATAAGACACATATCGGTACTATCTTTGAAAGGAAAAAAAAAGAAAAAAAGAATGTGTAGAAAACATTATTTGCAAAAACAATGAGACGGTTTGAGAGAATTAATTTCACCAATGTCATTGATCTACAATACTGTTCTTAAATATAGAAAAAGAAATTCATGATCTACTACTTTTTTGCAAAAAAATAAACAGTGATCCACACTATAAAGAACACAACAATACATCGAGAATAGTGGATGGCCAACCATGAAGAGCCAATGTGTTGTGCATCAGAGCGGTTCTTATTCCCTCTGAAGTGGAGAGCTAAGCTCGAGAGGTACATGTGACTCAAAACCACGAGGTGGCATAACACACTGGTTCTGCACAGAATTGATCAACCCTTTTTTTTTATAGTGCATACTACTGTGTGAAATATGTGTGCATCAGTTGTTCAGATTTCAACATTTAACTGATGCATGCAGTCCCTGGAGGTTCTACAATGGTGTTGTACCACAGTACTGTCGAATCAGATTCCATAACCTTGGAATTGAGGAGCAAAAGTACCAGTTTGAAATTTAAGGAATTCAATACAGAACAACACTGAAGTATACACTATACATGACTATCTATGTAATGATTCCATATACAGGTAATCAGACTGATGCAGTTTCACATAATGACAGTAGATTTGCATGCTAGGGCTATCAACAGATAGTCAGAAACCTTCTGTGGTGGGAGACTATATAACATCTGGATAACAGCAAACTTATACTGTGGAGGCTGGCTGCTTATCCGAGGCTAGAGTGTACCTGCCACCTATCAGTGCAATGTTGTTGTAATACCTGTCCCCACACATTTGGTCATGGCGCTGTATGACACTGTGTTCAGACAGCCACTGGTGTCATTGGATGCTCTGTAGTGAGCACAGATGCATACAAATGCAGTACAGGGTGGAGTACCTCAATGGATGTCACACACCACACATGATGTACAGAGCTCATCATTACTGATTCAGACAGTTCTGGTGTGTGCCTTCCAATGGATCAGAACAACCACATCATGGTGTGTAATCCATGGTGATAACAAGGTGATTGTCCAAATGTGTACTACCTGCACAGGATAAATGACTGCTGCAACAAGAGACTCGATCTTGCACAACTGTGTACAATATAACAAGAAATACAATAAAAGAAATAAAGAATAAAATCACCATAACTACAGACACAAATACAGAAGCTAGTAGTATACACACCTTGTGTAGCGTACAGAAGCACGCAGGTGTTGTGGCAAGATAGTGTGACTCAGAGCACACCAACCAGTGGTCTAGTCAGGAATTTTATACTTGTACTCCACATTCATGCACTGATGAACTGTTGCCACCCCATGTAAACATAAAACAAAATATGCTGTGCCACAACATGCCACTGCCACTGCCCCATCCCTCCTCTAGCCATGACTGAGTTCAAGTAATCAGTTTCATCCTTTAATCAGCATTTCTTTGTGTTTTTGACTGCCTGGCAATTTGTTCATTTGTGTATTTTGCTGCTGGCATCAGTGCCCCATTGTAACCATCCAAAGAATAATGGTCAGCGTGACACAAAATCAGTGTGACTGACATTATGTCCCAATGAAACTTAAAGAGCATGTGCGCACTGAAATTTTCACAGCCAGTCACAAACATCTACGATGGCTGACCTGCTCCAGTGTTGATGGGTACTGAAAATACAATGTGCTTCAGTCCAGTAATACAAAATTAAAGGACACCTAATATGTACCCCTGGAAAAAACATGGCCGATTACTGAACCTGGTGACACACCCACAGAATGAGGGGTGTATATGTGTGTGTGTGTGTGTGTGTGTGTGTGTGTGTGTGTTCCAGTGACAGCATGTCAGCAGGTTGAGGAAGCAGCTATGTTTCTACTGTGGTACATATTAGGGGTACGATAAAATTTTACCTGGAATTAAGTGCATGCTATTTTTAATAGCGCTCAATACTAGAGACAGTCAACTACCATATATGTTTGTGAGCGGCTGTATAAATTGCAGTGCGCACCTGCTCTTACTCCTGTGACACCAGAAACCTGGGTTCAGAAGCAGACTCAGGTTGCCATGGGTACGGCCAGGGGGATGACAAAGCAGTGTCTGACGATGGCTTCCTTGCCCCAGGGGGAGGGCTTGGAAACAGATCGGTGTCTGCAGACCACTGATGGAGGCTGGTGGCTTAGCACCCTGTCAAGCACCTCAGTGTGCAATCCGCCCCAAGTGAAGGTCTGGGGCTTAGCGAGCTCACAAGGCAGCTAGGGGGTGGACATCGCAGACTTTGGTGCTTACGCCTAAATGTCAGGGCACATGCACCACCTTTGAGAGAAAACAAAGAAACGCACAACATCTCCGGCAACACAGAGCACTGGAGCTTGCCCTCAATGTGCCATCACCCACCTGTCCACCTTGGACCGACAAAAGTTGACATATCGGTGTGTCAGGGCTCCACCTCATCCCTTCCTGGGTGGACAAGCCATGGCTATATGGGGAACCAGGGTCGGACCAAGTAAAGTAATTGTCAGAGGGAAGACTCCTAGGCGCTAATGATGACTTTGGGATGGTGGTACATAGGGGGAAAAATATAAACTTACAAAAAAATAAATAAATTACTTACTCATGGATAGTGAAGTCATCACTTTGAGGACCATCTTCATAGATGAACTCATAGTATGAAGTTCCCAAGGAATCACGGTCCAGGCAAGTGCTGTAGAAACCAATTGGCAGGGTAATACAGTTGTGCTCTGTTCCATCTAGTCTTCTCATAATTTGTGGGTAGTAATGACAACAGATGTTCTCCACCCTGGTTGGCATTGGTTCACAAGTGGAGCAGGAACACCTGTAAAATATACTGAAGAATGAAACTATCGGTATGTACTATCATCACTATCAATATATACAGTATCTGATGAAATGTCAGGGTAACTGCAGATGACAATGTTGCATATTGTACCACAATGCCAGGAAGGTTATAAGGCACAAGGCCAGTGGCACAATTAGTTCAGCAGAAGACCATGTGGTTCATATGACAGTGTAATATAGTGATAATAACAATACATACAAATACAATACACTGTACAACCACCTAGGCGTGGGTGGAGGGAGGAGGAGGGAAGGAGGGCAACATTTGGTGTAAACTTGCACCCAATAACAAACAAGAATGTTTGTTAGTGATATGCACAGTAATGACCCAAACAGTACACCATGTTAGCATTTATGCAGGATGGTGTTTAGACGGGTGGGGTGTGAAAGGTTGGTGACATTATTTGTCAGCTGCAGCTCACATTCTGTGAACTGGCATCCTTGATGAGCGCCTTAACATGGGGTGTGAAGGTACACCATTGTGAACAAACTTTTGAATGTTGTTATATTATTTACTTTATTGATTTTACTATCATTTATAATGTTAAGTGCTTTTTTTTTTATATTTTCTCATCTGTCTGCACTCTGTACAGTGAATTTCAAGGAAAAGGGTGCTTCATAAATTAAACATTGCCTGCTGTGCCAGGCACCATAGTAGCCTCTTACAAAGCACAGTAAGTACAAGGAACGATCGTGGAGGCAAATGTGCATAGGCTAGGTGGTGCAGCAGAGAGCCTGATGTGGATAACACAGTATGTGGCAGTCATTGCATGCAACACAGTAAGTGCGAGGAACAATCATGGAAGCAGGTCTGCATAGGCTAGGTGGTGCAGCAGAGAGCCTGACGTGGACTAACACAGTATGTGGCAGTCATTGCATGCAACAGAGACCGTGGGGCAAGGGAGAAAATTAAGGATGCAAAAGGATGAAAAACCATTCCAGCAGGATAAAACCAGCCAGCCCACTGCAGACCCTGCAACACAAACCAGGCCCTGATTCAATCTCAGGAGTGTGGCACTGCATGTAGGAGGGAAATCTCTCCACCAGCCCTGCTGTGGGTGAGTTGGCGGGGGTAGAGGCAATCCGTGGGGGAACATAACAGCCAGGTAAGCCCTGGAGCTGGTGGTTGATGTGGTTGGATGGACTGGAGGGGTGGGCACAAAGATTGCCAGTGCGATGAGGCATAACATTCAATGTGAAAGCAACTGTTGTAAAGCACAACTACTAGTAAAGCATTTTTATTTATTTATTTATTAGCTTTTGGTAACTGTGTAAGTGAACTAGTCACAAAACCTGCCTATTTTCAGGCATGCCCCTGGATATGATTGAGCTTGCATTTATTTTTAAATATTTAACTTGTGATATGCATTTATGTGGCATGGGGGGGTTACTATCAAGTGAGCAGATTGTAGTTATGAAAGCAATTTACAATTCATGTTATCTGCACCACCTGCAGCATGGCACTGACTACACCCACCAGTTTTTCCTTCTGCAGTGTGGCCCTAGATGTTATCCTCCATCAGGAATTTTCTGAGGTTCACTTCTGCATATGTGAACACTGCTGCTTTCACCACCTGATAGGGTGTAAAGTAAAGTGACCTAAACTGTACAGCCATCTACACATAGGGGGAGGGATGGAGGGAGGACCACATGTGGTACCAACTTGCAACAAATCACAAAGAAGTCTGTGCTCTTATATGCCCAGTAATGACCAACGCAGTACCCTGTGCTACCATATATGCAAGAAGGTGTTGGGGGAGGGGACCTGTGATTTGATTGCTGGTTCCTCATAAGCACCACCACATACAGTATCAATAATGGGATTAGAGCAGTCTACTATGCAGTGGAAACAGATCAAGCTGCATGCCTCTCAGTGACAAATTATCAACCCATCCCCTCTTTTTTGGCACAGAACAAAACATATTCTTTCACACTCCACAAAAGCTCCTATTCAGTCCAAGGAGCTCACTGTTCTTTATTAAAAGCATAAACAAAGATGTCTACAATTGTCTAATTACATCAAAACTGAACGGTAACAACATCGAATGGCAGGCACACTGCGTGAATGTGGTATGAGGATTTCAAAAGGACACAGCACTGGGAATAGGCAGCAGGCTATGATATAGCTGTCTGAACTGTTTTAGAAAGAAAAATAAAACACAGGAGCACCTCAAAGTGAAATCTAGGTAGCACACACACACACACAGATATACAACACACATGGTACTAGTACCATAGCTCCACTGAGTAGAATCCTTTGTTACTGTGCTCATCTTCCAATTGTTCAGACTCACTGTTCTCACTAACATCAGCAACTGTACCCGTTCCTCTCAGTGGCTCGAACCTGTAAGGGATAATTTGGCCATGAATACAATAATTTTCAGAGTCTGAATCGCTGCTCTCAGCATATGTGGCCACTGTAGTACAGCTCAGTATTGAGAGCAGCAATTGCTTCCATCCAGTTAGACACATCATCAAGCATCGCACGCACTTACTTCCTGAAACACCGAAAAAAAACACACAGAAGGCACGATTATACATGCACGGCATAGCGAGTAATACAATTTTAATTTTCAGCAAAACCAACAATTGGGGAAACACATTTTCATAACACAGATGCACAGTGGACTGCGCAGCATCGTGGCAAATGACACTTGGCATTATAGATGGGTACATTTTTCCATTCACCTTTAAGTTTACATAAGCGTGCTAGCGCAAAGAAATTATAAAGTATTTCAATATATTATAAAGTATTATGAAATACTGGGGCACTTTAATATTTGTATTTTTAATAATATTATTATAGTATTATAGCAAATATTGGTACTAATAGTATCATTGAAAAGTAAGTATTGTATTAAAAAATTGTATTTGGTGGGTCTTGTGGGTCTTTGTGAGACTCATTAACTCACTAATTTATTAATTTATTAACTCATTAAGTGGGGGATTAGGTATAATTACCAAGGTATTTAAGGTACTAAAGATAAATTTTGCATATTTTCTTTTTCCTTTTTCTAGTATATAGTATGTCTGTAACCACAAGAAGTGGAAAAACCTGAATAAAGGTAGACCACTCATTTAAAAATAAAAATGGAAAAATGAATATATCAAGAAAGACTAGTTCTGCAGATCTGATATCTCAAATTCACAAGATAAATTAAAGAAACCAGAAAAAGTTGAAAGGGGAAGAAGGGATTATAGTGGAAAAAGTGAAGGCAGAAAAAGCAAAAAGGGAAATAATAATACATCAACACCAACAGTAAAAATGACAGATTGTGCTTTCCCAAATGACACCAGTAAAGAGAAGGTGAAAGGCAGTAGTGCAAAGGGAAAAATAAAGATAATAAAAAAGCATGTGAAACACCACAATCAAGAATGAAGTTTTTAGATATATTTAAGGATACAGATTGGCTAAATCAAGATATTTCTATTATGTGGGGTACTCTATAAGAGAAGAAATAAGTATGTCAGAGGAGAAAGTAGAGGGGAGAAGGGAAGGTAACAAAAGTGAACAAACTGATGTGCCAAAAGAGGGGGAAACAAATAATAATGTCAATACAGGGGAGAATAAATAAATAGATAATCAGGAGATTAAGATAAATTTATCAGGAATTTTGAATTGTATGGATGCTAGTGAACTGGACTGGGAAGACTCATGGGAAACAACAAGGCAGACCCAGGATATGAGCTCAGAGGTAATGGAGATGCCTAAGGTGGAAGGTATAGCAAGGGATGTTCAATTATCATTAAGGGATTCATAGTTTCATAGTTGTCACAAAGCATATATAGACTTTCGTCCTTGACTGCTTGTATAAAATTGTTTTATCATCAACAAGTGAACTAATTAATAAACTAAAAACTTGGTTCTACTATAATCATCCAATCTTACTGTAAAAATATCTAAAGTTGGACTACTAATTATATCATGGGGGAGAGAATTCCACCTTGAAACAACCCTCTGGCTGAACCACTGTTTTCTTTTTTATGATTTCCACTTTTGTTGTTTAATTTGTCTACAATGAGCTCTTGTATTGTAATTTCTGACAAATAATTCAAGTCCTAAATCTTCTCTGAGAATATTATCTTGAAATGATCTATAGACTAAAACCATATCACCCCTCCATCTTCTATAAGCCAAGGAATACAGATCCAAATTGTCCAACCTCTCCTCATATGTCATATTTTTAAGTCCCATTATTGATTGGGTAGCCCTTTGTTGCACTCTCTCCACTCTCACTATCTCACCCTTAGTGTAAGGGGCCCAGACCTGGGAACAAAACTCCAAGTGAGTTCTAACCAACGATCCATACAGTGGGACCAAAACCTCTTTACTTCTACTTACTGTATGTCTCAATATATAGTTAAGAGCCCTATTAGCATTTTTTATAGTCTGATCACAATGGGCAGTAAAAGAAAGGTCATTTTGTATAATAACACCCAAATCTCTTTCCTGTATCACATGTTTTAATTGTTTATAATTACTGGTGAGCAATTTTTTCAATGGGCTCACTGAGTTGATATTTGCTGTAATAACCAGTCGGTTATTACGACATTCATGTGCTCTGTCTATTAAAAGGGAGCACTCCCTCATTGGCTCCTGTTTTGAATGTGGGCGGGCTAAGCAGTTCCCAAAAGATGGTGTCTTCGGCTCTGTATCTTAGCGTGTGGCTGCCACAGTTTCACTTTCACCATCAGTTTCCTGTAATCATTGTATTTTCTTTAATATATCTGGTCGATCCTACCTTAAATATTATGTTTTTTTTAAGTATCTGGTTGATCCTGCAGTTCGCTACCTTTGGGGAACACAGAAAGTCAGCAGAACGAGTCTGCAGTTAACTAACACGGGTAAACACGAGCCTACTCGCGATCGCGATTTCAGCTGTTAATTTAAAAAAAAAAGAATAAAACTGGGAGCAGAGTGAGCTGTAGTGTAAGAGGGAGAGGGACTCTGGGGATTGCTGCACAGCTCAACTGAGGAAACTGGAGTGGGAGGTGCAGGAGAAGTGAGCTGCTGCTGCTTTATTTGGTTCCCCAGATAGCTATAGAGTGAAGCTACCAAACGGGGATTCCTTGAGAATGACAGAGGGAGAGAGACTGTATTTGTGTGTGTGTGTGTGTGTGTGTGTGTGTGTGTGTGTGTGTGTGTGTGTGGAGAGAGAGAGCTAAAGTATAGTGTGTGTGTGTGTGTGTGTGTGTGTGTGTGTGTGTGTAAAGACTATGTCTGTTGGAGGGGTCACAGCATTTATACTGGAAAAATTGCTCACCAGCAATTATATAAAATAAAAGATAGGGAAGTATTTGATAATGAGAATTTAATGCACACCCTCAGTGTGGGATGCTTTGATAAACCCCCCGGGCTTCACCTTCGGGGTTTATGTAGCATCCCACACCTCGGGTGTGCATTAAATTCTTATATCACACACTTCCCCATCCATTATTCTCTATGTTATTGACAGTGTAATTAAATTCCAAATTCTTCTTGCCCATGTGTAGGACAATACATTTATCCTCATTTAGTTTAAGTTTATGATCTACTGTCCATTTCTCAATATATTTGATCGTATCCTGAAGTCCAATATAATCTGAAGATGAATCTATTACTGCTCCCACTCTACAGTCATCGGCAAACTTGGTTATCCATACATTTCCCTTATTATATTGTAATGATGATATATATATATATATATATATATATATATGTTGAACAGGCAGGGGCCCAACACTGAACCCTGAGGGACCCCACTTGTTACAGAAAGCCAATCAGATAACAACCCGTTAATCACCACTCTCTGCCTTCTATGCTCCAACCATTCTGATATCTAGTTTACAAGGATCCCATTTCTATTTAGTACAAGAAGGGATTTAATTAGTTCTTCTTGTGGTAATTTATCGAAAGCTTTTGAATAATCTAACTGAATTACATCCACTGACCTACCATGATCCAAAACACTGCTAACATTTTCATAAAAACTCAATAAGTTAGTTTGACATGATCGTGACTTTGTAAACCCATTTTGACTACGATCAACAAGGTCGTTTACAGTCATGTGGTCTTGAATATGATCTTTTATTATGCTTTCCAAAATGTTCCCAAGTGTGGCTGTTAAGCTGACTGGTCTATAATTATCAGGGGAATCCTTCTTTGCCTTTTTAAAGATGGGAACCACATGAGCTTCCCTCCATTTGCTAACAACTTCTCCTCTGTCTAATGACTCTTGAAAAATAAAGGTTAATGGATAAGCTATTTCCTCTGCTATTTCATAAATCAGTCTAGGATGTATATTGTCTGGTCCAGGGGATTTATTAATCTTAACTCTCTTTAATCTATCCATCTCATCTTTTATATCAATTTTAATCAGTTTGTATTTAGTATTAGTTGTTACTGTATCTTTGGGGTTAAATACAGTAGCAAAATATTGATTTTGTACCTCAACCATTTCCTTGTCATTTAGTAAGTTGCCACTGTCATCCTTAAAAGGGCCTATTGTTTGTCTATTCCCTTTTTTGTTATTTATGTATGCATAAAATGCTTTATAGTTATTTTTACTTCTAGTCACTAATTTAATTTCAAAATTTGTTTTGGCATCTTTTATTAATTTCTTTACATATTTAACCTGTTCCTTATACTTTGGCATTAGGTTTGATTTATAAGAAATCAGTTGAGATCAAAAGAGAAATCTAATTTTTAAAAGGAATAAGTTTGGAAAATTGGAAGAAGGTAAAAGAGGTAAGAAAGAGTAAAGAAAAAGAATTCTAGACTCATGAGGTAGAAGAAGATATAATAGTTTTGGTAGAAGAAGAAAATTATAAAGAACACAGTATGTGGTTGCCATTGTTGTCAGAAACAGAGGACTCAGAGTTAAGGGAACTAACTATACTCCCAGAGGAAAATAAAAGGGACAACAGCATATGCAAGAAACTGAAAAAGGTCCATGCTATATTATGGGAGAAAGGGGAAAATAGGAAAAAGAACATTAGGAAAAGTAGAAAATAATAGGGTGATGGATAAAGAAAAAAGAAAAGGAACAGTAAGATAGACAAGCTGCAGGGGAATGCTAAAAACACAAAAGAAGGTCAGCTTACTCTACAAGAGGTGACAGAGATTGGGCAAAGTCAAGAAAGTAGTAATATGCAGGGTGAAAAGGATGATGAAATAAAGGGGCAAGATACTTCCAAGATTGTGGTAAAGGGAACAAAATAAAAAAAGAGAAGGTTAAAAAGACAGGGAAAAAGGGTAGGGAATAATGAGAGGGTAGGATGGGAAAAGGAAAAAGATTATGAAACGGAGAAACCATTGAGGTAGAGGTTGACCCCCCCCAAAGGGAAAGAGAAGATGGTTAAAGGAGTAGCTAATCAAGTAAAATCTAAAGAAAATGAAAAAAAAAAAAGATAAGGGGACAAATTGGGGACTGAAACAAAAGGTATATTCCAAACCTTCTTGGCAAAAATGAAAGGATCAGATTTTGTGTTGGCAATATATGGGGCAGGAATTTTACCACAAGAAAAATAGGAAGATCGGAATAGGATACTGAAAAACCTATTGAGCACCCTGCTGACAGGAAATAAACACATGTTGGATTACACCTGTATGGTAAGGCTGATAGTGAATGAAGAGCTGGTCACCCTTTGCAAACTGTGTGAGAGGCCTTTCGGCACCATGCAATTCTGCTTAAAGTTGGACCAGCATAACATTCTGTGGTGATTTGCGTATGCAGCCCATGATGCTTTGCATTGTGTGGGCATGTGTGATTTTGTATTTTCTTGAAACTTGGCTTCCCAGCCAAATGCCCTTTGGGGTAACACTTGCCTCAGTGTTTGCGCACAGAGGTTCTTTGTCTTTTAAATAGTTTTTTATTTTAATGGGTTCACCACAACATATCCAAAACACGCTGTCTTAGGGTACCTGGTCCAGTCAACTGGGGTGTCAAACAGACGAGGCATACTGATGAGTCCTGGTAGGATGAAACACGTGTCTATGTCTTCTGTTAGCACCCTTTGCAAACTGTGTGAGAGGCCTTTCGGCACCATGCGATTCTGCTTAAAGCTGGACCAGCATGACATTCTGTGGTGATTTGCATATGCAGCCCATGATGCTTTGCATTGTGTGGGCATGTGTGATTTTGTATTTTAATAATTTCAGACCAGTATTACATCTTGAAAGCAATATTGAAAAAAGTAAAGAGCTGAAAGAAATTGGAATGGAAGCTGAAAAATGTACTTACTCTAAGAAAGTTTTTCCCGGAAAAATATAATCAATATCAGAAATTTACAGAGGAAGACAAACAGACATCTATATGTGGTCTTAAACTGTTTCATAGGGAAACAGCAACTAATGTACAATATAACTTATTGGATACCCTGAGAGTGTGACTCCAACTGGAAATTCAAAAGACAGATGTCAGCAGGGAGGTCTGATGGGAAGCAGAGGGCCACATTTCACTATGATTGACCAATGATGAAATATATGAATCATCATTGGAAAAAAGTAAGAAAATTGATGAGTTAGGAACATTTGTCTATGATGAGTCTAATCCTGACACCAATGCAAGTAAACAAAAAGGGAAAAACAAAACACAAAATTGGAAGCAATAGTTAAAACATCAAACAGATACAGAATATTCAAAAATGAGAGAAACACAACATGACAAGAAATAAAATGAGCAGAGGAGGGTCACACAATCCTTCAGTTAGAGAGCTAGATATAAATGATTTAGAATAAATTATAAAAATGTTCTCTTGGAATGTGTCGGTGGGATAGTCTCATCCCCAAGGAGGATCATTAGTGTGGTCCCACAGGGATCAGTCCTTGGGCCCCTCCTGTTCAATGCCTACGTCTCTGACATAAGGACAGGTATCAGGATGAGATGAGTCTCTTTGCGGATGACTCAAAACTGGGGGTGGTGGTGGATGGGGAAGAGGGGAGGGTGGCCCTACAGGGGGACCTGGAGGCTCTGGAAAGATGGTCTAGAAAGTGGAAGCTGAGGTTCAATGCAGGAAATGCAAGGTACTGCACCTGGGGCCAGAAACCTGGGCCAAGTGTACACCCTGGGGGATGCTACAAGTCTCGATGGCTGAGGAGGACCTGGGGTGGTGGTGGATGTCAAGATGAACAACTCGGAGACTCGTGGGAGGGCAGCAGCCAAGGCCAACAGGATGCTGGGATGCATCGCTGAGGATCACCTCCAGAAGGAGGAAGTGATACTCACTCTGTATAAGTGCTTGGTGAGGCCACAGCTCAGTACTGCTTGCAGTTTTGGAGGCCACCTTAAAGAGGGACATTAAACTCCTGGAGAGGGTCCAGAGAAGGGCAACCAAAATTATTTTGAGCTTGGGGGACAGGACATATGGGGAGAGGCTTGAAGAGCTAAATATGTACACATTGGAAGAGAGAAGGGACCGGGGGGGGACATAATAGAGGTTTTCAGGTACATGAAGGGGGTAAATAGGGGAGGAGCAGTCAGGGTGCTTTGAAGGAAGGAGAAGGGGGCAACTAGTGGGCGTGGGTGGAAGCTGGAGGGGGAAGATTCAGGGGAGAAAGGAGGAGGTGCTACTTCACTGAGAGGGTGGTGGAGTCATGGACTGCACTGCCCGGGGGCTGGTGGAGGCAGAGACAATGGAGGGGTTCAAGAGGGGATGGGACAGGTACAGGGGAAGGGTTCTGGAAGCAAAATCCAGTGTAGCGAGAATATCCAGAACTGGGAAGGGAGAAGCCAGAGAAGGCAAGAGGGGCAGCAAGGTCAGCTCCCAGGGTGGGGGCTGACCAAATGGCAGACACGAAAGACCATTAGGCCTATTCTGCTGGCATTTTAGTATGTTAGTATGTGTCAGGGCTGGACAATAATTTGGCAGATGCTGAATTTATAAAATATTTGTAAGATTTTGAATATGTAAACTTACAGGAAGCATAGCACATATTAACGGATTCAAAATACATACTAAAGATGTATACAAGACAGGGAGATTTGGATGTTATGCAGGGGGTTTAGCAATAATGTGTAAGTTAAGGGAAACAAAATTTTTTCACAGGAATTAGAAACAAAAAATGAGAACATCTTAGTAATAAATGTTAGGGAATGGGATAGATAAATAATACTCAATGTGTACCATTTACCAGATGTAACGAAATATAAAAATGATAATATAAATAAAGATATTGAAGTACTTATAGAGAAATATAAAAATGGCAATTTACAAAGAGGTTTGATAATTACAGGCAATTTCAACTATATGATAGGTAACCTTACACATTTACCGTAAGATATCATAGATTATTTAGGGATTTTAAACACTGATAACATAAAATTAACTAGGGCTTCCAAAGATAGAAAAGGACTAATCAAGGAGAAAAATATTATAGAAATAGGACTAATAAAAATGTCATTCTAAATATTATAGTTTTTATAACTATGTAGGTAACAACATGGATCAAGGGGCAGCTGTGGATGTGGTAATGTTGGACTTCAGTCGAGCCTTCGACACTGTTCATGAGTTGTTGATTGATAAGCTGATTGAGTTGGGTGTGGATAGTTTCATAATTAATTGGATTGCCCAATGGCTGACAGAAAGGATGCAGGCAGTGAGGGTCCAGGGTCAGGAATCGGATGAGGTGAGGGTGACCAGTGGTGTCCCGCAGGGGACTGGTGTTTGGCCACCTTTTGTTTAATGTCTTTATAGCTGACTTGTATATTAGTAGTGGGAATAAGCTAGTCAAATCTGTTGACAACATAAAACTTGAGGAAGTAGTGGGTACCTTTGAGGACAGATTAACCCTAGGACAAGATATAATTGATATTAATGAATGGGCCATAAGTAACAAAATGAAATTTAATTTACACAAATGTATAGTGATGCATACAGGGAGGAATAATATTCAACAGGATTATTAAATCCAGGGGTAAGATTAAGGGAGTAAGTATGTGAGAAAGACATAGGAGTATTTATTGGGAATGATTTAAAAAGTAGGGTACATAGCTCCTATGTTTCCAACAAAGCAATGTACTATATAAACTGCATTTGAAGAACATTCTTCTCTAGGAGTGAATGTATTATACTGCCTGTGTTTAAAACATATATAAGGCCTCATTTGGACTACTGTTCATCAGGATGGGACCGTTTTTGAAAGATATGTTAAGGCAGTTGAGAGACCACAGAGGTCTTCAACTAAACCTATAATGGGGTTCAGAGATGGACTATATGAAGCTAGGTTAAATAAACTGGGTGTATGGTCATTAGACCAGCAGAGAGCAAGAGGGGACTTGTTATTATTATATAAAATCCTCAGGCAGGAGGAATTAATAACTGATATGGATTTTAAATATAGGGAACCACACTATGTACTAAGAGGAAACACCCAGCAACTGGTTGAGGAACACTGTAGAACTAATACTTGGAGATAGAGCTTTAAGCATAGAGTTATCAGAGTGTGGAATGGGTTACCAGATTAAATAGTTGTGACACCAAGTTTTGATAGCTTTAAGGAGTGGCTGGATCACTATTTTTCTTTTGGCAACTTCAGTCACCTCCACTAAATAGTTTGGACAACTATTATGGACTCATGCCTTCTGTTATCTCATTCCTCTAAGTAAGTATGATTAAAGGAAGAACTAAATCAGATGAAAGTGGTAATTTTACCTATATAGATAACAGATGAATATGGATGAATATGAATATGATAGAAATATGTTTAGATCTTAACCCTTAGGCTGCAGACAGAATTAGAACATATAGGAATTTTGAACTAATATATCAGTCTTCGGCCCAGGGTTAATACAGAACCAAAGGCAGAAAGTGCACATTCTGGATTAGAACCAAGTATTCTGATCAAACAAAGGAAGAATGTTAGAAAGGAGCATGTACTCTTAGAGTTTTGAAAAAGAAAATGTGTGAGTTGGAAAGTGACAGAAGGAGAACAGTGTCAGCATATATTGTAGGATAAAGGTATATGGGATAAAATGGAGAAAAGTATAGGAAATGCAATAATGGAAATGGTACTGTTAAAAGAATACCAACAAATAATGGAGACTATTTCACAGACAATAAACAAAAAAAGAAAAAAAAACAGAATGGTATATAATAGAATGTAAGACAGCTAAAAAAGCAGTGAATAGACAGATCAGAGAAGTTAAAAAAATGGAAATACAGTAAATAAGGGAGCGCTTAATAAATTAAAGAAAGAATACAAAAATGTAGTCAATAATAATAAGATTAAACATACCAGTTATGGAGGAAGTTGGAAATAGCAGCAGAAGATAAGGATAACAAAAAATTCTGTGTAATTACAAATAAAGGTTTAGGTTAGTACTGAAATGAACCAGAAACAAATATAGAACTCTATCAATGGGTAGAACAGTATAAAAACATATTCCAGACAAAAGAAAATTTGAAGAAGACAGTATCAGAAAAGGAATGGACAAAGCTAGATTTAAATAGTGATTTAATGGAAATACAGATAGCAATACAATCATTTGCATCATACAAAGCACCTGGGCCAGATGGAGTTCCAATACAGGTGCTGAAACAAAACACAGAAATACGGAATTTGCTGTTACAGAAACTGCTTCAAATGGATAAAGGGGAACTCACAGAGTACTGGAGGAATAATACAATAGTACCATTATTTAAGAAAGGAGAATAGAGTGACCCAAGCTGTTATAGACCAATAAGCTTGATAGACTGCACTCAAAAAGTACTCACAAAAATTATAAATAAAATTACAGAATGGACAGACAGGGAAGTTAAATTAGATGATGCTCAGGCTGGCTTCCAATCCAAATATTTGACTACTGACCAGTGTTTTACATTAACACATTTGAATCACATGTATAACAAGCATTTGTCAATGCCGAATGTTTGCTTGCTAGTATTGGCATTGGTAGTGCAGGAGTTAGAGAGATGCATAATAGGAATGGCAGTGAAGTATTGAAGTAACGCCAACCCCCACCACTACCCTGCAGAGACCGACAGGCACTGGGGGTGTGCCTCTGAGTCATTGGCCATAACACTCATGCCATTCCACCTCACCCCACCTTGCAGACACAGACAGGCGTCATAGTGTGCCTTGAGGCCTTCAGCCCTTATGCTCACCACATTCCATAAGGAAATAAGCTGAGAAGGGTGCAGTATAGGAGAATGGGGTGAATATTAGGGCCAAAGACCCCAAGGCATACCTCAATGCCTGTCAGTGGCTGCAAGGTGGGGGTGGAGGTGGAATGGGGTGAACATTATGGTAGACAACCCCTAGTCACACCCCCAACACCTGTCAGTCTGTACAAGGTGAGTGTTAAGGTTGGAAACCCTAATGCCCCAGGTGTTTGTTGGTATTTTTGCTCCAAATTTTCAACATGGGTTTTTTGGGACCCCACCTCATGAACAGTAGCAGTATCATTTTGTTACTCAATCATGGATTCTTCATTTGTTTGTGCATTTTGGGGTGTTTTTTGACACATTTTATAATGTGTAACCCCCACCACCATTACTCCTCAGAAGGGGTTGCAAAGGTGCCCTTGGGGGCACATTGATGTCTGGCAATGTGGTGAGATCCATTGGAGAGTGCTCTTCAGCTATTTGGGATACTCCCACATGTTGCAAGCATGCCCTGAATATGGTTTCCAACCTAATCTGGAAATATCAGGTTACAGTGTCTTGACTTCACAAGGGGTAACAGTGACCTATACGGCTGTTTTGTGCATATTATTAGCTGAAGTTAGAAAATAATATATAAACAGCTTGTTTACAAGCTTGCAGAAATGAAGTGCAATTCTTGTACAGCACTGAGTCCCAAAGTACAATGCCTTCAGGCTTGCTGTTGTCCCTAGTATGGACAGCCCAGGGGAACATCAAGCACAGTTAAGTGCATTAGGTGTTCCCTGGGCTGTGACTTAACACATCAGCTGCCCCCCCAAAGGAAAAAAAAATGAATGAACAGGCAAGAACAATTTTCTGAAATTATTTTTTTTACTCAACTTTTTTGAAAAGAAAAAAAATTCAGTACAAGTACAGCCATTAATGCAGTAATTGTGGACCCAAAAGCAATGTGACAATTTTTTATTTTATTTAATTGAATTTGTTTTTATTCTGGGCAGTGAGAGTGCCTGGAACTCCCCTATTCCTTGGCTATGAGAGGGCTGGGGAGGGTGAATTTATATTTGTGTTTTGTATCCTGTGAGAGGGAATTGCAGCAGTTTTTGGGATTGAAATCATCCAAATAGTGTGGGGTAGGGTGGTATGTTATCTGTATTTTTAGTTGGGTGGGTATTGCTGTTTAATTTTATTGTTGTTTTGGGGGTCCTTTTTACGTTGGGTGCTTGAATGTTGTGTATTTTGGTATTAATTCGTAATGTGAAAAGTGTAAGTTTCCCTCCCCCGGTCATGCGCTATTCATCCTCCACTCTTCGTGCCCTCCACCCCTTCCCCCCCTTTGTTGTTGTCAACCTACCAGTGCTATCGTGCGCTGGGTATTGTTTGTAGGGGAGGTAGGAGGTGTGGACATTGGAGGATGAATGAACGCACCTTCTTACATCGGTCTGGTCAGGTCTAGAAGATGCCCTGGGGTGAAATGGAGTCTGGAATGGGGTGCTCCTTATCTAGTCTCCATACCCAAGGGCACTGCCTCTTGTGGCAGGCAAGTAGCTGGGGTGGCCCTTGAAGCCCATCCAACTCGAGCGGTGCTATGCAATGCCACATCTATTACAAATAAGACTACAATTATGGCAGATCTTATTGAAACAACTGGTCAGGCTTGCATCACAAAGACCTGGTTGGATGAAAATGCTGGCCCTATTTTGGATGCTGCAATTCTGACCGGGTACTCAGTGATACACCACTCAAGACTGGATCACGGGGGGGGGTGGCAGTCTGTTTTAAGACTGAGTTGGGCGAGTGTACCAGTTGAGGAAGCGGAATAATTTGAGTGTATCATGGTGGCTGGTGTAGGTTGCAGGTTAGCTCTTGTCTACCGTTCAAATGGGGATGAGGTGCGATTCTTGCAGGAAGTAGTGGGTTTCATCACCGACATGGCATTGGAGTTGCCCAGGTTGATGGTACTCAGTAACTTCAATGTCTGGGTTGACGACAAACTCTCACAGTTTGGACAACACTTCCTCCAGCTTATACAGTCTGTGGGCCTTACACAGGTTGTTACCTCTGCCACCCATAAACACGGTCACTCTCTTGATCTAGTTCTCCTCCTGGGGATTGAGGTCTCTGACTAGGAGGTGGAACCTGTCAGTTGGTCTGATCACTACACCGTGAGGTTCAACTTTTGTGCCCCCATTCAGAGGCCTGCCCGGATGGAGATGGTCAGTTACCGCCCTTTATGGGAAGGGAGTCCTGAAGGCCTAGTGGTTGTGATGGACCTCTCAGAGTTTCCTGTGACTAGCTTGAGTCCAGAGACTTTAGTGGTGGCCTATAATAAGGCCATCTCGGTAACCCTGGACTTGATTGCGCCTGTCCGTGTTCGTCTTCTCCCCCTTCGCCCTCGGGCCCCCTGGTTTGATGCGTCTTTGAGGGAATTGCAGCAAGTAGGACATAGATTAGATCGGCACTGGCGGAAATCTGTCCTGGCGGCTGACCACCTTAGATTGGTTAAACATGAAAAGATTTATCAATCAACGATCTCCTGTAAGAAGGCAGAGTTCCTGTCCGGGGAGATTGCTGCCACTCAGAACCGACCAGACCAGCTCTTCTGAACTGTTGAAAGGTTGTGCAACCCAATCTGTCTGCAGCTCCAAAGACCTTTTTCGCAAGTGGAGTGCGATGAGCTTGCTCGGTTCTTTGCGGATAAGGTGACCGACATGAGGTCGGAAGTTCGTTCGACTCACTCTATGGGGGTTGTTGATGATCAGTGGTTGGTCACCTCACCTCGGGCTTCCTGGAGTACCTTTGCCTTGCTGAGCTCGTGGATGTCATGTGGATTGTCCAGGGTATGTGCCCTACATGCTGTAGTTTGTATCCTGGCCCAACTTCCTTGATTATGGGTTGCTGGGATATGATCGGCCCGGTCCTGGCGCAGATACTCCGGTGCTGCTTTTTAATCTGGTGAGTTTCCATGCTCCCTGAAGGAGGCAGTGGTAATCCCCCTCCTAAAGAAAGTTTCTTTGGACCTGAATTCTCTAGCCAACTACAGATGTATCTCAAATCTTCCCTTTATAGGGAAGGTGATTGAGAAAGTAGTAGCGATACAGCTGGACGACCACTTGACCATCCATAACATATACGAACCTCTCCAGTCTGGTTTTTGAAAGAGGCATAGTACTCAGATGGTGTTGGTTCGGGTGCTCAATGATCTCCTGATGGCGAGAGATCAGAGAAACCATTCTATCTTGGTGCTCCTTGATCTCTCCTCAGCTTTTGACACTGTAGACCATGGGGTGCTGCTTGGACATCTGAGGTCCATCTGTGGACTGTCAGGTATGGTCCTTAGGTGGTTTACATCTTTCCTTACCGGCAGGAGTCAGAGAGTGGTATCTGGGATTTTTCCTCAGACCCTTTCTCCCTGCCATGTGGGGTCCCTCAGGGTTCAGTGCTGTCCCCATGTTGTTTGCAGTGTATATGCTGCCCCTCAGAGACATTGCAAGATGGTATGGGCTGAGGTTTCACTGCTATGCTGATAATACCCAGCTCTACCTATCTTTTGCTGCCCACCAGGATAGAGCTGTCTCGATGATTAATACCTGCCTCACTGAAATCCAGGACTGGATGAACTCGAGCTGGTTAAAGTTGAATGCTGGAAAGACGGAACTCATGGTAGTGGACCCAGGTCACTGGATAGAGGGGTTTAGGGCTAATCAGCCCTCTGGACTTTTTCTTGGAGACTCTCAGATCCTATCCTCTGAACAGGTGTGAAACCTAGGGGTTGTGCTTGACAACAGGCTGACTTTATGATCTCAGGTGTCGGCCGTCGTCAAGTCTTCCTTTTATCATCTTAGGAATATCTCCAGGATTAAGCACCTGGTTCTGTCTGGGGACTTGCCTACATTGCTCCATGCTTTTGTGACTTCGCACTTGATTATTGTAACTCCCTGTACTTAGGGCTTTCTGGGGTTGAAATCCGCCGCTTGCAGCTCATGTAGAAAGCGGCAGCAGGATTGTTAACTGGAGCTTCTCGAGCATCCCATATTACTCCTGTGCTGCGCAATCTGCACTGGCTGCCGATTAGGTGGTGGATCACCTTTAAAGTTGGTTTACTGACTTATAAAGCCCTACATGGACTGGGCCCTGACTACTTGAAAGAGCTTCTTGTGCCTTACCGCCCGATGCAACAGTTGTGTTCAGCTGATGAGGGGTTGCTAGAGATTCCGAGGGTGTCTCTGAAGTCTTCTGGGGCCCGTGCATTTATGCACGTGACCCCAACCCTTTGGAATTCTCTACCACGTCAGCTTTGGGACTGCATGACTGTGGAGGGGTTTAAACAGGCATTGAAAACCTTCTTATGGTGTCATGCTTATGATGGCACAGTATAACTTTGATCCTCTACTATTTATTTTATCATTATGCTATTTATTTTATCATTATAATTGTTTTTATCTTTTTGTAAAGTGCCTTGATGGCCTGAAAGGCACTTTTGTGAAATAAAATGTATTATTACATTATTATTATTATCCTTTGGTGCTATACCTTTAATATGTTCATTCTGATTTAATAGCCTTAATAAAGGGTCCAAACAAAAGATGTATAGAAAGGCATCCTTGTCTCACCCGTTTCACTGGAACATAAGACTCTAAATGTCCGTTGATTAAGGGGATAGTTGTGGCTTGTTTACAAATCATTTTTAACCATTCACAAAATCTATGTGGAATACCATATGCTCTTAATACCTGTATTATAAACTGATGGGGGACTCTATCAAAAGCTTTTTGTTGATCCAATCTCAATAAATATCTGGATATGAGATTCTCATTTTCCTTGCTCCACCAGTTCCTTAATTAACATACGGTTGTTATAAATGCTCCTACCTGCTACTGAACATGTTTGAGTTGTAGAAATTAAATATGGGGCTACTGATGACAGTCTTTTGTACAATATTTTCATTAGTATGTTATAATCTGAGTTTATTAAACTTAGAGGTCTCCAGTTGTCTAAGTTACAGCATTCATTATTTTTGTGAATAAAAATTTGAACAGATGTACATAAATGAAAATCAGTTTTATTATTTAACAAAATCCAATTGTAAACCTGCACTAATGTATCCAAAAGTATGTCTTTAAAATGTTTATAAAATTCAGAAGTTGGGCTGTCTACCCTTGGGGAAGTATATTTTTTCAGTGACTGAATAACACAATTAATTTCTTGTTTGCTAATGGGGTCTTATAATACTTTAAGTAATTCACGAGGGGCAGTAGGGAGGGATAAAGAATCTAACAACTCCTTCATTCTTCCTTCATCTAGCTGAGAATTAGCATACATCTGTTCAAGATATCTAGAAATTTCTTTCAATATGTCCTGAGTTGCAGTTAAAATTTTGCCTTCCTGATCTCTAACTTTTGTCATGTTTCTATCTGCTATTCTTTTTGTGCTTGAGCTAAAGGGATCTCCAATGCCACTTTTGCCGGGGAACAAATCCTATGTTCTAATAGTATTGAAGAGGCTCTGGAATACTGGATGTTTTCCATTTCTTTTTGAATATTTTTTATTTCTGATGTAAGATTAATCCTTCGTGTGTTGACAGCACTATATAACTTATGTAACTGAGATAGTACATTTAAGTATTTTTTTTATATTGAGTTGTATGTTTAAATGCTGAGGTTTGAGAAAGCTTAGTTTTTATTTCATTTTTGGTATCAGCTCACCAATGGCTTAGGTAATCATGTAATCCAGAAATAGACATCCTTGCTTTTAATAAATCATGTATTTGTGTATTAATTGAAGATTCTTTTAACAAATTAACATTAAATTTCCAATATCCTTTCCCATATGATATATTTCCTGTAACCCTAAAGCTGCTAATATAATGACATGGTCAGATGTTTCAACAGGTATTGTTCTAGCATTATTAGATGTGATACAAACAAAAAAAGAGATTATTGTAGAGAGTTTTCCTTTAGATAAAGTGTGCCCACTTTGTTCATGGCATTTTCTGTACATGTCATGTAACCCTACAGCAGACACAATATTTTTTAGGCAATTGGTATCAAAATAATCTTTATCGGTGCATGCCCCTCTATCTTTCCTCGATATTGCACAACTGAAATCACCTCCCCATATAATGTTTTTTGTTGTAAATAAATATGGTTTTATCATATTAAACATTTGTACTCTTTTTTTTTTTTGATGGGGCATAGATATAAATTGCTGTCCATTCTTTGCTAGATCTACTGCAATCTGTCAATAGTGCCTTCCCTGGCAATATAGCCAAAATTTTATAAACTTTAAAATTATCTCCTTGTAGCAAAAATCCCACCCCATCACATACATCTTTTCCAAATGAAAAAAAGGTGGTCTCTAGCACCAACGTTTCTGAGTAGATTGTATCAAAGATGTTGTGTTTAATCTAGTGTCTTGTATAAAGCAGAAGTCAGTATTCAACTCTTTTAAAATGTTAAAGGTCACAAATCTCCTTCTTGCATTTTTTACACTATTGGTGTTTAAAGATATTGTATACAATATGGGCATAATTTGTAAGATAACGATGCCCAAATGGAAATATCCATTCCTGTTATTACCTTTCATCTTGGATTATTTGTACAAGCACTACTTCTGGTTCTGACCCCCAATCTTTTAGTTCTAATTTTAGTATCATTCTGCTCCTCTTTTTCTGAATCTGATGAAATCGGGGGTTGGGAAGATGTTTCAGAGTCTCTCCCCCCCCTCCCGTTTAGATTCCTGTGAACTATGGGAGAGTGGTTCATATTTATTCTGCAATGGAATAGCATGAACAGGGGAAGAGGCTTTTGCAATCTTTGCTTTGGATTTTTGTTTTGTTTTATGGCTGTCTTCCTTGACTCCGGAATCATATCAGGAGGGGGCATAGCAACCTGTTCCTTCACTTCTGCCCCTCTTTTGTGGCTCACATTTTCTAAATCTGGATTCTAGGAAATGTCCATAGTTTCAGGCAAGGAAACTGGAGGTTCTTGCAATTTTGTTTTTTGTTCTACAGGTGCTTTTTCCTCTGGTTTTGAGGAAGGGGGGACGGTTTCTACTGGTGCCTGTTTCTGGGCTGCAATATCCTGTTTTGGGACTTTTGTCACCATCCTGCCCTGATCAAAACCATCATTTTTATTGTGCACTGCCCATGGGCATGCTCTGAAAGCATGTCCCACCTCATCACAGAAATCACATCTTAGTTCATTTGACAGTCAGTATTAGCATGTCCAGAGGGAAAACACAAATGGCACTTTAAACGATCACATGCAGAGTGCAGATGTTGATATGACCCGGCAATTAAAGTAAGTATTTGGCTGTCCAAAATAGAAACAATGACCTATTTCCCTACCTAAAAAAAGGTGTTAAGGAGGTGTACTGGGCCCAGGTTATTATTTCTTAACCTAACTTTATATTTCCACCCAACCCACCCCCGTCCAGAAGTGCTCCTCATCAAAAATAGGTTAAGGGAGGAATGAAATTCACATCTGTTTTCCAGCCAATGGGAAATGTCTTGTACTGATGCAGTTTCATTTCTAAATAAGATTGTTATTATTTTTACTTAGGGTTTTGTTAATGAAATGACCCAGAATGGTAACCACAGCATTGAATATCTCAATTTATATTTCACCCAGCATCTATAAGTTTTGTGGAGTTTTAAAACCTATGTCAAAAAGACAGTCTCCTGAAACATGAATTAAAGCAAAAATTTCATTTGTAAAGAATTCTAGTGATTCTTTAATTAAACGCTTTCCCATATAAAGCCTGTCTGGTTGTACATTAAGGCCTACCAGATACTGCAGCCGCACTCCATTTCTTCTTTAATTTCGAGGTGGTTGCTGAGGAAAATGATCTGTCTGGTGAAACTCTTCCCATTTTATTCTGGATTGTTCCCTTGAATTTGGGGGGGGGGTACTGACTGTTCTGTTCCATTTGCTCACCTTATGTTTGCTGTCTATAATTTATTCCTTCATCCTCCGAGGATGAACTCATGATGACTGCAACTTTCTCTAGTTTCTCAGTATCTGGTGGGGATACATGCACATCCTCAGCAGGGAGGTTTAAATCAAAATCGGTGGATAAATCAAACATAATGTTTTGTGCCTCCTTCATACTGTCATTTGAGTTTCATTCTGAGGAGACATCAGGAATGGGACTGTGCTGTGGCTCAGGTAACCACTGACCAGTATCCCCTTTTTTACAACCTGCTTCTTCCAGCATTTGTTCCAGTGATCACAGCGTGTTCCCTGTAATCAAGCTCAGAGGCATCTCAGACCTTCCCTTCCTGAGCCCCAATTCATGACTTGCATTTTTACATTGTGTTTTATGTTTAGATTTATTTGTATTTGTATCTTGTTCCACTAGCACTTTCTGGTATTTTCTCTGTTTCTGACTCAATTGTTTGATGCAGCATTCTTATCAGTTGAGTCATCAGGTGGCACGGCCTTTGATGTAACTACGTCATCTGCCTGAATGTCAGCAGTGAATTGGGGTCTATCAGTTACAGAGGCATTCGGTTCTTTATGTAAATCCTCATTTTTTTTTTGTTTGTGTGGACAGTCAATATTTGTAGAAGCTGTTTCTTCCCAAGGAGGTATGTCAGTAGAGGGATTCTCAGAATTAGTACTGTTTGTATTATGATGAGTTTGCAGCTGTTCAGGCCAACACGGCTCTCGGCACACAGAAGCAGTCCTGTTTTCACTGCCAGCTGTGGTAACATGAAATGGGCTTCCCACGTATGTCTGCACTAAAACTGGGGACATAATATTTGATGTAACACCTGGATTTAATGTTTTTGAGGTTTTAAGGCTCTTTCCTCCAATCTGACTAACACATTTTGCCTTCTCCAGCTGTTTTTGTAGGTATATTTTTTTGCAAATATCTACATGCTTCTGCTTGCATTTGACACATTATAAAAGCATCTTCTTTTTTTAGATACATCTATAACTTGACATTCCTCCTAGTCTGATTCCATATATATTATCCATGTTTGATACATCCTCTTGCATGTTTTGTTCCTCCAAGATATCTTCTCTTTGTTGGAATTCTAGTAGCAACATTTGTCTTCTTTAGCTCCTAGATTACTGTAGCCAGAAGAGGAGGCCTGTTCTCCTGCCACAACTGCATCCTCTCTCTTCGCTATCTCCAGACAAGTGGCCATCACACTTCAAATGGCCAGAGGTACCCAATACAGGAGAGATGGGGAATTTCCCTGGTTCCTGGCCAACATTTCCCCCATTCACTGGAAATACCACAAACAGCATAATCTGGTTCAGTCAAACTTTGAGTGGCTCAGTAGGTAGCATACTCACCTCTGAGGCCAGGAGATCAGAGGCCTGTGAGTTCAGTTCCCACATCTGGCACTTGGGTAATATCCCAGTACTGACACTGTAGTGCAGCATGAGAGGGGTGCTGCACTTCTGAGGTGCCGTCTTTTGGATGAGACGTTAAACCGAGGTCCCATCTGCCTGGATTGGTGGTAGTTCAGGTGGATGTTAAAGATCCCATGGCACTTATCGAAAAGAGTAGGGGACTTTCCCTGGTGTCCTGGCCAAATTTCCCTCATTCACTAAAAATACCACCAACAGCTTAATCTGGTTCAAAGTCAGTTGGCATTCATCTGTATCCCCTTCCCCCGGGTTGTGCCTGAAAATAGGCAGGATTTGTCTAGTGCACTTACCCGGTCAACAAAAACTAAAATAAAATAAAATAAAAAAATAATATATATCTGGCATCCATAATGTACCCTCAGTTTTGCTGGGTAGATTTAACAGGATATTGAATTCCAAGTTTTTATTTTCTGCCATAAAAAATGTTTTTGCCATTGAAGTGTGGTACAGCCTCAGTCTGAGAACATTAAAATTCTACTGCAGTCAACCTTGTTGTCCTTCTCTTGCCTGACAGCTTTAAACATGGCATGGAGTACTGACCCCTGTTTAAGTAACAGAATGCAAGGTGTTGATTCTTAAACTCAGTTGATACTGCATCAAACTGTAGTGTAAATGCTTCCCCCAACCAGAGCAAAATTGTAATGGATGGAGAAGATGCCAAATTCCTCTGTGAGTCCATTTACACTGACATTTTCTTCTTGAACAAATTGTGACTGACAGAAGAAACATGGTAGATATCAAATATCCTGATATACTCTTTATGGGTGACTTCAATATTTGATATGGAAAAAGTAAACAAAAAGATGCATATGAGAAACTAAAAAATGTCTTAAATATCACTAAAAGAAACTCACTTGATTAAAAAAGTACAGACATGCACAAGCAGATGGAATATCTACTTGATTCCTTGCAGCTAATAACATTAAGTGGGTGCTTTCCCTTTAAACAATGATGGTAAAATGACCTGTGTATCAAGGGGCTCCACTATAGTGAATTATATGATAGTCCCACTATATGATAACAAATTTGAAGATTATTATTAGAACAGAAAGTGACCATTACACACTGGTATTGATTAAGAAGACCTAGAACATTCTAATAAATGAAGAACAGCAAGAAGTGCAAATAATCAATAATAACACTAAATGGCATAATTTGCCAAAGGAAAAGGTGGAAGCCATGAGTAAAGAACTTATACAAGATGTAAAATCTAAAATTGAGTATGAAATTGACCCAGTAATTATATATGGCCAAATAATTGCACATACGGCTTGGGCATCCTCTTCCGCCATCGAAACTGCCTCCCCCCAAATGCTCTCCAGCTCGCTGTCACATCTTCAGTACTGTCCCTGGTAGACTATGGCTTACCAATCTATGGTGCTGCTAACACAACTGCCTTCAAAAAAATTCACATAACCCTAAATAAGGCTTGCAGACTGATTACTGGTGCCCCCAGGCTCACACACACCTGTCAACTGTATAACAATGCTAAACTCCTGACCCTAGATGAATGACTTCGCTATCATACCTGCCTACTCACAAAAAAAACCCTACTCGGGCTCTCTCCACCAGGGGGTGACTGCATCCATCCACCGGATCCCGCCCACTGTTGCTACACAGTCCTCCTACAAGACCACTCTACTGGTCCCCAGATCAAGAACCACTCATGGTCAGAGGTCCTTCTAGTACAGAGCCCCACTCTGGTTTAACTCTCTCCCTGCCACCATCTCCAATGCCACCACAATCTCCAAATTCAAAACCACCCTTCGCAGCCAACTCCTCAACACTCGTAGCTGTTCCTGTCTCTGAATGAGGCCTCAACCTCTCCACTTGTGACAATGCCCACCGGGCAGCTCCCCACCTGGCCCACCCCCATCCCTTACCCAGCACACCATTCCTAAGTATAACCTGGCCAGAGCCTGCTGTCTCATGCCAGTTGATTGCTCAGCAAATGAAACCAATTGTGTCAGACCTATTTCTATTACATGTACCCTGTAACTTAAATGTATGTTGTTTGACCACAGTGTGACGTGGCGCCTCTAACAAATGCCTACTTGAAGAAAACCTGTACTATGTAATCTAAATGCTATGTATGTCTCAATGTGACGAGGTACCTTCAGAAATGAGCCTCTGGCTCAAAGGTTGTAAACTGATTCTCACAAATAAATAAATAAATAAGAATAAGAATGTGAGACAAAAATAGGGTAACTATGGAAAATAAACAAAAAATAAGTTATGAGAATTGGTTTTACAAAAGCTGTAGAGGAAAAGAGAAAGGTGACTGGTTTAGTGAGAGAAGTAAAAAAACAGCCAATAAAAAATAATATATTAGAATTAAATAACAAAAGACAACAATACAGGTATTATGTTAATATTTATGGACAACAGCATCAGATGTAATTATGGGAAACTATGCAAAAAGCAATAGTACAAAAGGACAACAAAATGTTTTGGACACTTGTTGCTACAGAAACAAATACCTATAAAAACAATATGACTCATACTTAGAACCAGATGTGTGGATTATTTTCAGAGTATTTACAATAGTAGACCTTTAATAATCCAGAGATGAATTAAATAAAATGAACATTTCATTTGGCTTACTGAAATGGAAGTGAAAACAGCTATAGAACGTTTCAAAAGTCACAAGTCATCTGGACCTGATAATATATCAACTGACTTTGTTAAATTAAAAGTAGATTGGTGGGAAAAGACAGTCTCTGATTTTTATAATCAAATAGTTGTGCATGCTTTTATGCCAGATAGTTGACTGGGAAGTTACATTGTCCCAATTCATAAAAACAAGTGCATTTACTGGTCCAGCAAACTAAAGGCTGATTAGTCTGTTGCACACTATGTCCAATATATATGCTAACATTCTCCTAACTAGAATAACTATGTGGTTAGAACAACATCATTTGATCTCAGAGTTCCAAGCTGTGTTCTGAAAAAGGACAGGAAGTATAAACCAAATTGTTCTCCTTAACCATTTGATAGAAGAATACTGTAAATTTAAGAAACAACCAATTTTGCTTGCATTTGTAGATTATTCCTCAGTGTTCGGTGCAATACATAGATCATTACTATGGGAGAATATGCTTAGAACTGGAATAGATCCAAACTTAATAATTCTGATAGAAAGGATCTATAGCAACACATGGACTAAAATAAATTCTACAGGAACTGGGCTACTGACAGAAAAGGTCATGTCAGAAGTTGGAGTCAGACAAGGAAGCTTGTTGGCACCAACACTATTTAATATTTATATAAATATATAATTGTGGCTCTCGATGAACCCGATTTCCATGCACCAAAGCTAGGTAGAAGGAGAATTCCAGTGTTAGCCTATGTGGACAATTTCACATAATTATCCACAAGTCAGTTGGGTCTTTAAAGGGCATTTAAACAAAATGGAAACATGTTTACAATACAATTTACAACCAAATACAAGGAAGACAAAAGTTATAATCTTTGGAAACAAAAAGTATAGCAATCCTACTCTTCTGGGTTCCAACCTGGATTTTGTAAATGAATTCCCATGTCTAGGAGTCACCTTTTAAAAAAAATCAAAGTGGAATAAGCAAATATAGACTTGTGCCGAGAAGCTGCATAATTCAATAAAGGCACTGAAGAGATTCAATCATTTTATGGGGGTAATACCATTATGCCAATGATAAAAGCAATAAACGCAAAAATAATTAATCAAGAATTGTACGTAGCAGACGTTTTGGGGTAGAAAGTTAAAATAAGTTTAAGGGCATAATAAACAAAACATGCAAACAAATATTAAAAATCCCTAACATCACACCCAGTACATTAGTCAGAACCCAACTGGGTCAATCTTCCAGTATATGGCACAAACCAGATTTATAAATTACTGGATTACAATAACATCAGAAAATGAAAACTTATTAGGACAGTGCCTAAAAGAAAAAGTGTAGCTTCTTGAACATAACAATACAGGATGGCTGAAAACAATTCATAGAACATCAGGAAAAAGTGGTTTAAATTATCTATTGACCAGGGTAAAGCAAAAGATACAGCTACATTATGCATATATAAACTATATTTTGGATATACAGTAATAAAGAAAAATCACGAGAAACAGACTCAAGGGCTATTAAAACACTGAAGGTCACTACATGGTTACTCAATAACACAAAGGAGCATCCTTTGAAACCTTACTTGAAAATAGTAAAGAACCCTGATTGTAGAAGTATAATCACTCAATTTAGATTTGAAGTATTCCTGAGTAACATTATCGAATCTATATCATAAAGAACAAAATATAATAATGAACTGTTATTGTTAGCTGCAAGAACTGGAAGACTTAAAGCATGTGGTGCTATGATGCCCATGGTATGAGCAAGCTCAAGTCAAAACACAAAGGAAGTTTACTGGGTCATCATTATGCATGACAGGTAGGTATGTATTAGACCCGCTATTTAACTCAGAAAATTCTGAAATTCTCTATAGTCTGGTATCTTGGTGAAGTTAAGAAAATCAGGAAAACATTTATACAAGTATTCCTAGTTTAATAAGTAACAGTGTAGCAAGTATTAGTCTTTGGCTAGGAATAGATTCTCTCAAGGTCACTTAAGTGTATTTATTTATAGTGTAGTAAGCATTAGTCTGAAGTTGGTCAGGAATGCATTCTCATGGCTTCTCTTGTCAAAATTATATTAATAAAAAATGTATGTGGAACTTTTTATATTTTTTAATTCATTTGTTATGAACATTGTCATGTGTATGAAATGCACTATATATGTAAATCGTGTATATCCTTTTCAGCTTCTCTTTGTAATGGCAATTTTGCTGAACAAATAAATCTAAAATTTGTAATTTGACATTTTCATCTCACAGTAAACTGCCCAACTGTTCAAGGTGAGACAGAAGCAAGTGATTTTATTTAACAGGACTACTGACACAGCTAATATCCTGCACACATTTATTGCCTGTATGACCTCAACTAAGTGGGTCTCTGCCTGCTGCTTGTCTATTTGGAGCCACTGAAAGAGTAAAATTTAGAACTTATTAGTTCTATGGCTTCTTGCATCTTCATTATGTATTTATTTCAACAGTTTCACTAGGAGAGACATACTGAGCTGTAAACAACTAATTTCCAGACGCATTCTGGGGAAGACAGAGAAATGCATATATCCACACAGCATAAAAAATAATCTACAGAAAATACACACTAATTAAAGGAGAACTAAAGTCAAAATTTGCAAAAACATATGTTGTATAGAGTGTTTTGATTTATTCATTTATAAGTTATTAAAGTCTAGGAATTACAACCCTTTGAGTCAGGGACTCATTTACAAAGGCTCCACATCATGTAATGAACAAATTCAAATACAGAAGATAATGAGAAAAAATACAGAGAATAAGATACAGAGGCATATTTCATAACAAACACTTACAACAACACCATAGGCATATACCGCACAGTTATACAATAGAGTCAAGAGCTAACCAGCAGAGGAACTTGTCATTACAGGGAACCAGAGTTATCAGCAATCACATTTGGAGTTGGACAGAACGTATTCTCATAACTCAGTTTTAACAGATTTGTAGGTGTACTCCTAGTCAGGCCTTCCCTTTATTTGCCAAAAGGATTTTTTCTTCTAAATTTTCTTGCTGGTTGTATATCCCCTGGGGATCTCCATATGAGCATTTCTAATGGCCTTTCTTGTTCCTGCAATGCCTCCTGTCCCATGTGACACATCCAGGGCCATTGATTTAGACAGCAATAGCTGCTGCAGCAGCATCTACTGTTTGGGGCATGATATTCTGGCTTTAACTAGATAACTGTCTAATCCAAACTTTCTTTTTTCTAGGTACGTGTCTAGGTCTAGTCAGCAGAAGTATGCTAGCAAAGAAAGAATCGGTACCAGGTTACAGCTGTAAAATATTTATTCCACACAAAGTGCATAACACCGTGCAGATAAATGGAGCTCCCAACCAGGCTCTGCCTCGAATGGCTTTCTCAGCAGACGTGAATGTTTTGTTTTTAAAGCCTTTCATTTTATGAAGCTATACACAACTATTAAAAAAGCACACAAATCACTCAAGGTCACAAATGCCACAGATGCTACAATTAGTGAAGACTCTAGCTGTTTCCTTACAAAGCAGCCCACTCAATTATCCCCAAGGCATTTGCCATGTGCAAATGAAACCTTCATTAGAGCTTCTGGATAAGGAGAGTTAAGTAATATAACAGTTCTACTATTGTAAACTTGAGAAAAAGAAACAGCTGTTGTTGCATTAATGGTCCAGGACACATCACTGTCACATGGGGATAGGAGTCATTGTAGGAAAAACAAAGGCCAATAGAAATGTGGATATGGAGATTCCCAGGGGCCATAAAATCAGCAAGCAAACATAGAAAAAACTCCCTTGAACAAGTAATGGTAAAGACTTACTAGGAGTACACATGTAAATCAAAACATTCTGCACAACATATTTTTTTGTACATTTCAACTTTAGTTCACCTTTAAAGAGGACCTTCCCTGGTCCTTTTGACTTTCTTGCATACATTATCCTTTTTTGCATGGCTTCTGGAATTGTATTTCATTACTGTCCACTGCAGTTAGCTTTTGCATTCTAAGCTGCTAAAAACTGCAGGGTGTACTAGAGCTTCTATAGCAAGCCTGGTGTTGCTGTGGGCCTAAGGTTGTTCTGCTGACATTATTATGGGGCAGAGTTAGGTTCACACAAAAAAAAAAAAAACACTGACAAAGCATTTGGATTTTGGCATAATGCTTGAGGAAGGGGAACACAGTATGTACACTGAGTACTGGTAGGTTTCCCTTACAACACTATTGCCACTGCACAGTGTGAGGCACTCCTCTACCCTATAGTGATGTCATCAGGAGTTAGCAGCCCAACAGCTGAACTGCAAAGACAAGTGCAGCAGGGCTCAAAAACAAATCCAAATTATGGAAGACAGCGTAAACCGTGGCCAAAAATAAATGCACACACTTTTTTTAGGTCTAGTACTGCATATAATGACTACAAGCTGTAACTTTTTGGACCATCATGAAAAGGTCCTCTTTAGGCACACTCACTGTATGTACAGAATGCCATGAATTATTTTATTTATTTGCTTGCATTTGCTAACCAGATAAGTGCACTAGGCATGGCAATGTCTATTTTCAGGCATGACCTGGGAGGGTACAAATAAACAGTTTATAGCAGTATAACAATTAGTATAACAGAGGGCAGAGGTACAAATACAAATATACATTGAATGTACAAGATCATTTATTTATTTAGATTTTGGTAAGCGGATACGCCCACTGAGACCAGAGATCCCTTTCTCAGGGGCGACCCAAAGTTAGTTACAACAACTACATTCATAGATGAAAAATACAGTAGGATTTGAGTGAAATACATAGTTAGTTACAGTGAGTGCATACATAATCATTGGGGTACAGTAGACTAATAGTAGGTACAGGTCAGGGAGTGGGTAATAAACAAGAGGAACAGGAAATAACAGGAATCACAGGGTTGAAACAGTTGCTTAAGTCAGGTACACAGTGTTTTTAGCATTATCCATAGGCGATACAAGGGGTGGAGGGCATTGGTCAGCTGAACGTAGGAAGAGGGTAAGTCAAGGATGTGGTCTAGCGATTACAACCACAGAGGCCGAGTTCTAGAAGGTACACTTTAAGGCCAGATTTAAACCCTAGGAGGGTAGGTTTGTCAAGTAGGCTTGCTGGGAGGGTGTTCCATAAGTGGGAAGCTGCATATTGAAAGGAGCGCTTTCCTTGGTTAGTGCGAACACGGGGGATGGCAAGGTGATGACTTGCTGCGGACCGGAGGGTTCGGCAATGGACTTTAGGGGTGAGCAGCCCACTCAGGTGAGGCGGGTGGCCTAAGGAGGTGAATTTAAAGGCCAGACAGGCAGTAGGATAGGCTAGCTTAAACCGTAGGTTGGGCCAGTGTAGGTCAGAGAGGGCCTCACAGTGATGCCTCCTCGGGGAGGAGTTGGTTGCAAAGCGAGCTACTCGGTGGTAGAGTGTGGAAAGTTTGTTTAGCTCTGACTCCCAGAGAGACTGTAGTACAGGAGAACCATAAAGCATGGAGGGGAGAAGGTTACAGTTAGCTATGGCTCATCATGCCTCCTGGGAGAGGGAGTTTCCCAAGTGGTAGAGGAGGCCGAGCCTCTGGTGTATGGATCTAGTTAAAGCATTGATATGTAGTTTATAGGTCAACTCCTGGTCAAGGAGAACCCCAAGATACTTGAACTGGTCAGTGACCTCTACTTTCCTCCCTTGGGCTGTAGAGAGCTGGAGTAGCTCACTACAGTCATTGCCCAGGTGTCTTGTCCTGAACAGGACCGCCTTTGTTTTTTCTTCATTCAGTTGTAGGGAGTTAGTGGTGAACCAGACCTCAAGAGCTGAGAGGCAGGCCTGAAGTTTGGAGGAGATAACAGAGGGTTGCAGGTTGCTGCAGTAGACAACGGTGTCATCTGCATAGAGGATAAGGTTGCTGGGCGCACAGTCCCCTTTGATGTTGTTTAGGAAGAGTGAGAATAATAGGGAGCCCAGGATTGAGCCCTGGGGTACCCCAGAGATCATGGGTCTAGTGCCAGATTGTATTCCTCTCCAGCAGACTCTTTGAGATCTGTTGGTCAGGTAGCTCACAAACCAGGAGAGTGAGAGCTGATCCAGGCCAAGTCGATGAAGTTTAGCAAGGAGAAGTTCATGGCTGACCAGGTCAGAGGCCTTGGACAGGTCAATGAATAGGGTGCCCGTAGGGATGCCTTGGTTCATGGCCTTGAGAATGTCAGATGTTAGACAGATAAGGGCGGTGTCAGTGCCATGGCCTTTCCTAAAGCCGTGCTGTACATTGGAGAGGAGTAGGTGTTGCTCAAGGTAGTCCTGGAGTTGATTATATACAAGCCTTTCCTGAATTTTACCAAGGGGGCTGAGAAGAGAGATGGGCCTATAGTTTCCCACTCTGTCTCGGGGTCCTTTTTTGTGGACAGGGATAATGGTCATTACCTTCCATTTACTGGGGACAGTTCCTTCACGGAGGGACCTGTTTATGAGCAGGGTGACAGGATAGGTGATAGCCGGGGCTGCAGCCCTCAGCAGCCGAGGTTCTAAGAGGTCATTTCCCGGGAAGAGTCTGGATTTATTTTGCGTAGAAGGGGAAGTACAGCTGCCGATTCAACAAGTTGCAGGTGGAATAAGGGCCGAGGTAGCACCCTGTCCATGTTGGGGTGGAAGGGAGTCCTAGGCAAGGGTGGGAGGTATCCGTTTGGATTGGCAAAGGAGGCACAGAAAGCATCGGCAACTTTAGAGGGGTCATTGGTAAATGTATCCCAACTAGGAGTGAGTCATCTTGCACTTTTGCAGAACCTTTGAGGAGGGAGTTTATGTGGCCCCAGAATTTCTTAGGGCCACGTAGATGGCCGGTTTGGAGGTCTCTAAAGAACTTGGACTTGGCCTGTTTGGCAGTTTTTTTGCATAGGTTCCTCAGATTCCGGTACTTCTCCCAGTCAGGTTTGCAGCCAGAGGATTTGTAGAGTCCCCACACCCTGTCACGGAGATGCATAGTCTGCTTTAGTTTAGGGCTTAGCCATTTGTGGCACTTTCCCTGTACCCTAAGTTTCTTCCAGGGAGCATGCAGGTTAGCTAGGGACAGGAATGTTTTAGTGAAGTATTCTAGCACCTCATCGAGTGAGGGGAGGGAGACAATGGGGCCCCAGTCAATTTTCCACAGGTCAGAGCAGAGGTCTGCAGGTACAAACCTGCTGAAGTTCCTGGCTTCAGTCGCCCTGGCAGCAGTTTTGTGGGGTTTGTTGGACCAGGCACAGAAAATAGGAGAGTGGTCACTCAGAGAGTCTGACATAATCCCAGCAGTCAGTATTTGGTCAGGGCAAGAGAAGAGCGCCCAGTCGAGTAGGGAATGATTTCCAGACTTAGTATTATGCCTGGTTGGCAGATCAATCACTTGGGTAAGTGAAGAGTCCAATAGTCCAATATTAATTTCTTGATTGTGGAGGCCCCAGGGGTAAGCCAGTTTAGACTGAAGTCCCCGAGGAGGATGGTCTCACCCAAGGGTGCTCGTGGAGGACATTGGTTAGGGATTCAAGAGAGGAGGTGGCAGATTGGGATGGGAGGTAGGCGCACCCTATAAAGAGGGGCTTGTTGTCTCCCAGGAGTACTTTGACAAACAGGACCTCACTCTGTGATCCACTTAGAGAGGGGAGATCTATCTGGGCTGCATTCAGGGAGGAGATGAGGTAGATGAGAACCCCCCCCACCACCTTTTTTCCCCACTCTGTCCTTTCTAATAGCGTGATAGCCAGCCAGGTCAACCTCGTGGGGGAGGATTTGAGACTTTAGCCATGTTTCAGATCAAATACATAGGAATGGTTTACAGAAAATTCAGGATCAGCAGTAAATAACCAAACCAAATCTTATTTCTAGAACACTATTCCAAAAATAGATCAAAGTCTTTTACACAATATCGTTTAAAAACAAAACATTTCTAAAAACACAGCAGGAGCTTATATGACAGTATAAGCCAGTTAAACTAAATGCATTTTTTAAGGCCCATTTATAGGCCTCAACAGATGGGCATTCCCCTACGAGGTAGAGAAATCCACAGGATTGGATCAGTAAAAGCAAAGGAACTAGCTCCCGATGTTGTTAAACAGACCCTGGGAATCTTCAGCAATCCCTCATCAGTGCAGCAGAGAGGGTGAAGGGGGATGGTAGGAACAAAGGAGCTGTTGCAGGTACCACAGTCCTTGTGTAGAGCCTTCCACATCAGTAATTCAACCTTGAAGGTGATCCTCCACCACATTGACAGTCATCACAGAGCACAGGTGTGTTATGATCAGATCTAAGTGAACCTGTCAGCAATCTGGCAGCCACATTCTGCACCAGCTGTAGGAGGTGATTTCCAACCCTGGTAGCCCTAGGTATAGGGCATTGCAGTAATCAAGGCACAAAGTCACCAAGGTGTGAACCAACATCAGAAGCTCATTGGGTGGTACCAGGTGCTTTATCCGGTTGACAGTCCTGTGGTGATAAAATGAGGAAGTGACAACACCCGACACCTGGGTCTTAAGTGTCAGTTTGCTATGAAGCATGATGCCCAGATTTCGCACCTAGTCAGAGGCCATCAGCTGTTTGCCACCCAGTCAAAGCCTGGATGACTGCCCAGTGGATAATCACTCCACCCAGTGACCTGGATATTTGGGTGGGAGGTAGAGGGAAGGAAGGGGAGGGTGGAAGAACTGTAGTATGAGTGACAGGGAGGGGGGAAGAGTGAGGAAGTGGAAGGTACAGGGCCAGTAACCTGGGGGGGGTGTCAGTAACAGTTACTGGAGCGGGTGGAGAATTCATGTATAAGACTGGAGAAGGAGCGGATGGAGGTAGCAGTATGAATTGGGACAGAGAGGGCATTCCAGAATTTGGGAAGGCAGAAAGAGAAAGCAGCTTGCCCTGTGAAGGTCAGCATGGATAGGAAATACAGAGAGCAGAGGTCAGAGCTATGGAGAGAGTAGGAGGGATTTATAGGGGAGGAGAAAAGAGACCTAAGGTAGGATGGGAGTGAGCCCAGCCTGTACTTAGCAATAAGGGAGGAACCATGAACAAGCCAACTGGCTTCCAGGGAGGAAAAGGCAAGAGAGAGAGAGGTGTAGTGGTGGGTCTGGGGGGGATGTAATCAAGGGTAAACCTACAGAAGGACTGAAAGAGTGGATCCAGTCTGGCCAGAGCAGACTTGGGGAGCACTAACATAGATAGTGTCACCGTAGTTGAAGAGGGAAATAACCATTCTTTGCACAATAGCTCTGTCGGCTGGCAGAGGGATGCACCCACAGTTCCTATACAGTGTACCAGGTTTAGGGTGAAACTTTTTGTGAATGGAGTCCACATGAGCAGAGAAGTCTAAGTGATTGTTAAGTCACACTCCCAGGTACTTGAAAGTTATGACGTTTTCAAGGGTAGTCCCATCCAGTGTGTGGAAGGAGGGTGGGGCTGACAGTTTAGATGTTTTTTTGTTTGGTACCAAAAGTCATAGAGACAGTTTCGTTAGCATTTAAGGAAAACTGATGTGAGTGGAACCAGTGCTGGATATTGGTGAAAGCCAGTTGGAGTTTGCTTGTAATGTCTGTTAGGAATAACCCTAAGGCAATTATGACAGTGTCAACAGCATACATGTGTACGGAGGCAGATGTTCATGCAGAGGGGAGGGAATTTAGAAAGATGGAAAAGAAAATGGGTCTGAGCACTGAGCCTTGTGGGACACCAGCGTGGATAGGGAGTGCGAGGGACAGAGAGTTGCCAATTTTGACAGCTTGAGTTCTGCCCATGAGGTAGGAACAGAACCAATCTTCTGTATATTTTATCGCAATGAGGATAGGGTTACCTACCATGTGTTAGAATTCAAGGCCTCCAGCATCTTACAAGCAATCTTTGGATGAGATTTGGGTTAGCAAAAAATCCTGCAAGGCTTCAGCAATTTTCTAGGATTTTCCATTGTTTGAAATGCTTATGATGTGACTACATACTGCACAACCACTTTGGTACCAGTTCTCTGAAGCTTGAACAAAATTAAGATGATAAAAATAAAATGTTTGCACTTAGTTCCCTACTCTAAGCAGGCACTGCAGAAAATGTAACAAGATGTCCAGGTACTGGATTGGAACCTAGTTCTCCTCTTGTTAATGAGAGATGGATCCGTTATTGGTTAATATGGAGTTGTTAGAGCAGATCCATGTCTCTTCCACTGCAGTTATGATATCTCCACTTGTCTTTCTGTTGCTGTTGGTCTTTCTTTTAAAAAGCTTCCTTTTGCTGCACTGCAAATTCTGATGCCAGTTGTTTAATACTTACTGGTAGAATTCCATCTAGAATTGCTCCTCTCTTAAGGGCTGCCTCTAATTTTGTATTGTAAGTAGTCTTGTGTTTATTTTCATGATGCAGGACTCTGATTACATTTCGGCCCTGGGATGTCAATAAATATGCCTGTAGTCCCACAATTTTGGATCAATATGTGTAGTCAATCTTATTTATTTATTTATTTATTAAATTTTGTTGACCGGGTAGGTGCACTAAGCCCCAGAGGTCCCTTTTTCAGGGGTGACATGTGATTACATTACTTAGGAGGAATATACAGAGAAAATACAGTAGTCACAGTTTACAGGCAGTCAGACACAATACAAATTACAATGAGACATAATGTAGAGAGTCACATATGGATAAAATATAGTTTACAGCCTAGTCATAGAGCAAACATGAGCAGGCAGTAAGGAGTAACAAGCAGGGGAGGCCAGCTTAGGCAGGTTGCCCTATAGAGTTAGGATCTGAGTAAGTGGGGTGGTATTAGGTGCCGTGGCAGTGGCATACGCTGGCTTCAAGCAAGTGGTCATTGAGTCTTGAGTGGAAGGTTTTGATTGATGGGGTTTCCTGCACCAACAGTGGAAGTCTGTTCCACAGGCCAGGGGCAGTGTAGGAGAAGGACTTGCTCCCCCCCCCTTACTCTAGGAACATCTAGAAGAGTACGGCCAGATGTTCGGAGATTCTGGAGATTGTGCTTGGGGGCAATGAGCCCAGTGAGACTGGGTGGGAGGGGGTTGGGCCAAGTAGCTTGTATGCCAGGCCAAGCAGCAGGTACTGGAGTCAGGTATCGAATGAGGGCCAGTTTAGTACTGCTAAGGTGTCACAATGGTAAATCCTGGAGTGGGCCTGTGTGGCAAAGTGAGCCACCTTGTTGTACAAGACCTGCAATCTATTGACCTTGAGCTTCCCCATGCCCTGAACAACTGGGGTGGCATAGGTTAGTGTGGGGAGAAAGACACTGGAGGCAATGGAGATCCTGGCTTCAGGGATCAGCTGGTCTTTTAGGCGGTAAAGGGTACCAAGATTCCCATGAATGCATCTGGTTACTTGGTTGACATGGGCCTTTAGGGTGAGCCCTTGGTCCAGAGTGAAGCCTAGATATTTTAGGGAGGCCACCACTTCTATTCGATTGCTAGAGACAGAGGTAAGTTGAAGGTATGGAGTTCTGTCTTGGACGAGGTGTATACATAGATACATAGACAGTGTTGGCAGATAAGGGCCTATGGCCCACCCAGTCTGCCCATTTAAGCTTGTAAGTTCAGTTTATGTTTTCCTAGAAGTCTGTTGCCCCTTACCCCTGACCTCCAGAATTCCTTTATGTCTATCCCATGCATTCTTAAATCCCGTGATTGTTTCAGCCCCCACCACTTCCTCTGGCAGGGTGTTCCACTTGTCCACCACCCATTCTGTGAAGAAATTCTTCCTCATGTTTCCTCTGAATCATCCTCCCTCCAACTTCATCCCATGCCCTCTAGTCCTGGAACATCTTTTTCACTTAAAAATAGTGTATTCTGCACCCTGTTCCTCCCTGTGAGATACTTGTATGTCTCTATCATATCCCTCTCTCCTCCCTCCTCCAGGGAGTACATGTTCAGTTCCTTCAACCTGTCTTCATAGGACTTGTGATGCAATCCATGCACCATCTTTGTTGCCCTCCTCTGAACCTTCTCTACCCTGTCTATGTCCTTACGTAGGTATGGTCTCCAGAACTGTACACTGTACTCAGGTGGGGCCTCACTAGTGTCTTGTATAGCGGAATTATGACCTCCTTTCCTGCTGGTGATGCCCCTGCCTATACATCCCAGCATCCTATTTGCTTTACCTGCTGCCTTGTCACACTGTTTTCCTACCTTGAGGTCATCAGAGATGATAACCCCAAGATCCCTTTCCTGCTTGGTGCATGCTATATCCTCACCCCCAACTGATATATTGTGCCAGGGTTTTTGTGCCCCATATGCATTATCTTGCACTTCTTTGCATTGAATTTCAACTGCCAAACCCCTGACCATTCTTCAAGTTTCTGCAGGTCCATTCTCATTCTGTCTATACCCTCTGGTGTGTCTACTCTGTTACAGAGCTTTGTGTCATCAGCGAACAGTGAAATTCTGCCTTCTAGGTCCTGTGCAATGTCACTGATGAAGATGTTGAATAGGACCGGTCCCAGCACTGATCCCTATGGTACCCCACTGGTCACTCTTCCCTCTGTGGAGTGACAGCCATTTACCACCACCCTCTGTGTCCTGCCACCCAGCCAGTTACCTACCCACCACACTACTGTCCTGCCCACACCCATATTACCTAGTTTGTGTAATAGTCTTCTATGTGGCACAGTGTCAAAGGCCTTGCTGAAGTCCAGATAGGCCATGTCCACTGCCCTCCCCTGATCCACCTCTCTAGTCACCCAGTCAAAAAATTCAACGAGGTTGGTCTGACATGACTCCCCTGAGTGAAACCATGCTGCCTTGGGTCCTGTAGTCCATTGACAACCAGATGTTCCACCAATCTCTCCTTCAGTAGAGCTTCATGATCTTCCCACTACTGAGGTGAGGCTGACTGGTCTGTAGTTCCCTGCTTCCTCTTTGTTCCCTGCTTTGTATAAGGGACTACATCTGCTGTCCTTCAGTCTTTGGGTACCTCCCCTGTTTCCAGTGATTGGCTAAACAGGATAGCCAGAGGTTCAGCCACCACCTCTTTTAGTTCTTTAAGGACCCTGGGGTGCACCCCATCTGGCCCCATTGCTTTATCAACTCTTATTACTTCCAGTTCCTTCAGGACTCTTTATTGTGTAAAGGGACTTGTGTCCATTTCTGCCCCATTCTCACCCCTTGTACTCCCTTCAGACCCATTACCCTCCTCTTCCTCAGTAAAGACTGAGCAGAAATATCTGTTCAATATGTCAGCTTTACTGTTGTCATCCTCCACGCAGCCCCCATCCTCCCCCTTCAGTCTCACTATTCCTCCCTTTGTCTTTCTTTTTTCACTTATGTACCTGTAAAAGGTTTTGTCCCTCACCCACTGATTTTGCAATGTGTTCTTCTGTCTGAGCTTTGGCTTCCTTACTGACCTCCTGCCTCCCTTTGCTTCTCCTGGTACTTCTCCCTATCCCCTTCTGCCTGTGTCTTTTTGTATTGCCTGAATGCAATCTTTTGGCTTTTATTTCTTTGCTACCTCTTTGAAACCATAATGGTCTCCTTCCTTTTCCTTTTGCTAACCTGCTTAATGCATAATTCTGTTGTTCTTGTAATCCCCATTTTAAATACTGCCCACTGTTCCTCAACCCCTGATTCCTGTCCCATTCCCCTTAATGCCTCTTTCAAGTATCTCACCATTTTCCCAAAGTCTGCCCCCCTAAAATCCAGGATACGTGTTTTTGTGTGGTTTGGTTCTGCTCTTTCTGTGATTTCAAACCACAATGACTGGTGGTCACTGTTCCCCAGGTGCTCCCCAACTGTTACCCCATCACACTGTCCCTGTTTGTGAGCACAAGGTCCAGTATTGCCTTCTGCCGAGTTGGTTCCATGACCAGTTGCTTGAGGAAGGCACCCTGAAGGGAGTCCAGGATAAATCTGCTGTTGATGCTACTGCTGGGATGCTCCAGTCCACGCCTGGAATATTGAAGTCTCCAACCAGTACTACTCACCTTTGTCTGCCATCCTTTGGGTGGCTAGCATCAGCTCCTATCTGTTTCTTCCTCCTGGGCTGGTGGTCTATAGACCACACCTGCGGATGGCTGTTCCCATTTTCCTTTCCAGCTTAACCCACAGTATCTCTCCCCCATTTTGTTCCTCCTGGATCTCTGTGGCCCTTATGTCATTTTTCATACAGTGCCACTCTCCTCCCTTCCTGCCTGCTCTGTCTCTTCTGAATATGTTGTAGCCAGGTATGGCCATCTCCCAGTCGTGGTTATCATTACACCAGGTTTCAGTGATGGCCACAATGTCCAGGTCTGACTGCACCATGACAGCCTCCAGATCTTCCATCTTGTTGCTAAGGCTCCTGGCATTTGCACACATGGCTTTCCATGATTTGACCTCCCTAGACTGTTTCACTGTTCTACTCCAGCCCCTTCCTTGGTTGTCCTTTATCCCTGGTTCTCCTTGCTGTCTGCCCTTCTGCTGAATTTTGCCCTTTCTGCCTATCCACCTCTTGGGCACTAATCTCCATCTTTTGCACACTGCTTTGCAGAGATAGCCACTCCTCTTGTTCACTGGTTCCACTGCTAGCTGTGGGGGGTGAGCAAGTAGGTACCCTCCTTGCTGACCTGCCACCCCCCTTTGCTAGTTTAAATACTTGTCAATGTAGCATTTAAACTTATCATTGAGTGCTTGGATTCCCCTCCAGGATGGATGCAGGCCGTCAGGCTTGAACAAACCTCCATCCCTCCAGGTGGGTCCCCAGTCACCAATGAATCCAAACCCTTCCTCACAGCACCAGTTCTTCATCCATTAGTTAAAGTTCCTCGTGCATGCACTTCTATGCTCTCCCTTGCCTCTCACAGGTAGAACTTCTGAGAAAGTGACAGAAGTAGCTACTTGCTTGAGACCCCTCCCCAATTTCCTAAACTCTTCCTTTGGCTCCCCATTTGCCAGGTCATTAGTACCTAGGTGGATAATGACATCCAGCTCACCCTCCCGTCTTGCCTTCCCAGTGATCCCCAGGATCTTCCTTCCATCCCTCCATGCCGTGGCACCTGGTAGGCACCTCACCTCCCTGTCGTCCCTCCTGTGTTCCTAGCTGGATCCCTCTTATGATGGAGTCCCCACCAGGATTCGCCTCCTCCTCCTCTGGGGTCCACTGCTTTCCCGCTGAGGTCACCTCCTTGGCTAACCTCCACATCCTTTCCTTCCACTTCTCTGGGTACCTCTATTTGGTTGTCCTCATTTGCCAGTGAGGCATATGAGTTCTTGAGCGGAATAGGATCTGGGATGTGCCTCTGCCTGACCGCTCTAACCCTCCCTGAGCCCACTGTCATCCAAGTGCTCCTCATTCTCGGCATCCTTTGAAGCAGTTGCATAGGACTGGGTGGTCTCTGGATAGGGGTGATGGTACTCCTGACCCAGTTTACTTCCGCTCTGAGTCTGGCTACCTCATCCCACAGTCCAGAGAGATGCATGCAGATAGGGCAGCACCTCAGTGTCCAGAAGGTCTGCCTGAATATGGCTGCCCCACAACCACTGCATTGCACCACTCCCCACATTATACTGCAGTTTCACTACTTGTCTGCTACTGAAGCTCTCCTAGTTCCCTTTTTATTAATTTACTGTCCTAAAAATCCTTCCACTGATCCTCAGATAATTTTCTTAAAAAAAAAAAAAAAACCAATAAATAAATGAGTCAAAACACTTGTCGTGCTTAGGGTGGGCTTCTTCCCCCTTATGCCCCTCCTACTTCACATCCCTTACTATACCATGTGTTTAGCTCCTGTCAATCAGATTTAACAGGGCATATAATTAAGAGTTGGGGGAAGGGGAGGGGGGAAAATTTGCAGCAGTTAAAGACAGCACAGAATTACACCACCACTATGTTTTAAATTTTCAACAGCCCAAAAACAATTATAAGTAAAGACAACAAAGAAAGTACAGTGTCACTAAAAGCCCACAATCTAAGTTTAAAAGAAAAATAGCAATTACCAGTTACTCTAAAGCACTGAATTGAATATGTTTCCTTCCTTCCCCTTCTGGCTTCTTCTGAGAAAATAAAACTTGCTACCTCAACTCTGACTAAGCCCCACCTCCAGTTATCATGTAGCTGAGGTCAGAGGCCAGACAATTAACACCCTTCACACAACTACAGGGCAGTCAGACAAGCCAAGAGGTATATTGGTCCAAACATCATGGCCTTGGTTTTGGCGGTGTTCAGGACCATTCTGTTCTCTATTAACCAGCTCTCCAGTGACCTCAGGTCAGCTTGGCGGAGGGGGCTAAGGCCTGCTAAGTTGTCAGTGGATCGATAGATGACGGCATCATCAGCATACTGTACAACAGTGCTTCCTCCACAATGGCCATTTAGATAATTTGTGAACAGGGAGAAGAGGAGGGAGCCAAGTATAGACCCTTGTGGTACCCCCCTCTTTTAGAGGAAGAGGGTCTGATATGGCACCCTTCCATTTGACCCTCTGTGTGAGACCAGATAAGTATCTCTTGAACCAGTTGATAGTATGGCGGTCGAGATCTAGGTTGCCAAGCTTAGATATCAGGAGTCTGTGGTCAACCAGGTCAAAAGCCTTGGAGAGGTTGATGAAGACAACTCTCACTGGGATCCCTTTATCTATGTCTCTGAGTAAATCTGCAGAGAATTTTGTCAGGGCAGCATCTGTGCCATGATTGGTTCTGAATCCATGCTGGGAGGGGAAAGAAGCTGGTGAGCTTCCAAGTATTCACAGAGTTGTCCATAGACAAGTCTTTCTTGGATTTTTGCCAGAGAATAGAGCAGGGAGATTGACCTGTAGTTGCCAATGGGTTCCCATGGGCCTCCCTTGTGGATAGGGACGTGAGCCTGCTTCCACTGGTCTGGGATGACACCCTCAAGCAAGGATCTGTTTATGAGCCAAGTCAAGGGTCTGGCTAGGGCTGGTGCTCCCTCCTTCAGCAGCCTAGAGCTGATCCCATCAGGTCCTTCTGTGCCTCTGGTTTTCAGGGTCTTTAGGAGGGTGAGATCCTAATTTGCCTTGACCAGTAACAGGTGAAAGGAGGGTCAGTCAGTGCAGGGAGGCACCATTGTTCTGGACTCCATGTTTGGGGGGGTAGACTAGCCTTGTACGAGTCCAGATTTGTGAAGTAATAGTTAAGCAAGGAGGTAATTTGTAGGCAATTGCTCAGCATTTGACCATTGACCTTGAGTGAGCCAGGTTCAGACTTGCCTTTTCCCTTTATCAGTTCATTGATATAGGAACAGAATAATCTAGGGTTGCCTAGATTAGTTTTCTGGAGAAGAGTGACGTACTCCCCTTTTCGCAAGTTTAATTGTGTTCCTGCATTTGTTTCTAAGGGTTTTATATGTCAGAAGATCAGCTGTGAGCGAGGAGTGCTTGAAATTCTTCCAGGCCTTGTCCTGGCTGATCATCATCAGGGCCTTTAGTGGAGGGGTGATCCACTTGTAACAACTGCCTTTCGCTCTAAATTTCTTTAGGAGAGCAAAGAGATTGTCTGTTGTTGTGAGTGAATTCTGGAAGAAAACAACAGCATCGTCCAGTGTTGGGAGACGTCTTAGCGGGCTCCAGTCAAGGTTCCTGAGATAGGCATTGACTTGATTGGCTACAAAGTCAGAACAGTTACACGTCATGAGTATTCTGGGTGGTATCTTAGGCACTCTGTTCTTCCAAACACAGTAGATGGGGGAATGGTATCTCAGGGCATCTGACATGGTGCCAGCTTTCTGAATATTGGAGGGGTTTGACACTACAGCCCAGTCTAGGATGGTGTGGTTGCCCATTTTATGGTTCAGCCTGGTTGGTTCTAAGATTACCTGAACAAGATTTGCTTCTTGTACCAGGGCACTGAGAGCCAAGTTTGAGTCCTGTGCCCAGTAGAGGTTGAAGTCCCCCAAGATGAGGAGTTCTGACGAGACCTCCTGGGCCAAGGCTTTTGTGATTGCCTCCAGGGATGGTAGGGCATTCTTTGGAGGGTTGTATATGCAACCAATAGTGAGGTTCTTGGCAAGGCCCAGGGTGATGCGTATGAAGATCAATTCACTATCAGGGCAGGTAGTATGCTGCAGATTGATCTCCACTGCATTCAGAGTATCCTTCACAAAGATGAGTACCCCCCCCTTTGTTTGCACTATCTTTTCTGAAGGAGTTGTAGCCTAAGGCAGTGATCTTGTGAGGGAGGATGTGGACTTTAAGCCACGTCTCTGAGACAGCAAGGACATCCAACTTATAAAGGTCCAGCCAAGCTTGCACTTCATTCATCTTGGACTGAAGTCTATAAACATTCATATGTGCAATTCTCAGCCACTTTGAGAACCTCTAGTGCGAGTCCTGAGGGGAGGATATTGAGAGATTTGCAATAGGGGGACCAGGAATAGGCTGTATATCACCTGCCAGGAGCAAGGGGGCCATAACCAGGAAAAGTACCATAGGGTTGGTAGAAGGGAATAGGTCCCTTCAGAAAAGCCTTCTAGAGTAGCGAAGTGTACTGTAGCATATGCCTTTCTTTGTTAAAACATAGGCAGTCAGGAGAGAAAGTTAGAGCAAAGGAGGGTGGGGTAGTTATGGTGATAGGTAGGGTGGGTATTAGGTCTCCAGGGGCCTTTCTAGTCAGTGTCTCCTGGGCAGGTGCACCAGTCTACCCAGAGAAGGGACATAATGTACAGTGATGCCAGAAGTAAACCTCTGTTGGGGGGAGGGGTAAGGTTTGCCTGGCCCAGAGAACGAGAGGTTAGGTAGGCAGAGGTCAGGGCGCTGTCCTCAGGGGGGTCATGACTGGAGGATGATGGGTGAAGCAGTACAGGAATTGACTCCCTGGTAGAGGCAGGGGGAGGAAGCAGTCAACACTGAGCAAAATATAGGTGCTGCTGTGAAGTGACCTTATCAGCAGGGATCCTATTAGTCTAGGATAGCCCTTGCATGCCTAAATGTGGTATGTGGTCAGAGCAGTTGGTAACCAGCAGACTCTATGGAGGAATCAGAATGCCATGAACATTATAACTGAGAATAGAAAATAGCCAACAAAAAGAAGGCCCCAGCCTCCTTCAGACCTTTGGATGTATAATTTTGGCATACACTAATTTCTGTAAATTAGTTGAGAAGTTTCTCGTTTTTCTGTCCAACTGGTCCAGCTCATTCTGTGGCAAATGACACCAAACCTGTATGAGAGCACTGGAAGAGCGAGTTGATTTACAGCTTGCACTTCACTCTCAAAGCAGTTTCCAGTACAAGTTTCAACCACCTAAAGTATTCCTTGCTGAACTTTTCTCTCACTTGTTCATGTTGCATTGCTGTTCCTTCATCTATACCCAGGTACTGTGCTTACATACTCCCTCTTGCTCAAAGGTCTTTTATGTTACAGTCCTCATTCAGGATTTAACAGTTTACAACTGCTGTTTCTGGCGTTTGTCACATTAGCTATAGTATGAAGCTTTAAGTCATCTATATAAAGAAGATGAGATGGCATTCATTTCCACTGTGGATTTTCTGATGCGTTATCAGATGATTCGTCTGGGTAAAAGTCTTGCCACATATGTTACATTTATATAGTTTCTCACCAGTGTGAATTCGTTGATGTATTACCAGGCTACTCTTCCATGTAAAATGCTTATCACATGTGGCACATTTATGTAGCTTCTCACCAGTGTGCTTTTGCTGATGTATTATCAGTTGAACCTTCTGTGTAAAACTTTTGTCACATGTGTCACATTTATGTGGCTTCTCACCTGTGTGGATTCGCTGATGTGTTACCAGGGTACTCTTCTGTTTAAAACTCTTATCACATGTGGCACATTTATATGGCTTTACATCACTATGAAATCGCTGATGTAATATCAGGTGACTCTTCTGTCTAAAACTCTTATCACATGTGGCACATTTATAGGGCCTCTCTCCTGTATGAATTTTTTGATGCCTTACCAAGTAACTCTTGTCTGTATATCTTTTGTCACATTTGGGACATTTATACAATCTCTCACCAGTGTGAGTTTGCTGATGTATTCTCAGACTATTCATGTATTTAAAACACTTGTCACATGTGGCACATTTATAGGGTCTCTCACCACTGTGAATTCGCTGGTGTTTTACCAGATGACACTTATATGTAAAGCTCTTGTGACATGTGGCACATTTATGTGGCTTCTCACCAGTGTGTATTTTCTGATGCATTCTCAGACTATATTTCCGTGTAAAACTCTTATTACATGTGGCACATTTATATGGCTTCTCACCAGTGTGAATTTGCAGATGTTTCACCAGGTTACTCTTCAGTGTAAAACTCTTATCACATGTGGCACATTTATAAGGTCTCTCACCAGTGTGAATTCGCTCAGTGTGAATTCGCTGATGTGTTACCAGATTACACTTATATGTAAAACTCTTGTGACATGTGGCACATTTATATGGCTTTTCACCAGTGTGAATTCGCTGATGTTTTACCAGGCTATATTTCTGTGTAAAACTACTGTCACATGTGGCACATTTATGTGACTTCTTGCTAGTATGATGATGCATTCTCAGACTACTCTTCTGTGTAAAACTCCTATCACATGTGACACATTTATGTGGCTTCTCACAAGTGTGATGTATTCCCAGACTATGCTTGTGTGTAATACTCTTGCCACATGTGGTACATTTACTTGGTCTCTCACCAGTGTGAATTCGCTGATGTGTTACCAGAAGACTTTTTTGTGTGAAGCTCTCATCACAGTTGGCACAGTTATGTGACCTTTTTCCTTTGTGAATCTGCTGTTGTTCAGAGATGAGCGCACAGAAATTGTTCTTACACCGAGGACAGTGGCATTGTTCCCCTGCTGAGTGGCACATTTTGTGTATGTTGAGTGATAATTCCTGGCTCAGGCTCTCATCTCTCCTGTTGACTAAAAACAAATATTTACTGTATTTACTTACATAGAAACATAGAGTTTGATGGCAGATAAGGACTGCTTGGCCCACCCAGTCTGTCCATATCCCTACCTAATGGATAAGCTGCAGATCCTCATCCTAGTTAACCAACAGCCTATTTCCTCCTACCCCTCCACTAGAATTGCCTTACATCTGTCCCTTGCATTCTTGAATTCCACCACCGTTTCTGACTCCACAACCTCCTCAGGAATGCTGCTTCATGTATCCACAACCCTCTCTGTGAAAAAATACTTCCTCACATTACCTCTGAGCTGTCACCCCTCTATCTTCAAATTGTGCCCCCTTTTTCTTCACCATCTTTTTTTCTGAAAGTTGCTACTCTCTAGGACTTTGTTGATTCCCTTAAGGTACTTGAAAGTTTCTATCATGTCCCGCCTCTCCTCAAGAGTATATATATTAAAGTCCTTTAATCTCTCTTCATATGTCTTCTGATGTAGACCCTGCACCATTTTAGTTGCCCTCCTGTGGACAGCCTCTATCCTGTCTATGACCTTGTGGAGATGGGGCCTCCAGAACTGCACGCAGTACAGTGCATGCCGCTTAGGATGGACTGTTCTATGCAAACATATTTTGTCCACCAAATCCGCTGTCTGCTATTGCCAGCTGTGCAAAAAATTGGAATTTGGAGCTTGATTACAGCTTGCGCTGTTATGCAGAGCAACTGTGTAGCAATCGTTAATCTTAAGTGAATATTGCACAGTGCTATACTTTTATTTTTTTTTTTGTTTTGAGTGATGTGCATTCGTTACTGTGCTTTGTGTGCTTTTCACCTTTATTTTTCCAGGGCTTCAGGGGTTAATGTATGGGGCATGCAGTGTTTGTTCTAATTTGTACTCAACTGCTTAAGAATGCTATCCTTTCAGGATTCCTAGTCACTGAATTGGGTCCCTCACACTGCACTCACGCACTCTATCACATCAGTTCCACTTTCCTTGACAGGGGCATCCCAAGACACCAAGAAGAAGCCATTATAGAACATTATTGAGCACAGATACAGTCAAAGGCTACAGTAAGCCAGGTAAGGGTATGAACACTGTTAATGAATGAAATGTAGCCCAGTTCACACATCCTCACACCTGATTAATTACAGTACTGCCAGGAAGCTGTCAAGTCATTCAGGAAAGTCACTAAGGTTACTAAAAAAAAAGATGCATTTACCCTATTTTACTGTCCGCGGTAGGTGGCCGGCATAGTCCGCATTAGCCATGAGTTTTTACACTGATGTAGTGCTTTTTAATTTGGGCATCTGGATTTTGTCCATGGAAGGGGACTGTCCATGGTAATGAAGTCCACCTGATGTGGCATGGACTGTATTCCAGATGGGCTCTCACCAACTGTCTGTACAGAGGGGTAACAGCTTCCTGTTTTCTACTGGTGATGCCTCTCCCTATGCATCCCAGAACCCTGCCAGCCCTCCTTACTGCTTTCTCACATTGTTTGCCCACCTTAAAGTCATCTGATATGACTGCCTTCAGGTCCCTTTCAATTTTTGTTGTTAGTATGTCACCCCCTATTGTGTACTCTTCCCCTGGGTTTTTGCTTCCAGGTGTAATACTTGCACTTCTTTATGTTGAATCTAAGCTGCCATACCTTTGACCATTACTCCAACCTTACCAAGTCCATTTGCATACTTTTCACCCTACCTTCTGTATCGACCCTGTTGCAGATCCTTGGGTCATCTGCAAAGAGACATACTTTTCCTTCCAGTCCATCTGCAATGTCACTTATAAAAACAGTAAAGAGGACCAGTCCCAGTACTGAACCCTGTGGTGCCTCACTAGTAACTCCCTTTTCTTCAGAGTGGACTCCTTTACTATAACCCTCTGTGTCCTGTTGTCCAGCCAATTTTTTACCCAGGCTACCACCTTGGGACCCACTCCAAGGCTGACTAACTCATATATTAATCTTTTTTGTGGAACTGTGTCAAACGCCTTGCTACAGTCTATGTAGGCCATGTCCACAACCCCTCCTTGGTCTACTACTTTGGTCACCCAGTTAAAGAAATCTATTAGATTCATCTGACACAACCTTCCTGCTCTGAGTCCATGCTGCCGTGGGTCCTGTGCCCCACTGGCCTCTAGGAACGCAATAATTCTTTCCTTCAGAAGTGATTCCATCATTTTCCCTACCACTGAGGTCAAACTAACAGGTCTATAGTTTCCTGCCTGTGTCTTGCTCCCACGTTTGTAAAGGGGAATCACATCTGCCCTCCTCCAGTCCTCAGGTACAACACACTCGTTCTGTGATTCATTAAAGAGGGTAGTCAGTGGTGCCACTAGTTCTCCCGTTAGTTCTTTTAGAATTCTTGGGTGAATCCCATCTGGGCCCATTGCTCTGTCCACCTTCAGTTTTTAAAGTTCTTTCAGAACTGTTTCTTCTGTGACCCTCCCTGAACCCACTGTGGTCCAACCACTCCTCTTTCTTAGCAACCCCTGAGGCAGTGGTGGTGGCCTGGGTGGTCCCTGGGTGAGAGAGGAGGTTTACCAAAATCCTTGCCAGGTCAGCATGTTGAAGAGCAACCTCCTCCCTCAGACCAGACAGGTGCCTGCAAATAGGGCAGCAACACAGTCTACAGAATGTCTTCTGGAAAACTGCTGCTCCACAGCCAGAGCATTGCACCACTCCACACAGGAGGCAGTATAGCACAGTGTATTAAGGCTCTGAGCTGCAAATCTGGAGACCTGGGTTTGAATCCCACAGCCCCCACTTACATGTTGTGTGACCTTGAGCAAGCCACTTAACTTCCTTGTGCTCCCAGGTCACACCTGTAAACCAGCGTCCAGCTTAGTGTGTCTGTCCAGGTTAAAAAAAAAAAAAAACCACATGTCTGTCTCCCTTTCTGTTTAAGATGTTTTTCTTTTTTGTTTTTGGTTTAGGGTGTGCAAGCTTGTGAGTGTCTTTACCCATTATTTGGTGTGCTGTGGCTTTAAGGGTATGAACAGGTGTATGTCCTTAGCAGTTTTGGGGAAGTTATGTCAGACCCCCTGTTATGAAGCAAATATTGTGCTTGGGGAAGGTAGGGTGAGTGGGAGTAAACCTGTGCCCTCCACAATCAACTACAACTCTGAACCTCCACCCTGGTGAGTGCCTTCCTTCCTTTCAGACACCAATCTCAGAGAGTTTAAGGAGCAGGTCTAGTCACATATGACTGCAGATATCTCCCAGCTAGATGTCCTCTCTGGCAAATAAAAGTTAATCTAAGAAAAGTCAACCCCAACAATAGAGAATCAAAACACTGACTCCTACTTAATTAAACAGGCCCAAAAAAGTAGTACTTCAATTCAGTGTAGTCTGTTTAATCACCTCCTTGCTTTAAGGAAGCTGGTGGCTGCTTTCTTTCTATCTCTCTCTCTCTCACACTTAGCTACAGCAGACAGAGTCCACAAACAACTCCTCTTTTAAATCCACAGTGAGGTAAAACATATCTTAGTGTTTTCATATTCTTTCTGAGGGTAATTAAGACACTGCTGGGGGGGCGCTGATAAACAGCTAGTGGATAGACGTGCCAAGGAGCTGCTCCGCTACAACGGTCGGTAAAAGTTAAAAACGAACCCCTCTCTCTCTCTCACACTTAGATACAGCAGACAGAGTCCACAAACAACTCCCGTTTTAAATCCACAGTGAGGTAAAACATATCTTAGTTTTTTTCAGAATCTTTCTGAGGGTAATTAAGACTCTGCTGATATGTAATATCAGTTTTTCCAAACATTATTTGTTTCCACAAAATTGCAACTTACTGGTGTTTAACACTGGCTACTGTTGACATAAGAAAGAGGTTGAGCTAAACAGGGCAACTAAACAAAACAAACTGGCACCAGGTTACAGCTTTAAATAATTATTTTAATTACCACATAAATTGCATAAAAAACCTGTACAAACACACAGAGCTTCCGGCCAGGTTTTGCCTCAAATGGCTTTCTCAAGGGATGATTTAAACAGGTATTGTTGCTGAGAAGTAGGGAATGTTTTTTAGGGACTTGGCTGCTTGTTTCCATCTGTTATTCATATGTTCTTAAGTAAAATTTGATTACGCTGTCCTTTCTTTGGAACATCTCAATTTATTTATGAACTGATTTATTTTAACAATACATTCTAGTGGCCCAGTGGCACTGAGGGCTGAGGCGCTGGCACCTTATCTCGTGCTACGCCGGTGACCCGTGTTCAGGAACAAGCATGGGCTGTCGGGGGTCGGCAGGGGAGGACAAGAATTGAGCATCTGATGGACTGCTCTCCTTCTCTGGGAAGGGGGGGGCTCTTGATGGTTGGCGCTTGCTCACCTGCCAGCGGAGGCTGGAGGACAGGGCGCCATACCACAAGCTGGAAGGAGTCAGGCCAGACCCTGGAGGAAGCGTGTGCGGAAGTGTGCGTGCCCCCCTCTGCTGGTGACATTACACAGTCCCGACTCCCAGGGATTAAAATGGGAGGAAATAAACTGCCGTGCAGGCTCCATCCCCGGCTAGCCACAGCGCTGGCCAACTATATCCAGACTTCAGTGGGAGAATTGGGAACCCCCCCACTGACCCCGCCGGGGGGGGCAAGCCCTGGGGTCAGGTCAGCGTCGGCTAGTAGATGCCGGGGGACGGGGCTGGGGATGCCCTCCTGAGATAGCCGGCAGTGGGGAAGAAAACTCAAAACTAAAAAAATAAATAAATAATAACTCTATTTGGATACACCAGTTATTTATATCATGAGGCTATATGGAAGGAGAAATATGGTAAAAAAGAGCCACATCTAAAAGACAAATAACCATTAGCTAGAACACCATAACAAGAGATAAAATAGACCCAGGGCAGAACATTGCAGATGGAATTAAGAGTAATGACAAGATTTTCTTAAGATTCATAAAGCAGAAAACAAACATTAAGTACAGCACAGAGAAAGCACAAAAAAGATGGGGTACACTTTCAAGAGAATTATTTATATGTTTATTTATTATTGACTTATTTCAAAAGTTAGTTTATTAATGTAAGCCCCCTAAATGGGTTTATTGTTAGAGAGCTGTGATTCTGGGTCTCCTTGCAGCACAGGTTGTGTCAGTGGCTCTGTGGGACTCATGCACTGTGGTCCCATTTTCTGTTTTGCTACAATGGATGCCAGGGTCTTGGCATTTGGTTAGCTGGCCAAGCACCAAGGTTGGTTCCATGTCTCTGGGTGAAAAGTGGGTCCTGTGTCATTTTGTCTAGGCTATGGGCCATGTAGAGGCAATAAAAAAACAAAATTATAAATAGCAACAGCAGCCCGCTCTCTGCATATCCATAGCAGACAAGTGACAGAAACCCATTTTTTTGGGGTGGGGGGTAGTGTAGCACCACCTGGTGCTGACTTAGAAGCAAATGTAAATAGTTATTTCAGGACTAAATGTCTTGTAAGTCTTTGGGTCACATGGTTGTTTTGGCACCATGAAATTTGTCTGGATTGGACGTGCAGTTTTGGAGGGTGAGCTTTGGCAGCTTTGGAGAAGGGATATAGGGGGAGAGCAGCATGGGAGGTGAAGATCTGGTAATAAGAGGACTGAATGGAGTTGTGCCCGTTCGGTCAGTGGGGCTCCTCTTTTATTTACTTCTTGTGTGGCCATATAGTTGGGAAGTAGGAGATCGTGACAGCAGAAATTTTTGGAAGCCCATGTTGGGGCAGGCTGGGAATTCCGCTGAAATGAGGAAGAGTGTGAGCACTTGCACTGGAACCTGCAGTATGGGGTGGGTCTATTGCTGTTGGCCCAGAGAATAACTGGTAAGAGAGACCCCACCAAGACAGAATTGCTGCATGAAGAGCCCGGAAAATTGATCATCAGGGAGAGCATGGAATGAGGAGAGGCTGCACTGCCTAGGAAGTGTAGATGGACAAAGCAGGAGGAATGGAGCCTGTGAGGCGAGAGGTGCAGGAGGGATCTGGGGGTCTGGGCTACCTCTGTTCCCTAATCGCCCTTGGTGTGAGACTGTATATTTCTGTGCCTTACAGCCAAGGGAGCTTGATGATAAGAATTGCTAAGTGCTGGGTCAGCTATCCCTCAAGAGGTTTGTGCTCCTATTCATGATACAGAGAAAGAGAGGACAAGAGTTTTACTGCCTATAATTGAAAGCCTGATTCAGCTATGTGTTAAGTTGTGTGCACGTTGAACTGTGGCTGCCTAGCCAGAGAGTAGCTATCTGCACTTGATGCTCAGTTAGTGACCTCCATAATACAGAGCACCTATTAGCTTCTGATGTGACCTCCCCAGTCCAGAGTAACTTGTGTGTGTTTTCTTGCTCCATGGGATCACCGTTTCCTGTTCTAAATAATCGTTCAATAAATGGGATCCCCTGTTCCTGCAGTTCTCTTTTTACGTTCGCTTGCGCGCATGCACAAGGAACGTTTTGGGAGAGTAGCACACTTTGGAGGTGTGCCTCTCCCTTTCAATCCACTACTCCGTTGAGCAGGTGTGGCAGTCCTGCACCAATAGTCAGCGGGGAGTATGTATGACTAGCGGTAGTCCCTTCAAAAGAAAACCACGCACTGTCATCACAGAAGCACCAGCGTCACGCTGCCCCCCCTGCGTCACGCTGCCCCCCGCATCACGCCGCCCCCACCTTGGTGCCACGCTGGGAGCCACCCCAGCGTGGCAAACGCCCGTTGTTTGCTGACGGGTGCTCCATGGCCCAAGCCATCCTTCTGCCACACTGGGAGCCCACCCCAGCGTGGCAAGCGTCCCAGCGTTGTTTGCGGCAGGGGTGCCCAATCCCTGTTGGCTCCTTGGCCCCAGCCATCCTTCTGCCATGCTGGGAGTCCACCCCAGCGTGGCAAATGCCCCACGTAGTCTTTTTCTTTTCACCTGTAAACCAAAATGGTCCCACGGCGCCTCCCAGTCCCTCCCACAACCCGCACCCACCCACTGCGCACTCCAGCTCTCCCCACACCCCCCACCCCATACTTACCCGAGCTCGCGCAATGATCTTCGGTGGACCGGGAACACGTCTGCACTCTTCAAAGCCGACCGCGAACTGAGGAAATGCCAGTAAGCTGTATAATGGGCGAGATAGGGGTTTTCAACTTTATTGCATATCTCAGGCATTTTTGGAATTTTGCAAATTTTCAACATGGGGTTTTGGGACCCTTCTCATGACTGATGTCACTGTCCATGGCGTTATTGGGGCCCGAAGGTGATTTCGTAGTCACCGCGTGAAATCACCCTTTGGGTCTCGAATAATGCCATGACAGTGACATCGTCATGAGAAGGGGTCCCAAAACCCCATGTTAAAAATTTGGTGCAAAAATTCCAAAATGACTGTTTTATTTAGTGTGCTGCAGTCAGTTCCTACGCAGACCGTAAGTTCACGAATTTTCAATATTTTCACTCCAGATTTTCAACATTGCCATTTTACCACACCTCCTCATGAGCAGTACAGCTGTCATTTTTCACATCCTGCCCAAAACATGTTTCCGCCCATGTAGCGCACAATGGCGCAGTCGGTGTGTGAACTCAATGTATGGGACACATTAAGAAAATCACAGTGACACTGTTCATGAGCAGAGGTCTTAAAATGGCTGTGTTGAAAATTTGGTGACAAAATTCCTAAAATTACTGTTTTACGAGTGTTCATTACGCAGTTCCTATGCACGCTCGTAAGTTTGTGAATTTTCAATATTTTCACTCCAGATTTTCAACATTGCCATTTTACCACACCTCCTTATGAGCAGTGCAGCTGTCATTTTTCACATCTTGCCCAAAACGTGTTTCCACCCATGTAGCGCACAATGGCACAGTCGCTGTGCGAACTCAGTGTATGGGACACATTAAGAAAATCACAGTGTCACTGTTCATGAGCAGAGATCTTAAAATGGCTATGTTGAAAATTTGGTGAACAAATTCCTATAAATAACTGTTTTACGAGTGTGCTATGTGCAGTTCCTACGCACGCTTGTAAGTTTGCGAATTTTCAATATTTTCATTCCAGATTTTCAACATTGCCATTTTACCACACCTCCTTATGAGCAGTACAGCTGTCATTTTTCACATCTTGCCCAAAATGTGTTTCCACCCATGTAGTGCACAACGGCGCAGTCGGTGTGCGAAATCAATGTATGGGACACAGTAAGAAAATCACAGTGTCACTGTTCATTAGCAGAGGTTTTAAAATGCCAATGTTGAAAATTTGCTGAAACAATTCCTAACAATGACTGTTTTATGAGCGTGCGTTGCACAGTTCCCACGCACGCTCGTAGGTTTGCGAATTTTCAATATTTACATTCCAGATTTTCAACATTGCCATTTTACCACACTTCCTTATGAGCAGTACAGCTGTCATTTTTCACATCCTGCCCAAAATGTGTTTCTGCCTATGTAGCGCACCACGGGGGTAACAAAAAGGTCATGCTGAAAATGTATTGTGCAAATACCAGCAATCGCACAGGGCATTAGGGTAAAGCACCACACGTGCCAAACACCACTGCAAATACCTGCAAGCGAACGTTCGGCATTGATAAATGCTTGTTTAATTTAGTTTTTTATTTTGACACAACACGCAAGTACAGTACAGAACAGTACTTGTAGGTGGTACAGCCCATCACTTAAGAGAATGTACAATAAAAGATCCACCACCCAATGAAATTCTCGTATTTAGAATTCTGAAGATTTTCCTAAAACATTTTCATAACATTTACTTAAAAGAAAAAGAGGTAAAGGGGGGAAGAAAAATGGGGAAGTTAAAAATCAGAAAAATGTTGCTTACTTTTTTATCTGTCATCTGTTTGTTGTCAACTGAAGTGGCCCCTTCCCTGCACGCCCCCATCCCCCAACTCATGGAACAAAAGTGGCATCCACCTGGGCCATATACCAGATCCATCTTTGCTGTCTCAGAGTAAAGTGTGGCAACTTATCTGACATACCGGCCAATCAATCTTTTCAACTGATATATTGGAAGCATGATTTGTCTCCACTTCAAAATCGTTGGTATCACTGGTTTCATCTATTTCCTAGTTATCACTTTTTTGCTGCCAAAATCAAAACAGGTAGTAAGGTTTTGTACCAGGAAGGGGAATGCTGGGGCATATTAGCCAACAGAACCATTTCATCTGTCAACTCAACTACTTCTCCCATGCATTCTCTAAGCTTGTCTTGTAAGGAACACCAAAACAGGGCACAAGACCAGAACACATGTCCCAGGTCAGCTAAATGGCAGTGACAGCCCCACCAACAAATTCCATATTGTGCTAATAGGTATTTGGTTTATAAGGCTGGTGAATGAAAATATCTACTTCTGCACTTCCAAGAAAATTCCAGCCATATGATCGTGTTTGTGATTTTAAGTGCTGTTTAGCACTGTTTGTACCAATTTTTCAAATGCTACTGATAGACCTAAGTCTCTATTCCAACTCTCTAGCATGGAAGAGGTGGAGTCTCCCATGGTGTCTCACATGATCTTATAAATTGTACCTATTAAATGCATTCTAATACTTCCTTCAATGTGATTGATAATCAGGATAAGGAGAGGAGGCTTATGCAAAGGGAGTTTAGTGTTAGTCTCTTTTTGTTGTTGAATATACCCTTGAACCTATGATACTTGGGCGAGTAATAAGTGTAACCTCGCTGGAATGGCAACATAGCTCTCCATGTATCTACAAAACCCAACTGTTCAAAACATCCCCTCAAAAAACGAAGGGCATTATTTGTTCTATTAATGGCTTGGCTATTCAAGTCAAATTCCATTGTCCAGGTCATGCTGAAGTCCCTCCCTCCCTCCCTCCCATCACTAAAGAAGCATCTAAATAGTCCAGCACTTTAGCCAGAAAGGTGCAGACCACAGGCAGTATAGACTGGGGAGGCAGATATAGACTGACCAGAGTAATAGTTTCATTATACAGTTTCCCCTGGAGTGCAACATACCTGCCTTTCAGATCTATAAAATCTTTATGTACATCTAGGAGGGTAGACTGGGGAAGCAGTATGACTGAACTACTTCGGCCACTTGGGTGTGAGGATACATATACTCTATATGCAAGGTATAGTATAGCAGCCATGGGGGTTTATATGTTTATTTTAGCTTTATAAATTGTTTTAATGAATTTTGTAGGAGCGCCTTGGTTTTAAAACACACTTTTTATAAATAATGCTGCTGAAGATGATGATAATAAATCTTATCTATCAAATTGAAACCAATGCATTTCCAGTGGGGCCGTCATTTCAGACCCAGTGGAAGTAAACAGGGGAGTTCCACAGGGCTCAATTCTTGACCCCCTCTTGTTTAATGCATATTATTTATTTTATTATTTAGTTTTTGTTGACTGGATAAGTGCACTAGACAAATCCTGCCTATTTTCAGGCACGACCCGGGGGAGGGGAATACTGATCAATGCCAACTGACCTTAAACCAGATTAAGCTGTTGGTGGTATTTTTTTACTGAATGAGGGAAATTTGGCCAGGACACCGGGGAAATTCCCCTACTCTTTTTGATAAGTGCCATGGGATCTTTAACAACCACCTGAACTACCACCAATCCAGGCAGATGGGACCTCGGTTTAACGTCTCATCTGAAAGATGGCACCTCAGAAGCGCAGCACCCCTCTCATGCTGCACTACAGTGTCAGTACTGGGATATTAACCCAAGTGCCAGATGTGGGAACTGAATGCACAGCCCTCTGATCTCCCGGCCTCAGAGGCAAGTGTGCTACCTACTGAGCCACTGACACTGACTGTAAACAACTTACTGCATGTAGTACAACACTGCAGGATCAGGCTGTACGCAGAAGACATCATACTGGTGGCCTCTGCTGACAGCATGGAGGATCTGAAAGGATGGCTTCAGATGGACCTGCTAAGGATGGAAGAATGGATGGGAGACTCAGGCTTGCTTATGAATGCCAAGAAAACTCAGAGCATGGTATTTGCATTAGGGCATGTTAGTTGGAACAGAACAGAACTGCAACTCTCATTGAAAAATGGGTCTGCAATACATAGTACTCAGTGTTATAAATATTTAGGGGTACAGGTGGATTCAAGATTGACATATGTAAATCATAGTCAACAACAAATTCAAAAGGTAAATCAGAGGCTGGGGGCCCTGAGAAGGGTATCAGGTTCACTTATTGTGGAAGCAAGGAAAACATTAAGGAAACGGTTATTATTCATGTACTTGAGTATAGATCAATTTTATACATGCATTCGACTCAAACAATGCTAAAGAAATTAGATTGTGTTTATTGTAGGCTAGGGTTTTTTATAACTAAAAGTGTCTACGGCACTCACTACTGTGATGTATTTTCCAGGTTAGGGTGGTTATAACCAGGAAATCAGAGAGGGGTGCCGGGGGGGTGCAAACGCCATCAAAGAGACTCCATCGAGTCACTGAGCAGCACACCCAAAAGATTTGGTGTAATAAGCTGCACAGAGTCTTTAAAAAAATGAAGTTAGCTGGACCCGATTACTGTTTTTCAGCCAGCAGCGTACTCCATCTAAAATCCCCACCACCACCATTTCACTCAGCTTCCCCCCCCCATCAAATGTTCTATAGGTCCCTCATAGGTAGCACATTGTCATAATCCTGCCCCAATGCTTAGTTAGTATATTGACAACAAGTAAGATAGTTCTCTTCAAGCAAAAAGAGGGGCAGCAATTCCATCTCTGTTACAGAGCAGTTCTTAAGTCTCACAAGGCCAATTTAAAGAGAAATCTGGGAAGGTTCTTTTTCTGTAAGTCAGACAGTGATGTTGATAAGAGGTGAAACATATTTAGGGTGGAACGCAACCAAACCCAGTATCATGCTGCGCTACCATGGGGAAGGGTACTAGTAGAGGGCTGCCAGCCCAAAAACACTGCAAACAAGTCCAGAACACCAGCACTCCAGCAGAAAAAGAGACTCCCAAGAAAAATTCCAGCTATACATAGCTTTTTTATAATTATTGAGTTTTTTACTGCATATATTTATTATATATGTTTGCCTTTGCCTCCCTTATTTATGGTATCAGTACAATTGTGTATGAAATGTTTTATGAACATAGGCTGAACATTTGTTTGTTACAGATATATACACTGTTTTATAAGCTACTTTGATATTTATATTAGAATATGTTATGGTGTTATTTAACTTGTTTTGCACACAGCACTTTATTTGTGATGTCATAGCGATGTATGCACAAATTTGGGGACATGACTGCCTTAGGCCACACCCACTGAGGAAGGCCTAACAGCCAAAGTGCTTGGTGTCTATGGTGCAGTTGGCTTACCAATAATTTACAGCATTCTGCACTGGAATTTTTGTTGGAGTTTCTTTTCTGCTGGAGTGCTGGTTTTCTGAATTTGTTTGATACGTAGGGTAGAGATTGGGTACGGGTGAGCAGGGGACCATCCACTGAGACCCAGTATGCGGGGGGGTTTGCTTTTCTAAGAAAGGTCCAGAACTAATATAAAAGATTGTCTCAGCAGAGCACAGCAGGAGCCATTCATATGACTAAAATACTGTAAATAGCCATTCATGGAGGGGACTCCACCCCTCCAATCCCATCATCAGTCCAAACATCATACAGTAATCTTGACTGGATGATCGCATGTTTAATCTGAATTGCCTTGAAAGAATATAGTCCAGGGTACAAATCTCAGTTTCTTTCATTAATGACTCCTGTGAGAGAATTCACAATCTCTCCAGGCCATCCATCCCTGAATTGCAAAATGACAACAGCGCTCTCTCTCCTGGGACAGATGAACATGGCTCAACACCAACAAGTAAATGAGCCAACAGTGGAAAAGGGAGACCCCGGACTAGGTCTCCTTGAAATCAGAGTACGAACCCATCCTCAAAAGAATCACTAAAAGCAATCAAAGTTTTATCTACCTTCTATAACATGCTGCAATAGATCAGGTTCAACGTAAATGAGTACCAGGTCAGGACTGCAGAGCGGGTGTGAGACACCGGCTCCACTAGGGGGAAGGCCGCCACCAGGCTGTGCATAGCATTGCCAAACAACACTGTTGGGCTTGGTTTCCATACCCTTATTGAAACTCTACTGTGCACCACTGACAATATTTATTATGTCGTTCACAATCGGTACTAACATTTAAGGTGTTAGTACTTAACGTACAAGAGTAAGTTACCAAGAACATTATTACTGTGATTCTTATTGGAAACATACATGTAATGCACCAAGGCTACATCTCTGTGTTCTTTGTCTCTCATGTTATATTCTTCTGAGAAGTCATTGTAAAGCCTGCACTGTCATCAAGCAGATTTATATAACACTGCACGTGTTTGCTGTACAAGTTCTTTGTTCTTATTTTAGCAGATTTTACACATTTTGAATATCTCTAGATACACTGTGGAGTCACCTAATTTCTGGCCAAAAGGGCACATTTCATATATCTAACTCACATATGAAGTAATAGTTGCTATAGTGATTATCAGAATACAAGTTACTGTTTTATGTATTGTCTCTGAGACCGTCTTCATACCCTTGGGTATTGGGAAACTCTGTCTCCCAGTGTCTATTTGGTAAGACATGTTTTTAGAGCATAAGTCTGCCTTTGTGTAATAAACAAGTTTATTACTGTATATGTCACTTGTCTGTTGTTTCTTCTGCTGATTTATTACTACCAAGAATCTGAGAAGGGCTTAGACCCTGACATTATTGGCGACCATGTGCAGGTAGTCTAAACTAGTGAAGATTCACTATTTGCTGGCTTTTCCCTTATGGGTAGTAAGCAGGTGTACACACCCATACCACCCTAGCCTGTGTTTTTCACTCCATAGCACCCTGCAAAGTCTGGCTGCTTACTGGGCGAGATTGATACCATCTCGTCTTGTTCAACAGCAGTTTTGAGTTGCAGGATTGTGTGCGTGCAGAAGCCTGACCATCTGTTTGGTTTAACCACTGTGGATCGATACACAGCAGGGCAACCACTGACAGGTTAACTTGGGTTTCCCATCCTTTCCCACCATATCCAACACCTGCACAGATATGAGACTTGACGTCTCTAACTTTCTTGCTTCCTATGGAGGCTGGAGCGACTTCAAGCTGGATGCAAAACACTCTGAAAGCCCCATGCTGGGGATCTCAACCCAGAACTCAGAAGTGAGACAAACAGCCAAAGAGCGTGATACTAAAGGGCTGCTGATCACAGCTCTTTATGCTGCTTTGGAAGCCTCTGACGTGAGGTTTCATTCCCTTGAACTGCAAAACTCAGCTCTAAAAAAAGATATGGGTTTGTAGGCATCTGAAAGTCTTAGGAAAGAGCAGAGACTGGAAGAGGAGCTTCAGTCCCTGTGTAGTAAGAATGAGACTTTTGTGCACTGTACTGTAGAGAATAATTAGTGAGAGTTATTCATGTTGAGAGAGGATTGTGATGACTTGAAGCAGAATAAGAGGCAGATTTTGCAAATGAATGATTTGTTGAGTGAGATAAATGATTCTTTGCATGAGGAGAATGAGGAGTTGAGAGACGATCCGAAATGGGTAAATGAGTTGGATAGAGAGCTCAGGGACAGCTGCGAATTGAGTGCCGCATATAGAGTGTTGCAGAAAGAGGTTTTTCATTTAATTTCATTTATTTGTAATTGCAGGTAGGCACACTGATACAGGATCCCATTTTCAGGCATGACCTGAAGTCAGTAAGTTCAACAGACAACGAGACAACATACAATACATTAATCAGCCATTAAATACAATAAAACTAGTAACACATAATTTTACACAAGAGCAAACATTCATTTTTTTAAATGAATAGAAGCAGCAGCAGTGGAGAAAGTGGTAACTGATAAAGAAGATTTTACTTAATCAGGTAAAAGGTTCCACACTGTTGCGGCGCAATAGGCGAAGGCCTCCCCCCCCCCCCGAGTTTGTATGGACCAATGGAAGAGTCAGTTGGGCCTTTTCTAGATGATCATGAACTGTATGGGGAACTATATGTATCTAAAAGGGCTCAAAGTGATGTTGGAATTCCTTTATGTAGTATTTTAAATGTAAAACATGACAGCCACTTGTATTTTTAATGGATAGCCATTCAAGGCTAGTCAAAATATTACAGTGATGTGTCTGGGAGGATGCCATTAATACAAACTTTCCAATTTTACATAACAATGTTTCCTTCTGGGGAAATAAAGGAAGAAGATGAGGCATCAGTCATTAAAGGAGCGTAATTTAGAACTGGTAACAAACAATGTTGTGCAATAGTTCTAAGAGAATCTTTGCTCAGAAGTTTATTAAGCTGATAAACAGTACCAATTTTAAAATGTAACTTAGCAGGACCCTTTTCTATGTGTATATTATATGTCAATGATGGATCTAGGTACACGCCTAGATATTTCAATGATTTAACAACTTCTATAACCCCACCCGCAGCATAATAACAGCAAAATTACCAGAACGTTCCTTGTAATTTAGGTTCTGAGCCAAATATCATGGAATTGGTCTTTAGCTTATTCAACACTAGATTGTTTTGAGAAAGACAGGATTGCATATTGTTAAATTCAGTGTTCAATAATAGATTAATACTGGTGACATTATAATCATGAGTGAATAAAACTGCATCATCTGCATACAATAACAGATCACAATGCTCCACCACTTTCACCACTGGGTCTATGAACAATGAAAAAAGTAGAGGGCCAGATATGGAGCCCTGAGAGACCCCATGCTGGACCACTTGCAGCAATCTCGTCACCTGCCGATCTAGCCAGAATCAAAGGATTGAGCTTTATGCATATTAATGTATGCAGCCTACTAAAAAGTGTGCCTCTGTTCAAGCACTGACTTTCCGTACAATGTCTGATATACTCGTGGTCACCGAGACTTAGCTCAGACCTGGTACCACAGATAGTGAGGTGAATATCCCATCTTATACTCTGTTCAGAACTAATAGGCTCACCAGTGGAGGAGCAGTTACCATCTATGTCAAGGAGAAATGCATCTGTTATAGACTCGTCCTCACTTCTAAAGGAATTTGAGAGCCTGACTCTCAATGTCAAGCTACCTTCCTCAGTCTCAATATGCGTCCGAGGATGCTACAGACCTCCATCCACAGGGCTACAATTTCAGGGCCACATAACTAATACAATGGGATCCCTTTAATCAGAGATTATTATACTAAGGGACCTCAGTGTGGACTGGTATTCCAACAGTTCTTTACCCCTAAACACTATTTGTGACTCCTTTGGTCTTTCCCAACTCATTTCTGAAGCAATGCGTCCAAAAAAAAGTGCCCTAAAAATAGCACACTTCTTGGGCTCATTTTAGTAAACAAACCCCATCTGTTTTCACATGCAGGAGTGTTCTTCTCGGATTTCAGTGACCACTGTATTATAGCAGGTGTAAGATCCACCCCAAAACTACCATCCTTTTCCAAATTCTCACTCAAGATTAAACGGCATAATTTTGACATCTACGCATTCCTCTCCAACTTGCGAGATTGCTTGAGATGGCAGTATTTTAACTTGGCCAACTCAGTGCCCGCGGCCTATGATATCTTTCAGGAAATCATGTTAGGGGCTCTGGATAAACATGCACCACTGGTCCAGATTCGTTCTAAAAATAAATCATGTCCTTGGTTTACAGCCCAGTTAAAGGCCTCCCTGTTACACACAGACTGGCTTTGGAAAAAGGCTCAGAAATCAAAACTTCCTGATGACTAGACATCTTTCAGGAAGGCTAGACACCACTGTAACAATCTGGTTAAGGAGGCTAAGGCTAGCTATTTTCGCAAAGAATGGGATGCTTCCTCCAAGTGCTCGGCAAACTTCTGGAAAACCATCAAAGATATTAAGGGCATGTGGCTATGAGCAACTTACCCACAAAAATCGCCATTGGCACAACTTCAGTGTCAGATAAATCGACTATCCTCAATGCTTTTAATAACCATTTTTCTACTGCAGGTCTCGCTTTCGATGCCTTCCCTGCCAACAACCTGTGCTTTAGTCTTGGATCACCTGACTTATCAGATCCAGTCACAAGTGTAGCCTTCTCCTTCCAGCCTACCATGCTGAGAGAAGTTGAGGATCTCCTCCTACAACTGGATACCAGGAAGTGTGCAGAGGCAGACCAACTGGATCATTCTTCCTGAAGCTTAGTCTTCACATCCTGGCTGTGCCCATAATGCACCTTTTTAACCTCTCCATTTTGCAGGGCGATATTCCTCCCATATGGAAAACAGCTTGCATAATCCCCCTTTTTAAATCTGGAGACACCAGCGACCTGAATAACTATAGGCCAATCTCCTTACTTCCCACCCTTTCCAAACTGTTGGAAAAAATACTGAGTGTGCAGCTCAGAAACTACCTCGAAAGTGGGAACCTGCTCAATCCTTATCAGTCGGGATTTAAGCCTCATCACAGTACTATTTCAGCCCTTGCAAAGGTCACCAATGACTGGCAGTGTGCCATGGATTCAAGGAACTTCATTTGTGCAGTATTTCTAGACTTAAGCAAGGCATTTGATACAGTTGACCACGAGCTGCTCCTTGTCTCCCTCAGAAACATTGGCTGTGACCCTCCCCCCATCACTGAGGTGGTTCTCGAACTATCTAACTTGACAACAGCAACAGGTCAAGGCTAAAGGGGAATTCTCATCCCTGAAACCTCTACTGAGGGATGTACCGCAAGGCTCTATACTGGGTCCTTTGCTTTTTGAAATTTACATTAACAATATTGATGTTAACATTAAATCTGCTAACATCCACCTATTTACCGATGATACGGTACTTTATATCGGAAGACCCTCTCCAGAAGCAGCTTGTAAGGAGCTACAATAGGAATTTAATCTTGTACAACATCAACTACTGCACCAGAAACTGCTCCTAAATGCCAAAAAAAGAAAAGACAATGCTTTTTTCTCCCTTTGTATACGTCAATAACCCCACAACTCAAGGTAATATTCCCCAGTTCCACACTCTTCTTGAAGAATAGCTAGAATATGTTACTAAATTCAAATACCTGGGGGTGTGGATTGACCAAAAGCTTTCCTTTTGCAATCCCATTGAGGATCTCTCAAAGAAGCTTAGGCAGAGGCTTGGTATCTTCTATAGGATCAAAAACGTTCTAAAACTGGATGCCAGGAAGAGACTGGTCCAAACCACATTTCTTGCCTCATTGGAATATGCAGATTTCCTTTACAGCCAAGGCACCATGTCTGCCCTGGCTAAATTAGACACACTCTACCATCGGGCCTTGAGTTCATAACTGCTCTCCCATACTCCACACATCACTGCTTCCTTTACGTTGCACTAGGTTGGTCATCCCTGAACTAAAGAAGATAGAGGAATGCAGCTCTCTGGACATTTAGGGCCATCACGAAGATGTTGCCTCAGTACATCTCGGACCATCTTCCTCTAGGTGTGAGGTCTGCCATATCTCATGCTTTACCCTCTCTCTGGAACAACTTGCAAAAAACCCTGAAATTGGCTTACCCAATCAAACTATTGGCCTTCAAAACACTTTATTCTCGCTCTATCAAGGAATCCTGTAACTGCTTCTACTGATATCACCTTCCCCTAGCCTCAGCTCCATTGCATCACTTTACTGGTACTTCTTTCCCACCCCTTTTGGGCCATGCTACTGCCTATAAGAACCTACCTGTCTGATGCTTCTTTCCCGACCCTGTGTTTTTTTTCCTTATTGTTCGCTCCTTTTCCAAGTCACCCTGGCTCCCACTTTCATGCCTTGCTTACCCTCCTTGACACCATCATGGTGTTTTGCTTTCCACTCCCTAACTGTTGCCACCCTCACCACTGCTACCACTATCCCCTTGCGGGCATGTACCATGTACCTTTCCTTACTCATCCTCTTGCATCCCCCTCCCCACCCCTCCAATGCCCCTCCAAGCTCCTTCAATCAATAATTATGTTCAAGGATGCATCAAATACACACTGTAACTATAGTTGCATACGTTTAACCAGTATATACTGTACTGCAGTTGCTATACTTTTTAGTTGCATATCCTTCATGGTCTTGCTTAATGGCTCTTTTTAATACTCTATTTTGTGTGTATTATAAACTTCCTGTGTATAATTACTGCTCTATGTAAATACTATGGAAATGTGAATTCATTTTGTATATTTTTTGTTTACCCAATTATGATGTAACCGAGTATTCCTTTGTATGTATTGTTAACCTCTCCTTTCCAGGTCCATCCTGAATATGAACTTGCTCAACGATGTTTACCTGGTTAAATAAAGATTTTGATTGACTGATTGAAGATGAAGATACTCCATTTAACTTAACACAATGCAGCCTATTAGTGAGATAGTCCCTGAATCAAGACCATGCAGGACCTCCTATTCCCAATCCAGATAGTCAATCCAGTAAAACTGTATGGTCAAAAGATCGAATTACTTGGTTAGGTCCACAAACACTGCCCCAGTTCAATTACCACTCTTGGTGGGCCTGAGGACAGTGTCCATGAACACAACCAAGGCAGCCTCAGTACAGTGCCCCCCTAATGCCATGTTGGTTAGGGGAGATCAAGTTATGGGTCTTTATATAATTGTTAAACTGGTTATATACCAGATTTTCTTGAAGTTTTGATAAAGCAGACAAAATTGAGACAGAGTGATAATTACAGAATTCAGTTTGTGATCGAGCTTTAAAGACTGGGACAATATACGATGTTTGCCATAAATCTGGAATCTGGTATGTGTGAAAGTATAAATTAAAAATAAGACTAATCAGGTATGCAAGTTTGGAAGTGGCAAGAGCCAGGATTTTGGGTGATAGCTCATCACAGGCAGGAGCTTTATTGGGCTTCAGGCTAGTTAGGAGTTTGAACACCTCAGAACTCCTGACAGTTTTCAGGTAGAATTTCTGCTGGTTCAGGTTAGATTCAGTATGGTAGTTAGCTTGATCTTGTAAAACACTGTGATCAGTTTGGTCCAACAGGTCCCTGTGGTATGAATCCAGATTAGAGAATTGGGAATTGAATTCCTCTGCAATGAGGGTGGAGTCTGTTAGCAATTACCCATTTTTAGCATACAAGGGCCTCTATCACTGGGGGAGTAAAGATTTGATTGAGCTCCAAAACATTTTGGGGTTGGAAAGATGGGTCTGTTGCTGTTTCTGAAAGTAACACATTTTATCTAACCTAACTTCCTTTTTACATAAATTCCACCTTAACAGGTAAGCATTTAAATCAATGGCTGCCCCAATTTTCCTATACTTTCTCCAGGCAGTGTCTCTTTCCCTCATTAGTTTAATAAAATTTCTATCAAGCCACTTAATCTCCCTTTCGCTAACTCTTACCCTACTCTGCAATAGTACGATCCTACATCATGAAACATATGGTGACTCATGTGCAATGCCAAGACAGCAACCCCCATGACAGGTTGCACCAGGTGTTGAGCAGAACAATGTAAAAGTTAGTCACACATAGTGAAGAGCTAATATGGCGAAACTGTATCATCGTTGAGAGGTACTGGCTAGCCACGTCAAGGCAATGGGTGGTTTCCATTACACACCCATTGACTTTACATCATCTGGAGAAGACACTTGGTGATGAAACCAACCAAGACAGTGCCCAGATACACTCTCAAAATGGTGCTTCCCCCACCTGCCACTCACAAGATGGCAGCCCCCACACTGCACTAGCATGACCCTACATCATTAAACATATTTTGACTCTCATGTGCAATGCCAAGATAGCGAACCCATGATGGGGAGGGGGGTACCGAGACCAAAGCCAAACCCCTCCGATTGCCATCCTGAAGAAGGAAGACAAAACAGAGACTGATCAGATGATTGAGGCAGCCCTCACTAGTACACAGATGACTGAGGAGCAAAGATGGATTTTTCATGAACAATTGGAAACCGTGTTGAAGGAGGCTGCTGTTCAGCCGCAGTGGAGGCCATCCTTCATGGCACAGACTCCAACCCTTTTCCTGATCTGCGTGCTGCAGCTCAGAACTCTAATCCCCTTCAGGCATCTCACTCTGTGCAGCAGATCGCTGACAGCATAGGCCGCATGACCCCCAATGACAATCTTAGCTGTCGTTTGGAAAAAGTTTGTTCCAATTGCAAGATGCTCAGTCTACCGGTGGGCTATCAAGTACAGATCCTCTGTCAGACTGTAGACCCCGGCCTCTTGGCAAAACTCTCAGAGGACATCCGACAAACCACGGATGCAACCTTTGATGACTTCACCGTGGAACTAATTGCCGCACACTCCCCAGGCACAGTTGTCATTATGTTGGCCCATCCTGTTAAACAGTATGCAAAGGAAAGTCCAATGTCATATTATCAAAAGTTATGGTTGGTCTACTGTACTGGCAAGGTGCTCTCACAATAGATAGTGGACAGGGACCAAACTGAATACAAGACCTTGTTTATTCATAACATGATTCCGGCCATGCATGACAAGGTCAAGCCTGTGGTTTTCCCCAGAACCAACAAATTCTCAGGCTTTCTCATGAGAATGGAGCATGTCTACCAACTCTTCCTCCGAGATCTGAACTCTGGCTCAAAAGCCAAAAAGGCCATGGTATAACCTGCCAGCAAGCCCACAACCCACTACATGGTGGAAGATAAGGCCCAGGACAATAAAGCCACACCTTCTGATGACAAACAGACCTATAAGAAGGGGGGGAACAGCAACAGGAACAAAGAAACTGGGATAATTCCAGTGCCAATCAGAATGACAATCAGGGCAATTGAAATTCAAACAACATGAAGTCTTGCTGTATTCTGACAAATGCAGTTAGGTCCTGCCTTTCAACTGCCCGGAGAACATAGGGATAACTTTTCTATGCATGGCATAGAATGTTCATCTCAAGCTCGGTTGAAACCTCTGCCTGTTGTCATTTGAACTGCAACTGTCAGATTCTTTACTCCGCCTCACTGAACAGTCGCTCCAGAGATTTCTCCTGCTGCTCGGTTGAAGTGTCGCCTTTCGGTCAGTTTTCTTCCGAAATTGTTGTTTCAGCATAGTCAGTTCAAGTCTCTGTCTGTGGTACCGTGAGTACTAGATAGGTTTTGTTCCCTTTTCTGTGTGTAACTTGTAAAGCTGTGGATCAGTTCGGCTGAACTGATCATTTTGAGGTAAAATTTGTACTTTACTTTAGTGTGTGGTTACCAGACCGTATCGGTTCTAAAAAAAAACGGGTTTTAGTATGTTTTTTTTCCAAGACCCGTGACACAGTCAGGAACCGATAGGGGAGTCTTGCCTGGCAGATTGCCAAAAAGGGAACGCTTGGTTAGGTTGGCCATGTCTGAGAAACCCAAGAAAAAAAGGGCCCACTGGGTTTCAACACTGCAGTGTGAGTGGGGATGTCTTTGCTAAGGCTGATCCCCACACCACCTGTGTTTATTGTCTGGGGTTTGACCACCTCGATTCAGACTGCCAAATTTGCAAAAATGTTCCCAAATCTACCCTGGAAAAGAGATTAGGTAGACCGAGGGAAAGGGAGGTGGAGAAGTCCGCTGACCCGGATGGCCAGCCTGGTTCGATTCCGACTGAACCAGAAGGAGTACCCTCTGACCAGGGCAATACTTCTTCGGGCAAAAGGAGAGCCGATTCCGAGGAATAGGTTCCGACAAAAAGAAAAAGAAAAGACAAGTCGACCGGTTTGGATCCAGACTCTCATACTCCAACCGCCGATGAAATAGCCAAAGCGATTAGGATTGTGGAATCGCTTTGATTGGTTCCGACTGAACTGGCACCTTTTGGCAGGGGCTCGGTTCAGTCAGTTCCCCCGGTTCTGGATTATACTCTGGAAGAATTTTATGAACCGGAGTTTGAGGAGGAAGGAGAGTTGGAAGATGATTATGGTGATGGTGAAAGTCTGGATGTGTCTATTGACCCAGACATCTCCCCAGACAGAACTTCAGGTGTTTCTCCTCCTAGGCTTTCTGAGTCCCCTTCACATTACATGTTTTTCAAAAAAAGTGCCTGACACCCTCCAGCTTCCTGTGAAGGAGGCAGTGGAGGATCAGGAAGAGCCTGACTATGTAGAGATGATGGACATTCCAGAGTCCAGGAGACTGTCTATTCCCCTCCACAAATCTTTTGGGAAACAGACACAAAAAATTTTTAAGTCTCCCAATTCCATACCTCCTGTGGACAGAAGAATGGACAAGAGGTATACTCTTTCAGGCTCAGATACGGAGTTCCTTTATCAGCAATGCAGCCATGGTGGGGTTGTACAGGCTGCTGCCTGTGATAAGGCAAGCATTCCCTTGGCATCACACCCCCCCCAGACAAGGACTCCAGGAACACTGATGCCATGGCAAAGAAGCAGTATATGGCATCATCCTTAGGACTCAGGCAGGCTAATTATATGGCCTATGCAGCCAGGTACCAGAAGTCCAGGTGGGACACTGTACTGGCACTGGCTAAACAGGCTCCTTCCCAGCTTGCCAAGGAGCTGGAGCAGGTGGCTGCAGATGGCCACTTACAGGAGTGCTCAGGCCAAGGAAAGGCAAGCAACTTCTCAAAGGCAGCAGACCAGGGGCAGGGGCAGTCCTTTCCAAATGCCTTTTTACCAAGCACAGGCCTCTTCTTCTTTTTCACAGAGGGGGTTCTTCAGAGGGAGAGGCAGAAGGGGGATGAGCAGGCCTGCATCCACCCCTCAGCCTAAAGCCCCTGCCAAGCAGACACCCTGATGGGTCTGCCCATTTCGATTCTCCTATCCCAGTAGGGGGCAGGCTGGCTTACTTTGTCCAGGACTGGATGTCTCTTACATCAGACAAGTGGGTCCTGGAAGTAGTAAGCCAGGGTCTGGTTCTCAGCTTCAAAAAATTTCCCAGGCTGAGAGCCAGATCTTTTCCACCTGCAAATCTCTCAGAGACCCTTGCCCTAGAGGCAGAGGTTACTTCTCTCCTAGCTCTCAGAGCTATAGAGAGAGTACCTACCCTACACTGGGGCAAAGGATTGTACTCCAGGTACTTCCTAACCCCCAAAAAGACAGGAGAGTGGCGACCCATCCTGGATCTAAGATACCTGAACAAACATCTTTTAAAGCCAAAGTTCAAAATGATAACTCTGGGAATTATCATTCCCTCTCTCAGGCCAGGGGACTGGCTAGCCTCCCTGGACCTCAAAGATGCCTACTTTCACATTCCCATCCGTGCTCCCACAGAAAGTACCTCAGGTCAGTTGCCCTCAGGCCACTATCAGTTCAGAGCAATGCCTTTGGCCTAACCTCAGCTCCAAGGGTCTTCACAAAGTGCCTGGCAGTAGTTGTTGCCTTCCTAAGAAGACAAAAGATTTCCATTTTCCCATACTTGAACGACTGGCTCATAGTAGGCCAGTCTCCAGACCAAGTCAAGTCACACCTGCAAGTGACCCAGCAAGTGCTCACTTCTTTAGGATTTCTTCTCAACCCTACCAAAGTCAATCATCGAACCAGTGCAGCTCCTCACCTTCATAGGGGCAGAGCTGGATACGGTAAAAGCAAGAGCTTTCCTTCCCCTGGAAAGGGCAAGAACCCTCATGGAACTGGCCTCTTCATTCAGCCTTCAGGTGTCTCGACCAGCAAGGCATTTCCTTCAGCTACTGGCCCACATGGCAGATTCTACAGTAGTGGTCCAGGGCACAAGATTCCAAATGAGGGACATTCATTTCCACTTAAGAGCTTTTTGGTCCCAAAGGATTCCCTTACCAAACTAATTCCAGTGACTCGAACTCTGATCCAAGCCCTGCAATGGTGGCAGGATCAGGACAATTTGAGGCAAGGGGTTCCATTTGTCACTCAGTCTTATTCAGTGGTCCTCACCACAGATGCTTCCCTGCTGGGCTGGGGAGCCCATTTGGGGGAACTTACCACCCAGGGACTGTGGTCGCCTCAGGAATCTCTGCTTCACATCAATCTCTTGGAACTCAGAGCAGTGTTTCTGGCACTGCAAGCTTTTTCCAAATCTGTACAGAACAAGGTGGTTCAGGTCAGAACAGACAACACCACCACCATGTGGTACATCAACAAGCAAGGAGGCACTCAGTCTACGGCCTTGTGCACAGAAGCGATGAAGTTGTGGTCCCTGGCCTATTCCCTGAAAACCTCTCTGACAGCAGTTCACCTCCCAGGGAAGGACAATGTCTTAGCAGATGCACTGAGCAGAATATCCCAGGGTCATCACAAATGGGCCCTAGATCCTCTGGTGTTGAAAGTGATTTTCTCAAGATGGGGCACTCCAGAGACAGATCTTTTTGCAGCCCCAGACAATCACCAACTTCCTCTTTTTTTTTTTTAAACCAATCTTTATTCATTTTTCTGTTTAACATACAAACAAACAGACAGACCAACATAAACCCGGCTTGCCGGGGTACACAGTCCAAAACTGACCGTGTGAACAATGTACAATTAACTATATACATACGCAGAGAAAAACTGGCCCCCCCCCGTCCGCTCTATCTTCACTTCATCTCCCAGTTAGGTTAATATCTTCAGGCTACCTAGTTCCCAACCTCTTTTCTCTTGCTCCCTGGAGTTTCCTGTAGCCCCTTGGGCATTCCCTTGCTTCTTTGCCTACTATGTATCACCCATTTGGGGGCGAATTCCCTCTGCGTCCCCTGAAAAGAGAGAGAATCCCTATCCCCTCAATTAGTCTAGCAGACACCTAACTATTGTTTATCTTCTAAGTCCCACCCCATCCCAATTAATCATCTATCTACCCCTCCAATTCTAACTAAAATTTCGAGCTCCTTTTGGGCATTTCACCCTAATTTCCTCTAACTATTCGCAACCCAACAAATAGACCTGCATCTGACCCTCTGCTTCTTGCTGGGAGTATATCACCTCCAATGTCGCCCATCTTTTAGTGTATAATTTTTCCCTTCCTTCTGAATATAAATGTCTCTTGATTCCATCTAAGGTTCCAGTAAGGTCTCTTACCCATTGTTTATATCCATAGAGCTGGTCATCTTTCCAATGCTGGACTATATATGCCTTAATCATTGCCGCCATCAGGGTAAATGGTATTTAGGTGTATCCCCAATTACTTGTGACAAGTCCCCTAGGATGCATATCTCTGGTTTTATAAATTCTGAGTAGTCCAACATTGGATCCATTCGTCTTCCCATTTCGGCCCACATGGGCAATATTTTGCTACGGCTCCATAGCACGTGAGCAGATCTCTCTCACCGCCCACATCTAAAGCACAGGTCTGTCTGTCTTAGGCCTCTCGCGCATAGTTTCACAGGGGTATAGTATATATTTGAGACAATGAAAAAATGTAGGCTCCTATACTTTGGTATTACAATATACCTACTGTTATTCCATATGTTGGCCCAGTCAATGGTGCCCGGTGCTAAGATTCTGTCCCAGTATGGCACAGCTACAGGTGCATTCGGGCTAAAAAACCAAGAAGTATTTTGTAAATCTGTGAGAGGGTCTTAGATCTCGGATCAATCTCCCTCAGCTCTTCCCAGTTAAATGTATCTTCTGCAAAGCCCCCTATTTTCCCTAACACTCCCTCCAACATGCTTATAAGTTGTAGCTTTTGAAAATAGGGCATTCCACTGCATTGTACTAGAAGAACCACTTTTTTATCTTGGATTACATCTTCTAACTTCAAGTCTGGAATCCACCTAGCCCACCTCCCTTTAAGTACCCAGTTCCCTATAATCAAATTGGGGTTACCCAATAAAGGTTGCCTTCGGGCCTTCATTTGATCTTTTTTCTGAGCCCGTGTCAGGTATGACCACCACACTTCTACCGCCTTCACCACTGGGTTTCCCCTTTCTTGTTTAAAACATTTGGCTACATCAGCATACAATGGAGTCTGCAAGGAAAGGCCTGCCTCCTCCATCATTCGAATCTCCAACTGCAACCATTCCGGGACGAACGCATTTCCTTGTTCCTTTCTGCCCCAGCGGGTCATGAGACCCAGCTGCCCTGCAAGGTAATATAAGTGGAGGTCTGGTTGCTTAACCCCTCCAAGCAAGGAGGGGAGGTGCAGGTCTTTATATTTTTTCCTAGGAGGTTTAGAGTTCCATAAAAAATCTGAGAGTAGCTTTTGGATCTTACTGAACCATTTCTTGGGGATGGTGTAAGGAGCTAAATACACCGGGTATAGTAATCTTGGCAACAAATTCATCTTAATGAGCCCAAGTCTGGCCATAAAATTTAACGGTAGCTTATTCCATCTTACTAGATCACCCATAATACCTGACAGTATCCCTTGCATGTTCACTTCTGCCCCAAGCTCAGGGTTTCTCGTTATCCATATGCCCAGATATTTGATCTTATCAGGCATCCATTGGGTTTGCAAGTGAATAAAGTCTGCCTTATTTACATGAGGCATCAGGGGGAGAATTTGAGTTTTGGTCAAATTCAGCTTGTAGTTGTAAACTTCGGCAAAATGCCCTATCAGCTCTCTAGTCCTCTTGAATCCGTCCGCTGGGTCCCGCAAGTGCAGGAGCACATCGTCTGCAAAGACTGAACTTTAACTCTCGTCCCATTGTCTCCACCTCCCTTATACCCCTATCATTATTAATCATCCTCAGCAAGGGTTCAAGGTAAAATAGTATCGGGGAAAGAGGACATCCTTGTTGGGTCCCATTTTTCAGCAGTATTTCCTGTGATATGTAACCATTGCACAGGACTCTGGCTGAGGGAGTGGCATATAGATTTTTAATACCTTTAAGGAGGCCTTGAGGGAAGCCCATCTTTTCCATTGTAGCGAAGAGAAAAGCATGGGAGACCCTGTCAAAGGCCTTTTCAGCATCTAAAGATATCAGGGCTAAGGGTACTTGGGAGTCTGAGGCATAGTACAGTATGTGATGTAATTTTCTCAGAGCATCATGCGCTCCCCTCCCTGGCATGAAACCTACTTGCTCCTGGCTTATTACATCTGCTGCTATCCTCCAAATTCTATTGGCTAAAATTTTTGTAAGGATCTTAATATCTTGATTCATTAATGCTATGGGCCTGTAGCTACCCGGTGAGTCCCTTGGTTTATCCGGCTTGGGAATTAGCGTGATATATGCCTGATAAATAGGGGGGTGTTGAACACCTTCTTACATTATGTTATTGTAAAATTTTTGAAGTACAGGCAGAAGGATATGGATATAGTTTTGATAGAACTTTGCTATAAGACCATCCGGACCTGGCATTTTGCCCACCGGTAAGGTTCTAACTACCTCCAGAATTTCTGCTGTCCCGATAGATGCCGCCAGATCAATAGCTTAAGTGGCGTCAAGTATCAGTAAGGGTATTCCCTCTAAGAAGGCATTGATTTCCTTCTCCCCCATCATAGTCTCAATTTGATACAGATCCTTAAAGTACCTTGCAAAAGTATCTGCTAATTCCGTTATATATTTTCCTCCATAATTGATAGCTGTCACCATTCTACTAGTCTCCCATTCCCTGACTCTAGCTGCCAGCAAGTGTCCAGGGACATCTCCCTTCACGAGGTATTTAGCTTTGACTTTAGCTAGCCAAAAGTCTACCTTACCGTAGACAATATTTTCTAGTTCCCATCTTAGGCTCTTGAGTTCCCCATCTATTTCCTCTGATGTCCTCTCTAGTGGAGCCAGCGAGTTAATGGCCCCCAGAATAAATTCTTCCTTTGCCCTCCTAAGCCTGTTATTCTGAGCTGCCAGATCTTGGGCCCTTCCCACAAATAGCACTTTACAAGTTGGCCAGGCCAACTTCTTGTCACACAATATAGGTAGTTGCTGCTGAATAATTTCTATTAAAGCACTCTCAAGTTTACTTCTAGCTATGGGATCTGTCAGTAAAGAATCACTCAGTCTCCATCGGAATGGTCTAGGAGGGCCTGTTTTTGGTTCCCAGAGTAATATAATTGGTGAATGATCAGAGAAAGTTCTACCCTCTGTTAGTACTCCCCTTGTTCCCATAAGCACTTCTCTAATTAGGAAGAAGTCAATTTGGGATTGAGTCCTGTGTGCCGCTGAGTAAAAAGTCATGGTGTTGTTCCCTATGGCATGGGTCCATATCGGATCCATCAAGGCCGAGGCCTCTAATAGTTTATTTAAGGCCACCTGGGTCTTCGTTGAAGGTCTACTTGTGGGTGGAATCCTATCCCCTAGATTATCTGTGACCATATTCCAGTCTCCCGCTAATATAAGAGAATGCCCCAGATAGCCCACAATGTCCCTCTCTCATTGAGGCAAAAGTCTGAATAGAGGGCCGGTCCATATTGAAGCTACTGAGACGGCCCTGCCATACATTAGACCCGAGATATAGATCCTTCTACCATCCTCTCTCGTAGTCACCTGTTCTATATTAAAGGGAAATGCCTTCCTAATTAAAATCACCACACCTCCCGAGGCCCTTTCCTTTCCTACCCCAAAGATCTGCCCCACCCACAGTCTCTTCAGGCCATTCAGTTCTTCTGTCAATAAATGTGTTTCCTGCAATGCAGCTACGTGGGCACCCACTTGATCCAGTTGTCTCAATATTACCATTCTTTTGCGTCTACCCCTGAGCCCTTTGACATTCCATGAAATTACTCTGATTTTCACCATAAACCATGCCAGGCACTAGTTCTGGGACTGTTAACCTCTAAAATCCTGTCTGGGTCTGCCTGCTTTGTTCCCTTCCAGATGAATTCTCTCTCTTTCCATATCCTTAACCCTTCCCCCCTCTCCCCCTGTCCCCGATCCCTAGATCGTCTGCCTCTTGTACATTGGATCATCGATGAACTCCCTCTTCTGCTACTTCCCTGCCCCTCTGTGGTCTATCTTGAGTCCAGAGAGGGTCGTGCCTTAGCAGATTCATGATTCCTCTTTGTTACCCTTAACTTAACCCTTAATCTGTCCATTTTCCAATGTAGGTTGGCCCTACTTATGGTCTGGTTACGTCGAACAGGGATACTCCTCCTGTTGTGGCCAAAAAGCTTAAGCTAGTGATAGTCCAAGTACCCCTTGTTGGGTAACAGTAAGAATTAGCTCCCTTTCCTCCTCAAGGCCCCCCAGTTTATAATCTCTCCCTATGACCATCCCACTGTCCCGAGGGTCCTGCCTTCCCTCTCCTGGGACCCTTCAAAGACCCTTCAGTAACCCCTCCACAAGGTTGTCATAGCCTTGGGTCCTCTTTTGACATATTGTTGGGGGTAGGGGTGTTTAATCCCCAAGGGACTAATCCGGGAGGCCATGTATGTGGAATGTATCCTTAAGCCCACCTTCTGGTATTCTAATATAGGTATAAACCAATCGTCACCTTCCTCAAATACCCCTATTTATAGCATCTCCATCTGTTTCTGCTATCAGTTAGTTATCATCTATCCCCCTTTACATAGCCCCATTCAGATTCCTAGTTTGCATCGCATCTCTTGAGATAATGTATCCCCCCTCTCTATTCTTTTACCAGACCCCGTGTTCTGCCCTTCTGTCTAGGTCTCATTTCTTTGAGTGGGGCTTCCATTTTCTTCTCAAATTCTTGGCCGACCCCATTCTCTTTCTTGTTCCATGTTTCCCTCCTACAAATAAGTCTCGTAATAAACAAAAATTTAAAGATTTTAAATTGGCCATCTCACCAAACTTGACAACTTCAGTGTCCCAATATTTCCAAACCAGTCAGTCTTGTAGCTCCCCCCAGTCTCTTAACCAGCTCAGCCCGGTGTTCTAAATAGCTCGGGGAGTTCCACTCGAAGCCCTTCTAGCGCCTCTTTTGAGGTGAGAAAATGCTTTTCCCCTGTTTGGAGTCGCACCACCAGTGTGGCAGGATACAGCAGCCGAAACCTAATTCCAGCCAGATAAAGCTTTTTTTTATTATCCAAGTATTCTTTTTGCTTTGCTCTCACAGAAGGCATTTGGTCTTGGAATAACCACAAGGTGGCCCCATTCCACTGCATTGATTTCTTTTGCTTTGCTGCGTTTAAGATATGCATCTTTTCCTTATAGTTAAGGAAATGCATAATTATTACTCTGGGTCTTTCTCCAGGTGGGGGTATTTTTCTCAGTGCCCTGTGTGCCCTTTCCAAGTTATAAGCGTCCCCATATGGAGTGGGGCCAAACAGTTTGAGCAGCATTTCTTGCACATAGGAAATACAGTCTGACCCTTCAGTTCTCTTGGGCAGCCCTGCCATAATCAAGTTGTTCCTTCTACTTCTTGATTCCTGGTCCTCTATTCTTTCCTCTAATTTTTTAATTTGCCATTTAATCACCACTTGCTCCTGTTCAACTATGGAAAGTTTTCTCTCTTGGGATGTAATTCGCACTTCCACATCACCCATTCTCTGGGCGAGTGACTGTAATGCAGGCTTAACCGCCACAAAATCTACTACCAGCCCCTGTAGAAGCTGCTTAATTTCCGAGATGTCTCCGTTTTTTGAGCTGGCTCCTCCCTCATTCCCTGCCAGTTTCTCCTGTTCCCCGGGGGTAGGGGATTGTGGTTTCAGCCGCTTGGAGGCTGGGACTCTCCCAGCAAGGGGCTCTGCCATCTTGGGTTCCATCCCAACCTATTAATGCTGTCTAGTTTCTCTGCCAGTCGCCTACCGTGTATGTTTAGACAAAGCAGATGTGATACCCAATTTTTCATTCACCACTCCTCCAACCTTCTTCGGGACACTTCACCAAACCAGGTCAGCTCTTTTAAGATCTTTCGATTCACTTTGAGAGGTTTTAAAGATTATTTAAACAGCTTGGGGCCTCGGAGCAGCTCTGAGGACGTCTTACCAGACTTAGCTCATCAAGTGATCCCACCAACTTCCTCTTTTTTGTTGCAGATCCCCAGTCTTGGGCTCAGTCCCCCTGGATGCTCTGATCCTGAACTGGGAAAGGAAATTTCTGTATGCTCTTCCCCCCTTCCCTCTCCTGTTCAAAGTGCTTGTCAAGATAATGTCACAACCATGCAAAGTGATTCTGATTGCTCCAGACTGGGCCAGGCAGCCGTGGTATCCCTTGTTGCTGTCCCTAGCAGTCCATTTTCCACTGTCTCTTCCCAGGAATTACAACCTGTTAACATCCTCTCAGGGGAGGATTTGGTACCCGAATCTTCAGTCACTCAATCTCAAGGCTTGGCTCTTGAAGAGTTAGAGTTTGTAGATCTGCATCTTTCCCAAGGGATTCTGGATATCCTTAAGGCTTCCCGAAAGCCTTCCACCAGAAAGACATACAACTCCAAATGGAAAAGATTCAGCATTTGGTGTTCTAAGAAAAATACTTCTCCAGACTCTGCTGAATTGCCTTCGGTTCTGGATTAAATGGCCCATCTTAATGGCCTAGGTCTCAGACCAGCTACTCTCAATGTACACTTGGCAGCTGTTTCTGCTTTCCTGTCTGTAGGCAAGTCTTCCTCTCTGTCATCCCATCCTGTATTCTGTAAGTTTTTCAAGGGATTGCTTCACATCAATCCCCCCTTTAGGGATCCTGCTCCTGCTTGGGATCTTAATGTTTGCATTGCTCAGCTTATGCAACCCCCTTTTGAGCCTTTGTCCTCAGCAGAACTTAAGTACTTGACTTGGAAAACTGTGTTTTTGGTAGCCATTACTTCTGCCAGACATATCAGTGAATTGTAAGCCTTGTCAGTGGAATCTGACTTCCTCTCTTTTCACAGAGATAAAGTGGTCCTTAGAACTAACAGAAAGTTATTGCCTAAAGTGGTTTCAGATGTCCATCTCAATCAGTCTATATCTCTCCCTGTTTTCTTCACTGATCATTCTTCCTCCGGAGAGAGGAGGCTACACAGTTTGGATGTTAAAAGAGCCCTTAGCTACTACATAGAGCGTACCAAGGGTCACAGGTTTGAATCCCTCCAGTTGTTCCTCACTTAGGGAGAAGTTGGGAAGGGCAAACTTGACACTAAGAGATCTATTGCCAGGTGGATTGTTTCTTGTATACAACTCTGCTATGAAAAACTGGGTAGAATTCCACCCTCAGGCCTGAGGGCTCATTGCACAAGAGGTACAGCTGCTTCCCTGGCTGCTGCCAGGGATATCCCTCTCTTAGAAATTTGTCAAGCAGCCACCTGGAAAACAGTCCATACTTTTACCAAGCATTACTCTCTGGATATCCAGGCTAGGAGTGCTGCTTGGTTTGGCACAGCAGTACTTCAGAGCCTGTTTCCAAAGTAGGTTCTGTCCCTCCTCCATGGAGGTACTGCTTGGTAGTCTGCATTTGTCAGAATACAGCAAGACTTCATGTTGTTTGAAGAAAAAATTACTCACCTTAGTAATCATGTTTCTTCTACTGGAGTCTTGCTGTATTCTGACCTCCCTCTGCCTCCTCACTCAGAACCTAGATTTTGGGATGTGGGTGGGCAGGTGCAGTGTTAGCACCCTAGAGGTGCCCCCTCCTTTTACACCCTCTTTTTTCTTTGGGTGGAAAGTTGTTCATTTGATTGGTTTTTGTTTTTGGGTTTCCTGACTTGAGTCTTCCTTTGAGAACCAAAAATATTATATTTCTGCCAGTTGGCTAGTTAAATATTTTACAGTTTCCACACAGAACACCTAGTGAGTTTTTGCTCATAAAGATTTGATGGTTGCAGTTTGAATAACAACAGGCAGAGGCTTCAACCGAGCTTGAGATGAACATTCTATGCCATGCATAGAAAAGTTAATCCTATGTTCTCTGGGGCAGTTGAAAGGCAGGACCTAACTGCATTTGTCAGAATACAACAAGACTCCACTAGAAGAAACATAATTACTAAGGTGAGTAATTTTTTCTTATCAACAAGGCCCTTCCTACCATGAGGTAGAGGTGGAGAATACCAACCTCAGCACACTCTTTGGGAGAGTCCAATCAGTGGCTGAGTCTATCCCAAGGCAGGCCATTGCAGCATTAGCACTGGCAACCCAGTCCTTATTAGGCCATGAAGACAATGGGACCTCCTCTAGCCAGGCTGCAGCAGGCCCTAATTCTAACCCCTCGACTGTTGTAGCTACTACCAGTACCCAGGACTCCCTATGTCCTATTCAGGACCTGGAAGATGCCTGACAAGATCCTGCCAGCATACATTTTCTGGACACACCTGAAGACACCAGTAATAGTTCAGATTGACAATTACAGGCACCAGTCCGTATTGTGAACAATATTACTATTGACACATATGGATGGTCTTGTACTGATGCTAAGATTTGGGGCCACCAAACTGTTGTATTGTTAGATACAGGCACAGCTGTGTCTGTACTACATGATGAGAATCCAGCTTGTCTTGGTCCACCAGCTGGAGGACCAATGTTCAAGGTGCACATGGCACTAGACTGCCTACCTACCACTCTATTGTACACTCTGTGGTGCTGGGAACTCTCAATATTAATTACACTTTTGATCTCATGGTATTGCATCATAATTCCAGCATCCTAGGAATTGACTTCCTAGCACTACATGGCTGTGTAAACCAGTACATGGTTGTGTAGTGAACTTTGTCAATTGGCTCTTGATTCAAATCAAAGGACAATACCATACCATCACGATTCCGGATTCCCACATGTGGCTGCCACTGTGGTCAATGACAAGGAAGGTGACATCATTGATCTGTTCCAGACACATGAATTCTTCAAAGAACTTTTGCCAAGCCTGCAGAAGCACCTTGATGTTTTCACAACACAGAAACACAATTGTGGGACAATGCAAATCATTGTAGTCCCAGGCCCTTAACATGCCAGGCAAAGGCAATACCCTTTTCCTGCAGAAGGCTTACCATCATTCAGAGAAACCATTCAGTCACTCCTTCAGCAAGGTATGATCAGGCCTTGTGTCTGAACCCTCAACTCACCCATCTGCCCAGTGAAAAAGCCCAATGGATCTTTAAGACTCACTACTGACTACAGGAGACAATCGAGTCACTTATAGCTGCTCCTCTACAGTAGCATTACCACCAGATGTGCTCAAATTGCTAACACCAGATTGTAAGTGGTTTAGCACCCTTGATATCTCCAATGAGTGTTGGTGACTGTCCCTTGCTCATGGAAGCCAATACGAGTCTGCTTTCCACTTTGAGGGTCGTCAGTGCACCTGGACCTACCTCCTGCAGGGCTTTCATAAAAGCCCTTCCCTCTTCCATCTACACATGGTGGATGCCTTGCAGGGTTTCTCTACCCCACAGTGTCATCTGCACTATGTAGATGACTTACTCCTGGTAACTGCCACTAAGGAGCAACATTTTGACTTCTTGATGAGTTACTGACTCTCCTACAGAGAGCATGCCTCAAGTGCAATCCTGCAAAAAGCACAATTGTGCCAGAAAAAGGTTATCTTCCTTGGTCTGCGTATCACAGAGCAAGGCAGAAGCCTGGCCTGGAAGAAGATCCAGGGCCTACAAGATTTGCCACTTCCTACCAGTGTGGTGACACTTAGACATTCCCTAGAACTGGTCAGCTATTCTAGGGATTTAATTTTTGTGACTTTGCAAAAAAAAGTTGCACCCCCCCTGTATGAGCTCTTGAAAAAGGATGTCCCTTGGACCTGGGGTCTCAGTCACACCAATGCTGTAACCCTTCTCAAACAGTGTTTAGCCTCTGCTCCAGCTTTACCCCAATGCAGCCTTACCTTTCCATTTGGAAATGGCTACTTCAGACATTGCCATGTCTGCTGTACTTGCTCAAAAGGTTAATGGCATTTTGAGATATATCACCTAAGCTTCTCAGATGCTGTCCCCAGTGGAACAGAAGTACAGTCTTTGTGAAAGAAACCTTCTGTCTACCTACTTGACCATTCAGCACTTTCACTGGGTATTCACCCATAGTTCTGCACATCAATCACACCCCCATGAACTTCTTGCTGTCAGACGTTATCCCATAAGGTGGGCGCATGGCAAAGGGTGCTGTTCATAATGGTGACTCCTTCCCAGCACAATCTCTCATGGTGATGGGAGGGTAGGGTGACCAGATGAGGGAGTGGACGATCTGGGTGATAGGATGTCACTATGTGTACGTGCGCGCAGGAGGGAGCAAGCATGGAGAGCATAGGCTGGGTGGGGCAGAGGAGCTATAGGGGGTGGTGCTGCAGTGGATTGCCAAGCTGCTTAGTGGCATTGGGGGTTGGCCTGTGGTTGGGGTGGGTGAGGTACCGGGTTCGGGTCCGAGCACTGATGTGGTTTTATTGCACCCTGCCAAAACCTTTTTTTTTTTTAATGTTTTAACTCCCCCAACATGCACCCACCTGGAGTTGAGAATCCTTTAGTAGGGGGGGCATGGGGGGCAGCCCTCCACAGAAAGCATTAAAATACATGTCCCGGTGCCACTGTCCTATGCGCCAAGGGTGTCAGAGTGCCAAAAATATTTTCGGCACTCTGACTGCGTGATAACTGTGATTACCGTTAGGCTTTAACCATTATCACATAGAACCCTGTCAGAGTAAAGGATTGCTCAGTATCTAATGCCAGATTGACTCACTAGTCTCTTCTTCTCCAGAACAGTGACATACAGGTTCACACTGCCAAAATACACTCCATTCTGGCTCATGATCTCCTGTACCAATGATTCCCCCACATGACTGCACACTCCAGCCTCCTGATTTGCCTGATCTAGAACCTTTTCTTACCGCTACTCCAAAACTCCCTTGCCGACATTCCCTGGGTCATGTCTTTAGTGATGACTTTGCCTCATACTACCAAGTAGAACAGGTAGCAGGATTTGGAGTGCTGATCATAAACCCAAATGGTAACACTTTCCATGCATCCAAACCCTGCAGTGTTGCATCTTCTCATTACACAGAACTGGCAGCTGCGGCCTGTGCACTTGAACTGATACACCATGGTATCACAGATGCCATCATCTTCACATACTCCAACTGGGTCTGTTGCTCTCTAACTGAATTTTTGCCATTCTGGGAGAAGAACTCCTTCACCTCTTCTGATGGCACCCCTGTGAAGTACAAAACACTTTTTGTATACATTCACGCTCTGACAGAAGCTGTTCATTCACAAAGGTGTAGGCCCACACCATGTCTGATCCAAACCATGGGTTCAACAACCAAGCAGATACTCTTGCAAAATAGGGTGCTTTGTGTGTGGGGGCACATGGGATATGGCTCACCCTGTGGCACTGCAGCTATACACATAGCTGCCACAAGGAAAAAGAAAGTTGAACCTTTTGTGCTACCGGACCTGTCCACAGCACCAGAGGCATTGCGAGCATGAGTAAATACTGGGAGCCTGGGCCCCAAACAAAAGACGGGGGTCTGAGGGCTGCCTAGGCCCCCCATAAGCTGTAGAACTTTTGGTGCTCTCTCGTGCAAAATAACAAATTTTCTGCTACTTCAGCTTTGTTTTTCCCCCATTCCTTTTCCATTAATATTGTGTCTTTTTCTTTGGTTGACCTGTCACTTGTCTCTTGAGAGGCAAAAACTACATGTTGCAGATTAAAAGTTATAGAATCAATAGCATATTTTGTAAATATCAGTAGATCTGGGCTAAATCTACTGATATTTAATTAGTATGCTGGGCACGGAGGAGGGCTGGGCCGCTGTGGCCTCCCTCCCTGAGCTGAGTGTGACCCTTATGAAATTATTTTCCACACAGTCGCACAGCACAGGTCCATGATCTGACTGAGTAAAATATGATACTTGATGCACTAAGGGAACTTAGGGAAGTACTAGAAAATGGAGTGTAAATAAGTAAAGAACCACTGACACCTTGAGAATAAATATTTGTACACAAAGCAGCTATATATTACTTATTCGTCTGTATTTCTTATCCTTATTGGTTATTATTGAGGTCATATATGCATGGAAACAGAAACAGGATATCTGCTGGCACTGCTTTCTGAGTATTCATTGGCTTCTATTGTTTCTTCCCAACTTGATGACATAATTCTATGCTTGTCACATCACTGTTATTCCCAAGGCAATAGAAGGTGATGTCACAACAGAGCATATGCAATTCAAGTAGGGAACAAGCTACAGAGGCAATCAGTAATACATAATGTAAAGAAGAAATCTATAGAAGATAGATAACAAAATGCAATGTGAATGGTGTCCAAATTCAAAATGCTTTTTAAAGTTTTTCAAAGTGTTCCCAAAGGAAAGGTGTCAGCTGCTCTTTAATGTTTGTATGCAGCAACACTGTATCCTACCTATGTCACCTAACCACGGTGCTAACCAAAATTGGAAAATGTGAAGCACAGGCATATGAAGGTGGTGCATGACATTAATTTGATACTCACATCACATGGGCCCTTTAATAAAATATTTTGTTTAAATTTTTTTGCTCAGACTCAGACTGGAAAGTCTACATTCAAAAATACAGCAGTGAAATACACAATAATAACAAAGAACATTAAATAATACTGCCTAATCATTTTTATTTTTGTGCATTCTGTTGTTCTCCTGCATGTTGTTCTCTCTCTTTTTCTGGTAATAACAACTGATGCTGTCTGTTGCTTTTCTTTGCAAATCGTGTAATTACCTGATCTGATGATAACACAGAACACATTTCCTTTTCAACTGCTAGAATTGCAAGATCATGTAATCTGTTCTGAGCCATTGTGCCTCTGAGCCATGTATGTACCCTTCGCAGTTCACTAAAGGAGTGCTCACAACTACAGCTTGTCACTGGAATAGTGAGTGTTGCCTGGACCAACTGCTTGAGTTTTGGAAATATAAGAGGGCCTAGTAGCTTATAAACTTCATTTGTATTAATTTGTTTTTCTTCTATTTTTCGTTTCAGGTAATGTTTTGCAACAAAAAAATTCCTCCTTTTGCAGTTCAATCCTATAGTGATGAGCTAGAGGTGCCAGAGATTCAGAGCAAAGGAATGTTGCAGACAATGGGTTGCATGCACGGATGCCATTTACTATCTCGACTGTAACACTAGAAAATCTTTGCTTTAGTTCAGCAGACATTCTGTCAAGACATGGATAATAAAGCTTGTTTTGAAAGTCCACTTGAGAAGAAGTTTGGTCCCGCACTCCCACTGATGCCTCAACAATAAAATCATCCATCTGTTTCTGTTTTTTTCTTCTGTTTGTGTCACGTATTTCCACATTATTCTTGTTACAGAAATCCACAGCTTCCTTAAACAGTTCATTGCTACTGTCCTCACTCCACATCTCTTCAAGAGTTTAATGAACTGAGTCAACAAAATCTACTGCAGTGGATAGATCTAGATCTCCCCTTTGTAAAACTTTGTGGATGCCTTCTGTTACTTTTAGAAGAGAATGAAAGATGACCAGGCAGTAAATTGTGGCTGACTTTTGCAAGGATGCTAACAGTCCAATTGCTTTAGGAGTGTGAATAGTAGCAAGGCACTGAAGCACAGCTACATAGCAATTCATCAAGGTCTTGATTGTTCAGATCTGGCAAGACCAGCGAGTATGTGACAACTGGACCAACTCTGATGGACTCAAGCCTAACTGACACTTTATATTGACAAACTCATGATAATGAACAAGGGAAGTGCTAAAAAACTCATACACAGTTTCCATAGTGCAGAAAAATTCTCTTGCTTCAATAATACATTTGCATGTATGGCAAAGTACAAGATTCAGCTTATGTGCATAGCAGTGCACATACACAGCCTCTGGATGATGCTGGTGGAACTTAGCTTGAGCTCCCCCTACTTCCCCACTCATAACAGAGGCACCATCATATGCCTGTGCCACACATTTTGCACCTGTAATTTCACTGTCTTGGAGACATTTTAGCAGTGATTCCACAATGGAGTCAGCATTAAAAGATTTAAGTTCTGTGAATCCTATAAAATGCTCTGTAATGCTTCCAGTTCCAGGTACAATATATCTATCGCAAACTGCCAGCTGCTCTTTAGGTTTGTCTCTTGCTTCACCTGCCATAACAGCAAATATTCCTGAGCTGTTAAGTTCAGCAACTATCTTTGAAATGGCCTTGTCTGTGCAACATGTAATCACCTCATTTTGAGTTTGGGGAGAAATATAACTGGCATTTGAAGGTGCCTTATACATTTGTAGAAAAGGATTAAATTGTTTTAATAGATCCAAGCATTCCAGAAAATTTCCTTTATTTAAACTACCATGCATTTTATTATGACCCCTGAAAGAAAGTCCTTGCCTACACAGAAATAATGTGACAGCAATGATGTGCTCAAGATAGCATCGCCTGTCATTTACTTCTTTGATGGTTGCAGCTTGCAATTTGTGAACAATATCACCAGTACTCTTTGTGTCTTTAAATCCAGCCCATAAGATGTTTGCATTTGAATGATACGAAGTCTTCATGCTCTCTAAATGAGTCAAGTGCCATTTTCCAATTAACAAATCCTGTGCTTAACAAAGAATCTTTATTAACGCGAGTTGCTCCATATTTCATTCCAAAGCATCTACAAGAATAGCAAAAAGCAGCATCCAGAGTAACAGAATACTCTAACCAGTTATAATTTTCAAACCAGTGAAACTGGAATGACCTTTTTTTCCCTCCAAATGTGCGTTGTGGGTAACAAGGCAACTTACTCTGAATAGGCCCTGTCTCAAGTGTTTACAAGTCCATGATATTTTGAGCATTTACTAGTTCACTGTTCATTTTATTTATGCCTTCTGTGTCAGTGTCAGTATCAACATAACTGTGACTGTTCTGGTCACTTGTGCTTGGTTCAGCGTTTCCCTCATGCACAGTGGTACATGATGCAGTAGAATCAGGAGTGCAACATTATCATCATTACTTTCTGAATTGGCAATTACTCACACTTTTCATGTGTATTCTTTTCTTTGGACTTAAAGAAATGTCGGATATCCATTTTTATGAAACAGTGGAAACCAACAAGTTCTAATATACAGTACTTCTTTGCAATACAACTGACTCTGAGCCACACACTGCCACCTCAGGGCTTACAGCAACGCAATGGCAATGGCACAGACACACTAAGGTTTATTGTCACTCAGGCTGCTGTGACAAACTGCAACTACAATTTTTTTTTTTTGGCATAAACAAGCCCGGTACTACTGGCAAAAAATATCTCAGGTACGCTGGGTCACTGGTGAGGTGGATCAGAGGCTGCTGTGACTTAAACTGCAACTACATTTTTTTTTTTAACACAGTACGGCAACACACAGCTGCCCTCAGCACTCCCACAAGTCCAGTACTACTGGCAAAAAAATATCTCAGGTGTTCTGGATCACTGGTGAGGTGGATCAGAGGCTGCTGTGACTTAAACTGCAAGTACAATTTTTTTTTAATACAGTACGGTGACACACACTGCTGCTCTCAGCCCTTCCACAAGCCCCGGTACTACTAGCAAAAAAATATCTCAGGTATGCTGGGTCACTGGTGAGGTGGATCAGAGGCTGCTGTGACTTAAACTGCAACTAAAAAATTTTTAACACAGTACAGCGACACACACTGCTGCCCTCAGCCCTTTCACAAGCCCAGTAGTACTAGCAAAAAAATATCTCAGGTATGCTGGGTCACTGGTGAGGTGGATCAGATGCTACTGTGACTTAAACTGCAACTACAATTTTTTTTTTTTTAACACAAACAAGCCCGGTACTACTGGCAAAAATTATCTCAGGTACGCTGAGTTACTGGTGAGGTGGATCAGAGGCTGCTGTGACTTAAACTGCAACTACAATTTTTTTAGCACAGTACGGCGACACACACTGCTGCCCTCAGCCCTCCCACAAGCCCGGTATTACTGGCAAAAAAATATCTCAGGTACGCTGGGTCACTGGTGAGGTGGATCAGAGGCTGCTGTGATTTAAACTGTAGCTACAATTTTTTCTTTTATTAGAGTACAGCGACACACACTGCTGCCCTCTCAGCCCTACCACAAGCCCAGTAGCCAGTACTGCCAAAAAACAAATATTAGCTTCAGCCTGAGGGCCTCAGGTACTCTGGGTAACTGATGTGGTGGTGGATCAGATTTAAACTGTTTGCAACTACAACTATTTTTTTTTTTTTACAACAAAATTTCCCCCTGCCCTCCAAGCCAGGCCACCTAGATTGTGCTGACTTGAGTTGATGACCAGTTCTCAGTTGCTTTGGCTTCTCAGAAGGAACTAGAAAGGGACAGGATCAGATGTGTTTCAGTACAGTAGCTGCTTCTTGTTGTTTTTCCAGGGTTTCTTGTGGATTTTACTTGGTAGAAGGTTATTTCTTTTCTTTCTTACTACTTCTAAGGGGGCTAGCAGGGTACTATTTTTGGGGCTGTTGGAAGTTTGAAAACTGGTTTGTTGGCTGTAGGTGGGCTCATTTGTTGGATGTTTCACTGTGTAACAGGCTGCACTGGTAGAGGCCTATTTCTTCTGATTTAAAACCTATTTGGTGGGATTTGCTTGGGACTGTTTCTTTGGTTGCAGGGCCTGGAGGGGCAAACACAGGGCTGATGCACTCTCTCGCGAGTTGGGTGTAGGCCCTAATCCCAGCCTCCCCAGAGCTCTGCTTATTTATAGGGGAACACCTGCCCTGCAATTGGAGGAAAATGCTGCAGGTGCAGCTCATGTAGTTCTAGCCACTGGGGGTTGGATTTAAAGGCTGGGAGAGAGGAGCTTAGGGAGTTGTTCACTTTCCTTATAAGTTTACTGTGTTGTACTGCACCTAGTAACAGGGTTACCGGTTTACTGTGGGACTATATCTAGGAGTAGTGGGTGACCTGATTATTTATTTATTTAGATTTTGTTAACCAGGTAAACCCACTGAGACCAGAGGTCCCTTTTTCAGGGGTGACCCGGGGTGAGTACACCACCTACTTTACATTAGGTACAGTATACAGCTTCAAAAATACATATACAGTTTGTACAGGAGGTTTGGTAACAGTAAGGCAGAGACAGAGAGCATGCAGCAAGTAACAGATTCAGAGAAAATGCATTGTCAGTGGGGTACATTAAGTCCATGAGTCTTCAAAATACATACTCAGTTTGTACAGAGGTAACAGTCAATAGAGGTTAGCTAGTACACAGGGAGCGAAGGGTTTGTTGGTAGCCAAGTTATGGTAAGGATAGGTAGGGAGCTTTATCTAGCGGTTGCAGCAGCAGTGGCTCAGTTCAAGGAGGTAGACTTTAAGACCAGCCTTAAACGAGGAGAGGGAGGGTTTGTCTAGCAGGGAAGAGGGAAGCGAGTTCCAGAAATGAGGGGCAGTAAACTGGAAGGAGCATTTTCCTTGATTGGTACAGATGCGGAGTATGTTCAGGAGTCAACTGGATGTAGACTGGAGGTTGTGGAGGGAGACTTTGTGAGTAAGCAAGTCGCTAAGCTCAGGTGGGTGGTGGATGGAGAGGAGTTTGTAGGTAAGGCAGGCAGGGGAAAAGGATAGTTTATGCCTGAGTGTCGTCCAGTGAAGGTCCATAAGAGCATCGCAGTGATTCTTCCTAGGGGAGGAGTGGGTTGCAAAGTGAGCAATGCGGTAGTAGAGGGTGGAGAGCTTGGTTAGCTCAGTCTCTCTGAGGGACTGTAGTAGTGGAGAGCTGTACAGTAAAGAGGGGAGGAGGTTGCAGTTGGCAATGGCTCTACGTGCTTCTCCAGAGATGGAGTTCTCAAGGTGGTATAGCAAGCCCAGTCTCTGGTGGATCGATTTTGTTAAGACATCTATGTGGGGCTTGAAGGTTAGCTCCTGGTCAAGGGTAACCCCAAGATACTTAAACTGGTCAGCGACCTCAACACACATTCCTCGAGCTGACAGTATCCGGAGAAGACTGCTACAGTCTTTACCCAGTCGCTGAGTCCCAAAAAGGACTGCTTTTGTTTCATCCTCGTTTAGCTTCAGCTGGTTGGCAGTGAACCATGTTTCAAGTTTTGCCAGGCAAGCTTGAAGTTCAGTTGCAATGACAGAGGATTTGGGGTCGCTGTGGTAGATTACAGTGTCGTCAGCGTAGAGTATCAGGTTGCAGGGTGCACACACCTCTTCTATGTCGCTCACAAACAGAGAGAATAGCAGGGGACCTAGGATGGAGCTCCTGGGGTACCCCAGCGATCACAGGCTTAGTTGATTGATCACTGCCAGGGGACTGTCTGAGTTCTGTTTGTCAGGTAGCTTGTGGTCCAGGAGAGAGAGCTGATCCATGCCAAGCTTTTGAAGCTTAGAAAGGAGCAGTTTATGACTGACCATGTCAAAGGCCTTGGAGAGGTTGATGAATAGTGCCCTGCTAGTGCCTTGGTCCATGATGCTGAGTATGTCAGATGTCAGTCTGACTAGGGAAGTGTCCATGCCATGGCCTTTCCGAAAGCCATGCTGGACTTTGGAGTGGTAGTAAGTGTTGTTTCAGGTAGCCTTGTAGCTGATCATAGACTAATCTTTCCAGGATTTTTCCCAGAGGGCAGAGCAGGGAGATGGGCCTGTAGTTCTCCACCCTGTCCCGGGTTCCTTTTTTATGAACTGGAACTATGGTGGTAACTTTCCATTTACTGGGGACCGTACCTTCATGGAGGGATCGGTTAATGAGTAGGGCAATGGGGTAGGCAATGGCTGGTGCAGCAGCCCTCAGTAGGCGTGGCTCTAGCTGATCATTCCCAGTAGATGAGTCAGGGTTAATTTTGCAGAGTAGTGGTAGTACCATGCAGGGGTCCACTAGTTTCAGGTGGAATAATGGTCGAGAGAGCACTGTGTCAGGGTGGGTGAGAGGAGGAGGTCCAGGCACGGAGGGGAGCAACCTGAGGGGTATGTAAAGGATGTGCTGAACACTTCAGCCACCTTAGAGGGGTCAGCAGTAAGTGAGTTCCCGGCTATGACTGTAACACATTGTTCCTGCATGCGACCCTTCAGGAGGGAGTTTATATGGCCCCAGAACTTCTTAGGGTCTCTTAGGTTGCCCACTTGGAGGTCTCTGAGGTATTTTGATTTGGCCTGTTTTGTGGCTTGTTTACACTTGTTCCGCAGGCACTGGTACTTCTCCCAGTCAGAACTGGTGCCAGAGGATTTGTAGAGCCCCCATGCCTTGTCCCGGAGCCGCATGGTGTGTTTTAGTTCAGGGTATAGCCATTTATGGCACTTTCCCTGAACCCTCAGTTTTTTCCAGGGGACATGTCGGTTAGCCATGCCCAGGAATGTCTGGGTAAAATATTTGAGGGCTGCGTCTATAGTGGGAAGGGAGACAATAGGACCCCATTCCACCTCTAGGAGGTCAGCGCAGAGGCCTGCCGGTTCGAATCTGCTGTAATTTCTTGCAAAGATCAGTCTGGCAGCCGGCCTAGGGGGTTTATTGGACCAGATGCAGTAGACAGGGTAGTGGTCACTCAAGGAGTCCGATATGATCCCAGCAGTCAGTATACGAGCGGGGTTAGAGGTAAGTGCCCAGTCAAGAAGCGAATGGTTGCCGGTTTTAGCGTTATGCCTGGTTGGCATGCCAATCACTTGGGTGAGGGATGCATCTAGTAACAGGTTCTTAGTTAGGGGCAAGCCAGTTGAGGTTGAAGTCCCCTAGGAGGATTTTCTCCACCAGGGGGAGTTGGAGGATGGCATTGACAAGAGATTCAAGGGATGGGGTGGTGGATTGAGGTGGGAGATAGGCACATCCGATATAGAGAGGCTTTGTACCTCTGAGGATAAGTTTGAGAAATAATACCTCAGCCTGAGTTCCGTCCAATGCTTGGAGGTCAATCAGGGTGGCATTCAAGGAGGACTTCAGATAGATTAGGACTCCCCCCCTTTTTTACAAGTCTGTCTTTTCGTATGGCTTGATATCCTGTTAGTTTGACTTCATGAGGGAGGATGTTGGGCTTCAGCCACGTCTCAGTCACAGCTAAGATGTCTGACTTGTAGAGTAGAGTCCAAGCCTCGAGGTCTGCCACCTTACGTCTCAGGCTCCCAATGTTCATGTGCACCAGCCTGAGCCCCCCGGAGTTTGCCCAGGAGGGGGTGGTAGGGTCACTGAGGGTGCAGTTTGGAGAGAAAGGACCAGGGTTGGATTCAATATCTCCCCCGCATAGCAGTAGAGTGCTGGGCAGAGGGCCCTCAAGACTGGGGGGGGAATTCTGGCAGGTGAGGGCTTGAGGGTGGGCCAACAGCACTGTTGGGAGGAGCGTCTTAGCCCTCTTGAGGCTTGGCTTTTGTGAAAGAATTATTACAATGAGCAGGGTATCCTGAGAGTCAGAGGGACGTCTTGTAGAGATTTTTGCAGAGTTGCAGAGCACAGGGGAGTGAGGAGGATGGGAGTAGAGGTTGCTACAGCTAGCAGCACGCAGTAGTGTTGCTTTACATTTGCAGAAGCAGGTCAGAGGGAATAGGATAATGAGAGCGGCCTCTAGTGGGTATTGGTGATAATCTGCAGATGGAAAAGTGAGCTGATAGGATCTACAGCTCACGTGACTTCTCCTATAAATGCAGATGCTCACCAAGGGCGGTGGTGGGGGTGGTGGGGAGCCGGTGCGCAGCTCCGGCGGGGCCTCACCACAGTAACAGATAGCAGGCATGAGATGCAGTCCACCCAGGCACAAGAGCCTGGCGCTTGTTATAAGGTACCTTTTGCCGAGTGGCAGGGATCAGCGAGGCTCCGTCTTAGCGTGGGGAAAGCACAATTCCTTGGGAGGGTCTCAGCCCTCATGACCTCCATTGCTCCGTTATATGGGAGGGGCCTGGTGGCTAACCTCATGTGGGAGAGCTACGTCAGGCACCTCACGACCTCCTAGGAGTTCCAGCAGTGCCTAAAGAAATAAGGGAGAGAGGGTGAGTTTAAATAGGGCACAAGGAATAGACATTTAAGCTGTTTTAAAATATCAGGTTGCAAGACGGATCCAGCCGGTCGCATAGGGATTGGCCGCGTGGTGTAGGTGTACGAGCAGTGCTACCAATCGGGGAGATTACCATGCAAAATCCTAGGAGCAGTACAGGGCAGGGTACATTTAAATTTTCAGAGAGCCGGCCATAAGCTGCCTCGGTCCCAAATTACTGTTTGCTCTGCAAGGAAGGCTGGGGTCAGTAGGACTGACCGCTCGCTAGTGCTCCTGGCAACAGGCTGAGTGTTCTCCGGTGGACCAGAATAGGGATTCAGCTAGGTTGCGGCAGGTACGATTTGGTAATGCCACCAGACTCACGCAGCCCCAGTCAAGGTCTGTTTATTTTTTCTATAATGCAAGGCAGACTGAGATTAGTATACTATCTGCTCACCTGTGATCACTGCACAGCTTTGTATATTCGACAAGAGTAAAAACCAAGGGGTAGACAATTTAAAAAGCAATCTCTAGGTTCTGACTTTTTTTATCTGTTAAGCCCTAGTCGGATGCTAGCAAAACCATACAACAAGAAAAGAAACCAAGGGCAGACAGTTTAAAAGACGATCACTAGGTTCAGATTTTTTTTTTTTTTTTATCCTCCCAGTCGGAATGCTAGCATAAACATTTCAACAAGAAAAGAAACCAAGGGCAGGCAATTTAGAAGGCAATCACTAGGTTCTGTTTTTTTTTTTTTTTTGTTATGCCCAGTCGGATGTCAGCAAAAAAAAAACATACGACAGGAAAAGGAAAACCAGGGGCAGATAGTGCTTGGTGCAACCCCGTGGGAGATCCCCTGCCCTCTTCCCTAACCATACTCCCCCCTTCCTGATTAGTCAGTAGCAGTGTATCTTGGACTAGTGGGGAATGGCGGCTCACCCAAGAAAACCTACTTGGAGGGAGATGGGACCAGACGTCATTAGGGCCGGCATCTTTGGGAGGGTGGTGGGGTGCACAGGGTGGGGGCAGCCATGATACTGGACTGGGCTTGGAAGTTCAGTGGTTGCCCAATGTGCTACCAGCTGGCACAGCTTAGGGAGGAGGTTGCAGGGATTAGGAGACAGCTGGAGGAAGGGGGAGTATGGTTAGGGAAGAAGGCAGGGGATCTCCCATGGGGTTGCACCAAGCACTAGGGTTGGGGGCATAGGGAAAGGAGTGCAGGAGAATACTCTAGGGTCACACAGGGACTCTGGCAGAAGGGGCCCAAGAGGAGGACACCACCAAGGAAGCAGGAAGGTAACTGGGGACCCTCATAAAGGGGGGTCAGAGGGACAACATTCTCAGGGAATTAGGCAGATGGCTGGGGCTGGACAGAAGGAAGCAAGGTGGGGAGGTGGATCGGACCTTATGGTCAGGAACCACTTCAACTCTCTTCTTCTGCCTGAAGATGAGGGGGGTGATGTAGCCATGACAGGGGTGGTTACAGATGGAAAGGGAGTGGGGGGCAGGAGGCAGAGGCCGGATAGCAGGAGGAACAGGGAGGAACCTGGAATGCAGGAAAATGGGGGGAGCAGTGGATCAGAGCAGGAGGGGCAGGGGGAAGAGGGAGGAAAGTGTAAGGAGAAGGACCAGTTGGGAGGAAAGGGCAAGGAGAAGGACCAGAAGTACAAGGAGGATACAGCAAAAGAAGCTAAGGGTTTAGGCCAGGGGAGCACGACAAGCAAGGAGGGACTGAACGGAGACAGGAAGGAAGGGAGGGAGGACGAGCCAGGCTAGTTTAGCGGATGGGGGAGAAGGACCAGTCACGAGCAGTGAGGGGGGGAGTTAGCGAGGCACAGAAGGAAACTCTGGAGGAGGAGAGGCATAGGCTCGGAGAGGAGGGGTTGGCCAGGGTAAATGAGGGGGTGGCATGTGGCACCCAGATAGGGGGAGGAACAAGGAGCCGGCTGGGTGGAGGGGCCGGTAGAAAGGATGAGGGACATGGAAGGGGGGAAATGGAGGAAAAGGCGCAGTCCGAGTGCTCCTGTTGGGGGATTCTATGATCGGGGTATCAAATGGGATAGGAAGGGGGAAGCCTGGCCAGTTAGAACAAAATGCCTCCCTGGACTAATGGTGCACAGGGCCAAGCACAAGGTATATCAGCTGGCAAAGGATTGTGGGGGTTCCCCGGACATACTGGTCCACCTGGGTACAAATGACATTGAGGGGAATAGCGAGCTAGAGATACAGACAAGGTTCAGGGAGCTTGCCAGGGTCTGTCATGACATAGGGTGCACGATTTCCTTCTCAGAAATCCTGCCGGTGCCAAGGGCTAGTGGGGAACACAAAAGGGAGATAAACCAGTGGCTCAGGGAGTGGTGTGAGGCCAGAGGGTATGGGTTGATGGGAGACTGGGGGGAGACCTAGGAGGATAAGGAGCTGTATGCTAGAGATAGGCTCCATCTCAATTTGGAGGGAAGGGGAATCCTTAAGTTGAAAATAGAGGGGTTCATTGGTGAAAAGTGGGGTTTTAACTTGAGAAGGGGGAAGGGATGGGAGAAAAGGCTGTCGAGGGGGGTCCAATAAAGGAGGGACTCTATCTTCACCCCCCTGGGGAGCTGGAGGAATGTGGGAAAAGGCCGACTGGTAAAGTGCAGACCAGGGGAAAACGGAATCCCCATGGGAACACGAGCAGGGAAATGGAAGTATAGGGAAAGGGTGGAAGGTAGTACTGCTAAATGCCAGGAGCTTGGGCAATAAAATGCCTGAGCTCCAGGTGATGCTAACTGAGGGAGCGGTGGATGTGGCAGCGGTCACTGAGACCTGGGCCACCGCAGGACACGACGGACCTGAACCTGGAGGTTTACACTATGTTCAGGAAGGACAGGGGGGAGGGAAGGGGAGGAGGGGTAGCAATAATAGCCAAAAACTGCATTGGCATAGAGGGAGTAGAGGAAGTGGAGGGAACGGTGGAAGCGATTTGGGTCACCTTGATAACAAGGGGGGCAACAGAGTAAAAATAGGAGTGGTGTATAGACCCCCTGCGCTGGCAGAGGAGCTGGAGGAGAGTCTGGTGGCAGATGTTGGGAGACACTGCAGATTGGGCAGGGGAAGGGTGGTGGTGTTGTGGGATTTAAACATGCCAGAAACAGACTGGGAGACTATGACATCCTCGATGGCCAGGGAACAGAGGTTGTTGGATGTCTTTCAAGACGCATTCCTAACTCATCAGGTGGGAGAACCGACCAGGGAGGCGCCGGTACTGGATGTGGTCCTGGCAGACATTGACCAGATTGGGGGCCTGGAGGTAAGGGACCCGTTGGCGGGGAGTGACCATGCCACGGTCTGGTTCTGCCTGAATCTAGGAGGGGTAGAAGGCTGCACAAAGACGGAGGTAACTGACTTCAGGGGGGTGGATTTTAAGGAAATGGGAAGAATCTTTAAGGAGCATTTGGATGTGATTGGGTCAGACATGGACACTGACAGTAGGTGGGAAATAATCAGGAGAGGGGTGCAGGATGCTACCAGCACCTGTGCCAGACCAAGACGAAAATGCGATAGGGCCAGAAAACCCTGCTGGTGGACCAGGGAGGTCCAGGAGGTGGTGCGGGGAAAGAAGGCAGCCTATAGGCAATTCAAGTGCTCAAGGAGTGAAAGGGATCGAGGGGAGTCTGTACTAATGGCTAGAAGGGCCACTAGGGTGGTGAGGGCGTCTAAGGCAAGGAAGGAGCAGAACCTGGTCAGGGAAATTAGGAGAGGGAACAAGGGGTTCTTTAGATACATTGGAGAAAATGAAGGGTGAAGGGGCAGATTAGCAGGATTAAAACAGGGGAGAGATGGGCACAAGACCCGGGTGAGCAGGCTGAGGTACTAAATGAGTACTTCACCTCAGTTTTCACCAAGGAAAATGGGGGTGCTACATCATACATGGGAGGAGACAGTGATACTGAGGAGGGGGGACCCCTACCGATCGGCGGGTCTGGGGAGAGGGGGAGGCATCACTGGCAGGGGGAGGCTAAGCAGGGAGAAGAGGTAGCGGAGGCGGAAATCACAGCAGAGAGAGTGAGGGAAGCCCTCAGGTCCCTTAAGATGGAGAAAGCACCGGGGCCAGATAAATTACATCCCAGAGTGCTGAAGGAACTTGCGGATGTCCTGGTGAAACCCCTGGCAGAGCTTTTCACCATCTCTCTGAGGACAGGGTGGGTGCCCCAAGACTGGAAGGTGGCGCATACAGTGCTTATCCACAAGGGGGGATCAAGGGAGGTGGCAGGGAACTACAGGCCTGTCAGCCTGACATTGGTGGTGGGCAAGGTGATGGAGGGCATTGTCAAGGAGAGCCTTGGGGGGGGACCTGGAAAAGTCAGGGTGCCTGGACGATAGACAGCATGGATTCATCCCAGGAAAATCGTGTCAGACAAACCTTGTGGAGTTCTATGACTGGGTGACGAGTGCCTTGGACCTGATAGACCAGTGGACGCCTCTTCTAGACTTCAGCAAGGCATTTGACTCTATTCCTCATGAGGGCCTGTTGGATAAGCTGGGAGAAATGGGTGGGAACCAGATGATCAGATGGATAGACAGTTGGCTCCAGGACCGGACCCAGAGGGTCGAGTTATGGGATAGTCTCATCCCCAAGGAGGGTCATTAGTGGGGTCCCACAGGGATCAGTGCTTAGGCCCCTCCTGTTCAATGCCTACGTCTCTGACATAAGGACAGGTATCAGGAGTGAGATGAGTCTCTTTGCGGATGAGTCAAAACTGTGGGCGGTGGTGGATGGGGAGGAGGGGAGGGTGGCCCTACAGGGGGACCTGGAAAGATGGTCTAGAAAGTGGAAGCAGAGGTTCAATGCAGGGAAATGCAAGGTACTGCACCTGGGGGCCAGAAACCCGGGCCAAGTGTACACCCTGGTGGGGGGAATTCGACAAGTCTCGATGGCGGAGAGGGACCTGTGGGTGGTGGTGGATGTCAAGATGAACAACTTGGAGACTTGTAGGAGGGCAGCAGCCAAGGCCAACAGGATGCTGGGGTGCATCTCTAGGGGGGTCACCTCCAGAAGGAGGGAAGTGATACTCCCTCTGTATAACTGCTTGGTGAGGCCACACCTCGAGTACAGCATGCAGTTTTGGAGGCCACACTTAAAGAGGGACATTAAACTCCTGGAGAGGGTACAGAGGAGGGCAACCAAAATGATTTGGGGCTTGAGGGCAGGACCTATGGGGAGAGGCTCAAAGAGCTAAATATGTACACATTGGAAGAGAGAGGGGACCGGGGGGGACATGATAGAGGTCTTCAGGTACATGAAGGGGGTAAATAGGGGAAGAGCAGTCAGGGTGCTTCGAAGGAAGGAGGAGGGGGCAACTAGAGGGCATGGGTGGAAGCTGTAGGGGGGAAGATTAAGGGGAGAAAGGAGGTGCTACTTCACTGAGAGGGTGATGGATCCATGGAATGCACTGCCCAGGGGGCTGGTGGAGGCAGAGACGGTGGAGGGGTTCAAGAGGGGGTGGGACAGGTACAGGGGAAGGGTTCTGGAAGCAAAATCCAGTGCAGCGAGAATATCTGGAATGGGGAAGGGAGAAGCCAGAGAAGGCGAGGGGGGCAGCAAGTTCTGCTCCCAGGGTGGGGCCTGACCAAACGAGCAGACACGAAGGACCATTAGGCCTATTCTGCTGGCATTTTAGTATGTTAGTGTGTTAGTAAGTACAAAAGAAGAGCCGACCAGTCACTGCAGCAAACACCAATATGTTTTGTAAAATCTTGTTTTATTAAATAATTGCATAATCCTTCAAGTAACTAGCCACCAATAAAACTGATAATGTTGACTCATCAAGAATAGAAGAAAATGCAAAAAAACTGATTGGAGCCACGACCCATGACAACCTATGTAGGCAATAAAAAGGCAGAGCATTCCATCTCCGAAATGCCTTGCCTCTGAAAACAGTAACGTATCGTATTGTTTTTGCCTCTCTTTATTTCCAGCAATCAAACTTCAATCCCTAATGCAGAGCCGTCCTGTTAGCCTCCGCACTAGTGAGCTTAAGCTGTATTGTAACTGCCAGTGCCATTCACTTCTGATGGTCATCGGTGACACGTGGGGCTTTCCTGTGTCATTGCATGCAAGTGGCTGGACAGGGTTCCTGAGACATTTGATTTGGGGACATTGGGTGTGTGCATGTCAGGCACGACCTACCAAAAAACACAAATTCAGCAGTAGCAATGTTCTGATCAGTTATAGAGTGTAGTAATCCATTATTAAGAACATAATCATAATTCTGTAATAAATTATTACAGAATCATAATTATGTTCTGGTGGGCAAGCACATTTATTCAGATCGGCGTTCACTGCAGTGACAGACATCACAGTAACAGTGAGTCTTCCTTGCTTCATTTCCAGTTCTATGTGCTGGACTGGCTAAGTTACCCCACCTGTCTCCAGCCCAGCCTCCTGTAGGAGATTTAGAGGACCACTGGGCTGCTGTCTGAGCAAATATATATTAGGCTTAAACATGAACAGGATTTAACTTCCATTGTGCTCCTCACCCACATATCCTACCTGGAAGCCATTTACTTAATTTCCCCTTTTAGCGTCTCCTCTCTGATTCCTCTTCCTTGGGTGGCTTTCTGATTCTGGCTGCCTCCCAATCCTGGGCCTCCAAAAAAGACGGCTGCTGAGCTCCACGACTCATCTCTACCACTACTGCCCCACTGACCATGGGGTGCCCCCGACCATTCCACACCATCGTTGCCATGTGGGGAGCGTGACACACAGCAGCACGAGAGAGGGATCATGTGACAAAAAGGAACCCAGTCTGCACTTTCCTGCTAAGGGCAGTTGTTGGTTGACTGAGCAAGAAACTTCCAAGGAAACCAAATACCATCATTGTGGCACCAAATTCCAATCCTGCTGAAATGGCAGCATCTGATTGGCCGGGTCTTCGCTCGATCGCACATCCTCCAATCATGCAGCTGCACAGTGCACACAGCTTGGCTGGGCTGGCAGGCAGGAAGGGTGGGCAGTTAAAATTAAAGTGCTGGTGTTGGTTGGCTGAAGAGAAGATCAAATGACATTCCATTTCCAGCGGTCCACTCTTCTATAATTTAACCCCGACCTCTGCTGTAATTCTGTAAATTCTCTTCCCATGGGAGCTTCACCCCTCAGCATCAGCGCCTATGCTGTACTTGGGCAGTGCACAAAAAGGGGGTTTGTGAGCAGCACACAACACAGGAAAGGTTAGGGGCTCCAAACAAAATGTTCAGGGCTCTAGCCCCAGAGTCCCAGCCCTAACTAAGCCCCTGCTATAAACAAGAATGGTTAATTTGAAGGAGGCACTACTGAAGGGGCTAGTTACCAAATGAGTGCAACAGAGCTTGTGGCAAGGTGATGAAAGGATTTGTTTCCTTAATATGCAAGTTATGAAAGTAATGTTGTACAGCCTTAAAGCAAAAGTGGGATATTTCAAAAAAAAAAAAAATAAAAACTCCACCAGTTGAAGTGAAAAAGTAGTACAAATTAAAAGAACAAATTATAGCTGTCCCGGTGGCATAGAGGGTTGAGGTGCTGGAAGCCTTACCCCAAACCACGCTGGTGACCTGGGTTCGGGAATGGACTCGGCACCGGGGGCTGGCAGAGTAAGGAGAGGACTGAGCATCCGTAGGACTGCTCTCCTCTCCTGGGGTGGGTTGTGGGTCGACGTCGCACTGCAGTGGCCTCTGGTGGGGACCAGGAGCTCTGCAGATGCGCCTAGGAGGGAAGAGCAGAAAAGCAGAAAAAAATCTGCTTTGCGACCGACCTGATGATGGCTGCCGGTCCACCACTGCCATTGATGCCTTGAAGGAGACCTTTCACCTCAGCAGCACCCTGGGGCCAAGTATGTGTGCTGGGTGCCCCCCCCGGTGCCTTCCACCTTGGAGGAGGGGGACCCGCCCGGCGAAGGGTTATGTCTGCGTTACCCCAGGGACAGTTGCGATTTGAGGTTGGATGGCTCAGCAAGGGACAGGCAGAGCGGATGGAACCTAGACAGCCCGAAGGAGTGGTGGGTCACAAGGCACGAAGAGGAGAAAAGAAATAAGACAAAAAAAAAAAAAGAACAAATTATTGAGAAGAGAAAAAGGAAATATGTAACGCAGCAGTAGCGGCTTTATGAGAATGTTGATAAGATTCAGTAGTGACACAAGGCTTTTTGATTTCAGTTACTTCGTCCATGTCATGTATAAGTTGTAAAAATGATGTTATGCAGACTTAGAGCACAAGTGGGCCATTTAACCCAAATTTAAAAAGTGTTATAAGTTAAAATAGAAATGCAGCACATAGTAAGGAGAGCAAGTAGACAACAAAAAGAATACTTGTACTTTAGAAGTGGTAGCTTTGTAAGATCAGTGAAATAATTTAGTGGTTTTAACAGTGATATAAAGCTTTCAATTGTGAGCTGTAAAGTGCTGTACATTGCAATTTACAGGAAAACAACAGAATTTGGATGTGCTTATAAGAAAATGCTGTAAAGCAGTAAACTCTCAACTCAGGTAACAAGATTAAATAATGGAAATGAGTGGTGGTTTATGAAAAAGAAATTATATGTTTTCTTAATTTTATCGCTTCCTTTACCAGCACTCGAAATAAATGAATAGAACATTGCAACCAAGGAAACTAAGGGGCCATTTAAAGGACAGGTAGTGTTTTGTACACTAATATAAGTAATGATGGCCTGTTGTTAGTGGTGACTAAAGTAATAAAATTAAGTTAAGCATTAACCCACATGTGCATTTTGAGGATTGTTTAGATGTAATGAATCAGAGGAGAGAGAGATCAGCAAGCAACTTACTGTAACTGAAATTGTGACAATGTAATAATGTAAGGTATAAATATGTGTGTACTTAGATGTATATATTTTTGTGATTAAATCTATAGTTCCCCAGAAGAAGCCCGTTTACCAGGTGAAACGATGGGAAGGAAGTTGAAATAATTTTGAATAGAATTTGAATATCAACTGAAGGAACTGTGTAAGGCATTTGCTTGAGCAGGCAGAGAACATTTTTTTTGTCTTTTAATTTGCTGACCAGGGTATGAGCAGTCTCCAACGCCAAAACTTTGTGGAAGCCTATGAATAAATCATCCGTGAAGACTGCCAGCTCCTAGCTCCTGCAATAATTTATTCCTGAACCCTACAAACAGGTACAGGAGAATTATCCTACAACCTGCACCCGACTCACCTTTTATTTCAGTGTAGTAATGTAGCCCAGGTGCTGTGTGCCAATGGGCTACTACCCCTGCCTGTTGGCTCTCTAACAGGTTAAAGGTAATTCTGGGTCCTGATACAGTGGTGTTTGGGGGTTCTATCCCAAAGATAATAAAAACAGCATGGTGCCTCCACCGAGAGAGAGAATCTGAAGTGAGTCAGCTGACTGGTTGGTGCAGCCCACTGAGGTGCTGTACCTACCCACTTCCCCTACCAATCACCCCACACACTGTATACGCAACAATTTAGTACCACCATAAACCATCAACAGTGATGCTTGGACAGGCTCAGAGAATTTATGTATACACACACACACACACACACACACAAATTGCAAACAGTAAACCACAGTTTATTTGGGGTATAGGACTAGGGAATGGGGTACCAGGACCAAGGATGGCTGTGGATAGAATAAAATGGTTAATGAAGTAGCAACACAGCAAATATTGTGGCCTGCAGGCCGAACCCACCCCCACTGGTACCAGTGTTTCACAGATGTTCTTAGGCATACCCAGTAGGTACAGGCCTGATACAGTGCCACGGGTTGGCCGGCTGTTGTGGCCCTGAAATATTTTAGAAACTTGAAAATGGTTAACAAGCAATTCCCCTTTTCCTCCCAGGAACCAGGTCCTGGGTACTCATGAGCTCCACAGCCCAACTCCCATGATCGGAGCACCCAAGCACTCAGGTGCATGACCCATGACCTCCTGAGACAGTAAGTTCCACTTGGAAGGGGTTAGCAAGCTCCCTCCCTGGCTCTGGATGAGGACTCCCAAATAGTGGGAGTCCTCAGGCAGTTCCCGCACCGAGCTCTGAACAAGCAAGATTTTCCAGATTGACAATCTAATAAAGTCCAGTGCCAATTTTCATGGATGACAGCCTCTGTTTTGACCAGTGCCAGTGCAATCCAACAGAGGGAAAATTCGTCAGCAACATTCCCCCTGCACACCAGTCTACACTTTGAGTTTAGCAGTGTCAAACTCCTTTCCTCAGCTGCAGCAAGACTTCAGCTCTCAGCCTCCTGAACTAGTTCACTCAGGACACACACAATTGCTGGCTAGCGCCCGATGACCAGAGATGCTCTGTCTCTTCAAGCAAATGCAATTTCAGTCCATTCAAGCAAATTACCTTTCAGCAGCAGCTATATTATTCAGATAATCTGTTCAGTCCTTTTGTCCAGCTCATTTTCCAAGTGCAGGGTGTCTGCAGCATTTAGTATCTCCCATGAATAGCAAGCAACTCTTGCATACCTGGGGAATCAGCACTGCAGTTCAGACTCTCTCTCTTTCTGCATCACTATGGTTCTCAAAGGAGGTGGCAGTGAAGGTTCAAGAGAAAAAGAAAGCATTCAGGAAGTACAAGGAATCACAGAAGGAGGAAGACAGAGCATTGTATCAGTTAAAGCAAAAGGAAGCTGGGAAGGCAGTCAGAACAGCAAAGGCCCAAACCGAGGAAAAGATGGCCAACTCAGTTAAGAAGGGGGATAAAACCTTTTATAGGCACATCAGGGAGCGAAGGAAGACCAAGGGAGGGATAGTGAGGCTTAATGAAGGGGAGGGAAGTGGGCAGAGGGTGACTGTGAAAAGGCAGAGACACTAAACAAATATTTTTGCTCAGTATTTACAAATGAAGAGGGGGAGGTACCTAAAACAAACAACAGAAACATTCTGGATACAGAAGTTGATACCAGCCCATTTACAGAAGAAAGGGTTCTGAAAGAACTCTTAAAACTGAAGGTGGACAAAGCAATGGGGCCTGATAGGATTCATCCCAGAATTCTAAAAGAACTAAGGGTAGAACTAGTGACACCACTGACTACCTTCTTTAACAAATCATGGGAGGATGGGGTGGTACCTGAGGACTGGAGGAGGGCAGATGTGATTCTCCTTCACAAAAGTGGGAGCAGGCCAGAAACAGAAAACTATGGACCTGTTAGTTTAACCTCAGTGATAAGGAAAATGATGGAATCACTTCTGAAGGAAAGAATTGTCGAGTACCTAGAGGCCAGAGGGGCACAAGACCCAAGGCAGCACGGATTCACAGTAGGAAGGTCATGCCAGATGAATCTAATAGATTTCTTTGACTGGGTGACCAAAGTAGTAGATCAGGGAGGGGCTATGGACATGGCCTACCTAGACTTTAGCAAAGCATTTGACACAGTCCCACACAAAAGATTAATATACAAGTTACCCAGCCTGGGAATGGGTCCCAAAATGATAGCCTGGGTAAAGAATTGGCTGGAGAATAGGACACAGAGGGTAAAAGTAAATGAAGTCCACTCTGAAGAAAGGGGGGTTACTAGTGGAGTACCGCAGGGTTCAGTATTACAACAACCAACAAGAGACAGGGCTATGCTAGATCTAGTACTGACTAACAGGGAAGGGATCACAGATCTCCAGGTAGAAGGTCACCTGGGGGCCAGTGACCATCACATGGTATGGTTCAATTTGGCCACTACATCTAAAGCATCCCATTCCAAGGCAAAAATATGAGACTTCAGCGGAGCTGACTTTGATAAGATGGCCAACAGAGCTAGCCCTGGCAAAAAGAAACACAGGTGAGGGGGTACAGGCAAAGCAGGCAAGCATTAAGGATGCAATACTTGAAGCAACATCCCATTGTGTTAGACAGAAAAGGAAGTGTAAAAGAAGAAGGAAACCACTTTGATTCTCAAATACAGTAGCAGAAAAGGTCAGATCCAAAAGGCTAGCCTTCAGGAAATATAAGGGAACACAGCGGCATGAAGATAGGGAGGCATACCAAACTGCCCTAAGGGAAGCAGGGAAGGCAGTAAGGCAGGCAAAGCCCCAAACTGAGGAAACACTAGCACGAACAGTAAAAGAAGGTGACAAGACTTTCTATAGATACATTAGTGAAAGGAGAAAGTCCAGAGGGGGTATTGCTGAGCTCAAAGGTGAAAAGGGGGCATGTGAGAAGGAGGACCCTGTAAAAGCATCTATCCTAAATATATACTTTTGCTCAGTATTTACTGAAGAGAAGGTAGGGCAGGGCCCACAGCTCAGCACCATGGGCACAGGGGGGAGGGAGGTGAGCACTACTCCCTTCACAAAAGAAAGGGTCCTACAAAAAACTTGCTAAGTTCAGGGTGGACAAGGCAATGGGACCTGATGGCATACATCCCAGGGTACTTAAGGAGCTAAGGGTGAGACTAGCAGAGCCATTAGCAGAACTGTTTAGCAAGTCTCGGAGCACAGGAGAGGTCCCAGAAGACTGGAGAAGGGCTCCTGTGATCCTGCTTCACAAGTGTGGTAGCAGGGAGGAGGCAGCGAACTACAGACCAGTCAGTCTTACCTCTGTAGTAGGCAAGATTATGGAGGCACTCCTTAAGGAAAGGATAGAGCAACACCTGGAATCCATAGAAGCACAGGATCCAACACAGCATGGGTTTACAAGAGGAAGATCCTGTCAAACTAATCTCACAGATTTCTTTGACTGGGTAACCAGAGTGGTGGACCAAGGAGGAGCAGTTGATGTCGCCTACCTTGACTTCAGCAAAGCTTTCGATACTGTTCCACATAGAAGACTGATAAATAAGCTGGGTAGGCTCGGGGTGGGTCATAAGTTGGTTAACTGGGTGGCAAACTGGTTGACGGGCAGAAAACAGAGAGTGGTGGTAAATGGTATACAGTCAGAAGAGATGCAAGTCACGAGTGGGATACCTCAAGGATCAGTCCTGGGGCCAGTCCTCTTCAATATCTTCATTAGTGACATTGCAGATGGACTAGAGGGCAAGGCTTGTATGTTTGCAGATGACACCAAGATCTGCAACAGAGTAGATGATACAGATGGGGTGGGCAGAATGAGAAGAGATCTGGATAAACTAGCAAAATGGTCAGAAGAGTAGCAAATGGGATTTAATGCAAAGTGCAAGATCATGCACATAGGGACGAGAAACCCTGAAGTCACCTATAGGCTGGAAGGGGAGTTGCTGGCAGTCACAAAGGAAGAAAGAGACTTGGGCATCATCATCACCAATGACCTGAAATCATCCAAACAGACCTCTAAAGCAGTAGGTAAGGCTAGGGGGATGTTAGGGTGTAGTAGTAGGGGTATTACAAGTCGTAAGAGGGAGGTAATAAATACAGGTTACTCACCTCTAACAGGAGTTCTAGGAATGGTATATGTTGTTCATCCACACTGTCTGGCAGGCTTCTTGCCATTTTAAATCTTGCTGGAAGGTCTTCAAGCTGGCTACTCCCACCCACCCGGGTGGTAAAACTCTTGGCTCACCCCATGATGCCAGATACAGCCCACTGGAAGCCAGGTTGTGGGTCGAAGCCGGGGAGGTTGGGAAGGTCGTGTGGATGAACAACATATACCATTCCTAGAACTCCTGTTACAGGTGAGTAACCTGTATTTCTAGGGACATGGATATGTTATTCATCCACACTGTCTGGCAGACTCCTAGCAGTTCTCCGGGAGGAGGGAGGCAAGGCGCACACCCCTACTTAGGGAATAAAGACTGGAGAACTGAGGCCCCAAAACCAGCATCTCAGGCGGACTCAAGGTCGATGTGGTAGTGGGTGATGAAGGTGTGTGCTGACTTCCAGGTAGCAGCCCTGCAGATTTCCTGGATAGGGACGTCCCTGGAAGCAGCCACCGATGCAGCGGTATGGCGGGTAGAATGAGCTCTTATCCCACTGGCAGTCTCCATGCCCGCCAACCTATAGCAGAGATCTATGCAGGAGGTGACCCACCTACCTATCGTCTGCTTGGCTGCAGGTCTGCCAGGTGCGGCTTCAGCGTAGGTGACAAACAGCTGGTGAACCTCTCCCCGAGCTTCAGCCATCCACTCCTTATAATAAGCGAGAGCTCTTCTAGGGTCCAAAGTATGGAGCCTATATTCGGCCTCTGAGGTGTGATTGGGGTAGAACACCGGCAGCGTCAACACCTGGTTAAGGTGAAACTCCAACACCACCTTCGGAAGGAATTTCAGGTGGGGGCGCAGGACAACCTTGTCCCTGTGGAAGACCAGATAAGGAGACTCAATGGAAAGTTCCTGGAGCTCTCCCATCCTTCTGGCTGATGTGATAGCCACCAAGAAGGTGGTTTTCCACGGCAGGTGAGAGATGTCACACCTGTGCATCGATTTGAATGGCCTGCCCATGAGCTTAGCCAATACCAGCAGTAGATCCCATGGAGGAGGAGGTTCTCGCACCGGAGGGGATATGTGATCAAGACCTTTGAAAAAGCATCCGACCACCTTCTCCTGCGCCACCGACTGCTTCCCGGCCCACGCCCAGTAAGCAGAGATGGCTGCCAGGTGCACCTTAAGGTTGTCGACCGAAGCCGTTGCTGAGAAAGGGACCACAGATAGTCCAGAATGCTTGCCAAGGAACAGGTGGAAGGGTCCAGGCCCTTGCCCTGACACCAAATGGAGAATCTCTTCCATTTGAAGGCATAGCATTTTCTGGTCGACTCCTTAAGGGATGCCTCAACGATGTTGAGGACCTCATCGGAAAGACCAAAGGCCTGGAACTCTAGCTGCTCAGGAACCAGGCCGTCAGGTGCAGGGATTGAAGGTCTGGATGGAATACCTTCCCCTGATTGACTGAGATCAGGTCCGGGCGGGCAGAGAAGCCGCCTCAGGAGCCTGGAGCTGAGACTGAGGAGATCTGGATACCAGAACTGGTGAGGCCAGTCTGGGGCTACCAGAATCACCTGCACCTTGTCCCTCCTCACCTTGAGAAGCACCTTGTGGATCAAGGGAAATGGGGGAAGGCGTAGAAGAGGCCCGGGGTCCACAGCCTCGAGAAGGCATCCCCCTGCAGCGAACCCTGCTGAGGGTGGCGGGCATGAAACAGTCTCAGCTTCACATTCTCCCTGGAGGAAAACCGGTCCACCTGAGGCGTGCCCCAGTGGAAGAATAGATCTTGTACTACCTCTGGCAGGAGAGACCACTCGTGGGACGCAGCCCCTATCCAGTTTAGGGCATTGGCCAGGGTGTTGGAGGCTCCTGCCACATGAATGGTGAGGAGATCCACCTCCAGGCTGTGCACGAATGACCAAATGCGGACAGCTTCCCTGCACAGAGGCATGGAGCACGTCCTGCCCTGGCGGATTAGGTAGTACATGGTTGTGGTATTGTCCATCTGGACCTGAACCACTTGACCCCGTAGAAATGGAGCAAAGGTGGTAAGGGCTAGACGAACCGCTCGAAGCTCCAGCAGGTTGATGTGGCATCAGGACTCCCGAGGGGACCAGAGGCTGAGCGCACTGTGCTCCCCCAGATGGGCACCCCAACCCACCAGAGAGGCATCGGTCGATAGAGAGACCGTCGGCTCGGGGCAGACAAATGGGATGCCCTCCTACAGATATGCTGGAATGGTCCACCACTGGAGAGCATTCCACATCCCATGGGTCACTGTCACTAGCTGATCCAGTGGAACAAAGTGCTGTGACCATTGGCTGGCCAGTCCCCGTTGAAGGGGACGCATGTACTGGCAGGCCCAATGGACCACGCTGGTGCAGGCCGCCATGAGGCCCAGGAGGCACAAGAAGTCCCGGGCAGGGCGTGATTGCCCAACCTGAAATGATTTGGCAAAGTAGGAAAGAACCTCGGCCCTGTCCGCCAGGAGCTGTGCTCTGGCTCGAAGAGAGTCGAGCTCTGCCCCGATGAAATGTATCACCTGCTTTGGCATGAGTTCCGACTTGGCCTCGTTGATGAGCAGGCCAATCTAAGAGCAAACCTGAAGGGCCAGATCTCTGGACCGCTCCACCTCTGCTCTGGAGGGGGCTGCAATCAGCCAGTCATCCAGGTAAGGGTACACCCGGACCCTCCAGCACCGCAGGAATGCTGTCACCACTGCCATGCATTTGGTGAAGACCCTGGAAGCTAGGGAGAGGCTGAAGGGCATGGCCCGGAGCTCATAAAGGGATCCCTCTGCTCTGAAGTGGAGGAATCTCTGAGGGGACGGACGGATTGGGACATGAAAGAACGCATCCTGAAGGTCCACGGAACAGAACCACATGCCTCGTTTCAAGGATGGGATTATCTGAGCCAGAGTGACCATCCTGAAGTTCCGAGACCTTAGGAAACTGTTCAGGTCGTGCAGGTTGAGAATGGGGTGCCAGCCCCCCATCCGTTTTGGGACCAGGAAATACCTGGACACAAACCCCAGGTCTGGAGGGGGATTCACCACCTTCCTGATCATCTCTTTTTCGAGGAGCAGGGCAATACCGGCTCGGCGGGCCAACAGCGAGGCTGCGGACCCCGTGGCCCCCCCGGAGGGGCGACGGCTCGAAGGGGTGGGGCCTGCTCAAACTCCACAGGCAGACCCTTTCCTACCACCTCCAACACCCAGCGGTCCATGGTGATAGCAGACCAGGGGGAAAGGAAGTGGCGGAGCCGTCCTCCCACGGGGGGAACCCAGGTGGGAGTGACGAGGCTGAGGGCGACACCCCTCAACCCATCACTGGGCAGGCTTGGAGGAGGGACCAGCCGAGGGACCTCCTGGGCCTTTACCTCCCTGCTTCCTATTAGAGGAAGCCGCAGGCTTGGGTTTGGGATGCCAAGCGTGAGCCTGCTGGCCCTGGTGCTGATGCTGTTGGGCCAGACGTGCCGCAAGCACAGAAGGATGAAAGGACTTGTGCTGCTGCTGTCAGCAGCCTTTGTCTTTCTGGGCGGAGGTGACAGAGTCCAGAGTGGCATTGGACTTCTCAATCCGCTGGAGGTTACCTTCCACTCCAGGGCCAAAGAGGTCGGTCCCCAAGAAGGGGACGTCCGCCAATTTGTGCTGGGTATCCGCCGTGAAGGTGGATATCCTCAGCCATGCTCTGCGGCACATGGCCACCACGGCCGCAACTGATCTAGCACAGGAGTCTCCTATGTCCAGAGCTGTTTGGAGCTGCTGCTTCACCACCGCCCTACCCTGGTCCCAAACCTGCCGGACCGTGGTCTTCAGGTCAGCCAGGAGATGAGGGATAACCTCATCCAGGGAGCCCATGAGGGCGTGGGAGAAGTGTGCCATCAGCACGGCTGAGCTGGCCTGGCGGAGGCCAAGGAAGGATGCAGTGTACACCTTGGGCCCGGCATAGTCCAGCTTTTTGGACTCCTTGTCGGGGGGCTTGTCCACGTCCCTAGTGTTCCTGGAACGCCAGAAAACGCTGTCGGTGACCAACCCCTTGGCAGATGGGTGTTCTGAAAACCCGGGCAAAGAGCCGGTAAGGACTGCATACTTCCTGGCCATGCTGGCCGAGGGCGCAGGGCAGGAAGCAGGCCACTGCTCCAAGGCTGGGCCAACAATTGTGTCAGCCACCGGAAAGGCCTCTGTGGGTGAATCCCCTTGGTCCAGTATCTCCGTCAGGGGATACTTGGCCCATTTGGATACGGGCTCAAGCTGCATCCCAGTGGACTCTGAGATGAGCCAAAGCAAACCCATGAAGGACGATGGGCTTTCGTCCAACGACTGGCCCCCAGAGGACTCCAGGTCAACCGGTCTGGAGAACAGGGAGGAGTCGTCGTCGGACTCCGAGGAGTCCACAAAGAACTGCCTAGGGCCTGAGCCACCCTCCACCTGCTGAGGATGGTCAGGAGTGAGGGTGAGCGACAACCTGTGGGGCAGGCCTTGACCCGACCGAGAGTCCTTGGTCGGCACCCCCGATTTCGGTTGTGGAGGCGGAGGTTCCACCACAATCGGTGGGGCAGCAGGTTTCAGCTGAACAACCGGCCCAGGCTTGGGTATCTCAACTGCAGCAAGGGGTTGTTTTGGCCACTCATGTGACAGCCACTTGATGGCCGGGGAAGGCCTCGGTGTCGACTTGCTCCCGGACAGAAGTAACTGCTGCCACATCAGGTCCTCGTAGCATCGACGCAATCTGCACCAAAGCCTCTCCTCTTCCGAGGAGGAAGACGAGGACGAGTGGTGGCACCGCTTACCTCGGTGCCGAGACCAAGACCGCCGATGTCGGTGGGATCGGCTGGACCGAGAAGATGTCCGAGACCGAGATCCTCGATGTTTCCGAGGATGGGTGCGGGAAGGAGCGGGGGACACCCGCTCTTCCCTCAGCTTGGACACCTTAACCGGGGACTGCTGCACCGGGGGCACAGGCAGATCCTTGGTCTCCACTGGGGAACCAGTGAAGAAGGGTTGTCGGCTTCACCAGTCGACAGCCGTCGACGGATCGAGAAAAATCTCGACCACATTGACGGAGTCTTGGCCAGCTGGCCTGACGGGGACGCCGTGGAAGCCAGCGGCCCGGCCGCAACCTCGACGCGTCGACAGTCGGTTTTCCAGGAAGTGACCTCCGCCTCCCACGAACACCGACGATGGGACTTACCCTTAGAATCCTTCTTTTTGGACCGAGAGGAATGTCCCGATGGCCCCTCTCCCTTTGTGGAAAGGAATTGGCAAAGCTCCTTGAATGAAGCTGAATATGAGGTACCCAAAGAGAGCGGGATAAATGCCACAATCGAGGAAGAGGAAGATGCGGCCTGGGCCGCCTCCTCCTCGAGGGTGATCATCTGCACCAGCTGCTCAGCTGAGCCAGTCACCGCGGTAACCGCCCAACGGGCCTCCTTCGACCTAACCGGCGGGTAGCGCTTCTCGGGGCACCCTGACTTTAACTGGGTAGCCTCGTCCTCGAGGACGCTATTAAGAATGAACAGCATGACCAAGAGAAGCTCATGGTCATGTTCTAGGCCGAGGCAGTAGACGGCGGGAGGGTCCGTTCTTGACATCTTCTGCCCACAAGGGCACGTAAAACTGGGAGCCGATTTGTCCATCACAGCCACGAGGGAGAAAGATGACCGAAGTCTTGAAAATTTTAAAATGAGTTTCGGGCAAACTGAAGAATTAGGAACCAGTCTATCACACAGAGTGTTAAGGAGGGAACCTGAGCTTCCAAGCGGTGAGGAAGATCTGGCGCCATGGGGTGGAGCCTAGAGTTTTACCACCCGGGTGGGTGGGAGGAGCCAGCTTGAAGACCTTCTGGCAAGATTTAAAGTGGCAAGAAACCTGCCAGACAGTGTGGATGAACAACATATCCATGTCCCTAGAATCCCTCTTTACAAGACAATGGTTAGGCCCCATCAGGAGTACTGTGTGCAGTACTGGAGGCCACACCTTCACAAGGACATTAACCAAATTGAGGCAGTCCAGAGAAGGGCAACCAAAATGGTGCAGGGACTGCATCAGAAGACATATGAGGACAGATTAACGGAGCTCAATAAGTATACCCTTGAGCAAAGGAGGGAGAGAGATGATATGATCGAAACAATCAAACACCTTAAGGACATTAACAAGGTGAAAGAGTCTAACATGTTTAAATATAAGAAAATTAGCAGGACAAGAGGACACAGCATGAGATTAGAGGGAGGCCGATTAAGGGGGAATGTGAGGAAATTCTTTTTCACAGAAAGAGTGGTGGATGCATGAAATCGCCTACCTTAGGAAGTGGTGGCTATGAATACAGTGCAGGGCCTCAAACAGACATGGGATAGGCATAATGGAGCAATGCAGATGAGTATGAATAAAGATAGGCCACTGATAGAGCAAAGGCCGATGGCACATTTATAAGGTAGAAAAAGAAATGGGCAGACTGAATGGGCCTTGCGGTCTATATCTGCCATCAACTGCTATGTTTCTATGGTCTTCTTTGATGTCTTTATAAGTGACATTGCAGAGGGAAGGAAAAGTATGTCTCTTAGCAGATGACACAAAGATCTGCAACAGAGTTGATGCACAAGATGGGGTGGAAAGGATGAGAAGGAACTTGGCAAGGTTAGAGGAATGGTCAAATGTATGGCAGCTTGGATTCAATGCTAAGAAGTGCAAGGTAATGCACCAGGGAAACAAAAACCCACGGGAAGAGTAACACAATGGGGGGTGAGATACTAACAACAACAAAAATGGAAAGGGACCTGGGATAGTCGTATCAGATGACCTAAAGTTGGGCAAGCAATGTGAGAGGGCAGTAAGGAGGATTGGGGGGATACTGGGATGCATAGGGACAGGCATCACCAGTAGAAAACAAGAAGTTGTTATCCCTCTGTAGAGACAGCTGGTGAGACCCCATCTGGAGTACTGCGTCCATTTCTGGAGACCCAGTCTCCGCAAGGACATAGACAGGATGGAAGCTGTCCAGAGGAGGGCAACTAAAATGGTGCAGGGTCTGCACCGGATGACAGATGAAGAGAGACTAAAGGAGCTTAATATGTATAGCCTCGAGGAAAGGAAGGAGAGGGGGGACATGATAGAAACGTTCAAGTACCTCAAGGGAATCAACAAAGTTCAAGAGGGTAGCATCTTTCAAAAAAAGAGCTGTGCAAGAACAAGGGGGCACAATGTGAAGATAGAGGAGGGGGCTCAGAGGTAATATAAGGAAGTATTTTTTCACAGAGAGGGTTGTGGATGCATGGAACGGCCTTCTGGAGGAGGTTGTGGAGTCAAAAACAGTGGTGGAATTCAAGCATGCATGGGACAGTCATAAGGCAATTCTAGAGGGTAGGGTTAGAAAGAAGTAGGCTGCTGGTTAACTAGGATCTGCAGCTTATCCATTAGGAAGGGAAATGGGTAGACTGGGTAGGCCAAGCAGTCCTTATCTGACATCAAATTCTATGTTCCAGTGTTTCTATCGCAGCAACCTCCAATTCTAGCAATCTTTAATTCAGCAACACAGCAATCTCCACATAGGGCCTGGGTAAGCCCCTCACATCCAAACTCCCATCTCACAAGCTACTCCTGACTCATATAGAGCCTGGGAACAGACTCAAGAAATCCCAGAAAGTCCACACTCTTTCGGATAAAAACTCAGCATTCTGATTGGCTGACAAAGCCTCTCAATTTATTTATTAAAATCTCGGAATCACCTTTCAGCCAGAGGCTCATTTACAAAGGTTCCACATCAATGAGGGAAGGAACAACAGGGAACAGCATATATGCTAAAAAGGCAAAACAAGAATACAAATTACAAAAGAATAACATGTACAAGTAACCTAAATCACAACTTGCATAGGAAGTGCATGGTAAGTATAACTAGGTTACATGAGTTACAGGGTTACAGTTTTCTTACACATTAGAAGAGCAATCAGAGGGAAAGACCTTGTTGTTAGCCTCAGGGGTTGAGAATACAGGGGGTTAAGAGGAGGGTAATTGTAGGAAAAGTCGAAAATAAGGCTGAGAGCATGTTGGCAAAGAATAGAGTGGGGTGACATCAACCAAGCCATCCTATTTATGAGCAAGGATAGGGAGAAAATAAATAGAAGAAGGACATGAAGGATATGCCTAAGAAAAGGGGGAAAAGAAAAAAGGTGGAAAATCAATAGTAAAGGTGTGGGGGTGAGGGAGAGTGTGTGGTGTGGTTATTTGCTTGAGGGTTAACTCTAAAGAGGGGCTGGGGGGCAATGTCAAGTGGAGTAAGAAAAGGTAACATTGCCTGGGTAGGTGGGTTAAGATAGAAGGAATCAAACTGCTGAGTAGTAGTAAAAGTAAGGATAGTCAGGGTGGGTAGGGGAGAGGTAGGGCAGTAAATAGCTGAGAGGAGTAAGAATGTAGTGACAGCAGGTTAGGGTAGGTGTGAAGTAGTTAGTGTAATTTAGGTCGGACATTCACAGCTACTGGAATTCATTGTATGCTGATGAAGTTTGGTTTTGAAAGGCCCAATTTCTGTGCCCAATAGGAGGTCAGGTGGAAAGTTATTAAGCAAGGATGGTGTGCTAAACGTGAAGGAGCGCTGAGCATGTGTGGTGCGGCAGAAAGGGACCTGAAAGGTAGGGTTTGATGAGCTTCTAGTGTGATGACGGTTGTTTCTCCTGCTGAGGGGCTAGACCAAGGCTAATTTTCTTCATGAAGAGGCAGGTTTGGTAGGAGATCCTGCCGTGAAGATTCAGCCCGTTCACAGTGGCATAGAGGTCAAATGTGTGGGTGTAACGGTGGGCATCTGTGACTAGGCAGCAGGCTTTGTTAAGGGCAACAGTTAACCTCCTAAGTGCGGTATTGGCGGCTGAGCCATATATTATTAGCCCAACGTCTATAATTGAAAGGACTGAAGTAGAGATTGCTAGGCAGAGCACTTCTTGGGACATGCTACGCCTGTGACTATACAGAAGTCGAACCTTAATGCTTACAGCTCAGGAAATTAAATTTGCATACTCACTGTAGGATAGGTAGCTGTCACGTGTTATGCCTAGATATTTAAAGTTGTGGACTTGTTCGAGGGGTGAGCTGTGGTTGTTAGGAATAGTAGTTGGACATTTTTAAATTTGTTGAGGGCTGGCAAAGAGCATCACTTTTGTCTTTTTGTATTTCATTATTCATTTATGTTTGGTGAACCAGAATTCAACTGTAGTGAAGCTTTCTTGCAAACTGCTGATGAGAGGTAGAGGATCTATCTGGCTAGTGAAGAGCATCGCATCATACACGTAAAGGAGTAGGTTAGAAGGGTACGCTAGGGGAAGGGTATTCAGTTAGCAGCTAAATAAGAGAGGACCAAGAATTGAGCTTTGGCCGACTCCAGATCATAACGGGTGGCTGGCTGAGAGTACATCCTGAATTTTCACTCTTTGGCTTCTATCCTCCAGGTAACTTTCAAACCAAGCTGTGATATTATGAGAGAGACCTTGCTGTGATATCATGAGAAAGACCTAGCATGGGTAAGGAAGGACCTAAATAAAAGGGTATGACTGATTGCATCAAACACATTTGTGAGGTCATTGTAGACTGACCCCACAAGGTGTCCATGATCAAACAACTTTTGATGAAATCTGTACATTCAAGGAGGGTAGTTGTAGTGCTATGCCCTTTTCTGAAGCCTTGTTGTTGGACACATTGTATATGGTAGCATGTCAATTCAGTGTGCCAGTTTCAGCGAGTCAGTTATAGTGACTCAATTACAGCAATTGGAATGATAGCAAGTGAGTATTATTGGCGAAGGACGACTATGGCGAGACAGAGTTACAGAACCTACATCCGAGGTCCAGGTGTGAGGATGTTATTTTAGAAATAGCAGTGGGTTTTGGGGGGCGCAGGAGGGCACAGCCCCCCCATATGACTCTGTTACTTGGATAAGGGGAACGGGTGTGTGGTGGGTATTTAAACAGTGAAGTGTCTGGTAGGTGTGTTTGATGATGGTGGAATACATTCGGAGCCAGTGTGGGATGCCCCCGGCTTGTATGGGAGCTTTGTCAACTGGTGGGATAAGGCTGTCGCCGAGAAGGTGTACCGGCATTGTCCAGATACACATCGTTATGGATGCAGAGCCAGGTTACTCATTGTTGATGATCAGGTTAAGGCTACTACGAGGGGCTGTAATCATGTTCGCGAATATAATGTGCATTCCCGTTATGACTATTTGTGTTGCTTGACTTATAATTTTCAGCTACATAAGTAATGTATCTAAAATTGCATTCACTGTGATTGATGTTCGCTGTAAATACCGTCTCTATAGAATAGTCGCTGAAATTGTATTCGCTGAAGTTAAATCACCGAACTTGACATGGAGCCACTGTATATTATAGGTGGCAAGGTAGTCAGTCAACTGGTCTGCAACTATTCTCTCTACTGCTTTGGAGAGGGATGGCAAAATGAAGGTAGCATGATAGTTAGCATGAGTGGCCCTATTACCACTCGTGAATGGGAGTAACAACTGTCGCTTTCCAAACCAAGGGTAATTTGCCAAAACAGAGGGGCAGATTGAGTATCTTGGTGAGAGGTGACAGGACAGAGTCAAGGTTGAGGTGGAGCAATTAAAGATCTAGGATGTTGTTGATAAATCTAGATTTTGCTAAGGACATGCAGTAAGTATTGTTTAGCTGTCATGGTATTTATAGTCTTGAGGTAGAAAGGGGATGCTTTCGGAGGTGGTTTCACTTTACTACCAATAATGGTTATACATAGAGATCAATATCTCCTGCTCATTTATTGTGGCTTGGCTTAGGCACCTAAATTAGTCCCCTCCTTTTCCCAGGAGTCCCTTTGTCACAGTTTTAGGCACCTAGCTCATGGATTGGCCACTGCATTGGGGTTAAGGTGTCACAAACACGTTAGCCCCCAGTTGGTTTAATGCAATGCAATACAGTCCTTGCATTTTTGCATCTCGTGTAGCCAAAGCAACTACTTTCCTTTTAAACCAACCCCACTGCAGGGTAACCCATACTGTCCCTTTCTAAGTGACCACCCCAACATGTCCAACTAGTCCCCCAGAAGCCTGTTGCTGCCACTGAAACTCTCTCCCCCCAGGTGGTAGGCAGCACCCTAATTAATATTCATGAGGGCTCATGAATGATTCATGAGCTGTCATTCATGCCCCAATTCAAACTTCTTTATTTAAAAAAACAGGGTCTTCTCATCAACCTCTCATGGTCTGCAGTCCCCATTTAGCTCAGAGGGGTACTGGGACCACCGAGAAACTCCCAAAATGACCGGAAAACAGGTGGCCTGCAGAACCAAAGCACTTTCTAACACATGTGCGAGCACCGGTAGCACCAGGGACATGCCGGCAGCTCACAAAATAGAATTTAAGCCCAATGGAGCTAAACAAATATGGTGCTGGCTCTGGGGGCTTGGGGGTATAACAGAGGATTGTAGGGGCACCAAAGGAACATGTGGTGTGGTGGACAAACAAAGGAACCACCATCAGCAGTCGGGAGAACTGGGGGCAATTCAGGTAAGCCCCAAAGTGGGGGATTACACCCCCTTTAAGTGCTTGGCTTCCATGTCAAGCCTGCCAAGCATTTGTCAATGCCAAACATTGTCTTACTGGTGTTGGCGTTGGCAGTGCAGGAGTTCAGGAGATGCATAATAGGAATGGGAGTGAAGTATAGAACCAACGTCAACCCCACCCCACCCTGCAGAGAGTGACAGGCATTGGGGTGTGCCATTGGGTCACTGGCATAATGCTCATGCCATTTTACCTCATCTTACCCTGCAGAGTCTGACAAGTGTCACGTTGTGCCTTGGGGTCACTGGGTCTTATGCTCACCCCATTTCATAAGGAAGTACATTGAGATAGGTGCAGCATATGAGAATGGGTTGAACTTTGGGGCTGAAGAGTCCAAGGCACACCTTAATGCCTTTCAGAAGCTGCAGGGTGGAGCTGGAGGTGCAGTGGCATGAGCTCTATAGCAGACAATCCAAAGACACACCCCTGATGCCTGTTAGTCTGTACAGGGTGGGATGTTAAGGTTTAAAACCCTAGCGTCCTGGGCATTTGTTGGTATTTGCACTCCAAATTTTAAAGCACAGCCTTTTTGTGACCCCACCTCATGAAAGCATTTGGGATCTCCGCTCATGAACAGTGCTGCTGTGATTTTGTTAATCTGTCTCGAACGTTGATGTCCCACAGTGACAGCGTCATTCTGCACCACATTAAAATGTCAGCTGCACCATTAATAAGGAGGTGTAAAGAGATGGCAATGTTGAAAATCTGGAGTGAAAATATTAAACATTCTCAAAGTTACAAGCATGTGTGAAAACTGTATATCGCATGCTCTTAACACAGTCATTTAGTGGAATTATTTCACCAAATTTTTAACATAGGCATTTTGGGATCTCTGCTCATGAACAGTAGCACTATGATCATCTTAATCTGCCCCGAACGTTGATTTCACACAGCAACCACACAACTGTGCACCAGATGTGCGAACCCACATTTCAGGCAGGATGTGACAAATGACAGCTGTACTGTTCATAAGAAGGTGTGCAAAAATGACAATGTTGGAAATCTGGAGCAAAAACATTACAAATTCTCTAAGTTACGACTGTGCGTGTACACTGAGCAATGCACGCATGTAACATAGGCATTTTGGGACCTCTGCTCATGAAAAGTGTTACTGTGATTTTCTTACACTGTTCTGAACATTGTTTCCCTACAGTGACTGCGCCACCGTATGCCAAATATGCGAAAACACATTTTGAGCAAGATATCAAAAATGACAGCTGTACTGTTCATAAGGAGGAGTAAAAATATGGAAATGGTGAAAATCTGGAGTAAAAACATTAAAATCATCAAAGTTACGATCGTGCGTGGAAACTGTGCAACACATGCTCGTAACATGGTAATTTTTTGGAATTTTTTCACCAAATTTGCAACATAGGCTTTTTGGGAGACCACCTCATGAACAGCGACACTGCATCTCCCACTCCAGCTACGTTAGTGGTGAAAGCCATCCATACTCTGACTGCTAGACTGACCGCTGGAGCACAGATCCTGCATGGCGACATCCCTGGGCCGAATCTCTTGTAACAGCTAAACTTTGGAATAACTACGACTGCCAGATGCCTTCGGAACAAAGGACTTGGGCTGATCTTTTTTTAAAATCCTCGCTGACTTTTTGCGCCTAAAAGTGCGCTTACCCACTGGCCAGAAGAGTCTGTGATGCGCTCCCCACCCCAAGAAATATAGGGGGCGCTTGTCCTACTCCTCCCATGCCTGACAGACTTCAACGAGACCCTGCGCTGGAGGGAAGGCGAGGGAGACCTGTTCCCCGTAGGTCCTCCCCCCTGTTACCCAACAAGAATCCAGAACCGAGTCCTGGGGTGCCAGTGACTGCGGTTGCCCCGGCGGGCCTCCTCGGCGGTCGCATCCACAAGCGTAATTGCCCCTGCCCCGGTATAGGAGTCCGGAGATGCTTTGATGCAGAAGCATTCTGTACCTACCGCTAAACCAGGAACGTCTTCCTCAAGGGGGGAGATTTTGGGAGGCAGACCCTGCTAGACTGACTGCTGGAGCACAGATCCTGCAAGGCGACATCCCCGGGCCGAATCTCTTGTAACGGCTGAACTTTGGAATAACTGCGACTGCTGGATGCCTTCAGAACAAAGGACTTGGGCTGGTCTTTTTTTGAAATCCTTGCTGACTTTTTGCGCCTAAAAGAGCGCTTACCCACTGGCCAGAGGAGTCTGTGATGCGTTCCCCCCACAAAATACAGGGGGCGCTTGTCCTACTCCTCCCGTGCCTGACAGACTTCAACAAGACCCTGAGCTGGAGGGGAAGCGAGGGAGACCTGTTCCCCGTAGGTCCTCCCCCCTGTTACCCAACAAGAATCCAGAGCAGAGTCCTGAGGTGCCGGCGACTGCGGTTGCCCCAGCGGGCCTCCTCGGCGGCCGCATCCACAAGCGCAATTGCCCCTGCCTCGGTGTAGGAGTCTGGAGACGCTTTGATGCAGAAGCATTCTGTACCTACCGCTAAACCGGGAACGTCAGATTTTTGGCCCTCCCGGCCACCCCGTTCCCTCCTCCCTTTAAATGCATGTTGGCTCCGCCCTCAGAGCTGGCTAAGCCGATCAGCTAAGGTGGGAGGTTCATATTCTGTTCTGTGGTGTGGTGCTGTTGGCCCTAAACTTGAGCAGCTCCCTGTGTTCCTGAGTTTTCTCTTCCCACCAGAGCAGTCTGAGTAACTTTTTTAGTAGACTTGCAACATAGCAGTTATCCCTGGTACCTACTTGACTACTCTACACACCCCTGACTCTGAATTGAAAGTTTTGCCCTAACTGCCTAGTCAAGCCACTAATTGTGTATTATTTCCTTACTGTCACTGACAAGTTGTACTGTTCCCCAAGGTCATAATCTGTACTTAGTCTGCTACTTGTTCCAACCAGTTGCCTTCTGTTAATTCCTACTTATTTCCTCTACATCACCTACAGTTGTATTGTACCTTGAGGCTGCAATTGTGCTTAGACAGCCACTTATTTCGCCAGAGCTCCATCTCCAGTGCTTTTGTCAGTACTTTTCTGATAAATTGTTCCAAGACCCTCTCTCCAGTTCCCCTCATGCTCCTTACTGTATCCTAGCTGGGCATAGTATACTTGTGTGAACCAGGCCCGGCCCCTACCCTCAGCTGGTCAATCCCACCGAGTGAGTTGAATCAGAATGTGTACCAGGCATCCACCTCTCCTCCAGAAGGAAGGGGTGCACCTCATGGTGAAGGATTAGGGCTTGCAGCCCTCCTCCTTCAGCTTCCTGGTGATAGCCGGACTCACACTGGTACTTGCCCTGTTCCAAGCGATCACCACGCCCTCGCTTTATACAGGGGACTGCTGGGTGCAGGCTCCCTATTTAAATGAGCCTGACTTCTTGTTCTCAAATGCACTAGCAATGTCTTCTAATACCCCCCATACCCTCATCTGGTGTCTTGACCTAAGGTGTCCAATGCGCTCCACCAGGGTTAAGAGGTACAGAGTCCGTTTACCTTCCTCCAGTCTGACTGCTCTGAGGCGGTATCTCTCCTGGCTCTCCCTCATAATACTACTGGCTGGAGATATTGAAATGAACTCTGGCCCAACAAATCTGGCGGCCCCCATTTCCCCGATATGGGGACTGAGCAAAGGTTTCAAAATAGCTCATCTCAACATAAGGAGTCTGCTTCCAAATCGAGATGAGCTAGTGTCATGGGTCACCTTATACAGACCAGATGTCCTTGGAGTGACTGAGACCTGGCTCAAACCCGCAGTACCGGACTCAGCTTGTGTACTTCCTGGCTACGAGTTCATAAGACAAGACAGGACAGACCCGGGAATAAGAGGGGGGTGGCATTATGATCTATCACAGAGACCACCTAAAGGTCTCCCCAGTCAGTCCTCAGCCATCCCCCTCTTCTGATCCTGAGCAAGTTACATAACTTTCTTGTGCTCTCAGGTTGTACCTGGACTCAAGCTTCAGCTTAGTATGCCTCTCCTGGTTAAAATATTAATTGACTATATGTGTTTCCCCAGATGTGGTCATTTCCTGTGCCTGTGAATTAGTAAATGGATGCCTGTAGCTATAAAGGAAGGGGAACCTGAATGGGTATAATTCTGGTCCTAAAACTGTTACAGGTTCAGTCAATAGCGTATGTGAAGCAGATTTCCATTGGTAACAATACTGATCAATTTAATCCTAGATGGATGTTTTCCCTTAAACCTAGGGGATTCTCACCAAACCCCTTGAGGTCACCAGTCCCTGTTTAGCTCAAGAGGGGCACCAAGACCGCTGAGGAACGCCCCAAAATGACTGGAAAACTGCTGGCTGGTAGGACCAAAGCACTTCCTAGTGCATGTGTGAGTGCCAGTAGCACCAGGGACATGCCGGCAGCTTGAGAAACAGGATTTAAGCCCAGCAAGGCTAAACAACTACGCTGCTGGCTTTGGGGACTTGGGGGAGCAACAGGAGACCAAAAGGGCACCAAAGGAACTTGTTCTGTGGCAGACAAACAGAAAAAGCGCCAACAGCAGTCGTGGGAAATGTGGGGCAATTCAGGGTAAACCCCAAAGGGAGTTACATTAAGATGACCTGGCCATTCCCGTGGAGCTAAAATACTGTCTCTGTGAATTTCTGGCATCTGGCAGCACCTGACCAGAATCCAGGGTCCACCAGTCTTCAAAATCCTAGATGGCTATCAATGGGAAAATTTCCTCCTTGAAATATCTGGCTCTCTGGATGGACAGCCATCTTGATTTGTCCCGCCAACTCCCCTACAAGCTTGATGTGCTCTATAGATCATATAGACAGACAGACAGTCAGATAATTTAATTAATACAGCACCCCATCCTATACAATGCCCCATCTGAGATGCTCAGGTGCTGTACATAAACCCATGACCATGAGCAGCAATTAACAAGCAGAGATTTAAATATCAAATACAGTACACAAAATAAACCACACAAAGTTAATCATAATCCTTAAAAATCATTGCATGTATTCAGTAACAAAGCCTGTATCCCAGTCCCTGCCTGCTAAGAGGAAAGAAGCAGTATGGCGCAGTGGGTTAAGGCTCTGAGCTGCAAATCTAGAGACCTGGGTTTGAATCCCACAGCCCCCTAGGTGCATACTGTGTGACCCTGAACAAGTCACTTAACTTCTTTGTGCTCCCAGGTTGCACCTGCCAACAAGCTTTCAGCTTAGTGTGTCTCACCTGGTAAAATAATTGGTAAAAAAAAAAGAGATTGTGAAAATGATCCTCCCTGCATTAATATGAGGATATAGTGTATGGTGCCACCACAAAAGCCACACTCGCCAGAGTGGGCCCCATTTCAACTTCTTCTGCCACTTTGTTCTTAACATTCCTCTTCAAACTTCACACTGCTGCCATTACTCCTCCCTCTCCCACTTATCACTCCAGGAAAGGTTCCTCTCTGACAGTGGCTCCCTTATTTTCACATTCTCATATGCATCACTCTTCTGCTATCTCAGCTCCCTTCTCTTTTGCCCCAGATATTAGCTACTTTCACCTCCCTCCACTCTTCTAACTCACAGTCTTTCTTTCTACCCCCTGCTAAAACCTCAGCACAGTAGTCTTACATTTCCTATCAGCTCCAGTTTCTCTGGTCTAACCTATCCCCCTCCATTCCTTCTTCTCCAAGTCCTCCCTCAGTTCAGAAATCCCAGCTCTGTGACTCCATTTCTGATGTC